>CM036583.1:8220000-9420000 GCA_020745775.1 Theristicus caerulescens
AGGGTAATACTGTGGTAAGCTGACCCTTTCCTTCTTTCCTCCTCATCTTGGGAAAATGATTTTTTTTTTCCCCTGATGAAGTATCTAGTAGATGAACTTGGATTAGATAACTCATTTTTTCAGACAATTTAAGTAAGGTGAGAAAAAAAGTACTATAAAGGCCTTTATCATGCCACAACGTTAGAGGATTATGTGCAGAATGGAACTTTGCTTATTTTTTCTTTAGAGAAAAAAAAATATTATGTTTTGTATGCAGAGGACATGGCCTGTTCATAATACAAATGAAACTTTGTCTACACTAAAATATACTTGGGAAGCACAGTCACCTTTCTCCTCTTCTCATTCTTTGTCAGGGTGCACTAAGAGTGGGGTTGCCCCATGAGGGGGAACAAGCCAAGGGTGACCCAGAATGGGCAGTGCCCTCACCAACTGGGCAGTCTTGTGGGGTCGTGACATGGCAAGTAGAGATGAGGACTGGTAACACTGTGAAGGGATGAATTGGATCCAGGGTCTATCCATGCATCCCATCAGGATACTCCCAGACAAGCCATGGCATATGTCTGAGGGGTCTATCCAGGAGATGAGCAACCCACAGCACAGGTCCAAGGTCCATGCAGGAGGCAGAGCTGGAGATCAACATCCCATGATGTCACTGGGTCAAGGACTGGTGTCCAGGACTGATCTGAAACAGGACTCCTACACTGTGGCAGTAGGTGGGTAGGGGTCTTGGGTGAGGTTGGTCAGGCTCATTCAGGACCATTGGTTCCCTCAGGGTCCTGACACTGCTCCTGTAGGACTAATCTTATATTTGTGCAGCAGGGAACCAAGCTGTTTCCCAGAGGTCTCGGGCTGCAGCTAGGTGGCAGCGGCAGTGGCACCACATATTCTCCATAGTCTGCCTGGGACAACCCATGGGAGTGGCCATGGCTCCTTTCTCATTCCCAGATCTAAGTTTCCTTACCTTGGAAACCAGACTATGGGGTATGTGCTTGGCCTCTCAGCACCTCTGTTGACTTAGGGACTTCACAGCCAAACTGAGATGAAAACTTCACATTAGAGTGCCCAGCCCATAGACTGACTACACCATACATTGATTGATTTCTTTTTTCTAACTCAAACATTCATTTTCTTTCTCTTTTTTCTCTTTAAAGAGTAATGAACAAGGCTGAGTTGGAGTACATGATATGAGTTAAATGCCCCTCAAAATCAGTATAGGGCATTGTAGGGCATCACAGAGACATCAGTCACAGAATATCTTGTACTACGTGTTAACATGAGAGGTGGAAAGTATCATGAGAGGAGGAAAGGAAAAAGTAAGAATATTTTGCCTTTTTTTTCTTCTAAAGGAACTTTAAAAAGCAAGTAAAGCACTGCAGAAAATAACTGTATAATTCTGTTATATGCACTGTATACAGAGCCTAAGCATTAACGTAGCAGAGTTCATGGACTCTAATAAAGAGGAAATTACCCTATATTTCAACACTGTGCTCACAGTTCCTTCTCATGTTTACAATCAGTGGGTAGCTATTGAACTTGCAAGGCTTTTTTTCCCTCTGCCTAGCAGTCTGCCATAGTGAGGCATATTACTATGGGATGTGCAAGTGAATTTAAAGTAAGAAGCATTTCTCTTAAATGCTTGCAATTTTCTGGTTCCTCGGCCCCTAGTAAATGTCTCATTGTGTTCGACTAATATTTACACATTTTTCTATACAGCTGTTTTTGTATTAATTTTATTATTTTTGCTTTCCAAGGTTAGATTTTTCTGGAGTGGCTTTAACTGTAGAAATAAATTATACAGATGTATACAAATGAGCTTCTCTGTAAGTTCAAAGTCACTCGTAAATAAGGGAGATGTGGCACTTTCCCCTCAGGTGCTACTAAAGCCTTACAAATCTCATAAGCTCAAGATAGATCCCTGATCTAAACATCACGTAAAAGTCCCATCTTTTCAGGGGAATAGAAGTTCATTTGCTCACTCACCCAAAGTAAAAATTGTAAAGGAAACCTCCAGCCTTCCTCTGGAATAGGAGGTAGCCAGGATATTAAATTTGTGTACTGTGAGCTAAATAATTACATCTATATATATTTATATATATACATACATACACATATATTTCTCTCATTGCTATTTCTACTACAATAGAATGGCTACCTAGATATAATTAAGGTCACAGACTTAAGTACCAGCTGAGGAAATGTAAATTGCAAAATAACAGCATACAATAAGCCACTCAAAAGGGTGGGGGAGAATAAAAACAGGGGGAAAAAGTGGCCTTTAAGACACAGAGGTAGAGAGAGGCAGGACTTTTATGCTGTCTTCTCTAATATTTTTGTTTTCAAAACTTGCACAAAACAGAATGGTGCCTTAATGGGGTGGGAAACTAATCATTAAAAAAAAAAAAAAAATGAAACAAAACCAAGCCAAATCCCAAAGCCAGCTATGAAATGCAATTAATTTTATCTCTTTGAAGAGGAAAAATGCAATTCTGTGGAATGGTATTTGAAAAGCGCCCCACAGACACCCCTGCACTAGACACATCATATAAACCAAAGGGGCAGTATGTGAAGGCAAACCTTCAGTCATGGTTTGTTTTAAAGCATAGCACAGCTCAGTTCGGCTGCAGCCTGAAATTTCCTTAATGGTTTATGTGTCTCATTCTCATCCCTTATTAATGCTCATTTCCACATTCAGAAACTCCTGCCTTCTTCCCCTCCTCCCTCTCCTCCTGCTCCCAATAAGGTTATTGGGACAATTCAGATCTCTCACTTATTCCATGTTAAAGTCTCTTTCCTAAAGGCCTACACTTGCCTAGTGGATATGTACTTTAATTAAAAGCAATATATCTTTCTTTTTTTCTTTCCTTCTAATCTCTATCTATAGGCTTGTCCTTGGAGTTTTCGTTCTTCAGGGCAAGGTGAATGGAATTCACTTGTTTGCCTGGGATATACCTAGTAAATTTGAGACACTAAATATAACAAAAATAGGGACTTTTAAATTATTATTTTTTTTTAGTGTAAGCTTTGAAATATAACACTCACCAGGAGGAGGAACAAGGGGGTAAGAATTCCTTAAAAATTGTCCCCAAGGCTGCTTAATATTTAGCTTAAAAAATAATAGGTCAGTCCTCCTAAAATTAAATACTGCCTTGGTGAAGTCAATGGTAAAGTTGCTATTGGCTTCAAAGGAATCAAGGTTTCACCTCTTGTCTTAAAATGTGAGCTCCTCTGCTACTGTAAATCAGTGTCACTCCCCTGACTTGAAATCAACAGCACTATTCTGATTCACACTGCCTCTATATGTCTCTATATTCACACTGCCTGCTATATGAATCAGAACACTTTCCTGCAAGTTTTTGCTGAGGCAATTAAGTCCTTCTGAGTGAGAGCACTCTGGATGATGAGGAAGTACTTGACAACATACCAGCTCATTCCTCACTCCAACATTGGTGGCATGGTCCTCAGGAGAAAAAAATATAACATTTTCCAGATGGAGAAGCCTGATCTTTGGTCTTCCGATTTTGCTGGAGGGAAGGGCATTGCTGGGAAAGAGGAAAGAATCAGGGTGGGGAGGTAGGGGAGAGGAAGTAGAGCATCAAGATTAATTAGTGCTTCAGGAACTAAAGTATGAGATATCTGAAGACATACACTGACAGCATTCAACAGCAAGGAGCTTAAACACCAGAAGAGGCAAAAACACCAGGAGATTGCTGGGAATACCTTTTCTTCATGTTGTACAGGAGAGGTCCAGGGCATGCAGCCATTTTCTTAGTACAAGAGATGGTTTATTTTAGTCTATGATTTGTTTTGTGTCCAACTCATCAGATACCTCCCAGGTTTAGAAGTGATCTGTATGTCTTTCAGTTGACTTCTCAGCAGTGGCAGGGTCAGCTAAGCTGTTTTATATTATTTTGACATCAGTTGCCTTCCTTACAAGATATTTGGAAAGCCTTTAACTAATATAGATAAATCCCTGGTTGGGAAAGATGAAAATTGTTATTCTCAGTAGGGGGAACAATGTTTACCTTCTGATAGCCCTGGACTTCTGGGAGAGCATCCAATGCTATAGCTGGAGACAGCGGAAGTGTGAGCCAAGATCTTCCAAGTCAGGTGCTTAAACGTTTGAGGCTGAAGTCCATATTTAAGCAGCTAAGTAAACAGCCTAATCTTCAGCAATGATGTGCTGGGTAGGCAGGATCTTTCCAAGGCAATGCATTTAGTTAGGTATTCAAATTTGGGTTGAAAAGACTACTTCTATGCCACCAGAGTGGAACAAGTCACCGTCTAAGTTTCAAAAAGAAACAGAGGCCAGGTTGGTGTCTGTAAACAATACTAAACCACAGGATACAATGTCTTATTTAGAAGATTCATCTTTTTAGTACACAGAGCACCAGCAGGAAAGTTAACAGCCTGTCATTCATCCTGCCAATTAATGGCGGTGCACTTTTAGCAGCGGAAGTATCACTGTGCTGCTCCTTGTTTTTTCTCAGAGCTGGGCGCTGCTGAGACAAATGAGTGCTTAAACAAATCCTTAATATAACAGCAAATCTTGCCACTTCCCCCTGTAGAACTGAATTTACTTGTATTATTACTTTTTTCCCCAACTACTGTAGAGCCAATAGACCCAAACTGAGAATGGGATCTGAACTCTGACTCTGAAAAGGAAATGATCCTACCAAATGGGCTGACAATTTAAATAGCTAGAATAGACAAGTGAATACTGTCAGTCCTATTACACAAATGGGAAACTCATTTAACATTGTGCTGTAGATTATACACTTATTTAGGGGTAGAACTATGGGTTGAACCCAGATCTCCTCTATCCTAGCTGAGTGCATTAGCCACTGTGTGTAATAAGGCCAGAAAGGGCAATTTTAAGCAGGAAAGAAAAGGAATCAAGGGAGCAAGCAGCAGAGTTGTTAACGTAGCTGTGGTTTTGCATATGTGTGAAAAAGGAGAGCAAGGGTCATTCTGCAGAGACATAAAAGGAAAAGAATAAAGATTGGAAAGTGACTCAGGAAATAACTCTGTAAAAAGATGGAGCAATTAGCCTTTTCTTATTTTCTTTCTTTGCAATATTCCTCTAAACTTTATTGATTTTTTTAACCATGTAGATACAACATTTTATTTTTTGTTTTACTGTAACACTCACCATCTCTTCAAATTCTGATTGATCTGGCTTTTGCTTTAATCATCCAATTAATACAGCTCCAGAAAAACTCAAGGGAGATGTACCTAATGCTGAGAACAAAAAACCATACAGGCAGAGCTGTGCTTATGACCCTGTTGGAGGCTTTTTGATTATGCTTAACTACTGTGATCAATACTTCAGGACTTTTAAAAACATGCATATTCGGTGAAATGTAAATGGTGATTTTATTTTTTTTCCTTGATAGGTTTTATTTAAAACCAATTTGCTCCATTCTACTTGAGTCACACAAATGTAAATCTTAAGCGTTTTCTTCTGAACCACAAGAAATGAGAGAAACATTTAGCCACAAATAAAGTGCATGTTATGGATACGTATGTGTGTGTGGAGGTTATGAATGGGATATTTTGAGTGTGTTCCTCTGGTATCAGGAGACAAGCATTGCACCCTGGCAGGACTTCGGTGCACTATAATTCTCCATGCTAGAGCATTTGTCCTTGTATGTATTATAGGCACTAAAACAAAGCTGAAAAATCAACTGTGAAAAAAAGGTGGTGAGCACGGTTGAGTTTTCCCTGCAGTTCAAAGGGAGTTATATTCAACGCTCTTTCCCCTCCTGTCCCCCCAAAGTGTCCCAAAAATATAAGCCAACATCTTTAATTATGGAAAATTCAGATATTGCTGATTGTTTCATTGTTTGGTTTTGTTTTGTTTCTTCTTATAAGTGTTGAAAAAAAAATTCCAGTGAGTCTTTTCAGTAAGTTTCAGACAAAACATCTTCAGTCATTACCAAACCCATGCGCCCTTGGAACGGAACATGACTGTATTCTCCACCCTGTGGCTGTCCAGCATAAGGCCTCCTGTATCTTCCTCTAAACCCCCAGTACTGGGAACTCCCCAGCTATTGCCCTTGTGTGGGATGCAGCGTGAGACCTCCCATCATGAGCACCAGCTGGTGTGAATTTACACACCATGTCACTCCTTACAGCTAAACGTGAGAGCCACATCTCAAGGGATGGAACTCCTCAGCTCTCCCCAACACTTCTGGAAATGTCTGCCTTCCCCCTTGCTCAGCTTTCAGACAGGTAGAGTGAGCTTGTAGGTGTTCTTTCCTTCACTCTTACAGCTTTGGCAGTGATTATCTTTCCCATTTTCTTTTACTTTACATCTCTACATGTCAGCTGTGACATGCTGTGCTGCTCGTCCCCTGTTCATGATAGTAGAACTGTGTAATTGTGCATGGTGGATGTTTTCAGGTTTCTTTTTTTTTTTTTTTTTTTCTGAAACAGAGGCTGCCACAAAGAACAAATACGATTCTGCTTGCTTGGTCAGCTAGTAAAATTGTGGGCCAGAAAAAAGATGGAAAAAAATAATTTACTGTTTCTTAAGCCAGGCTACAATTTCTCTTGCACAGAGACTATGTTATACAGATACATTTGATTTTTAGTACAGTGAAGACATGAAGGGAATTTAAACACCTTTGTCAAGCGAAGAACCATTTAGTCCCATATCCTGTCTTCAGCTATGATCAGAAGCAGATGTCCATGTATGAGGATAGGAATAGGGCAAGCATATAAAGACGTATAGAAAGGGCAAGCATATAAGAACAGGGGAAGCACACATGTCCCTGGAGACTCTCCCAGCTTCCAACAGTTTACTGATTGACTCTGCTGAGACAGAAATGTCTCTTAGATGCAACAAAGCTAAGTGCCGGATCCTGCACTTGGGTCACAACAACCCCACGCAACACTAGTCTTAGGGAAGCTATCTGGAGGAAAAGCACCCAGGGTTGTTGGTTGGCAGCCAGCTGAATACGAGCCAGCAGTGTACCCAGGTGGCCAAGAAGGCCAATAGCATCCTGGCTTGCATCAGAAATAGTGTGGCCAGCAGGACTAGGGAAGTCATTGTCCCCTTGTACTTGGCACTGGTGAGGTTGCACCTCGAGTACTGTGTTCAGTTTTGGGCGCCTCACTAGAAGAAGGGCATTGAGGTGCTGGAGCGTGTCCAAAGAAGGGCAACGAAGCTGGCTTTCTGTTGTAAAGCAATACCAAAGTAATCTCTACACCATGTAAAATAACAATTTCTTTTTGTTTCCTATGAACTTGCAACTTGCTAGCTTCATTAGATGCTCTCTCCAGTTCATAATTTAGAATTTCTAATATACCTTCACTAATCCTAAAAGTTGCAATGGAACCTTCTTTAGGGGACAAAGATATCTCCAAGCCCCTCTCCAGTGCAGACTCACAAGCAGTTTAGGTAACAAGCTTTACAGCTCCTGGAGAAGAGCTACCTGAAAATGCCTGGTACAGACTTGCATGCCAGCACGCCCTGGCACAGCCACTGTACAGGCTGTTTATGAGGCACTTACGTGGGTTGCTGCAGCAGAAAGCAGAGCCCATCAGACGCTTGGTGGCTGCCTTTTCTAGAGGTACAGATGCAGCCAACAGATTTCCTCTTGCCTCCCCTCCACCTCGGAGAAGCCAGTTTTACAGTATGCTTGAAGCCAATTTGGTGCCTAAAGAATGATTTCCACCACCAGGAGTTGCCAGGCTGTAGGTGAGTGAATAGCAGCCCTGTGCCAATTTCCCCTCTGTCATAAGAAATCACCACTTGTTTACTTGACAGAGCTACAAGTGTAAACAGCTGTACATTTCAGTGCATACAAGATGTTACAAGTGTAAAACAGCAGCCATGCATATTATGTGTTTCAGGGCTCTACAGGTTCACTACCGCTTTCCATCAGAAAACAGAGAGTATAATGCAATTTGCAGGGAGAGGAGGACGCCTTTGCTCAGCTGAAATGTGACGAGCGCACGCAGGCAGGGAAGAGGTGATCTGCTGAGCATTCCAGTGGTTGTGCCGCTCCAGAGCCAGGGACTTAGCTGGTGGTCAGCAACGATGTTACTGTCACAGTGTCACCTGTCAAATTGTCTCTGCAGGAATAATGGTGACTGGATGCCTGGGTGATCAGTGTGTGGTTAAAACCTAGTGGATGAAGGCAAACAGAGTCTGAGCTCGCAGCTGGGTTTAGCCCCCATGTAATGGCACTTAGTTCAGGGAAATCACTCCTGATTGGCACCACAGACTAAAGAATCTGTCTGAAGGGTTGGAAACCAAATGTGACAGTGCCAGAGTGCTGAAATATCACCTCTTTTCCATGTGAAATGCAGTTCTTTCTTTGTGAATAATGATAATCTGCATTGAGTAGATATTAGTTGCTCCTGATTAATTAAGGCTCTATCATGCCTAACCAAAGCACACACACACATAAAAAAATACCTACTGACTTAGTAAGGTTTTGCTTTTTAAAGGTCAGACTAATGGCAAGCAGAATTGGTAATAGATCGAGAGGGATCTGGGTGAGGAGAAGGAGTCATCTGGAATAGCTGATTTTGTGCATATGTGCTGCTGAGGAGCAACAGCAAAGACGCCTCAGAAAAAAGGTGTTCTCTGATCCAAAATACTTGTAGGCCAAAATATAAGCAAAACCAGCAAATCTTACAATAAAACCTCCAAGAAATGTGTGCATTTCTGAGCAAATATCTCTTTACTTTTAATTAGGATGAAAGAAAATAAGAGGTGTCCATCAAGACCAGGACCTTGCCTCTGGGGGTGTTCAGTAATAGATGCCTTGAAATCAATGCCTGGAGCCAGTGATCTTTTTCTCATTGTGCCCATGTCTCTTTTGACACTCAGCAAATTGCTTCTTCACCTGGTGATTACAACCAGCCCTGTCCTTCAAAAATTCACCTTTATGAAACTCTTTCATATTTTTTCACCCTGCTTTCCAAATGAATGTTGAATCACAAGAACGATGGAAATTAGTTCATCTCCACTGATTTCAGTGGAGTATCACTAGTTTACACCAGCTGAATATCTGGCTCTCAGTTCTTATGAAATTCCAGTTGCAAATCATTGCAGGAAAAAAAACAGACAATCATGGAAACCTGTAATGAACCTGTAAAGGTCCTCTGTCTATGAAATCTCATCTTTGCAAATGTTAACCATTGCATTATGGCAATTAAAACACGGATAGAAAACAAAACAACTACCTCATCTGCTTGCTTTCACTCAGTGTATATTTATGCCATATAGAAGAGTTCAGAGCACTTCACTGTTTTTCCATCTATCATTTTCCAAAACTATTTCCTCTATTTCCTGCTCCTTTTTAGAATTTTCACCTCTGTAATGACATTCTGGGTGATCCACCACTGCACTTCTAAACCTCACCTTGCTTCTTTCTGACCAAGTCCTGTTAATCACACCCAATCTAATAATAGCAGTGTTAATAACACCTTCTGAGACAATATCCTCCTCCACAGGCCTTCTATGTTCTTCAGATGGCTAATGTCTTGTTAGAACTTTTTTTACTTATTAATTTTGTCTGTGACAGAGCTTGATTAGCTTCTAAATTACCCTGTTCCTATTTTTAGTGCACTATGCCCCTACCCTTCACACACAGTTTAATCCCAAAGTATTAATTCGTCTCTATATAATGCTGACTTGTCTTTCTCCAGGTATCCTAAATCTTCCTGTTTTCGTTTGAGGTCCATCTACCTTTGTTTTAACTCTTATTACCTTTCTCATTACTTTTACTGCTCTCTGTTCTCCATTGACGGGCACAATTGCTTTACAACAGCCACGGGTAGTGCTGGAGAGGTGAAGGGTCAGGTTCACTCTTTGAAAGAACTCACCTCACGTCCCACTTAAATTAGCAATTGCAATAATGCACTGAGTCAAGAGAGGGAGGGAGGGGGGATTTTTATGTCTCTAATCATTTTGGGGTAAGTTGTGAACTCAGCTATCTGCAGAAGTGAAAGTCAGAAGAAGCAGCTCCTTGCTATCGCTTCACTTCACATTGTTACTTGTTAGACACGTCTTGCAAGCAGGAGGTGGGACAGAGCAGGCAGTCTAAGGGACTTAGTGACAACCACTTAGCCAAATGGTCCCACAGTTGGGAACAGGCTGTAAGAAGCAAGCTGCTGCTCGAGCTTACTTGTCCCTAGGTAATCACAATGCAACTGTGGAGAAAAGGCAGTCAGGACCCCTAATAAGTTCCAGAGCATCATACTGATGTAACTTTTTATTTATGGTGTGATCTTTTCCCTGCTCAAACCTACGCCACATCAAATTCTCTCTTTCTGCTCATTTCTTGCGATGTTATTTGTATGGTTTTAATGATCAAAAATTAATGTTGTGACTTTTTAAATGGAATCAACTGAGATGGAGTGAAGAAAGAATGGAAGGAAAAAGAGGAGGAGGAGAAGGAAGGGGAAGGGGAAGGGGAAGGGGAAGGGGAAGGAAAAAGATACAGGTTAGGAAATCTAGGACAGTCTTGATCTCATTTCTGCCCCTTAAATCCCACAGATGTCCATGGAACCCCACGAAGTCATTAGACAAGACTGACAGCAGTATTTGAGACAGGATTAGTAATGGGTCTGGAAACTTACCAGATTTATGATCAGATTTGTCCAGTTTCTGGCAGAGCATCAGTGAGAGTCTAACCACATGGCCTATGCTGCCAGCTTCCTTCCTTCTCCAGAACCCTGCAAATAAAGATATATAGGACACCCACGTTAGATTTGCCTCTGGAGTTCATTCCTTCCAGAAATTAATTAGACATCAAGCTGAGCTACTTTTGAAATTTAGTGTAGCATGAATCTTGTCATTTTTAAGTTTTACTAGTACAGCTGCGGGATGCTCTGCAGTCTCTGCAGGTCCTGCCAAGTCACCACAAACCCATCACCAAATGCTTCCTCCAGTCTAACACACTTGAGAAGATATGTTTAGTCATTTTAAACAGTTGTTCCTTTTTTGACTGGTGCTGAATGAACAAGATATTCCTGCTTCAAATGTGTTCTTTACTGGAAAAAATGACGAGATATCAGAGCTGTAGTATGTAATACATAGGATCTCAATGTAAAATGTTGATGTGGGCACCTAATAAAACGTATAATGTGAGTTCCAAAGAAGGAAATTATGGAGATCTGGTTTTACCTCACCACCTCTAATGGGAATAGGTGGGGAAGAGGCTAGGATGAAGAAAAGAAATGAAGCTACAGAACACAGAAGGCAAAATGTCGCCAGCTGAGAGCTCTTGGGCTTTCATGTTCCATCTTCGCAGCCTACCTTCATGGTTCCCATCCTGGTTTACTTTAGCAGCAGCTGTCCCAAGCCCATCCACATTGCTGAAGAAGTGGCAACATATGCCCAAATCTCACTGCAACATATGATGTGCTGTGGCAGGACACATCTGACTGGTCATAAGCATATCCTTCATACTTTTTTCCTCTCTACATGGCAGCTGCTCTTCACATCCAATAGACTTCATTTCACCTTCAAAGAGGGTGTCTGATGCACAGCAGCTGCCAAATGCTTCTAAAGAGCAGCATTCTTAGGAATACCTGCTGCATTCCCTACGATATATCCATCCAGCAGATGCTATGGCCTTGCCATGCATTCTCCGTCCCTTCTACAACACCCAGATATGAATAGGGAATATTGTTTTCCCATCAGGGGGTGGCCTTTTCATCAGGACAGAAAAGGAGAGCAACTCCTTGTCTCCATTTAACCACTGCACACCAGAACAGAGGTGTTAAGCATCTCACCACTGGTGATCTAGTGCCCTGGAAAATGAATGAGATTGCCTTCAAGTGCCGAGCCAAAGCAATCAAGATAACCTTGACTAGCCAACTCTTCCCTCCATGCCACTCATACAGTCCTCTGGCATGGGTTGCCTATTTGGCTGACCTTCATTCCTGTGGAGCCATGTGAAATAAAGCAGCTTCTAAAATTTGGGGCAGAATATGCTAAAAAGCTTTCATCTTCTACCCCTACACTGCGTCTGATGCATTGGTCATTTGCATGAATGTTATTGTAATTGCTTTATTGAATATGCTGGCAGAATATACTCATTCCAGGTATGTCGAAGACATGGGGTTGATGGCTTGACCTTGCAGCTCCTTGCTGGAATGTAACTCCAGCATGCGGAAGGAAGGCAATGAGTTCCTCTCCTAAGAGGTGCATAATCAGTATCCAAAATGAGTCTCCTGTAGACATTTTGCTTAACAACAAATTTAATGGAAAGGCTCCTTGTAATACAAAGGGAGATGAGCCACACATTCTACAGCTTTGATAATCAAATCATTATTTTTGTAGCCTTAAGGGATATCTGCTTACAGCAGAATTCAACATATAGTTTAATTTACTTATCTGATCTTTCTCTGCACATGAATAGCTTCTATTTCCTGCCCTATTTCAAATTTTCTTACATAATTCAAATGGCATCACAAAGTATGTATGTGTGTTTTTGTACTGATGATATTGACAACTGACTAAAAGAAGGTTTTATTTCTCTGTTCTTCTTGTCCCTTATCCATGCCCAGCTATTCAAGCTACAGCTCAAAAGGATTTATTTTTGATGATCTTAATTCTATGCCAGTGTGATTATTATTAGTGTTTTAAATTCTAACCTCTGATCCCTTTCATCTTTTTTATTGTTGTGCTTTTACTAATCCCTAGGTCTTATAAAGTGCTTCTCATCTGTACATCTTAAAATGCTTTACAAAGGAGACTGGAAGCACTATTCTTACTTGACATGCTGGGGAACGAAGGCACAGAGAAGTGAAGGGTCATATGCAAAAATAACCTGGGCAAACCAGTGCTGAAATAAATTCCAGCTTTTCTCAGGAATCTTCCCTATCCACTCTGCTGTATTGCTTTCCTTACAGGATTTGAACAAAAGTATCCTAGTCATTAGAATTGTAATAAAAAGTCTTCCTTTCTTTTTCTCATTTATTAGCTCCAACTTGGTTTTTTCCCCATCTTTTTCTTCTGTTCCATACTTTTCAATGTAAATACATGTTTCAATAACTTTTGAGAGAGTACGAATGCAAAACAAAAATTCTGATCCAATTAGTGCTTCTTATTATTAGTGGTTTTGCAAGTGCATGTAGGTTTAACACTCATGGGCAGTCCTGCTAGCTAATGTCTGATGCTCCAGAGAATCAGATTTTCTGCTGTTCCCAGGTTAGGAATGTAAAGAAATTGCACAAAATGAATCCCAAACATAAATGTGGCTAAGTGCGATAGCATGGGTGACAACAACTTGATAAAGTAGAGCTCATAATGAGACACACATATATATGGTCTTATCACCCCAAACAGCTCTACCCTGCTGATTCGGGTGGAAAAAAAAAACCACATCAACAACAAATAAAAAAACTTTTTGACCATCTCAGCGCTCTCTTGCTCATTACACCAACCTGTCAGAAATGACAGCTTGGCCGAGCCCAGTTATTCCACGCTGACAAGGTGCTGTATATGATTTTCTGCAATAATGTCAGCTTTAAGGTGCAATGTACTTAAGGAAGCTCATTTCTATGATTTGGTCAAAAGAGCCATTTGCCCTGTTGGTGGGATGAGCAATACCTTAGTTTTCTTTAAATTAGGAGTCATTTTCATGAAGATTGTTCTTGGAAAACTAGTTTAAAAGAGGGAAACTTTTTTTTGTTGTTTTGCTAAGAGATTGCTTACTGGGCAATTTGATGTCTGATGATTTCAGTCTGATGATTGATTTCCTTATAGTGTCTAAAACAGCATGTTGTGGTTTAACCTGGCAGGCAGCTAAACACCACACAGCCGTTCGCTCACTCCCCCCAGTGGGATGGGGGAAAGAATAAAAAAAAGGTAAAACTCGTGGGCTGAGATAAAGACAATTTAATAAGACAGTGTTGCGGTTTAACCCCAGCTAGCAACTAAGCACCACGCAGCTGCTCGCTCACTCCCCCACTGGTGGGATGGGGGAGAGGATTGGAAAGGCAAAAGGGGAAAACTCGTGGGTTGAGATAAGAACAGTTTAATAACTAAAGTAAAATAAAAATAGAACAGTAGTAATAGTAATAATAACAATAATAATAAAAACAAATAATAATAGTACGATAGTAATACAAAGCTAGTGATACAGGGTACAATTGCTCACCACCTGCTGACTGATGCCCAGCACGTCCCCCAAGCAGCGATCGTTGCTGCCCCTTCCCTGGCCAACTCTCCCCGCTTATATACTGAGCATGACATCATATGGTATGGCATAGCCCTTTGGCCAGTCTGGGTCAGCCCCCCTGGCTGTGCCCCCTCCCAGCTTCTTGTGCACCTGGCAGAGCATGGGAAGCTGAGAAGTCCTTGACCAGTGTGAGCACCACTTAGCAAGTACTTAGCACTACTTAACAAGAACCAAAACATCAGTGTGTTATCAACATTGTTCTCATCCTAAACCCAAAACACAGCCCCATACCGGCTACCAAGAAGAAAATTAACTCTATCCCAGCTGAAACCAGGAGAGACAGAAAAGAAAGGGAAAATAATAATAATGATAAAAGAATATACAAAACAAGTGATGCACAATGCGATTACTCGTCACCTACTGACAGATACCCAGCCAGTTCCCGAGTAGCAGACCACCAGCCAACTATTCTCCTAGTTTATGTACTGAGCATGATGTCATATGGTATGGAATATCTCTTTGGTCAGTTGGCATCAGCTGTCCCAGCTGTGTCTCCTCCCAGCTTCTCGTGCACCCCAGCCTACTCGCTGGTGGGGTGGCATAAGAAGCAAGAAAAGCCTTGAGTCTGTATAAGCACTGCTCAGCAGTAACTAAAACATCAGTGTGTTATAAATATTATTCTCATCCTAAGTCCAAAACACTGCACTATACCAGCTACTAGAAAGAAAATTAACTCTATCCCAACTGAAACCAGGATGCAGAAATAATGTTATCCCTAATATCTGACATATTTGAAAAATATCCTAAAAGTAACCAAATAAAATTATGTTCAGGGACATATGCTGGCAATTCACTATAATTATGGAGATATAATATAAACATGACAATCTAAAGGGCAATGATGCAATAAATGTACATTATAATACTAGGAGAACCAACGAAAACAAATCTCCAGCTCCACTCGCAGAACTGTGACTACAGAATTTTAGGGAAATTGAATTTTTTTAGGATAGAGACCCTTGAAACCTGGAAGAGGAGTATGTCATGTTTTGAACAGGTGTAATGGGAGATGGAAACAACAACTAAGTGGTTATAAGTCTTAAAATTGGTTATGCCCAAAGGCAATACCCATCCATAGCCATATGAGTGCTGTGAAGACAGTCATCCAGTGTGATCCTGGAGTTACTGGAGTACAGGGATTTTAAGAGTCTCGTATTTACTTGCTGCAATGGGAAATCTCTTTAGCTGTTGTGATAGCCCCTGAAAGGTTTGTTTACTGATATTAAGCACCTAGAATAAGTTTTTATAGATAATAATGTGTATTTAATAATACTTAATTACATAATCCACTCCATTGTTTATGTTGCATTAATATATTTCTACTTATAATTGGGTTGGTTGTTATATCAAACACCATTCCCTGTGCTAAAGTGTCCACATACCTACTCAGGAACAGGCCCAGGTACATATTACTCTGGTGCAAGCCTAACCTCTACATAGTATAGGATACTCGGAACTAGGTTTTCTAGTAGACAAATTGTGTACTAGACCGATGCACTGCCTGAAGACATATCTCCCTCTTCTGGTAAGGTTACCAATTGCTAAAATATGTTAATCCTTTAGCAAAGATTTTAAAGGTTTGAACTTTCAGACTAAAAGGTCATAGGTTGGATTCATGGTATGGTGTTATTACGTAGACTAACATCCACTTCCTTCATCCTGAGCACAGAAAGTATCATTTGAACACTGACCTCTCATCAAAAGGGAACAATGTGCCTCACACCTATGAGGTGAAGCAAATGAAGGTCTAAGAAAAAAAAAAAAGGATGGAAGTGCCAAGGGATGGTGCTGTTCAATTTGGATGGCAATTCTCTGAGACTTGTCCATTAATTTAGACTTGGAGCTTGTACTTCATCTCTCAACAGCTAAATCTTTTCTCGTTACTGCTTGCAAACATTGCAAAATGTTTTAATAAATGCACAGAAAGGGTGTGCTAATGAGGCATTTACAACCTTTTCGAATTAAATATCTAAATAGGAAATTTGTCAGCTAATGGCTTGCTTTGAGTTCCTGTAATTTATTTAGGGCTGATTGAAATGTAGAAAAGAACTCATGACTTTTCATCTATAATTTTTTACTTTTATTTTACATTAGAGCAAATCTGTAATCAAATAAGTAAATAGAAATAAAATATTTAACCAGCTGTCAGTGCATCAAGATACTATTGTCATTGGAAGTAGGTAAGCCTGCTCCTTCATCACAAATGTCACTTCATGGGGACATGATGGGTTCTCAGTCCTCAAATAGCATTGGGAGAAAAACCTGAGAGGCACTTTTCCCATAGATTTGTGTTTCTCACGTGCATGCAACAATACCGAGATGAGTTCGCAGTGGCTGTAAGAAGCAACTCTTATTCTCAAAAGATGTTCTAGGTAGACATATTATGGATGAGATAGAGTTTCAAAACATCATCTCTCTTAGTATTTCTCATATGGGGGAAGGAGCTGCTAAGATGATAAACGTTACTTTTCTTGTAACAGTTTGAAAGACACATTGAGGAGTAAGTCTTGTCCCACTAATTTAGCTTTCATAGAATCATAGAACCATAGAATTGTTAAGGTTAGAAAAGACCCTTAAGATCATTGAGTCCAACTGTTAACCTAACACGGCCAAGTCCACCACTAAACCATGTCCTCAAGCACCACGTCTACCCATCTTTTAAATACCTCCAGGGATGGAGGTTCAACCACTTCCCTGGGCAGCCTGTTCCAGTGCCTGACAATCCTTTCAGTAACGAAGTTTTTCCTAATATCCAACCTAAACTTTCCCTGGCACAACTTGAGGCCATTTCCTCTCATCTTATCACTTGTTACCAGGGAGAAGAGACCAAGCCCCACCTCTCTACAACCTCCTTTCAGGTAGTTGTAGAGAGCAATAAGGTCTCCCCTCAGCCTCCTCTTCTCCAAACTAAACAACACCAGCTCCCTCAACCGCTCCTCATAAGACTTATTCTCTAGACCCTTCACCAACTTTGTTGCCCTTCTCTGGACACACTCCAGCACCTCGATGTCCTTCTTGAAGTGAGGGGCCCAAAACTGGACACAGTACTTGAGGTGCAGCCTCATCAGTGCCGAGTACAGGGGCACAATCACCTCCCTGGTCCTGCTGGCCACACTATTCCTCATACAAGCCAGGATGCCATTGGCCCTCTTGGCCACCTGAGCACACTGATGGCTCATGTTCAGGCAGCTGTCAACCATCACCCCCAGGTCCTTTTCTGCCAGGCAGCTCTGCAGCCACTCCTCCCCAAGCCTGTAGCTTTCCTTCAGTAGTATTCCAGCCATATAAATGAGAATAACAAAAAAGTAACTCCAAACTAGTCTGACATATTTTTCTTACAGTACAGGCTGAGGGAAAACAGCAACAACAACAAAAAACCCACAAAACCAAAAACAACAAACAAAACAACTGAGAAAGAGATATATTGCTAAAGTCGACAGATTTGGTCAGTGTTACATGGAGTGATGATAGGTCATAGAAGCAGCTCAGTAACAAGATGCATTTTAATGCCTAAAAGTTCAGGTGCAGAATTGTCCTGGCTTTTATTTGCAATTCTAATTAGCAACAGAAAGAAAGAACAAAACCTTAGGCACATAAAGAGGAATCAGCTATTATATGAACTTCATTACTTTTCTGGATTGCCAGCAGATACTGAAATCTGTTTGGCAAATTGCTGCCTGGACTATAATACAGGAACTCACCTTGGAAAGCATAACGAAGGAACTCCCAAATGCTGAAATGTGGTCTGTGGGAAAAGAAGCCCCTTCTGTAAGGAGCAGATGTCTGGAAATTATCCTGCAGCTCCAGGCAAACTCTGTCATGTCAGTGAGAGCACTTACTCACACAAATAGTCTCAGTCCCTGCGGTGAGACTGTTTCTGTGGATCAAAATCAATGGGTTTTGTAATGTAGGTCCCATTCCTGCAAAGAGGAATCTGACTCAGATAGCAGCTCAAAGCCCTATTGCCATTGGTGCAGGGATGTGCACACACAGCATGGACGTGGGCATGCACATGCAGGCAAGTGAACAACAGGATAAGTCACACAAGCTGTCCCAGGAACAGAAACTGTCTGTCATCTATCATTTGCTGTCAAAATGACTCCTCCTTCAACCAGCACATTATCCCAGCCTTTTTTTTCCCCTATCCCATAACCTTTTCAAAATAACTCCTTCACATTTTTGCCTACATTGTCCCTTGCACTAGAGAAAAAAAACTCCCTAAAAACACCTGAAAATATACCTTGCTTTCCTTTTCCCAAAGCTTCATCAGTTCTCCCCTCTGCTGCTAATCCTGCAAAACACCCAGTAATGTTCAGGAGGCAGGGACATGCATGTTGTTGCTTATGTGGAGACGGTAACATACTCTTTTCTCACACTCCCTCCTCCTTGCCTGGATCCAGGGGCCATCATTTACATTGTTCTTAGCTCTTTGGGACAGAGGCAATGGCAGTTTGCCTCTGTGTTCAGACAGCAGCTCACGCTGCAGAGGGCTGGTGAGCAATTAGAGTCAAGGTACTATGGTAACAGTGACAGCGATAGCAGGGATTGAAGAGTGGCTCAAGAAACCACCATTCAGTCCCAACTGCCCCCACACTCCAGCAAGCAAGGTAGCAGTCCCAGCTGTTCCCCTGGCATTCATTGCTTCCCCCTGAATCGGCAGCTGCTCAGAGGAGCAAAGGAGCCAAAATACTGCCATGTGTGGCAACAAGGGAGCCCTAGCATTGGGGAAGGTCTCACAGCAGTAGTGCCCTGTGATAAATGTTGTTAGTGTAGGGAAATGGGAACAAAATACCATCTGCCTATCCCACACTGGATGCAAAGAGGGACATAAATTGTTCTGCTTGGGAACCAATTTACCTGGAGTGGAGCAAGCACAGTTGAGGGAGGCACCTCACCCCCCTTATAGCACTTTAATGGACTCTAAATAATGAGGCGCCCGCAGTTGCAACCACCCTGCAATTCATTCCCCCACCCCTCAAACCCACAGTGTATGGATTCAGCCCCGGCTCTGATTACATGGCTTTGTAAATGCAAGTCAGTGTTAGGCTCTGCTGTTGTGATGGAAATTCTGTCTGTTCAGCAGGTGGAAAGACCCTGGGCATCATGCTGGCTCACAGGACTCACTTTAATAAGACGTATTTAATAAGACAACTGGACATTTCCCTCCTCTTCCAAAAAAAAAAAAAAGAAGCAAAAAAAATCATATAGTGTTCGTGACTAATTAAATTCTCACTCTAGTCATGATTAATGTAACAAATAATTACAGCTTAGATCTAATATAGATACAACTAATTGTTCTGCCCACAGTGCATCGTGACTAACAATTAAACAGAGCTTCCGATGCAACTGAGAGCAGATCTTAGGCTAACCTTTGCCTTGTTGTGCTTTTGCTGCCGAAGGAATATACATGCCTACAGCCTTTGTGTTCCCATTCACATCACTGGCAGTGACAGATTCTTCTCTTATTAGATGTTAGACAAGCTTATTCCTTTTAACTTCATGTGTTCCCACTTTGTGAGACTGTAGGGCAAATAAAAAAATAGAGAGACACAGAGAAGAAAAAGACTGCATCACCTCCAGGTCCCTCGAGATTCCAGCCTGGAAAGCTCTCTTTCTCTCTGTAGCTGTATCAGTACAGATGGTTTGACGGCTTTGAGTTGACTCTAACCTGGCAGCTAAAGATGAGTCTTTTTTTTTTCCCCAGTATGTTTCTCTTTGCTGTTTTAATTGAAGAAAGCTACACTATGAATACATACGTTCTGTCCCTTTCAAAGTTAACTGTTGTAGAAGCCTGGACTTTGTAGTTCACAGAAGGAACACGTTGGATTTATACAGTACCACCCAGATATCTTTTTGATCCTCATGTGTGGAGTCTGAATCTATACCAAACAGCTCTAATGGATTCACTAAAGAATAGTTGCAAAGTGTAAAAAAAAGAAAAGGAAAAAAAAGAAAGAAAAAAAGAAAGAAAAAGGATCTGGAAGGAAAATGTGACTTTGAATCCTAACCACTTAAACCCAATGGCTAAACAGCCAATAGCCTTTAATAAGGCCAGGACTTCACTACTGCTTTTGTGTTTCAGGAAAATAATTGAAAATACCTTCTCATCTGGATAAAGCTTCCATCTCCTCCTTGGATATCCCCTTTGAATATGGGTGAGTCAATAATATAAGTGGTGATTTTTTTTAAAAGTTTTATTTTTTTCTGTGTGTCACGTATTTGAAAGCTATGAATAACTGAGACAAAATATTGTTTGGATTTTGTGGATCACCTAACTATAGCCCCTTAATGCTACAGTAATAGTGATAATAAAATGCTAATAGTAATAATGCTAGAAGTGAGTCTACTAGCCACAAAATATGTCAACAGAGGATAATGAGGTATGAGTTGTCATTTGACTCAAATAGTGATGAGTATTGCATGGGAAGGAAAACAGTAGAGGTTAAACATTAAATTAGTCCAGTGACCTTTCTAGTCCTTGGATGCAGACATAATCTGTAAGAAACTGATGTCCTGCTGAATATTCACTGACTTTAAGGAAAGAAATACTGATAACCCAAACCAACCAGGAATAAAAAGCAATGTAATGGGAATTTACTGGCCAAACCCAACTGTGACAATCATCTTAGGAAAGTCTGATTATAGAAATATATCAGATCTGTGCCCTGAGAAGGCAAACCCTTAGGTGATACACAACATAGCTCCACTGGCTTAAAGAAAACCTTGCTGCTGCAACCCATCTTAATGTTCAAAGTAGCAAATTAATTTTTTTTAGTTTAGAATAATTATAGAGGTGGGTTTTTTGTTTTGGTTTTTTTGTTGTTGTTGGTTTTTTTTTTTTCCCCCAGGAAAAGAACATAACAATTACTGGAAATTATTTGTCCATTCCTGGTAAAAAGGGAGAACTGAGTTCTTCAGCATGTTCATCTCTCACTGACTTCCAGGGGGCTGTCTGGGTCAAATTTGTCCTGAAGTAACAAAATGACTTCCAACTTTAAGCTTTCCCTTCTACCTCTCAGGGTTCATTTGAAGGTATGCACTGATGCATTGCAGTTTTGTAGCAAACTCTAAGGCACTCTGCGTGGCACCAGAGTAATATCCTCAGTGGAAGCTTACTGAAAGGATTGCTACTTGAAGGATGGCTGTGAGGCTTTAGAACTAGGTTTTATGAAGTTGATGAACATTCACTGAGGATTAGGCTGTACTCATCAAACGATCTCACTTTTTCTTCAAATTAAAGAGAGTGCTGCAGTTTCCTCTCTTCTAAATCTAAGTGTTCACAGCAAAAAACCTCTTATAAATGTGCTTCCTTCCTCTCCTCCACTGCTCAATCAACCTTATTTCATTTGTGATTTCAGATTTTTTCTTATTTATTTTCTAAATCTATATGCCAAGCAATGTGTTCCATTGCATAAGAACCTGAGGTATATTTGTGGAAATGTTGGTGTTTCCTAGAGAATCTGTAGTACAATGGAATTGATCAAGTCCATGAAAAAAGGGATGGCTTTGCCATTTAGTTACAGAATGCCTGTGTCTGCTGTGATTTTGATGCTCTGAAGCAATTTCCCTTTGCCCGTTCGCAGGGCTGCTCTGCCCCTCTCCTTTCCCTGGAAGATAGTGAAGATCCTGGGTTAGATCCCGATGAGCATAAATCAGCCTTCCTCCAAAGCTCATTGGAACAAGGCCAGTTTCTACAAGGTAAGTACCTGATCCCACTGACTACTATTTGACAATGAACCTCAGCCTCCATGGAAAATTTCAACTTAGTCAGTATGTGACATCCTGAACTACAGTAAGCAAGCTGTCATATCTACTACTCTTTGTCTAATATCCACAAAGATTTCTATCTCAAATGAGATACTACAACTTAGTACACAAATGAAAATTGCTGCTGAAGCAACGCCTCAGGTTATGTAAGCTCTGTAACTATTTTACCTTGTCTTTAAATCCAAAAGAAACAGTGTGGATTGAGTTTTGGAGTGCCCAGAATTTCACCAAATGTCCTTTGATGTAGGAAGCATCATCTATTCTTTACAGTTCATTTCCTATGGACTGAAAAGATTCCAGGAACATGAGAATGGGCATGAATTTGTAGATAGCTGGAAGACAGATATGGAAGATAAACTTTCTTCCACATACTAGAATGTGACTGACAGTTTCTCTAGTCACTTATTTGCAGCAAGTTGATGCTTACAGCAAATCCTCTCAACAGGATCTGGCACTAGCTGCCTACGAGTCTTGAACACACCATCATATAATAGCTCTGGCACAATCCATGGCTATAGCATGCTGTCTGCAGGACATTCTCTCCATCAGCATTAGCCATGCATAGTTTCTTCTCCTAACTCTTTGCCCTCGAAAGAGCTATGACCTCCAAGCAAGAAATTCCCTGGGCTCCATTTATTTGAATTCTCTTAGCTAATAGGAGAATGTAGTGATCTATAGCCCTCAAAACGGACATTGAGAAACAAGCCCAAAAGATTGGACCTAGAATCCAGACATTTATTTTTGCAGTGCATGGGGAATCTAAGTCACCTTTCATTAAAGTCAACAGAAATGCTTGCTTTGACTTTGGTGTGAACTGGAGCACATTTTCAGGGACCAGGGAAAGCTCTGATTTCAGACTTTCCCATGCAAGAGATAAAGGTGTTTAAGATTAAGCAATGTGACCAGAAACTCATTGTAAACGATCCAGAGATTAGACTTTGACTGGTTTGATTGTTCAAAAACTTATATATATGATTCCTAGGCTGTCTGAATAAGAGTTGTTTCACCTCACTTCAGATATCTATAAAATGAAGTTAATAATCGTCTTAGGATCCTTTCATATTACATGGAGAAAAATTGATCTTATTAAAGACCTTCATGGTGAATTAATTGGGCACTAGAAGTACCTATTTCCCTCCACTGATATTAAAACCAGTCTAGATAATCAGTTTAGTATATACACACATTTAGTCTGATGACTACCATTCTACAATGTATCTGAAAGCATACATTATGGGAGTACTAATGGTGTGAAGCTAAGCAACACCTTAAGACTCTGAAAGCTATGTTACCAAAGCGATAGTAATAGAAAAGCAAGAAATTTTCATATATGTATTCATATGGATCTGATTGAGTCATTTCAGAGTATTACAATTTATGATTATGAAAAATTAAATACTGCTTCAGAACACCTACAAGTTTTTTTTTCCCTTTTGTTAGAAAGACACCTTTGCCACGATATCTCTCTCTTTCCTAAGCAATCCATTACCTCAGAGTTTTCCGTGTAACAGCTCTTTTTTCATTTCCAGTACCCAAACTTCCCAATTTATCCACAAGACAGGCAGTGTGTTTCTTCCAGCAATTGCAAGATGACTCTTTTCCTGAGAGACCACTTCTTTGTGCGATATTAGTTAGTTCAATCACCATTGCCTGTGCTTTGTTACTAAATCAGTAAAGAGTGTCAATCACTGCCAGTCATGATACTTTCATCAATGTTACAGAGAATTACTATTTTGACACTGAACTAAAAAGCAGAAACTCACTTCCCATAAGCTACTGTACAGTCATCATATGGGTTCTTGATAACTTCCAGATATGGAACTTTGGAGGCAAGTAGGATCCTAATAAATTTCACAGGGCATTATACCTGTTGTACTTTTTGATTTACTCATGAAGTGCAAGTCCTAGCTTCCTAGATTCAAATTTTCTTATGCCAAAATTAAATATAATGAAATTATTTTGAAAAGAATGGGTTTTTTTTCATATTTTCTGTTTCTGGAATAGTACATGTTCAAATGTCCTCTATTTAAAATTCACAACACTGATGTTTTGTGTTGTTGCCAACTAGAAGATTTTGTGCAATTCACTTGCCAGACATTCACTCTTCTCTGGGTAAAGAACTGGCTGGATGGCCAGGCCCAAAGGGTGGTGGTAAATGGAGTTAAATCTAGTTGGTTGCTCATCTAAAGTGGTGTTCTCCAGGGCTCAGTGCTGGGGCCACTTCTGTTTAATGTCTTTATCAATAATCTGGATGAAGGGATCGAGTGCACCCTCCATAAATTTGCAGACAAAAAGTTAGTCAAGAGTGTTGATCTGCTGGAGGGTAGAAAGGCTCTACAGAGGGATATGGACAGGCTGGATTGATGGGCCGAGGCCAACTGTATGAGGTTCAACAAGGCTAGGTGCTGGGTCCCACACTTGGGTCATAACAACCCCAGGCAACACTACAGTCTTAGGGAAGAGTGGACGGAGAGCTATCTGGAGGAAAAGGACCTGGGGCGGTAGTCAACAGCCGGCTGAATATGAGCCAGCAGTGTGCCCAGGTGGCCAAGAAAGCCAGCAGCATCCTGGCTTGCATCAGAAATAGTGTAGCCAACAGGAGTAGGGAAGTGATTGTCTCCCTGTACTCAGCACTGGTGAGGCCACACCTTGAGTACTGTTTTCAGTTTTGGGCCCCTCACAGAGAGAAAGACATTGAGGTGCTAGAGCATGTCCAAAGAAGAGCAACAAAGTTGGTGAAGGGTCTAGAGCACAAGTCTTATGAGAAGCGGCTGAGGGAGCTGGGGTTTTTTAGTTTGGAGAAGAGGAGGCTGAGGGGAGACCTTATTGCTCTCTACAACTACCTGAAAGGAGGTTGCAGAGAGGTGGGGGTCGGTCTTTTTTCCCAAGCAACAAGTGATAGGACAAGAGGAAATGGCCTCAGGCTGTGCCAGGGCATGTTCAGATAGATTGGATACTGGGAAAAATTTCTTCACCAAAAGGGTTGTGAAGCATTGGAACAGGCTGCCCAGGGAAATGGTTGAGTTCTCATCCCTGGAGGTATGCAAAGGACATGCAGATGTGGCACTTAGGTTTAGTGGTGGACTTGGCAGTGTTAAGTTAACAGTTGGACTCGATGATCTTAAAGGTCTTTTACAACCTATTATGATTCTATGATTCTATGACTATTGAATGAATTTGTGATCTGTATTGTCTTAAAATGTGTGGCTAGACAGAGATGTAGGCATAGATAGAGATATTAATGCTATCTATATATCTAACACAGAAATACAATGTTTGTTATTGTACTTCCAAGGGTTATTGTATTTCCAAGAGTTTTTTCTGATAAGTTTGCAGATTATCAAAATGATAGTGACTTCCACGGGCCAGTGAGTCAAATTGTCTACATGTGATTTTAAGTTCTGTTATCCAAAACTCTTCTTTCTTTTAACTCAGACTCTTAAAATAGTTAGTCTGATACAAGGACTGGACAGAAGCCTGCTATGGAAAATGGGTGTCTTTCCATGAATTTTAGTGACTGTTAAATCAGTCACACAAGGTGGGAATCATTTAAGTTATCTGTTAGCCTCTTAACAGCTAGAATCTAGTTTTAGTTTGCCATCTAGCATTGTTCTTTAGACACCAAGAAGAGATAGCTACTTGCAAATGCTGATATTTCTGTTCTCAATTTAAGTCCAACATAGGTAAGCAGAAGAAATTTCTGGACATGCTTAGAAGTCTTCACTGATTATAAGCAGGGCTTAGATGATTAGCTTAAATTAAGATTTAGACAGTAAAAATATGTGGGCTTGTGGTGGTGCACCCCCTTCCTGGACTGTTTTACAACCTCAGTAACTCCTGTGAAGAGTTGGCCTTTGTGTAACGAGCTTGGTGATTAAGCGTCCCTGAGCCGTATCAGAAACTCTTACATGGCTAAGGTGGGAGTAGCACTGACTGTACCAGGAACAATCAGTCACCGCCTGACAGCATTGGAACATATTTTATCTGGGTCATAACTTGAATGGATTAGTATGGGTGGATCTGTACCAGCATCACTGGAATTTTTGAGAACTCCAGTAATTACCCACCTGATTGTGACAGTAGGTGGGTAATTCATCTCATTCAATCTCAAAAGTCAATCATCTCATGACCCTATAAACAGCAGTACCAAGTGAGACCCTTTGAGCTTTCCTGGACCACAGCAGGCTGTGTCAATGTCTCCCTCCGAGTGGGACATCTCTCAGAGCTGCAAATGTTTAAGCTTACATACAGAGGGCTGACAACAGGATCTGGGCTGATCTCTGGTGCCTTTCACTTCTTGACCCTCAACCTTCACCTGCTGAGATAATCATTTGATGTGAGTATTTCACTGAACTCGAGGGGAATTTTTACTAGGTACCTTTATATATGTGTATTGTGTGTATTTCACTAAAGTCGCAACATATTACTAGGTCTATGTGTGTGTGTATATCAATACAAATATTGTAGTAAACCCTATTTAATCACCTTGTAAATGCTCAATTAACCAATGATTAGTTATTGCTAAATTCCTGTGATTCCCTCTTAACTGTGAACAAACCTTAAACTGCTGCTAGACATATATATTCCTTTGTCCTGGTTTTGGCTGGGATGGAGTTGGTTTTCTTCCTGGTAGCCAGTATGGGGCTGTGTTTTGGGTCTAGGTTGAGAACAATGTCGATGATACACTGATGTTTTGGTTCTTGTTAAGTAGTGCTAAGTACTTGCTAAGTGGTGCTCACACTGGTCAAGGACTTCTCAGCTTCCCATGCTCTGCCAGGGGCACGGGAGGCTGGGAGGGGCACAGCTGGGGCAGCTGACTCAGACTGGGCGGGGGCTATTCCATACCATGTGACATCATGCTCAGTATATAAGCAGGGGAGTTGGCTGGGGAGGGGTTTGATCGCTGCTTGGGGGACGTGCTGGGCATCGGTCGGCAGGTGGTGAGCAATTGTACAGTGTACCGCTTGCTTTGTACTTCTACTGTTCTATTTTTTATTTTACTTTAGTTATTAAACTGTTTTTATCTCAACCCACGAGTTTTTCCCCTTTTGCCCTTCCGATCCTCTTCCCCATCCCACCGGTGGGGGGTGAGCGAGCGGCTGCATGGTGCTTAGCTGCTGGCTGGGGTTAAACCACGACATCCTTAGACATGATCCATTGACCAAGTCTGAGACTAGGATTGTATCCAGACACACCTAGGTGCCTCTCTGAGAAGGACTTTAGAAAGCAAGGGGGTCCATTCTGAACCTTGTGACTCAATCAGAGGGCCCTCTTTTCCCCCTTGTATTTTTTTCTAACTCAATTTCCTCTTTCTTTCTCTTGATATCTATATATATAGCCAGCCAGTGCTAATATCTTCATCAATGACATAGACAGCAGGATCGAGTCCACCCTCAGCAAGTTTGCAGATGACACCAAGCTGAGCAGTGCAGTTGACACGCCTGAGGGATGGGATGCCATCAGAGGGACCTGGACAAGCTTGAGAAGCGGGCCTGTGTGAACCTCATGAGGTTCAACAAGGCCAAGTGCAAGGTCCTGCACCTGGGTCGGGGCAATCCTCAGTATCAGTACAGGCTGGGGGATGAAGGGATTGACAGCAGCCCTGAGGAGAAGGACTTGGGGGTACTGAGAGATGAAAAGCTGCACATGAGCTGGCAATGTGCTCTCGCAGCCCAGAAAGCCACCATATCCTGGGATGCATCAAAAGAAGCATGGCCAGCAGGTTGAGGGAGGTGATTCTGCCCCTCTACTCTGCTCTGGTGAGATCCCACCTGGAGTCCTGCATCCAGCTCTGGGGTCCTCAGCACAGGAAGGACATAGACCTGTTGGAGGGGGTCCAGAGGAGGGCCACAAAAATGATCAGAGGGATGAAACACCTCTCCTATGAGGAAAGGCTGAAAGAGCTGGGGTTGTTCAGCCTGGAGAAGAGAAGGCTGCGGGGAGACCTTATTGCAGCCTTTCAATACTTAAAGGGGGCCTACAAGAAAGATGGGGATAGTCTTTTTAGCAAGGTCTGCTGCGACTTGATGAAGGCTAACGATTTTAAACTAAAGAAGGGTAGATTTAGACTGAACACAAGGAAAAGATTTTTCACTATGAGGGTAGTGAAACACTGGAATGGGTTGCCCAGAGAGGTGGTAGATGCCCCATCCATGGAAACATTCAAGGGCAGGCTAGATGGGGGTCTGAGCAACCTGATCTAGTTGAAGATGTGCCTGACAATTTATTTGATTATTATCCATTAATAATTGATAATGACTTTTATGTCTGAATAATCTGTCATCCAAAACCTGCTAGGTGTTAAAGACAATGACAATGATACTCCACTTCAGATTCTTCTTCCAAACTTATCCCTATGGTTTCTGAGTGTTTTCCAGATGTACATCAACTGTGTAACATCAGCTGTGTAAGATAAACCATGTCTTATTCTTTCCCCAAAGAAGAAAATATGTTTCTCTGTGGTGAGTTTTGGTTTTAAGCTCTTTGTTTTCTTGATTTTTTTAATGTTCTAGAATATAATCTTTTCAGGAGTACGTCATATAGAATGTAATTATTATTCTTTTGGAAACCAAGAAGTAGGATGTGACCATCTAAGTGTTTAGTTCCTACATTTTTGTTCTTTTTTTTTAACCTGCTTAACTTTATCTATTTAATATGTCACTCTTCATCCTTGAGCCACACAGCATTGGTACTGTAAATGTCAACAAACTTTGTTAGAATCAGAAACAGTGAAACAAGAAGTGGTTAACTCTTGCAAATATCATTTTAAAACTTGTGTCTGAGACGACACCAAGGTCCAGGAGTTATACAGTGTATATCAGGAATTCTTTCTCTTAACATCTTAAGCAAATTTAGGGACATATTTTTTAATAGAATCATAGAATCATAGAATCATAGAATTGTTAAGGTTGGAAAAGACCCTTAGGATCATCAGGTCCAACCATTAACCTACCATTGCCAAGTCCAACACTAAACCATGTCCTCAAGTACTGCATCTACCTGTCTTTTAAATACCTCCAGGGATGGAGACTCAACCACTTCCCTGGGCAATCTGTTCCAGTGCCTGACTACTCTTTCAGTAAAGAAGTTTTTCCTAATATCTAACCTAAACTTACCCTGGCACAGCTTGAGGCCATTTCCTCTCGTCCTATCACTTGTTACTGGGGTGAAGAGACCAACCCCCACCTCTCTACAACCTCCTTTCAGGTAGTTGTAGAGGGCAATAAGGTCTCCCCTCAGCCTCCTCTTCTCCAAACTAAACAACACCAGCTCCCTCAGCCGCTCCTCGTAAGACTTGTGCTCTAGACCCTTCACCAACCTTGTTGCCCTTCTCTGGACACACTCCAGCACCTCGATGTCCTTCTTGAAATGAGGGGCCCAAAACTGAACACAGTACTCGAGATGCAGCCTCACCAGTGCCGAATACAGGGGCACTATCACCAGTCTGGTCCTGCTGGCCACACTATTCCTGATACAAACCAGGATGCCATTGGCCCTCTTGGCCACCTGGGCACGCTGATGGCTCATGTTTAGGCAGCTGTCAACCATCACCCCCAGGTCCTTTTCAGCCAGGCTGCTTTCCAGCCACTCCTCCCCAAGCCGGTAGCGTTGCCTGGGGTTGTAGTGACCCAAGTGCAGGACCCGGCACTTGGCCTTGTTGAATCTCATACAGTTGGCCCCGGCCCATCAATCCAGCCTGTCCAGGTCCCTCTGCAGGGCCTTCCTACCCTCCAGCAGAACAACACTCCTACCCAACTTGGTGTCATCTGCAAACTTAGTGAGGGTGCACTCAATCCCCTCATCCAGATCATCGATAAAGATATTGAACAGGGCCGGCCCCAACAGTGAGCCTTGGGGAACAGCACTTGTGAACAGCTGCCAACTGGATTTGGCTCCATTCACCACCACTCTCTGGGCTTGGCCGTCCAGCCAGTTTTTAACCCAGCTCAGAGTGCACTTATCCAAGCCATGAGCAGCCAGCTTGTGCAGGAGAATGCTGTGGGAGACGGTATCAAAGGCCTTACTGAAGTCTAAGCAGACAACATCCACAGCCTTCCCCTCATCCATAAGCAGGTCACCTTGTCATAGAAGGAGATCAGGTTAGTGAAGCAGGACCTGCCTTTCATAAACCCATGCTGGCTGAGCCTGATCCCCCGGTTGTCCCGCACGTGCCGCATAATGGCACTCAGGATGATCTGTTCCATGACCCTCCCCGGCACCGAGGCCAGGCTGACAGGCCTGTAGTTCCCTGGATCCTCCTTCCGACCCTTCTTGTAGAGGGGTGTCACATTAGCTAACTTCCAGTCATCTGGGACCTCCCCAGCTGACCAGGACTGCTGATAAATGATGGAGAGTGGCTTGGCAAGCTCCTCCGCCAGCTGCCTCAGTATCCTTGGGTGGATCCCGTCTGGCCCCATAGACTTGTGGGCATCCAGGTGGAGGAGCAGGTCGGCGACTGCCACCTCTTTGACAACTGGCACTTCATTCTGTGTCCTGTCTCCATCTCCCAGCGCAGGGGCATGAAATCCTTGAGGATGACCAGTCCGACTATTAAAGACTGAGGCAAAGAAGGCATTAAGTACCTCAGCCTTCTCCTCATCCTTTGTGGCCAAGTTTCCCTCTACATCCAACAAAGGAGGGAGATTCTCCTTAGCCCTCCTTTTGTCGCTGATATATTTGTAGAAGCATTTTTTGTTGTCCTTGACAGCAGTGGCCAGTTTAAGTTCTAGCTGGGCCTTCGCCTTTCTAATCTTTTCCCTGCATATCCTCACCACATCCTTGTAGTCCCCCTGAGTCACCTGCCCCTTCTTCCAAAGGTGGTAGGTTCTCCTTTTCTTCCTGAGTTCCAGACAGAGCTCTCTGTTCAGCCAGGCCGGTCTTCTCCCCCGCCTGCTCGACTTGCGGCACATGGGGACAGCCTGCTCCTGTGCCTTTAAGACTTCCTTCTTGAAGCAATTCAATTTCCAAATATTATCATCTGATACATAATATAAACTTCTATTCCTGGTACCTCTCAGATTGCACTGACCAATGAATAGCTACCTCTGAGAACAAAGTTTTGCAGAGAGAGTACACATATCTCCTCCCAGTTTTCTTTCCAGATGACAGCATGAAAAACTGAACCCCAAGTGTTCTCTCCAGCAGGAATTCTACCCTGGTTCACTTAACCCTGTAACTTCCCCTAAATATGTGATACTTTCCAGGGAAACATAATCAGGTCAAAAAGCCGGATTAGAACTGAGTCCTGTGATGTGTAGGATTGCGTGTACCAGGCATCACCTGGCAATGAATAGCATTGCATGAGAAAGGCAGTCCCAATGAAATCTACAGTGAGTGCCTGGAAAAGGAGTGTATGTGGAGGGTGCAATTGTCTTTAGTGAGAAGAATGAACAGGAGAAATACAGAAGGATGGGACTGAGGAAAGAATAATTTATTGGAGTATCATTTTACAGTAGAAGCCACAGAAGTATTACATATTGTTACTTTGGTGGAAGAGAGTTTCCATCTGAAATGGAAACATTTTGGTAACGAGTTATTTTTAGAACAAAATCCAAGGACTGGTCATGGAGAGGAAGGTGATGTGAGAGGGAAAACATACAGGAACCTGGACAAACATCTGCCTCTGGAATATATTTCATTAAATCAGGATCTTTAAAATCTGTATTTAGCTAAGGAAAACATGTAAAGGGAAAGGAGAGAGGACTAGGAGGAAAAGCTATTAGGGGATACAAATCTGTTTGAAGATCTGTCCCATTAAGTGTGCTGCTTCTCCTTCAGTATCTAGGATCAGTGCTGAACACTCCCTGTATACAGCCAACAAGAAACAGGCTGGTAATAGCGCTTGATCATTTCTGTTGGCTTTTAAAATGGAAATGGAGGACATCTGTACTATTGTATCAGGTTCAAACAAAGCTGTGTAGGAAGCATAGAATAGAAATCACACAGGTTATGTCATAGCTTTCTCTTGTTTAAAGACTCATAGGCACATAGCTCTGAAAATCAAATATGATTCTCATTAGAAACATACACAATACAGAAGGGGAAAAAAAGAGCCGACAAATCCTAAGTGTAGCTTATTCATCCAAGGAGCTGCTAGTTGCCAAAGGGTCAGAATGCCATGAACCACAGAGCCTGCAGATTTATGAGAAGAAAAAAAACCCAGAAGTCTATTTGTTTCTGAAAACCTGGTTAGACACGTTAGAAGAGCCTCTAGGGAGTTTTAGCTTGCCTGTCCAGCACCTACAGAACAAATAATCAAAATTTTTTTGCTGACCTTGCCTGTACTACAGGTTATTTTAACAAGGCTAAACCTGAAAAGAAAAAAAAAGAAGTCTCTAATGTATTAAGCACAAACATGCTAAATTCAACTTCAGGAATGCAGGTCTGTTTACAGTGTGCCTGAGAGACTCCAGGAACATCAAAATGGGCATAAATATGTAGATTATTTCAGCTTTAAGAAAGCTGTGGCCAATGCAAAAAAAATTAATAAAATCCCATTTGCCATTAATATTTACATTATCCTATACATTCTCTAGAGGTAAAGCAGAACAGAGTAAGAAAACAAGAAGAAAAAAAAAGTAAAGCTTTGGGAGGGGAAAAGACAGTTGTGAAGAAATCAAAGCAATACCATCTTTTAAAAAATAGTATAAACAATAACAACAATGAAATGTGAACAGTGTGAAGCTCACATTTAACATCTGAAGTTAGATGTAAAAGGACAAAGAGTGTTGGTAGTATGAAGATGCATGAAAGAACCCATGCATGACAATAAGTACAAAGATGACAAGAGCAAATTAGGAGGAACAATGTTGAGCTTCTTAAAAAGAACTGAGAGTAAAAATTAAGTTTTATGCTATCTATTGTTAGAATGAAGGGCAGAAAAATGAAATAATATTTAATTATGGAAAAATAAACCAGCTGAAAGTAGAATTAGCAAAACTAGCATGGACTAGAAAGAGTAATGGAAGAATTCATTGTATTCTTCATTTGTTGCTGTGATTTTCAAAGGCACTCTATTAATAATTAACCTCTATTAATAGTGTTAGGCAGGCAACTCCCTTATGCTCTTTTCAAACTAACATTTCATGTGTTTAGTTACACACAAAAAACTCCAAAGCTTTAAATGAATTTTCTTAAGAAAAAGCATTTGAGGAATCAAAAATTAAAAACTATCAAAGTTCAGATAACCTTCTCAACTGTAATTTTAGCTTTGCATCCTGATGTGTTATTAACCTTGTGTGTGTTATGACATAGTCTTCGATTAAATAATCACATACATTGTGTTTGCCACAATTCCTCCCCTCAGGAACCCCAATGCTTTTAGTGAATGGGGTAAAACATACATTCAACAAGACATTTTCACATTTTCATTTCTTTTTTCCTTGGTGTTCATAGTGGCTACATCTACACATCAAGAAACATGTTGCAGCAGGAGAGGTTCAGTATAACTAACTAATTGATTCTGAGGTATCAGCTACACATAACAATGTTTTTACTTCAGACTAGATCTATCAAGAATCTGTAAGAATCTTTCTGGTTAAACTTAAAATCATTCACCAATTTTAGATGTTAACTTGAATTTCCTAGCCCCTGTTTTGATTTGTTATGTTTTGTTTTTAAAAACATTATTTTTATGTCCAGGTATTTTTATTTTCAAACTGAAATGACACCTCCATCAAATCTTTTCCACATCCTTGATCTTCCCTGGCTCATTAATTCTCAATCACAGTCAGTGGGCAAAGTTATCCTATGAGTGGCAGATGTTGGCATCCCGTGGACGTGCACAGAGGAGCTTTGTATGTCACAGACAGGAATATCAGACTCCCATCATGTAAGCATCCTTTTCTTTCCTGTCTATCTGATACTTTGCTTGCAAGCTGCATATTCTCTAGTAAACAAAAGCCTGGGAAGGCTGTATCTCATTAAGTCCTTTCTTCCAGGGAGCATCTGGGAATGTCATCTCAAGATGACACTGCTGGCCTGGTCATATTTGGCCCACTACTTTTTCCCTCTCTTCCTGGCATATCCCAGGATCAATCTCCTCATTCCATACAGATTTTCTACTCTCCTTTCAGATGCCTAGATCGTGGCTCTTCAGTCAGTTGATCTGAAATCACTCTGTGACTTCAGCTATAAGAAATACAAACCTAAGTGGATAGACCAAAGAAGAAAGATGAATTAATCAAAGAAGTGAGTAATATAAAAAGAAGCAGCAATATACATTTTTTTCCAAGAAAATTCTGTGTTATTTGACAACTTTCAGAAAAAATACTGAAAATTTTGGTAAAGCTACAGACCCTGGAAAACAGGTTATTAGAATGTGAAGCAGTGGTCCAACATGAAAAGAAAAAGAAAAAAAAGAAAGTGCATTGCTAACCTTGTCTGCAGACATTTCTCAGTATATTGAAAATGTTCAGACATTATCAACACTGGAAGACTCAGCTGGACAAGATTCTCTCAGGCTATAAAATATCTCAAATTTGGAAGCTAAGGTACCAATGTGTTTTGACACCAGACAGTGACCAGGTTGACATAGCCATCTCTTCCTCTGCTGTCAATGTAAATTAACTATTTGCTGAAAGAGAAGGAAAGAGAAGGTGGTTTTAAGTTATCCTTATTCTTGCATGAGGAATATTGGTTAAGTAACTCTGTAGGGATGCATTTAAACTGTCAAATAATTTAAGTCCTTAGTTTGTTCCTTGTTCCTTAATTATCCTCATGTTAGTTTGTTAATAGGCTCTTTAGGACTAAACCAATAGTTTTCCTCTGGCGTGGCATCCTGATATAGTTCTGGGGACAGTTCATGTCTGAAGGCAGCAGGTGTAAGGCTGTACGATGTTTCCCTTTTACCCACTTGCACGGGCGTTGTAGTCTCTATTCCAGCATGCCTTGAACCATTAATAGTTCCACATGTCTTCCATGAGTCAGAAACACAATAAAGACCCTTGACCTTACCGTATCAGTTACTATATCAGTCACTTACATGAGCCACAGTACAGTCCTCATGTTATTCCAGGCACTTTAAGTGGAATTAAAAAAAAAAAGAAAAAAAAAAAAGAAAAAAAAAAGAAGAAAAAAATCTTAGGGCTAGAGGACTACTAAATAAAACCTTAGGAAATCTGAACTAGGTCCTAAGAAGTATGAAAACTGTCACTTTAGAAGAGGAGAAATGCATAAAGAAATGTGTGTACAAGCCCTGCTGCACTATTTGGCTTCTGCATTATGGTGGATGCCTTTAGCATCATAGATGTAGCCTTGAATCTTTTAAAATGCCTTTCTTATACTGAATTCTCTGAGCAGTCGGACTGTATTCAGTCCTCAGTGTAAACAAGAGCAGACTCACTTGATAAATGCTGAAATTATGACTGTTCTTAGTTTTCTGTTTCCACATGTTTGAAGATTATGTGACTTTTTCACAGCAGAAAGGAAATCTTGTATAGCTTAAAATTGGACCACCTGACTCCGACCAACAGTTCCTTTGTCATTTAAAGTAAACTATCTCCTTGGGCCATCATCCTTGGGTAAAAACACAAGGGAACAGGTAAGTACTGCAGCACTCCTTGTGGGTCAGTGAAGCCTGACTTTTTTGGACCTAGTATGAGAAACCCACAAAAGGGGCAAAGACAATACCCTTCCTCTGGGAAATATCAGTGAGGACATCCTAATTGATTTCAGCTGTCAGATTCATGATGATCGGGACTCAGACTGCGTATGGCTTTATAGAGTCTCAGCTAATGGTGAGAGAGACGTATCTCAGCACTTTGGAACATTGAGCAAACAGCCAACACACACAGGGCACAGAAAAGCAAGTTTAAAAATTGTGTTGCTCAGGTCCACAGTGTTGGGAAATTAAAATTTAGGTGGAACTGAATTGAACTAATATAACAAATGTTAACTGCGATGTATATATCGGGAATATGGCATAAGAGTCATATCAACCTGAATATTCCCCTTGGGCACTTCAGAGGGTAATCTAGATCTGTGGTTGATGGATATCCCTATGCAGATACCTAAATCTTAGCATTAATCTAAAAAAATATAGAATAACTAAGCTCCTGAGTTCAGCACCTCAGCTAAGCAACTTAAACTGGAAAGATTAATCCATTCCCAAATTTCTATATTGCTAGCCATAGGCATTAAGATATCATGGATCAGACCTCACTAAAGTTATAAAAGTCTCAGTAAAAGAATTTCAAGAAAAGGCTGTTAAAATAATATTTTTTTATTTTTTTATTTTTTTTATTAAGACTCTGGATCTGAAGTGCTTCTTCCTAACCATAAAAGCTTGGAACACATTTTGTATTTTTTGTTCTTTGGTTTAGTTAAAATTGAATTTTCATGTAATCCAGTCACTCTATGAGTCTTTAAAAATGTAAACACCACTAACAAAATCGCGTTACTTATGTCATCATGAAATGAAGAATTGGCAGGATAGTAACAAACATGAGATAGATGTGTGTATTCCGAAATCTCACTAGGTGCACAAGCACATACAAACTAGCTTTTAGGAGGATAATTTGGGAGTGGAAGTACGCATTTGTCATATATAACTGTCAGACAGGAGGAATATGGAAATACCTTTTGGTGAGACACATATTTCATACTTCAAAATAATTTTCCCTTTTTTTGGATTTCCCTTTGTTGACAATATCAGCTCAGTTTGAAGGACTTCCCTCATACAGTCTATTCAGTGAAAAGTGGCATTCGAACTTGTTTTGTATTTTCTTTTTTTTTTTCGGGGAGGGGGGGAGAGAGAGAAGAAGAGACCAGTTTTCTAAGTGGTTATCACTCAAAACTAACTGAAATTAAAAAGGACTACAATTCCCATCACCTGAAGAACAAAAAACAGATGTTAAGACTATCTGAAAAAGAATGAAGAAAAACTGTCTTGTAAAACAAATCAACAATAAAGGCTTTATGGAGTAGGCACAATGGTCAAAAGAATGGAGTTACTTGATTAACAGATATTAAAGACTTTCTTGTGGTCTTCAAGATAATTTCCAGCCTCATTTTGTCTTGTAAATTCGTCAGCACATTGACATAATTTAATGAATAATGGATAGCTGAGACATTGAAAGACAGATCCTAGGAGCTTTTTAAGTATGTAAAGTGTATATCACAGAGTAATACCATGGAATTCAACAGGGTCGTTCACTGTTCACATACTGGACATGGTCATATAGCCCTGAAACTTAGTTCTATTTTCTGTTAGCTTCTTTGAATAAACTTTGTGTCTCTTTTCTTCCTGGCCAAATAATTACTTGCTACATTGCTCTCTCATGACTCCATCAGAGTGTTAGGGATCAGGATGAGATGAATCGTCACCTATAGCACTCTTTATGAAATCGCATATACCAGCTCAAGATATTGTCATCCAACATGCAAGTCATTTCCTGTTGTCTTGTCTTTCAATAGCAGTCATTTGGCGGATAGGAAAGACAGTATATATTTGAATATCAGAGATCCAAGTCAAAATATTTGTTCATGAAGTAATTGAATGACTGGAAGACAAAGATAATTTTCCTATTATTAATCCTAACAGTTTAACTCACAGTACTTGCACATCTCCAGTAGGCACTCAGTTTCATTGAATTTTTTTTTCTTCTTTCTGACATGTGGTTATTTAATCTTCTGCCAACACCATCTACTGAACAGATTTTTTCCCAGCTATGCCCAAGAAGCTTTTGTACTATTGATGTTTTCACAATGAACAGTGTATGTGTGTCAAGTTATAGCTATTGATCTATGTTTGTTTCTTAATGTGTATAGTTGTTTAGATAGCATTATAGTTTGTCTGATTGTGCTTATATAAATAAAAGAAGGAAAGTAAAGAAGAAAAAAAACCCTGCCATTTTTATTTCTTTTATGAATTTCATTGTTGAAGGTAGACTGTTTATTTGAATTGAAAAAACACTGAAATCGATGTTTCTTTAGATATGAGTTATCTTTTTTTTTTCTTCTTCTTAGTAACAAGTGGAAGTAATAGGGCATGCAATCTTAGCAGAAAAATAAAACCAAACCAAACAAAAAAAGCCTCCCTTATTTTTCTATGAATCTTTGTAACTGTTTTGTGTCACATTTCCTTTTGTCTTAGATGTTGCTGTTCAAACTATCCCAATAAAATTCAGCCTCTTAAATGGATATTGTCAACCAGTTAACAAAAAAAAAAACCCACACTACTCCTTGTGAGTGATGTGCTTATGAGTAGTGTGAAAAGCAAGTATTTTTCTACCAGTTTAGTTTTTCTCTTTCTCTCTTCCATTTTGCAACTATTATTTTTCTTCTGTAACATATGGCTAGAAAGAAATGAATGTGGGCAACTCCATTCAGAGGTTAGAACAGTGGATTGGGAACTTGAGGAAATGGCATTGTTTTCCCACTTCTGTAATGATCTGATATGTCAACTTTGACAAGACTTTTCACCTTGCTATATATCCAGTTGCCTTCTGGTTTTGTATTTGTCTTGCATGTTCCAAATGGTAGAAGCTAGGCTTACCTTTGGTAAGCACCTGAAACTTTATGTAAGACAAAGCAATAATCATCATCATCAACACATCCCAGGAATGCCACAGCACCTTAGAGTGCTGAGTCAAAAGTGAGCTTCTGTAACCACGTGGGAGGGGAGGTGATCAGATAGTACTGCTTACAGGGTGAATCTTGTCCCTTTTCCTGATCTAACCCCTTTTTCTTTCTCTTTCTCAAAACCAAGCAACTAAACAAGCCTCCAGACAATAGCTAATTATATATTGGATAACTTCATTGCTTAAAAAAAAAGGATTTGGACTGCTAGTAGACAAGGTCTTTTTTTCCCCCAGATTATAAATCTTCCAAGAGACTCCTGATCTTTATGACCCTTATACTTCTGAACTATGACAAGGGAACCAATTAATGACAATTGTGTTTACTGCTTGAGTGATGTTAATTGTCTTCTAGGAGCTGCACTGAGATCATGCTTAAATTAACTTTTATTTTTCAAGAGCTCAAAAACAATCTAATGTGAAAGACCAGCAGAAAGGGATCTTACAAACGAAACCTGTCTGTGAATAAAATCTGATTTCCAGTGTCTGCTATGCTGGCTTTCATGAAATGAAATTCTCAAAGCTTGTGTGAAAATAGAGCCCTGTGCATACTCTCTGATATTGCAGAGAACATTTTCACAGCCTCAGCATTCTACTTCCTGTCCAAAATTTATGACAGAAATTATTAAACTTCATTCAAGAAAGAAGTGTATTTTATTTTGCCAGTGGTGTCTGGGATGATCACTTCTAAACTGACATTGTATGACAATATGCTTTCAGCAAATAAATATGCATTGCTCAGATATCATTTTGAATACCTTCCTGATGAAAGCAAAATGATGAAACCAAAGGACTATGTAGATATAAAAGGCCTGCAGAACAGAGAGAGCAGGTTTGCACTCTAGCAATAAAAACTAACCTTAATGACAAGGAGTAACAGCACATGTCCAATATCCTCTAACAGAAAACTTCAAACACAGCACAATCCAATCTAGGCCTAAACCCACAAAGAGAGGAGAAATAATAACTTTTGCTTCAAGCTGCTTCCCCTCTGACTCTGTGTTTGCCACTTACTTTTTCTACAGGCTCTTAAAGGAGCTATGCCCAAGGATTTTTTTAGGTGTTTTTTTTTAGGTAAAAGGGAGTTGAACTCTGAGAGTGTTATACCCTGAAAATGACCATTTTTTATGGAGTGATAAAGACTGTTTTTCCATTAAACAGATTTTTCTTTCTCCTTTTTCCTTGGTTTTTTTTTATAGTTATTGAGGTAACACATCCTCTTGACATAGACATCTGTACTATTTGTTATGAGCTATGATTGCCTCAGCTTTTGTAGGAACTGGATTCATGTACACATATTATCTCCATCCATAGTGGAAGTAGGTGTATCTTGGTTTTCTTCTTTTTTGTCTCCCTGCACTTGTATAATTTCTTGTGTTTTATACCTAAGTATTTAATTGCCCTAATAAAAGTATTCCATTAAAAAAACAGGGAAAATAAATCCCTCCTCTCAATTTAGAGGGAATTATAATTAACCAGTCAGAATGCAAATTCCTTTAATCTGGTAGAGTTGCCTTTATTTCTAAGCAATAAAAAGAGCACATTTCCTCATTGGAATTATCTAGTATACAATTTCATTGAGATTATCTAGATACAACATAAATTCTTAGTGGTTGCTTTGAAGAAAATCTTTCCTATTTACCAATGGTGAAGTTATGCTGTCAGCTTCTCACCTTCTGCCCACAGAGAAAAATCTGCGTACCTAAAAAAAGGTGAGAAATAGCTCCTGAAAATACCAAACGCTGAAAAAAAAACCCGTCCTGAAATGCAATGATTAAACCTTGCTTCGATCCTTTCTTGTGCCTCATACTGTTCCTCTTCAAATCAGCTGACATATTCTAAAGGACTGAGGTCTGACCTCACCTTTCTCCCTTAGTAGTTTTTCTCTTTGTTTTTTTTTTCATTTTTCTTTTTTTTTTCTTTTCTTTTTTCCTTTTCCCTTCCCTCCCCTTCATATTGCAGCCTGTAGCAAGGTCATAATGAGAAGAGAAATTGATTAGGAGCCAAATATCTGCCACCAAGGAAAAGGAACTGTTTGTCTTTGGAGATGACAGATTGAAGGAGTATAAGAAGGGTACATAAGTCATGACAGTGATGAAGAAAAATATGGTAGAAATTTAAAAAAGAAGAAAACATTCCCAGTGCTGAAATATAAACCCAAGGTCCTACTCAAATCAAATATGATGATTTCATTATTTCAGGCTTTGATAATGCACTTAGTTACATATCCCTTCCTCTAGGGCTGAAAATCAAGTATAAATATAAATGTAGACAAAAACTGTGAAAATCAACTGCTGTGTTCATAGTGAAGATGTGACTCGAGCCAACGGCTTGCCTCATTTTTATTGAAGAAATACTTGAGAAATGAACCAGGTGTCCATTGCCACAAATTAATCAGAATTTTTCTTTTTATGAATAAAAATATGCAAACTAAGTTAAAATTCCCTTTTGTCTGAATCTTTTAAAATGTACGCTTCAATTTATCTTCTTCATTTAAGTGTTGCAGCACAGGAAACTGGTTTTAAGAGAGTTTCCTGAGAATCTCAAGAATAGTCAGAAGTCTGGAAAACTTGAGTTGAAAAATACAAAGAATGCTTAGTCAAAGAAAGAGAAGGATGAGGGAAGGATGAGGACTATTTCAGCCATACTGACAGCAGTGCCACAGAGGAAGGGAATTCTGCGTTGTGGGTAAAGGTAATTACATTTGATAACTGAAAGAAGATGTAGCAAAAGCAGCAGGAATGAGTTTCTAACAGTGAAGATAGGGAAACATTGGCAGACACTGCCTGGAAGCTTTTATGAAGAGATTGGACAACCATGTGCCATGGGCAATAGAAGAGAATTTTCTCCCATCTCAAGGAACAGTGATCAGGTAAACTCTCTAAGTCCCTTTCACCCTGAACCTTGGGATTCATGTTTTGTTGGTTTGGTTTTGTTTTGTTTTGTTTTGTTTTTTAATTTCTATAGTTTCTATCATTGTCTCATGCCTTGCATATAGACATAAACATATATAAAGCTGCTGTATCATATTTACCAGTGAAGATTACAATACTGTAAGCAGGTCCATGTTAGAAAAAGACATTACGTTTATACTTAATTATAGAAATGTCTTTTCAAAACAATTTAGACATTCCATTTGTGACAAAACCTAACAAAAGTGCATGTTGTAAATATTGTTTTGAATACTTAGGTTTGAATTTATATATGTTTTGAAATGCCTATCTCAGTATTGCATTAATCAAGCCATTATTCAAGCACAACAAAGTAATGAGGGGAGGGGGAATATACATATTCACATGTATTATTTTTACTGATAAACACATTGTCTATATGTTGATTATGTATATTCATGTATTTGTCAAATCAAAAAGAATGGACACATTTCTTAATGGGACCCAGAAAAATACTGAATAAAATTAACAATGAGTTTAAAATCAGGATTCTGGATCTGAAACAGTGAGAATTTGAAATTCAGATCAATGTCCAAATTCTTTTGAGTTCCTCTGTGGCTAAAACATTCAGAAAAAAAGGATGATTTACAGTACAGCAGAAGCCCTTTTCTTGAGAAAGAGATAATTATATTTCCTTACAAGGAAGTCCTTCCCTCCTCCCAAGTCCAGCTTCAGAGGGGACTCTTCCATTCCCTCCTCAGATGAAGAGTTAGCCACATCCCTTATTGTGGTTTAAAAATCTTAAAAGAAATTGTGTAAACATTCTCCAGCCCCATGCAGTTGGAGCCCTGAAGCACTGAGCTACAAGCAGTGGTGGAGTGCTGTGCTGTGTTTTTGCAAGTACAAGACAGAAAATCTATGTAATTACCTCTGAAGCAGAAGAAGCTGTGCAGCCTGACAGAACAGCATGTGTAGGAAGCACTTTGTCAGGTCTCTGCTGACTAATTTCCCACTCTACACAGCTTTTTTTTCCCCTTGTAGTCTTTCAGGATTAACCCTCTCTATGCCAATATTTCCTCTACCCCAATGTGAACGTACACAAGTGAATTCAGTGCAGAAATTGAGGCTGATGTACCTAGCCCAGTGAGTACTTGCCATATAAATAAAGGGCCATGAAGACAGCTAATTGAAAAAAGAGGGGAGAAAGAGGACACAATGATTGAAGTGGGATTTCCTTTTCCAAACAACTCATGCAGCTCTCCCTCTTTCACCACGAATTTTGATATGAAGGTATTAAGGCAGTGCTTACAGAATTCAGCTCACCTTAGACACAGAAAAATTTCCTGGGTCTCAGTCATTAAGTGACACTGGAAAATCTATACTGTCATTTCCACAGATTTAGGAACAAAAGCGACAAAGCTTGAACAAATCTTCTCAATTATTTAGTCCAATTATCTGCTATTGCAGATCATTATTTTTTTTAGTCTTGTCCATGAACATATCAAGTTCCATCTTCAAATGCATTCCTGTCCCATTATTTTGGTTGGAAAGTTGCTGCAGAAACTGTATCCCCCAGTAGTTTCAAACCCTTTTCTCATTTTCAGCCTGGAGGTACTTGTGATTATTTATACCCATTGGTCCTTTGTCTGTAAAAGTTTTGAATGTCACAAGTGAGAAAGTTGTTTTGTCTGAGTAATGTAGTGGGGGACTCTATGGAAATAAAGAAGTAAAACGATCCATCAACCATAGGTTAGCTTACTCCAAAGACTCCATATCGTCACTTAGTTTCCATTGGGACCCTGGGTTCAGACCTAGATTCATAGAATTTCAGGCTAGAAAAGGTCACTTTAATCTCCATTCTGACCTCCTGCAGAACACAAGCTGTAGATCACTCGCGGGGTCCTGAATGAACCCTGTGCCATGTAATCACTTACTGAATTCAGTGACACTAAACACACCCTCTTTTCCTTTTGCTCAGTCTAGCAATTTACACTAAATTATGGTTCTTTTCTCTTTCTGGTTTGGTGTTTGTTTTGTTTTGTTTTTTTTTTCCATCTAGCATTTGTCTGAGGATATTTCCTTATATAATCCATATGGTTCCTTAAGATACAGCCCTCAATTTCCATTCTCACTGAACATCTAAACCAGATCATATTCAAAATCAGAAATGTTTCCAGTGTAAAAATGTAGTGTGTATTTTTCCCCATTTATTTATTTATAGGGGTTGAGAAAAAAAAAAGTCTGACTCAACTGGAGAATAGATTGTTTTACAATACTCTTTCTATGATTTGTATGCATCTGTATTCATACTATAACCCTGCCTGCACTAAGTGACTCAATACACTGACTTGTGTTTAGTAAAACAGACGATCCAATAATCAGCTTCTACAGTTTTCCTCTTCCTTCCTTCCTTCCTTTCCTTCCTTCCTTCCTTCCTTCCTTCCTTCCTTCCTTCCTTCCTTCCTTCCTTCCTTCCTTCCTTCCTTCCTTCCTTCCTTCCTTCCTTCCTTCCTTCCTTCCTTCCTTCCTTCCTTCTTCCCTTGCTCCCTCCTTCTCTTTCCCATCCCCTCCTTGCCTTTCCCCACCCCTCTCTTCCTTTCCTCCCCTTTCCCTTCAGCTGAAGCAACCAGATATTTCAGACCAGTAACTTCAGCTGAAGTACATAAATAGAATTTCTCCAACACTGACTGAAACAAGATGTCCAATTTCCTGACTTTCACAGAATTTTGGTGGGTACTGGAAGGGATACCACATTAGTACATACAAGTCTGGTAGAAAGAAAGAAAAGCTGACCTCTTCTGAAGAAGCAGGATTTTCTTATGCCATCTGTAATCATATTTAACCGTTTTCTTGTTGTGTTCCTATCTATGCTGAAGTAACGAGTTGTATTTGACAGTTATGTTATTTCAAACCTTAATTTCTGTGTGTTATCTTTGAAATAACCTAGGCAATCATTATATTCTGATTTTCTCAACAAAAGTTGGTGCTTCTTATTGACGATAGAGTTTCTGGAAATAGTCTTGTTCAGTGAACAGTTTGCAGCAAGGAATTGAAAAAAGCATAACTGAAAATTAAATTCAACAAATTTAGATAATTTAAATTTGTGATGGGAGAAATGGGATGATTCTAGGCAGTTCAGGCACACATGCCTCACTGGATTCATCATACAAACTCATTTCAAGAAAGGACACTAATATTAGATATCTCTATTTAAACTTTGCACTAGCTTGTGCCTCTGATTCAGCTAAAGCTGTGTTTTGTTTCTGGGGCCAGCAATACCATAAAAATTGAAAAGATGGAGCAAATCTGATCAGGGAAGAGAAAAGATCTCTGACTCATATCTTCAATGTGAGCCTGATTCCCTAAGGAAATAAGGCATTTGTAATCATGTTTCTATGTCTGTGTACCTGCATCTGAATGTCTGTCTTCCCACTTTTCCTCTCCAGTAGCTTTGAACCAATATTTGAATTTTAGCTAAGTTTAGCAAAAGAGCAGTGCTCTCATGTATTTTGTACACATGATTTTTATTGGACCTCAAAAAATATCCATGACAAGAAAGTTTAGAAGTAAACGTGAAGTGACAAAAGTTATCAGTCAGAATTTGCACATTATTAGATATCAGAGAACTTAATCTCAAGCAGAACAAACATAGGAAACCAGGCTTCATTTATTCTACTACTCAGGGGACAATCTGCTTTTCCCAAAAGCCCAAAAGGACACAGAATATTATGATTTTAAAGTGCTCTGTGTAGTTAGGAAGCAAGGTACAATTTTTTTCCAGAACTTGCCCTCTTAAGCTATATTAGGACTTTTCTTTAATCTCTTATTTTTCTTTTTAAAGTGGCTCAGTAATTTCTACTTCATTTTTTTAGCAAGAACCATCCCAGAGGAGACTGATGAAGAGTCCTGAATCTGGAGTATTTGGAATCCATGGGAGAGTTTACCTGATAATGTCTTTTAACATCTGCCTAATAACCATTGGAGACAAACATGTATATTACTCAAGAATAAAACTCCTTCCCTTCAGTCTGGTGTCTTGGATACTTTCTTATTTAGGCAACTCAGGGAAAGAAATCATATTGACTGTTCTAGTATCATGGGTTGGAGGGCTTAATGACGTATATGTACTATACATAAACTGTCAGTGGTAGTAAACTCTCTTAGCAAGCATTTGTTTACACAGAAGAGTGCACATCAGCTACTAAAATTAATTGGCTGTGTAGACACGCATGAGACCAATGGTTAGCTTGAACACGACAAACATATAAGATACCTTATCTTAATAGCATCCTGGATCAGAAGTGTGATTCATAGTTATCTACATCACAGAGATCTAAAAACACATGATGAGTCCCACTGCTGGTGTTCTGTCCATAAATTAATTCTATGTGCTCTCTTGACAAAGTAATGGGAGGCCAGGTGGGAAACCAAAAGGTAGTTCAAATGTGTTATAGTCCTATACGTCAACAAATAAACTGGGAGATCAGTGAATATCATGGAGCTTGGAAACTCCTCACACAGATACCTCAGGTAGGTGTCTTAATCTGGAGCTGAATCCCACCCAAAATGTCCACATAAATGACTACTTTTAGAGCCACAGGTGTATATGGACTTACTGAACACTGCCCATATAAACCAGCAACATGGATGGTTAGGTTATAGTCACCTCCCTTCTGGAGCTCTATAGCCACGAATTTGTATTTTTGTACAAGAACTGAGCCCTGTTCAACATGGTGTCCTGGTTTCAGCTGGGATAGAGTTAATTTTCTTCTTGGTAGCTGGTATGGGGCTGTGTTTTGGGTTTAGGATGAGAACGATGTCGATAATACACTGATGTTTTGTTTCTTGCTAAGTAGTGCTAAGGAGTGCTAAGTTGTTGCTAAGTAGTTGCTAAGTAGCGCTTACACTGGTCAAGGACTTCTCAGTTTCCCATGCTCTGCCAGGTGCACAAGAAGCTGGGAGGGGGCACAGCCAGGGGGGCTGACCCAGACTGGCCAAAGAGCTATTCCATACCATATGACGTCATGCTCAGTATATAAGCTGGGGGAAGAAGAAGGAAGGGGGGAACATTCGGCGTGATGGCGTTTGGCTTTTGTTACGACCCGGCCTGATTGTCAGGCTTGGGGAAGGTTCGTAATGATCCCAAGGGCGAAATTAAGACACAAACGAGGTCATATGCTGCCAATCAGATGTTTTATTAGGTAAATATAAAAGAGTAAAGCGATAGGAAAGGCAGGAAATATTAGGAGGAAATTAAGCAAGCGATCAGAGAGGTAAGCAAAGGATAGTCACCACCCTGGATCCAGCGGCGTCCCGTTGGACCTCAGTCTTCAGTTCTTCGGTGGTGGAAAGGCTTCTTCTTTTAGTTCTTCAGAAGTGGAAAAGCTTCTTCTTCCATTTCTTTCTTCCTTTCTTTCTTTCTCTTCTTTCTTCTTTCTGCCTTTCTTTTCTTCTTCTTTTCTTCTTTCTGCCTACTTCTGGTTTCGTTGTGCTGTCTTTTATCTGGTGTTGGAGAGGGAGTTTGCCCTCTCATTTCCATTTGGTTACCCAGAGCAACATCACATATGCCACACATGCACATCTAGTCACACAATATGTATTGCTGGTGGGCAAGTGGCCTGGCCCGCATATCATTTGGTGTCCCATTCTTGGTGGTGCCTGATAAGCCAAAGAATGCCCGGCTGCTTCAGCAAGTTTGCATGTTCCCTTGCAAGTTAATGGTACCTGATAATGGTACCTGATAAGCCAAAGAATGGCCTGCAGCTTGAGCAAGTTTGCACATCTCTTTGCAAGATAGTGGCACTTGATAAGCCAAAGAATGGTCCGCCCTTGGGTCTTATCAGACAGAGGAGTGGTCTGCTGTCCAGTCTTATCAGATAAACACACCCAAGCAAGCTTTGAGACAATTGTTCTTAACACTTCAGACTCTTACATCACCCCGTGGCTCAAAGATTGATGTCTTGACTCGCAGATCTCTGTCTTCATGGTCCAGGGTGGTGATAGAAGGAGAGGATAGTAAGGTAAGAAAAGAGAGCATTTGTTTACACAATTTTTACAACTAAAGGTTTTGGCTGATACACTGCACGGATATATTTAACGTTGTCTGGTGATGGGGCAGCAACAAACTGCATGTTAGTCAAAACACGTTGAATTAATTGAACAAAACATGGAATGACACATGGTAAAAATAACAACATTGCTAAACCACACAACATATAAAACAAGATACGCTTAATCCAGGAGTTACCCGGAAGCCATGAAAAGGGATCAAATTCCCACCGTCTCCAGGTCTGCGTGAGTGCAGTTCGTGTTTCTGCTTTTCGCGCCCTGGTCTCTGCACAGGCGCCCTGTGGTCTGCGTGCATGCAGTCTGTCGGAGGCTGGATGTCCAAGCCAGAAGATGGTGGTATAACAGCAATGTCAGGACAGTTCCAGTTCCATAAGAGTCCTTGACAGCTTCCCAAGTAACCGTTACATGTGATGGAGCCCTGCTTCCTGGGGATGGCTGAACACCTGCCTGCCCATGGGAAGTAGTGAATTAATTCCTTGCTTTGCTTTGTTTGCGTGCACAGATTTTGCTTTACCTATTAAACTGTCCATTTTATTCTACTTCAATTATTAAACTGTTCTTATCTCAACCCACAAGTTTTCTCCCTTTTACCTTTCCGATTCTCTCCCCCATCCCACAGGGAGGGGAGTGAGTGAGTGGCTGTGTGGTGCTTAGTTACTGGCTGGGGTTAAACCACGACACATGGCTAGAGGAACTCCTGTCTTCCCTCAAGCATTTACAGCAGTCAATGTAAAAGAGCCACACCACAGAGACCAGAATCTGCATCTTCTATGTTATTACCTCATACACTTTGTCATAGAAATTTTCATCAGTTAATTTTCTCCCCAAAAAGCCTTTGCTTCTGTTCTTTTAGCTGCAAACTGCCAAGCCTCCACTTCAAATGTAGAATACTTTATTAAAACAAAGAGACATTACTAAGAAAAAAAAGAGAAGCACCAGGACTGGGGTTTGTTTGTTTCATATTCTTCTCAGAGCTTCTATTAAAATTTATAACCATGTTACTCTAAAGCCCTTGGTAAGAGGGACATTTAGCTATAAACAAGTACCTCATGCAACAGTGATGTAGTGACAGCAATGGGACAGGAAATTGGGTGTGCACAATTAATTTTTAAAGTATATAATTGGGACAAGGAACTTATTGTTAAATGCAGCCAATAAAGAGTAACTGATACTTACAAAACGGGTGGAATCTTTACTTCCCTCTATTATTAAGGACAGTTACTAATTTTACTGAGGGTTTTTTGTCAGTCCATAGCTTTTGTCTTCAGCTGCCTGCACTTTATTTATATGCTCTCTTTTTAACACTGTATATGCTCCAGTATTTGTGGCCTTGCACTTTCCAGTAATGTCTGTCTCCTGCAGTGAACCTACCAAACATGTTGCTTTACCCTTGTCCCATGGAAGGAGCTTTTCTTTTCTTCTAAAAAGAAGAGCTTTTTTTGCAAAGCAAAGAGGTTCCAGCACCAGCAGTTCATGCTCTTTTCAGTCCAAACAGATATCAAGCTGTTCCTAAAATCAGTTCTATTGTCTTCACTCAGAAGCCCTTGATTTCTGTCTTCCACATCAAGGGTCACTAATCATTTTTGCACAGCAGGGAATAAGATCCTGTTTATTGATAAGAGATTAATGGGGTTCCAAGCATTCTCTGGACTGTGATATGCTTTCAGAGATATTGACATGTATTTGATCTTGAATCACATATTCAATTCAGATAAGTGTGCAAAAGTTTAAAGGTTGCTCATTCTTCAGCTTTGGCATTAGAGACTCAGATTATGTGAATGAGCATTGTGTTGCTTATCAGCTGAGCATTTAGATTTTGGTCTATTAAATATATCTTGAAAGTTTCTGTCCACACAGGTACACCTCTACACTTCCAAGGCTTGGTTCACTCTGTCCAGCCAAGTGAGAAATATTATTTTGTGGTTTTGCTGTGTTTGGAATAAAAAAAAAAAGAGTCATAATTAAATAAATACAATGAAAGTTGGGGGGGGGGGAGAGGGGGAGCAACAATTCTAAACCAAAAACTCATAGAGGAAAAGAATTGAGAAAAATACATTGAAGGGAAATGTGTGGACTAATGTTGGTAAAGTTTGTTATCTTTGCTAGCTCATAAACATGTCATTTTACTTCAGGTGAGAAGCATGTTTTGTTGGTTTAAGTTTGTTAGTTTGTTCTTATGTTGAGGTTCTCTTACTCTGTTGAGGTTCTCAGGCGTTGACATACTTGTGGTGATTGAGAATAGTCCCTTTGTTTGCCAACAGATATTTTATGAAATTACTATAGTCCCTCTGAATATATTTATCCATCAATTTACATAAAATATTTTCCACAAATAATTTTCAGACCAATATAGGAAGTTGTTGTTTTGAAATTATACACATACATACATATTTATTTTATATATATATATATTTATATATTTAGCAGGCAGATGGAACAAAACTAGTGTTCCACATGGAGCTCAGACCTGATTCCATACAACTCTAAGCCTCGCAGGAGTTGTTTTCATTGAACAGGATTCTCAAGCTCTTTAAGTTTGCAAAGCCCTTGTTTGACCTCTTGCTTTTAGGTTTTCATTTTATTTTCCTTTCTACTGATCACCTCTCGCCATTATTAATTGTTTCTTAGTAGGAAAGTATGGTGCTTTTGCTTCCAGTACTGTGGAATGTGAAATTCTGTTTCCTCTTTCTACCCATGTCCTGTGATAGTTGTGTGTTTATCATAAGTTATGATAAGTTATTAATTTCATAACACAAGCCTCCAGTTTATAGAAAAACATATGGTTTTCTTGTTAATGTAGAATTCAAGACATTGACTTAATCTTACCAAAATAGCTCCCTCAGAACTAGAAAGTTAATCTTGACCAGTTGTATTGACTCCCTCTAGTTTTAAGAGTAAGTGATAAGCACTTCTAAGAGCTGTTCACTGCATCCTATAACCTGTGCTGAAGGTGTGCAGGATGGTGACCTTCTGGAGGAATTTCTCTGACCTCAGTGGTTAAGGAGGACAATTATACTCCTAAATTTGGCAGTTCAGTAAGATATAATATTAGACAACCAAGCACAAAGTACCTGAACTTTGATATCTGCTTTCAGACGCCAATTTATTCAGCAGTGTTAGGAAGGAGCTTGCTCCTGTTTGCAGGCTGGTGGTATAGGGAAAAATCACAGACCAATTAGCAGGATAATAACCCTGCATAAAGAGGCAGAAGAGGCAGGTCTGCCTTTGGGACAGCTGATCTGCTCTGTTTCAACGGCACAGTCTATGCCAAAGTGAGGGGCTGAGGTGGTGGCATTGCGTAATATCACTTAAAGTTATTGGGGGGTGTTTTTTCTTTCTCCCTGGTGATATCCTCCATTCCTAAGCCCGAAGGTCCAGTGTGTCAAAATACTGAGATTATCCAAGTCACTACACTCTCTTTACCTCCGAGATTGAACCATTTTGCTACGCACCTCAATCTGAAAATACAAAATAGCACAGGAAACTATGAAAGAAAAGTGCAAAGTTAACACATTAGCACAATGGAATGAATCCCATTAACCACTAATGAGGACATGGGGAGGTGAAGAGGGGTTTGGGGTTTTTTTTACTTTCCCCTTTTTAATAAAATTCTGCTCCAATAGCTAGGGAGAAATGTACTGTATAAGTGTTGGAAGGAATTACTATTCAGTAGTAACAGCAAATCATACTGTATGTTCTGTAGGCTTGGCATTTTTATAGCTGAATATAAAGACTAAAAGTCCAGTTTAATTCCCATTCACTTTGATTCAAATACAGAGTAATTCTATTGTATCCGAAGCACTGATGGGCATGCAAGTTTCCTGTTTTTTTTAATTGCTAAAGTGAGAATCATATCTAAGCAAAATATTCTGCAACCATGTGCACTTTCTCATCATAATTCCTTTGTCCTCCTCTTAGGAAGATTTTAAGGGGAAGAGTTCCCTCTCTATAATATCTACCAAAGTACTCAGGACACAGATTGATTAGAGAGAAGAAACAAATATTGATTACCTGCATGATTGCTCTATTCAAACTGAGATTCAGAAAAGATCTAATTATTTTTTCAGCACCAAATTTTTGTTAGGTACGTAACTCACTGAAAAGTGTGTTTTACAGATAGAGCAAGCCAGATTGTTTTGAAATAAATCATTTTGTTTAATTATGAATTATGATTCTTTTCAGAAGAAATCAGTTTCTTGCTTTCTTGAGACTTTTTCCCAGGGCATGTTGGAGGAAAAGGAAATGAAATTGCAAGAAGAATGTATTTCAACATATTTGCTAAAATGAAACCTACAGTATTTTCTTTAAACATATTTTTTTTGTTTAGGAGTAAGTATGCATTTATCATTTGTTAAATATAAAAAGAGGCAAAAAAGCCATTAAAAAAAAAGCTCAGAAAAGCTGCTTCAGTTGACTTGATTTGTTTTTTCCACATTTTTTTTTCCTTTTCCTTTTTTTATGTTCTCCTGATGCTTGGTGTAAATTTCTCTTTCAAAATATTAGAAGTCCTTACTAGATGGATAAACCAAGTGTTCATCCAGTTCTAGTTACAGACCCCACTCTCTGGTGACCTACATAGGACTCGCCTTGTTATATCCCCAGTAGTGCAACTCTAGGTCATGAAGTAACAAATCAGATGTTTAGCTTTGGCTGTCCTTGGTTAAATCACTGCAGTACTAACCAAGAGGGCGGCCACCACACACTGTTCACAGGAGGTTTATTGAATGAATTAACATAGTCCTTGGAATAATGATCTTATAACAAACATGACATCATCTCATTAGCATGATCATTTTCATGCTAAGTGTGATACCTATTATTGCATTTCCTTGAGGAAAAGAAAATATAATGTGTTTGGCAGTGTAGCTGAAATATATCTATTTCTGCTTTTTTCTAGACATTTCTACAAAAATTGCACTGACTAGAACATTTTGAGAGGAATAGGTGGTTCAAATTGTCTTTATTCATAAATGACACTGAGAAAGCAATAGAGTTTTTTTGAAGTATTTGGCATAACATTTTGATGATTTTTTCATATTCTCTTTATTCATCTCTGTATTTAATCAACATAGTCATAGAATCTGAGTACTTGAATGGCTGTATTATGATTTAAAGATTTTGTGTGTGTGAACAAGTCACAAATCAATCATGCATCCAAGACAGTCTTATAATTATAATTATTACAATGAGTAATTAGATATTTTTTTTTCATTTAGGCTTTGCATATTAACAGTTCACTTCAACGATTTGCTATTCATATTGTGTAGCATTCTTCTAAGTCATGTGGTGAAATATTGTTCATTAATTTGACAATTGAACCCTTATCATTAAAAAAAGGAATGAATATATGAATAGTAAGCTAGCAGTGTATTGGCTGTACAAAATGTCAGACATGCTAAAATTTCTTTTGAAATTTGTGTTATTTTGTGAAATTTGGAGGTATCTGGGAGTTCTCCACAAAGACATAGACAACAATTAATAGGATGTTAAAGAATTTTGACTAATAGTTTTGGGTTTTTGTTTGTTTTAATGGATGCTTAAAAGTAGTCTTCTAAACCCATGCTTAGGTTCCTAAATGGCTTATTTACCAAAGTCTGGCCAAGAACTAATTTGAGTAAAAGATACACTATTCTCAGGACTTCAGAAACTCAGTTCACTTATTTTAGCATCTACTGAGGTGTGTCTGTGAGTTAGGAGCACATATTTCATGGAAAGCAAGTGGCACATGTTTCTGAAGTCACGTAACGGTGGTTCTTAAAGGTGTTCAGGCATTGCTTCAGTGTGAAATCTAGTATTACATTCCCAGCATTCTGCTGCTTAAGCCTTAGAGTTATGCACTCAAGATTTCCGTATCACCAAATACATAAAAAGGGTGTCCTCATAAACATCTAACATCCCCCAGTAATAATCACATCCTATAATATCCCAGAAAATGGACTGTTTTCCCAAGGACAGGGTTTACATATATTGCAACCTATGCCTTGCTGATATGACATTGAAATTGTTTTCCAGTAAAGCATCTGAGCTACTTTTCTTGTATCTTCATTATGGAAATCATGACACCTCAGCTGACTGCCTGTATATCTAGTGAAGTTTATGTAGTGCATGTCCACACAACAAAATAAAACACAAAGTGGATATGATGATTTAGTCGGCATCGAACCAGTAAATCAACACAATCTTCATTAACCTGGGTCCACATTCTATCTGTGTTATAACTATACCAGTGCTTCCAGACCTGAGCTGATCTTGTGAAGCTAGGAAATATGGTTGCTACACCTGCAGAGTGCTCTCCAGCCTCCCCTCTGTGCCTCCAGTTCCCACGTTACATTCAGGTGCAGGCAAACCCTGAAGAAATTTGGAAATTATAACAGTGACTTAAGTGAAATGAGTCTAGTGCCTGTATTTACAAGCAGGAATGAATCTTCTACTGTTTGTTTTATTTTATTCAGGAATGAAGCAGTATATTATCTCTGTCACTAAGCCACCTCTTCTTTTATTCCAGCCACTGCTCATTCCCTGCCTAATAATTGGAATTTCCCCTTAAAGACACCAAGATTGCCTTATAGAAGCTAGGTTTACCTTTTGAGAAACATAACTGGGGAGGCAAACTTTAGATGGAGCAAAATTATTTTCTTTTTTTGCTTGATTGCAGGAGTTATTTGGAGCTATACACAGCTATTCTATCAATACAGCTGATGGTGGTAAAGTGCAAAGAAAATGAAATCAATGAAAATCTTCTTGATGGATCTAAGTTTCAAAGGGACAACATAAAACAAATCTCAGCTTAACTTTTCTACACAGAACCAAAACCAGCAATACAGATCTTTAAATGTCCTGTTAGTGGTTATAATATATGTAACTATTATCAGTTCCCAATTTTCTTCTTACTTCCTGTTTCTTTCTAAATAACACTTTGGTAACACATACAGAAGCACACAAATGTCTCAAGACACACTTTTATAAAGAGTTTCACAGTTCACTGATCCTTAAGAAAAGGAGTTCTCAATGTTTTCCAGATAAATTTGAGACCACTTTTTATTACTTAAAAGATTTACTAAGAATAGTAAGTCCAGTTTACTCCAGCAAGGGTCAGGGTAAGATATCTCTTTACAAAATTGGAAATTAAATCCATAAAGGAAAGAAACAGTAAAAGATACTCACAAGGTCCTTCTGGAAACTGACCCAGTTCTTGTCAAAATCCATACATTTTCTTCCCTCCTCAGGGTCTGTTTTGAGGGGTGATACAGCCTTCCTTTGAATATTCCTTCTGAAAACTGACCTCCATCTATGGAAAAAGACCTAATCATTTACCTCTGCTTTACTGAAAAAATATGTCATTCAGGTAGTAACTGGTGTTGTAATGATCTTATTTCCTGTTATTTAATTGAGTACTTTCATCACATACCCATCTTGCATGTAGTGTTATGTAAGCTTGCCTGAAACAGGGATGTTCTTGAAGGGAAATGCTGTTGGTTATGTTCACATTAGTGCAATTTGGGTGTCATTTAGTACCAGATTTAGCACCATTGAAAAACTATTTGTAAAGTTGACCCTGATGGAGCTGTGATTTCCTACTCTTACAGAATTTCTGGTATAAACAGTTGCTTTGTATACAGCTCAACACTCCATGGATCCTATACCTAAGAAACAGTATTCATAAACTTTATTAACATTACCGTAATTGTCTTGTTCTCAGTATTGCAAAGACATTTAAGTCTCATATAATAAAAAATTGAATTTAGAATTATATTGTTAACCTGGATAAAATGTCTTTAAATATGATTATTTTTAGACAACATAGTCATGTTTGAACAAAGAACATAGGTCCCCTAATCTCTAGCATTAACCTAAAGACTCATCTTTTCCTTCACTGATGAATATCTGTTATGGAGCTAGATGTTTGCTTCTGTGCTGTCACATAAATCTTGTTCATCACCTAGCTCACATTAAAGACCAGCAAGATGTGTAGAAAATCTTGATTCTATTCTATCTAATAATCTAATGATTAAAACACATTTACAGTACATTTTTAAACTAAGCTCAAACCCTTGCTTTTTCTAAAAAGTTGTGTCCTCATGTCTTCCATATTTCAGAGAAGTCCAGTGCAATAGGCTAAAGGGTTTTCTGTTGAAGGACAAGGCTCTGCTATTTAAGCTGTTGCAGAAACTGAGAAATCATGACAACAAGGTACTCTATATTCTGGTGGTCAGGGAACACTTTTGATTTTATCATCATATAAAAGGTTGTTTCTAAGCTGTGAAGCCTGGGAAAAGCCAATCTGCAACCAGCTTTCTATCTTAAGGAAAGCATCTTAAATCACCAAACCAATTCAAGATAAATTTCATTTCTCATCTGCACAAAATTCTGAATAAGGAAAAAGGTGTAGAGGTGAATGAGCAGTCAGAAAAGATCACGTAGATTGTCCTTATGCTGTCCATTTTCAATTTGAATTGAAAGTTCTCATTTTAAACTTATTTCTCTTTACCATACAACTTTTCATTTTGGCAGATGATCCCATGTGTCATAACTAGGAAAAAAAAATAATAAAATACAAACCTCTTACAAACTAACATAAACTTCTTTTCTCAGGGTCTTGTAAAATTTCTGCACCAATTTTGAGATGATCTGATTTTTCAAAGAAACTTTGGAGAAAATGTTCCAATTCATTGGCTGAAATATGGTTACCTAAAAAAACCAAGCAAACAAGCAAAAAAACCTCAGATACTTTCTCAAAACTAGCTTGAGGAAATGATTAACTGCAATTTAATCAATAAAGATTTCCACAGAAATGTGTTTAAATCCCCTAGGAGACCACAAAGGGATTTAAGGATATACCTATTTTAAAAGCATTAAGGAGGGTATATATTTTTTGCCTAACATTAAGCATCTCCAAGTTAAGCATCTCCAAGCTAAACTAAGTTAGTTGTCTAAGAAAATTCAGTAGATGTTTGAGCATGATGTGCTTAAGAACATGATTCATATTACTTATCATAAGCATGTATCTTTGAAAGTGATAAAATACTCCATGAAGGGATGTTTCTCTCTGTTGACCAAGAAAAGACACAAGACTGTGAACTTAGCGCATGTCCCTAACTTGTAGATACCTAAAGTTAGGTCCACCCTGGTATTTTTTGATTCAGCACCTGAAAGCTGCATGTGTTTACACCACCAAAAAATAAAATGTTTCATTCATGTGCTTAAATACTCTTTTAGGAGACTAATCGAGAACCTAGCCGTGAAAAATTTAGAGCTATTGAGCTGTTTAGTCTCAATCAAAACCAAGCTCAGAGTCTGTCAAGATTCAGCCACCATTTCCTTTGAATTATTTACTTTTTCTATTCACTTTCTTAAGAACAGTTACTCTCTCAGGCAGACACAGATTTGTTCTTTGTGATTCCTTTTATAAGGAGATCTTAGTTTTGTAAAAAATCTGGCTTTTTATTTGCCAATGGATTTATTTTTATTTTTTGTGGAAAAGCAGAAGGTAGTTACTTCCCCCCCCCCTTTTTTTTTTGGCTCATAATATTTTGTCTGGAAAAATTAAATGCACAGGTGGAAAAAAGCAACAGAAATCATAAGCAAGGGGAAATCTTCTCCTGTTCTGTCTCAGGAGTGGGAAGAGGAAGGCATATAAAAACTGATTAAGAATTTAATAAATCACAGCAGATTAACAGCTCTCTGTATTTTTTTGGCACATTATGTATATCTAAATTCCTTCTTCCCACCCATAACTGACAAGTGAATATCTTGCACTTGTAGGGCAGAATATGAAAATAGCACCTGAATGCAATTATGAAAACCACAGAGTTTTTCACAATGTCTGTTGTCTAACATACAGTCTTTAATCTAAAAAATAATCTGTGTCTTATTATTTTCGACCAGAATCTAAGTAGAAACTTGTAAAGGTTTTTCTCATGCTGTATCAAGCTGCTTTTGAAAACTGTAGTTTATTACTTTGCCCATAAAACCAAGACAGCAAAACATATTTTATTAGGCAAACTGCACCACTAATTTAACAGCAGTGGAAACATAATTTATTAATTTTATAAGGATTAACATAGAGCAAAAAGGCACTGACCATAATTTAAAATCATTATACAAAACATGTTGTTGACATTCTAGACATAAGGTTCCCACTAACCAATAACAATAGATCTCCTCTGACTGCTAATAGCTGTAGAAAAATTGTTCTGATTAATCTGTGGTACAGCTCAAGAGAAGTGGATGGGATTAGATCAGTGGCAATGTGGATGCCACTGGCTACTGATGCGATAGTTACGATTTAAACATTTCACAGAATTTAAGGCCAGTTTCTTCTAGTAGCAAGGTCCTGAATGCACACACATGGACCACAGAACTTCTCTCAATAAACCCATTACTGAAGGACCCAGGCTCTTTTTAAGGCACTGATCTTAAAAAAAATATCAGCGAAGTTGGACTGTGGAACCAGAAAGTGACAGCTCCTGGGCTGGCTAAATCTTAATTACAAGCTAAATTATATGAAAAAGCTGTACATTACCAAAAATACTTATGAAGTTGCCATGGTTCATATTTAAGCTGGTTCCATCTCAACTAACAAAGGTCCTGAAGGAGATTTGATCTCCTGACGTTTCTGGTTGCATCTTTGAGGACAAGAGACAGTTTACTCAGATGGAAAATATAGAAGGGTCAAGAGGAGTCAGCATGACTCCATGAAGATCATTGTAATTGATCTGACTTTCTGATAGTTGTTATATAATTCTTTCCATGGCAGATGTTTTCATTTTTTTTCAATTGTGATTTATGCTGAATCTTGTATAATATAATAATTATACAAGTTATATAATTATATATATTATAATAAATATATATAAAATATACAAGAAAAAGTACAAGATTATATATTATATGTAATATAATAATTATATATATATAATATATAATCTTGTACTTTTTCTTGTCCCATTTCCCAATTTTTCTGGTGAAGACATAAATAAGAGTTGACCTAACTGCCCTCTACAACTGCTTGATGGGCAGTAATAGAGGTGAAAAGGCCAAACTTTTTTCAGCAGGTGGTATACCAATGGATAATGACTTGTGGTTTGGGATGTTCAGACTGCACATTAGGAAAAAACTTTCTCATCAGACCAGGGGTTCAGTACTGGAACATGTCACCCAGGGATCCTGCGCAGTCTCCACCCTTGGAAACTTTCCAGATGTGGCTATCTATAGCCCTATCTGCTCTGACATAGTGATGACAATCAAAAGGGATTTTAGAGAACTGGGGCAGTTACTTGAGGGATCAGGAGCACAGGTGGTGTTCTCCTCCATCCCATCAGTAGCTGGGAAACATACAGACAGGAACAGGAAGACCCATCTCATCAACACATGGCTCAGAGGCTGGTGCCAGAGGTGGAATTCTGGGTTTTTCAATCATGGGGCAGTTTACATGGCACCAGGCCCGCTGGAGACAGATGGGGTTCACCTGTCGCCAAAGGGGAAAAGGATTATGGCTCAGGAGTTAACAGGCCTCATTGAGAGGGCTTTAAACTAGACTCAAAGGGGGAAGGGGATAAAACCAGGCTTGCTAGGGATGAGCCTAGGGGTGGCATGCCTCTGTTGGAGAAGAGATCAATAGTCCAATGGAAGTGCATTTACACCAATGCGTGTGGCATGGGCAATAAGCAGGAGGAGCTGGAAGCCATTGCGCAGCAGGAAAACTGTGATGTGGTTGCCATTACAGAAACATGGTGGGACGACTCGCACAACTGGAGTGCTGCAATGGACGGCTACAAGCTCTTTAGATGGGACAGGCAAGGAAGGAGAGGTGGCGGGGTGGCCCTGTACATCAGAGAGTGTTTTGACTGTCTTGAGCTCAACAAAGGTAATGACAAGGTTGAATGCTTGTGGGTAAAGATCAGGGGGAATGCCAACAAGGGAGATATCCTGGTGGGATTCTGTTATAGACCACCCAACCAAGATGAGGAAACAGATGAAGTATTCTACAAGTGGCTGGCTGAAGTCTCACAATCTCTAGCCCTTCTTGTGGGAGACTTCAACTTACCAGAGCTCTGCTGGAAATACAACACGGCAGAGAGAAAGCAGTCTAGGAGGTTCCTGGAGTACGTGGAGGATAACTTCCTGATGCAGCTGGTAAGCGAGCCAGCCAGGGGAGGTGCCCCGCTGGACCTGCTGTTCACGAACAGAGAAGGCCTGGTGGGTGATGTGGTGGTCGGAGGCTGTCTTGGGCACAGCGACCATGAAATGATAGAGTTTTCAGTTCTTGGAGAAGTAGGGAGGGGGGCCAGCAAAACCGCAACCCTAAATTTCAGAAGGGCAGACTTTGGCCTGTTTAGTAGTCTGGTTAACAGAGTCCCTTGGGAGGCGGTCCTGAAGGGCAAAGGAGTCGAGGAAGGCTGGATGTTATTCAAGAGGGAAGTTTAAGGCACAGGAGCAGGCTGTCACCATGTACCACAAGTCGAGCAGGCGGGGGAGAAGACCGGCCTGGCTGAACAGAGAGGTTTGCCTGGAACTCAGGAAGAAAAGGAGAACCTACCACCATTGGAAGAAGGGGCAGGCAACTCAGGAAGACTACAAGGATATTCTTAGGTTATGCAGGGAGAAAATTAGAAGGTCAAAGGCCCAGCTAGAACTTAAATTGGCCACTGCCATCAAAGATAACAAAAAATGCTTCTACAAATATATCAATGACAAAAGGAGGGCCAAGGAGAATCTCCCTCCTTTGTTGGATGCGAAGGGTAACACCACCACGAAGGATGAAGACAAGGCTGAGGTACTTAATGCCTTCTTTGCCTCAGTCTTTAATAGTCCGACTGGTCATCCTCAAGGTTTTCATGCCCCTGCGCTGGGAGATGGAGATAGGACACAGAATGAAGTCCCAGTTGTCAAAGAGTCACCGACCTGCTCCTCCACCTGGATGCCCACAAGTCTATGGGGCCAGATGGGATCCACCCAAGGATACTGAGGGAGCTGGCGGAGGCGCTTGCCAAGCCACTCTCCATCATTTATCAGCAGTCCTGGTCAACCGGGGAGGTCCCAGATGACTGGAAATTAGCTAATGTGATGCCCCTCTACAAGAAGGGTCAGAAGGAGGATCCAGGGAACTACAGGCCTATCAGCCTGACTGTCGTGGTTTAACCCCAGTCAGCAACCAAGCACCACACAGCCGCTCGCTCACTCCCCCCACGGTGGGATAGGGGAGAGAATTGGAGGAGTAAAAGTGAGAAAACTCATGGGCTGAGATAAAGACAGTTTAATAGGGAAAGCAAAAGCCGCGCGCACAAGCAAAGCAAAGCAAGGAATTCATTCAGTACTTCCCATCGGCAGGCAGGTGTTCAGCCATCTCCAGGAAAGCAGGGCTCCATCACGCGTTAACGGTTACTTGGGAAGCCAAACGTCATCATGCCGAATGTCCCCCCCCCCTTCCTTCTTCTTCCCCCAGCTTATATACTAAGCATGATGTCATATGGTATGGAATAGCCCACTGGCCAGTCTGGGTCAGCTGTCCTGGCTGTGTCCCCTCCCAGCTTCTCATGCACCTGGCAGAGCATGGGAAGCTGAAAAGTCCTTGACCAGTGTAAACTCTACTCAGCAAGAACCAAAACATCAGGGTGTTATCAACATTATTCTCATCCTAAATCCAAAACACAGCACTCTACTAGCTACCAAGAAGAAAATTAACTCTATCCCAGCTGAAACCAGGACACTGACCTCGGTGCCGGGGAAGGTCATGGAACAGATCATCCTGAGTGCCATTATGCGGCACGTGCGGGACAACCGGGGGATCAGGCTCAGCCAGCATGGGTTTATGAAAGGCAGGTCCTGCTTCACTAACCTGGTCTCCTTCTATGACAAGGTGACCCGCTTAGTGGATGAGGGGAAGGCTGTGGATGTTGTCTACTTGGACTTCAGTAAGGCCTTTGACACTGTCTCCCACAGCATTCTCCTGCAGAACCTGGCTGCTCATGGCTTGGATAAGTGCACTCTGCACTCAGTTAAAAACTGGCTGGACGGCCGAGCCCAGAGAGTGGTGGTGAATGGAGCCAAACCCAGTTGGCGACTGGTCATGAGTGGTGTTCCTCAGGGCTCAGTGTTGGGACCGGTCCTGTTTAATATCCTTATCGATGATCTGGATGAGGGGATTGAGTGCACCCTCACTAAGTTTGCAGATGACACCAAGTTGGGTGGGAGTGTTGATCTGCTGGAGGGTAGGAAGGCCCTGCAGAGGGACCTGGACAGGCTGGATCGTTGGGCCGGGACCAACTGTATGAGGTTCAACAAGGCCAAGTGCCGGGTCCTGCACTTGGGTCACAACAACCCCAGGCAATGCTACCGGCTTGGGGAGGAGTGGCTGGAAAGCAGCCTGGCTGAAAAGGACCTGGGGATGATGGTTGACAGCTGCCTAAACATGAAACAGCAGTGTGCCCAGGTGGCCAAGAGAGCCAATGGCATCCTGGCTTGTATCAGGAATAGTGTGGCCAGCAGGACCACACTGGTGATAGTGCCCCTGTATTTGGCACTGGTGAGGCCGCACCTCAAATCCTGTGTTCAGTTTTGGGCCTCTCACTTCAGGAAGGACATCGAGGTGCTGGAGTGTGTCCAGAGAAGGGCAATAAGGTTGGTGAAGAGTCTAGAGAATAAGTCTTACGAGGAGCGACTGAGGGAGCTGGTGTTGTTTAGTTTGGAGAAGAGGAGGCTGAGGGGAAACCTTATTGCTCTCTACAACTACCTGAAAGGAGGTTGTAGAGAGGTTGGGGTTGGTCTCTTCACCCCAGTAACAAGTGATAGGATGAGAGGAAATGGCCTCAAGCTGCGCTAGGGCAAGTTTAGTTGGATATTAGGAAAAACTTCTTCACTGAAAGGATTGTCAGGCACTGGAACAGGTTGCCCAGGGAAGTGGTTGAGTCCCCATCCCTGGAGGTATTTAAAAGATGGGTAGATGTGGCGCTTGAGGACATGGTTTAGTGTTGGACTTGGCGGTGGTAGGTTAACAGTTGGACTTGATGATCTTAAGTGTCTTTTCCAACCTTAACAATTCTATGATTCTATGATTCTGACTAGGAGACCCTGCCTTGAATTTTGGACTAGAAGACCTCCAGAGGTTCACTCCAACCAATGATTCTATGAATCTGTGACACTGTTTATCCTGTGGAATCATCTGATATAGAAAGTCTGGGGAAGAAGATAAAGGACCTAGGTTTGGATTTTATATATATCTATAAAATGTAAGGCCATTTAGTGTTTGAAACATATAATTCAGCCACGGTGTCAACTTATCCTTGTGCTCTGAGTCATGGAACAGGTCAGAATATTTGGGAGATCCTTATAAGCTTACTAAAAAAAAATTTAAAAAAAGAAAATATTTGGTGCAAGCAGTTACTCTTCACCACAGTTTTGATCTTTGGGCAACAGGAACAGATAAAAAATGCAATAGTGGGTGAGACAGTTCTGAGAAGTTTGCATCTATATTTTCCATGCTGCAACCCAAAGATGTTCCCTGGAAAAAGTAAACAAAGCACAGATTGATAAAGTTCCTACTGTGCCTGCACAGGTGCTGTTGCTCATTGCACTCCCTGGGGTGGAAGGCTTTTACTAGAACTGTGTTAAGTAGCTTGAGAAATTAATTTTCCTATAATAGAGACATCTCTAAAAGCATGATCTTGCTGTGCTGTAAATCAATTCATGTGACAGATTTATTCTTTTACTGGGAATTTTCTCAAGGGGTTTTAAGAAAGCAAAAACCAGTTGAGATAAAATAAGAACTGTCTGAAATATGAGAAACAAACAAAAAAATCTCCTACAGAAAAACTGAAGCTACTTTGGAAGCTCAGAAAGTTTGTTAAACTTTTCAGCAGCGTAATTAATTTATTTTCACTGTTAGTTGAGCTGACAATCTCAACCTTTATTTGCACGTATTGTCCTTTTTCACTTGTAGGTGATTCCTGATTTCAGAAAGACAGTAAAATAAGTCCAGGATACATCAGAACAAAAGGTGGTTTAGGTATTTTCAGGATGTTTCCAATCCACTAGAGCTTAGAAAACGTGGAGATCTCTTCATCAAGTTTCAGCTATGTGTGACCAGTCAGTGAAAACTTTACATGAATCATTGTTATGAGAGCTTGATATTTAGAAGCCTAGACTTCTTTTCTCCACTTCTGCTACATCTTTTCCATATAATGTCATGCAGCCCATTTAATATATCTTTGCTTGTGCTTCTTCATTCTTCATTCCCTCCTAAGTGAAATGCATCATCTGAGATACCTGGCACGAAGTTGTGCCTTTCAGAAGTATTTTCTGCCTAGTATTCTCTATCTTTTGGGGTTTTTTTTTGGGGGGGTGGTATCTTCAAGGAAGGATACTTTAATGAAGAGAACCCCTTTCATTCCAGATAAAAAGACTCCAGAAGAGAGAAAGCTGTATGAATAGCCATCTGGATAAGCTGGGCTGAGAAAAGCAAGTATAAGAACTAGGGTTGGTAGTCTAGAAATGTAATGAGTAGAATATATTGAAAGTCTTCAAGTTTACAAAAATAATTCTGTAAAAAGGAACAATGATACAAAAATATTAGTCTATTGAAGGCAGGATAAGAACTAATGACACAGCAGGAGATTAAATTCAATATTTAGAGAAGCAAGAACTGGAATAAATGACTAGAATTGTCAAAGAACCGTTCTGCTTCTAAAAGCAGATGGTTGAGTTTTAGTTATTCTCACTTTGACTTCTGGTTAAATGTTGTCTCCATATTTTTCCTTTTATGATTCCACCATTATCAAAATTGGACATTGAGTTTTGTTTCGGCAAGACAGTAAACCAGCATATTTTGGCTAAAAATTGAACGGATACAAATCCCATTCAGAACAAGGGACAGAGTCTGATTTTCTGAATACATTTTGAAGGATGCATTTTTTATAGCTAAATAGTCACACTTCAAGACAAAACATCCGAGTTTCACCATTGCTACTTAACAAAACAGACTCACTGGATTGGAGTTTTTCTTGGCACAGAGCTGCATGCAATTAAGAGTTCCACTAGCTGGGTTGTTCCTGCCTGCAAAAATGAATAGTTTCTGTATGAGTTTAAAAAAAAAAAAAAAGAGGAACTTATTCAGCAGTTGAAATATACAATAAAAATGTCACTGCTATCTTTGCTTTAATTATGGAGCTCACATTGTGATTATATTCTATACCAGTTTGTCAGAAAATGAGACTGTATCCATTATTGCTAAGCACAGTAACATCTCTTCTCTTCACTGAGTTTGTGTGCCCTCATTTTTATTCAGTCATATTCAAACCGTATCCTTTTCTCAGAGCTTTGCAATAACTAGGACATTTTTCTAGCTCATTCTGCCTGTTATAAATGAATAGCCTGGAAAATTTCCTTCTCACTCCCATGTTTAAAGGCACAGATGAAGGACAAAAAAAAAATTTTTACTGCCATTGTACAGGAGGCCTTCCACTATCACAGGCAATCTCTATGGCATATTCTGTGCTTAAGCATTAACCTGATCTAGCAGAGGATAGTGAGATTGCAATGCATTGTCATAGAGGCCTGGAAAGCAAGGAGAGACATGAAAAGCAGATTGGAGAAAGCAATGTTTCCCCTGGTTGTTCTTCTCAACAGAAGGGAGCCTGAAACATGTAGTCATCATGGTTTGAAAGAACTCCTCTTCTGGTCCAAGAAGCTTAGATCTCAACTGGGCAATCAAAAGTGATCTATAAACTGAGATCCATGTGTAGGACTGTCTCAGGAAGAACGAGGGTTCTGAAACACCTCATCTGAGGAAACACTGAACTGAAAAGATACATTTTTATTGCAAGTTTATAGGGTTTTTTTCCTGTTTTCTACAGATCCCTTGTAAAATTTTGGTATTTGTAAGTGTAGATGTCAAAAAACTTTTTCTTTCTGGTCATCTTTTACTATAGCCTGTAGGATTTGTACCTGTTTACATTAAAAAAAAAAAAAAAGAAAACAAAAAACAACCAAAAACAACAACAAAAAACCCCCCAAAAACCCCACACCACCAATGAATGCTTTCTAGAAGGTCAATCCATTCTACATCCAACTCTTGCCTACATCATGGGCAGCTGTTTCTGAAAATGTCACAAGACTTTACTGCATCTGATCTTGTCTGCAGAGGGTAGATAATACAGACCATGTCTTGTTATTGCCATGCCTAGTAATACTACTGAGAAATGCTTTCTGAACAACAGTAAGTATAAGATACTTCTACTGACTTCTGCTGATGGAATGATTTTCTGCCAGACAATGCAGTTAAGTCAAGGTCTAAGTACTTCTCAAACTCAAATCTATTTTGTTGATTTTTTTTTTCTTTTTAGGCTAAAAAAATGGAATTAATCCCTAAATATTAATAGACTTGAAACATCTTGTTTTGACAATTTCAAAAATACTTTTTCATTTTTTAAGTGTTTTGCTTTGAATGTTTTGTGTATGATAGATTAGGATATAACATACATGAAAACAAACTGAGACATTTCAACCCAACAAAAGCAGCACTGTTGTCCTCCCATGAACATTTTATTGGTAAAAATATGAAAGTGTATTGCCTTGTTTCAGTTCAGGCTGGGAAACGACAAAATTCTGTGTAAATATATATATATTGGTCATTTATGCTTATTATCACAAACCAGCAAAATCTTCTGACTATAGTGGACAAATATAGGAAAATGCACTTTATATGTTTGTTTTATTTCTATTAAAGTGGCTAAAAAAAATAGGCATTTGTCTCAATTTGTGCTAAATGGAAGATTGTAATAAATTAATAGTGGCTAATAAAAAACCAAACCAAACCAACCAAACAAAAAAAACCCAAACGCTGGTGTTTTTCTAAGTACTTCAAAGAACTCCAAAAAAACTTCTACAGATTTTCAGTATTTCTACTGAACTAAACTATGAATTGTCTGCTTCTTTCATAAAGGGAGTTAATAAACAATCCAGAAATATTTGATCCTAAAAATTTTGGATAGATATTTCCTCTTCTAGAATCAGAATAGAGGCATCCATGTATCATATTTCTAAATATTTTACATGAAACATGTGAAATAAATATGCTCTCTTGATTATACAATAGCTATTTATCTTGACTTTGAGAGAAGCCCATTTTAGAATACATAGTCCTCAGCTGCTGGGATGAAGGATATACAAGTCTGAATCCCCTTTAAGTCAGACAAAGAACTAATTCCAAGTAAAACATGTATGATTTAAATATTATTAGGTTGTAGAATGCAAGATGCAACCTTGTTTTGCTGATTTTTATAGCTGGTTTCTATGAGATCTTGTGACTCTGCCTTGAAAAGCAGGAAAATATTTGACGTTTTAATTTCTCCTGACTGCTGTTCAAAATTATTTCCTGGATTTAACTTCTATTTGGAATAATTTCTACCACGCTACAGCTGGAATTTTTTAATGTCCTCTTCTAGTTTCCTTTTTTTTTTTGCCTTAAATTAAATGAGTCACTTAAAAAAAAGAAAAAAGAAAAAAATTGCAGCTCTAATGAGAACCACAGAACTGTTCAGAATGGTAACTGTCTTTTATACATGAGGAAACTGAGAAACAAAATAATTTAAATCCCTGCCACTGACAAAGAGTTCAATAGTCTAATCTTCACTATGGGCAGAATCCATCAGCTCTCCTATTCATAGACCACATCTCACCTCACAGAAGAAAAACAACATTAGCTGTGGTGTCCTCACGAAACATTTGAATCCTCTGATTGTTATACCATTATTACATTGGTTCTATGTCTTGAATTTTGACCCAGCTGCACACTGGAGTCCTGCTTACGCTGGACTTTGTAGGAAACAACATTGCATGTTCTTTGTATTGCACTTAATGTAATATAAAGGTATTTCTATTTCTAGTACTTTCTTTTCTTTCTAGCTTTGTTAACCTACTGCTGACCCTAGTGTTCAAGTTATATTAAAATGTAAATATGTACATGCCTTCTTGTTGTCACTCCAGGGAATGGAGTAACATCCTGTTGGATTCATCTTACCTGACTGTAGATGGGAGACATTTACAGCATCATCTCCCTTTGAACCCATCATCCTGGACTCTCTTTTACTCCATAGAGAGTGGTAGGAGCTTTCAGGATGCGATTTATACAGTCTGTTTTACATGTCTATTTTAGGGTGGAAGGAATCATCCTCATGACTATAAAGGGATTCTCAGGTAACCAGGCTAGAGGTATCTACATGATGGATATCTGTACTCATTCAAATCAATGTCTCCCATAGGGTCTGACTGCAGTTCAGGTGTTAGGCACATATTATCCAGATGAAGAGGCCAGCTCCTCCTTTTCTGACCTCTAGACATTCATTAATGTCCCTTTGCCTGACGATACTGCTCATCTGTGCTCCCCAGACTGTTTAATCCAAAATGATCTAGGTTAACTTAAAGAATATAAATAGTAGGTCTGTGCTAATGTGTTTCTTTTTGACTGAAATGTGTTGTGGAGCACTCATGAAAATAGCTCAGTCATCAAAACTCCCATCTAGGCAGTAAATTGAACTTTCAACTAACCTGAAAATTTCAAAGAATCATTTCATTTTATCTTTTGATTATTTTTTCATCCAAAAAGTTTTCCTTTATTTTTATTGATTTTTCAACAAAACACAACTTCCTCCAGAGAAAACTGTCCTTCACATTATATTTTCTGTCTTCCGCCTGATTATGATTATTTTCTGGTATTTTGTCCAGATTAGGATTTAGATCCAGATTGGATTTAAACAATCCAAACAATAGATCTCAAAATACTTCCACGGCCAGTCTTCTAGGACTCTCAGAAAACTTCTCCCAGAACACTCAGTAAGTCTCTTCCCTTAGTTACTTCAAACTATTGTTATTTCTAATGGTTTTAATCATCCTATAAAGTTTCTACTTCTTTTTTACATTATCTTCTTTCATGTACAGGAAACCAAAACTCCCATTCAAAGTAGTTTGTTTTTTTGGTTTTGTTTGTTTGTTTGTTTTGTGAAGAAGAAGAACCTGATTTTTTTTTTTTTCTATTTGAAAAATATTCTGTCAAGCCGGAGGGGTTTTGTTCCAATAATGAGTTTATTCCATTATACCTGAGTATTCTATATATAAAAAAGATTAGTTCACTTTTATCCTTTGTGACTTTTGGGATTCTCTCTATTGGGAAATGATGAAGACGGAAATACTGGGATTTGCCTAGATTTTCTTCAGCATACTCTAAACCTAAGGATGACTGTAGGGTTATTTACCATCTCTATTGTCTTTCTAGTCTTATTTTAGACCAAAAATGCAGAAAGTGGTGACACAACACTGAAATTTAAAGCATGTTAACCTCAATGGGTCTCAGCCCATTCAGAACTGACAGGTAAAGAGTGAAACATGAGGAAATCTTGTCTTGTCTCCTGGAGCTCCCAAGGAATTTCCCTAAAGTAGATTATGGAAACCAGGGGCTGGATTCTGGCATCTAAGGGCTATTCCTTCTCACAATGTCTCAGACATCTAATAGCACCCTTAATTACATTATAAACTTATATTTGAGTAGCTGGATTATTCCTTGATTCGTGTCATGCTAAGATACTCATATAAAATGGATCAGCTTCATTTTCCTGTATAGGTACTTTTTTTTTCCCATTGACTCTTGGAAGAGCTTTCAGTAAGTAGCACAGAATCATGAATATAGTTTTTACATTTCCAAAGTTGGGTAAGATTAGTCATACCCATGGCTTCTTTATTCTATCTTTGGGAAAGCTCTTCCAGCAAGGCTATGAGATATTTTCAAGGTACAGACTCATGATTCATATGGACTTGTTTCAGTGAAAGGAGCTCACAGGAAAGGTATGCCTTCCATGTTTGCTTGAAAGGTCAAGGTAAGACAGAGTTTTGCTGCTTGGCCAAGCCAAGGGGAGATGAGGAGCACCAGAACAAGGAAAGTCAAGCACAGCAGATGATGTTGAGGTTCTCCTGGCCTCTGACATCTCTGAAGCTAGGCTGAGGAACTCCTGTGGGATTTGGTTCAGACAAGCATTAGAGGAAAAGAGAAGAAAAACAGATTGATGTCATCTGTGACTCTAAGTGCAAGCTGATTTAGGCAGGATGGGTTTCCATCTCTTGTTACACAGTGCTCAGAAATTAGTATTCTGACTCTGAATCAAGAAATTTTCCTCAGACTGCTTGATTTGGAGAATTTATTAAATGCATTAGAAAGGTAGCTTTGTGTTTTTGAGCTCAAGATTGAAATCAAACTAAATCTAAATATCTGCCATAGAGTATTATTTGATACCACAAACTTCTAATTGTTTTTTTCTCATGAAATTTCAGGTATATTCAAACAGAAAGTAGAATAAAGAATCTCACAAGGTTTTATTACTTCCCCTAAAATCACAGGGATTGATACTAATGTAAAGGTTGCAGCTTTTCTTCCAAAAAGTCCAAAGAAATTTGTATGTGAGGGTCGAGTTTTAACCCAGCTCTATTTTTGACCCTGAAGTTAGTGTTGATATGTATGGCAGTGTTTATTAATAAAACAATAGTCCAATGGTAAACAAGTTTAATAACAGGCATGAATGTTTGATATTCTGTCTTAAATGAAAAAACATGTATTCTATAATGAATACTTAATTAGGACTGTGATCTGAATACAAGGACCAGAGCCCCTACCGCTGTGCAGACAAACCAGAATGAAATGAATTACTGTCATGCAGGGGGTGATATTAATGGTGTCCAGCTTTATAAATGAATCCAATTTTAAGCCACTTTAGTTGCTATCATACTGAGAGAGAGTGCAACATGCCTAACATATCATTTCTGTACTGGCAAATAGTAAGATTTAAGCTGAAAACAATTTTAACTTGCAGGTGTTTTCCTGCGTTGAATATTTCTAATTAGCTGCTGTTACAGCCAGACATTATTAAAAATAAATAAAATTTAAATCCTTACTCCTTTTTTTTTAAGCCATATATTAATAGATGGGCATTGATCTGAACTCTGATTTTCCAAACGGCTGAAATTCTGACTGATGTTTAGCATAAACCCTTGCTATTTGGCCACTTCTAATCTATCACAGTGCAGTTTTGCTTAACTGATGGTGTGTGCCATGCAGGACATGTCATACAATTGGTTTTGCAGCTGATAGTAAGTGACCCTCAGTAAGAACCTGTGCTTACTACTTCACTTGCAGAAATTTTAATATTCTCACTTGACAGAGCAGTCATGCAAAGTCTCACACCTGTGAATAGCTTAAGTCATGTGAGTATTTCTTCACTGATTACCCAAGGATTACGTGCATGTGCAAGCATTTTCTGGATTCAAATATATTATCAGGGTTTTGGTTTAAATGTGTATCCTAACGTCTGACTCATTTAAATCTTCCAGATTGTAGACATTATTTTCACTTGTAAAACACATTTTCTCACTTATATAACTGGTATTTCTCTCCACCCCTGCCAGCAAACACTCAGATAAATATATTACAAAAAGTCAATGTCAGCTTGCAGCCAGCTTGAAAGCAAAATTCTTTGGGAATGGTGAACAGCTCAGATGGCTAGTAGCAGTGCAGATGAAACCATTCCCATTACAACATATATCAAACAGGCAAACAGGAGAACCAAGCAAGGGCATATATTTTTAAGACTTTTGGTGAGCTATTTGGAAGTACACAGTGTAGGCCTTCCTCTGTTCCCCATGAGGTCAGTGCAAATTTTATTACTGACTCTAAGAAAAAGCAGTGTTAATACAAAGCTAGTTTCTAAAATCTAATGTCAAGTCTGTCTGAGGTTTGTCTCAGTCTCTGGCTGCCTTTTTATTGAAAATGCTGATGTTCAAGTCGTCATGCATAGCAGGGATGAGTGGAACGCTTTTCAACCTGACTGAAGGACAAGCCCTGAACTCACAGACCTATCACCATAATAAAATACATTGCTCACTTTTCTTTTGCCAGAAATCTTCCATTCTGAAAGAAAAATGACAGAGTTAAATAGAAAGAGAATGGTACTTTCCAATATTTTCTTTTCCAAGATAAAGAACTTTGTGAAATAGATGAAAATTTCTTCAGAATTGAAGAGCTATAACTAAAATAATTCTGATTTTTAACAACCTCCACCTTTTTTTCTCTCAACAAATGTTTTGACAAATAAAAAGAAGTGTTGTGGGTTTTTTTCATCAGCTCTGCCGGTGAAAAAATATCACACAGACTGAAAAGAGCTTAATTTGTCTCAGTGAAACAAATGAAAAAAAGATCATTTCTCTGAGCATTGGATGTTTCTCTCATCTGATTAGTAACAGGAAAGGGGGTTTAATAATTCTAGGTCAGTGATTTGAATTGAGGTTAGTTAAGTAGTGTGTTAGACAAAAGTTTATTATTACTTTTTGTTATTAGTTATGGGTTTTGGTTGACTTATCTGAAATTATTAAGAGCTATATTCAGAGTCTAAATTCCACCTTCAGTCCTGTGCATAACTTTTCCTTCAGGTGCTTCTTTCAGATGTTCCCTGTCACTGAGGCTTAGGTGATATTTTGGCCACTGCAATATAATTCTTCTGAAGGAGACTATAGTAGTTCAGTGCCTAAATTCTACTGAAGCTTAAAGAGAAGAAAGATCTAAGCTTAAGATTTCATGAGTCCAAAATTTCTGCCTCAAAAATATTCTGTATAACTTTGAATAAATCACTGAGGTTACTCTTCTACATTGGAAGTAACTGTGTTTCCTAATGTTGGTTAAAAGTTGTGAGTTTAAATATATTAACAATGCTGAAGTATTTAATTATCATTGTATGGGTAAACTGAAAACAGGAATAATTTATTTTACATCTGAATATTGCTAGACAACTCTTACAGAACAAACAGGAGCAAGATTCATTTCACATAATTGTAGCCACCCAGAATTTGGACACCTCAACTAAGCAGTTTGTCTTGGCTCCCTCAGTACTGAGTGGAGAGAGACAGACGTCCCCAGGCAATGATTCATCCCGCATGTCTTATGTCTTATTCTTAGGGTAAGTGTCTATATCTCACTATTAACTACAGAGAAAGCCTATCTGAAATAAGGTAGCTTTTAGAATTTTAAAATTAGGTAAGCTTATCCTGCCCTGTCATTATTGGCCCATCCCCATAATCTCTTGCACCAAGAATATCTGAGGACTGCAAGGAGAAGAAATACTTTCCATCTATGTTTTCTACCACTCTCCAAAAGGTGACCTCTGATGTGGTAGATAAGCAGGAGAAATTAGCACTCTCATTTGTTTATTTTGTACCAGTGTGGCTGATAAAGAAACAGCATCTTCCGAAAGAAGAAAATGTATTTTTCTCGAAGCAATAATAGAAAATACAGGATTATCACACAATATCTGGAAAAATCACACAGAGCATAGCTGTGGAACAATGACTGTTTAATCTACATTTTATTTGTGTCACCATTGTATATTGATTATCCATTATCCTCATGCAAATGGCACGACTTATCCATTGAAACAGCTGTGCATTGTTTTTAATTTTAAGTGAATTCTTTTAGTGCTTCATGAAAGGTGTCAGATTAACAGCCCCAGGGACTGAAGGCCTCTGTTTATCCACAGAGCATATTCGAGTGATAATGATGGATCCACTCAAGCAGCTGCCTCAGCCTTTACTTATCTTGAGGGTTTCTTCCACTGCTCATAGGGCCAAAACATTCCCTGCACAAATGAAAACTAAGCAGACTCTGGGTCCATAGATTGAGAATGAGGGTGTTTAAATTTCAGTGTCTTCAGTAATAGTATGTTCCCATGAACTTGGGAGCTCCTGTGTGAAACTGGGGAAACAGAGATGTAAGGTAGCTCTCTTGGAACAAGTGTAAGGTACAGCCATATTTTTAATATTGCTTGCAGTTCTCACAGCTTCTAAAAAGATTATATATCAGAGTCAGAAAAAAATTGCAGGAAAGGTGACAAAAATGATCTGTGTTTGCGGATGGGTATTGTAAAAGAAAAGACTCAACAGTCAGCTTCTGAAGCTTGGGAAAATGATGATCGTGTCAGGTTTCTCACAGAGGCCTCTAAAGTCATGTACAGAATGGAAAAACGAAAGGGAACACTATATCATTAGTCATTAAAATACAGAAATCAGGGACTATCCAAGAGATTCTTGAACAAAAAATTTGAAACAAATGAAGGTCATTTTCATTCAACACACAATTAAACTGAGTTTCTCATGACCACAGGAGGATTTTGAGGCTCCAAGTGGATTAAAAAAAAAGCAGTAGACAAATCCAGAAAGAACTGGTCCATGGGAGGCTATTAAATACTGTACAATGGATGTTAGTTTCAGTTCAGGAATTGCTAACATCATGAGCTGCCAGGAGCTGGGGGAATGTATCAGCGAGAAACCACTCTATAATTGTTTTGTCTGTCTTATTAAAATCATAGAATCATAGAATGATTTGGGTTGGAAGGGACCTTAAAGATCATCTGGTTTCAACCTCCCTGCCATGGGCAGAGACACCTTCCACTAGAGCAGGTTGCTCAAAGCCCCATCCAACCTGGCCTTGAACATGTCCAGGGAGGGGGCATCCACAGCTTCTCTGGGCAACCTGTGCCAGTGCCTCACCACCCTCATAATAAAGAACTTCTTCCTTATATCTAGTCTAAATCTACCCTCTTTCAGTTTAAAACCGTTTCCCCTTGTTCTATCACTACAGGCCCTTGTAAAAAGTCCCTCTCCAGCTTTCTTGTAGGCCCTCTTCAGGTACTGGAAGGCTGCTATAAGGTCTCCCTGGAGCCTTCTCTTCTCCAGGATGAACAACTCCAACTATCTCAGCCTGTGCTCATAGGAGAGGTGCTCCAGCCCACTGTTCATCTTTGTGGCCCTCCTCCGGACCCATTGCAACAGCCCCATGTCCTTCTTATGTTGGGGGCCCCAGAGCTGAACACACTACTCCAGGTGGGGTCTCACGAGAGCAGAGTAGAAGGAGAGAATCACCTCCTTTGACATGCTGGTCATGCTTCTTTTGATGCAGCCCAGGATACGGTTGGCTTTCTGGGCTGCAAACACACATTGAGGGGTCATGTTGAGTTCCTCATTGACCAACACCCCCGAGTCCTTCTCCTCAGAGCTGCTCTCTACCCATTCTCCATCCAGCCTGTATTTGTGCTTGGGATTGCACCGGCCCATGTGCAGGACCTTGCGCTTAGCCTTGTTGAACTTCATGAGGTTCGCCCGGGCCCACCTCTCCAGCCTGTCAAGGTCCCTCTGGATGACATCCCTACCCTCCAGCATGTTGGCTGCACCACATAGCTTGGTGTCTTTGGCAAACTTGCTGAGGGTGCACTCAATCCCACTGTCCATGTTGCTAACAAAGTTGTTAAACAGTGCCAGTCCCAACACCAGACTCTCGAGGAATGCTGCTTGTCACTGATCTCCACTTGGACATCAAGCCCTTGATGACAACTCTTTGAGTGCAACCATCCAGCCAATTCCTTATCCACTGAGTGGTCCATCCATCAAATCCATGTCTCTCCAATTTAGAGACAAGGATGTTGTGCAGGACAGTGTCAAACGCTTTGCACAAGTCTGGGTAGATGACATCTGTTGCTCTTCCCTTATCCACCAATGCTGTAACCCCATCATAGAAGGCCACCAAATTTGTCAGGCACGACTTGCCCTTAGTGAAGCCCTGTTGGCTGTCAACAATCACCTCCTTATTTTCCATGTGCCTTAGCATAGTTTCCAGAAGGATCTGCTCCATGATCTTGCTGGACACAGAGGTGAGGCTGACTGGCCTGTAGTTCCCCGGGTCTTCCTTTTTACCCTTTTTAAAAATAGGGGGTTATTGTCCCTTTTTTCAGTCAGTGGGAACTTCACTGGACTGCCACAACTTCTCAAATATGATGGATAGCAGCTTAGCAACTTTATCTGCCCGTTCCCTCAGGACCCGCAGATGCATCTCATCAGGTCCCATGGACTAACAAAAAATGCTTCTACAAATATATCAGTGACAAAAGGAGGGCCAAGGAGAATCTCCCTCCTTTGTTGGATGCGAAGGGTAACACCACCACGAAGGATGAAGACAAGGCTGAGGTACTTAATGCCTTCTTTGCCTCAGTCTTTAATAGTCAGACTGGTCATCCTCAAGGTTTTCATGCCCCTGAGCTGGGAGATGGAGATAGGACACAGAATGAAGTCCCAGTTGTCAAAGAGTCACCGACCTGCTCCTCCACCTAGATGCCCACAAGTCTATGGGGCCAGACGGGATCCACCCAAGGATACTGAGGGAACTGGCGGAGGAGCTTGCCAAGCCACTCTCCATCATTTATCAGCAGTCCTGGTCAACCAGGGAGGTCCCAGATGACTGGAAGTTAGCTAATGTGACACCCCTCTACAAGAAGGGTCGGAAGGAGGATCCGGGGAACTACAGGCCTATCAGCCTGACCTCGGTGCCGGGGAAGGTCATGGAACAGATCATCCTGAGTGCCATTATGCGGCACGTGCGGGACAACCGGGGGATCAGGCTCAGCCAGCATGGGTTTATGAAAGGCAGGTCCTGCTTCACTAACCTGGTCTCCTTCTATGACAAGGTGACCCACTTAGTAGATGAGGGGAAAGCTGTGGATGTTGTCTACTTGGACTTCAGTAAGGCCTTTGACACTGTCTCCCACAGCATTCTCCTGCACAAGCTGGCTGCTCATGGCTTGGATAAGTGCACTCTGAGCTGGGTTAAAAACTGGCTGGACGGCAGAGCCCAGAGAGTGGTGGTGAATGGAGCCAAACCCAGTTGGCGACCAGTCATGAGTGGTGTTCCCCAGGGCTCAGTGTTGGGACCGGTCCTGTTTAATATCTTTATCGATGATCTGAATGAGGGGATTGAGTGCACCCTCACTAAGTTTGCAGATGACACCAAGTTGGGTGGGAGTGTTGATCTGCTGGAGGGTAGGAAGGCCCTGCAGAGGGACCTGGACAGGCTGGATCGTTGGGCCGGGACCAACTGTATGAGGTTCAACAAGGCCAAGTGCCAGGTCCTGCACTTTCGTCGCAACAACCCCAGGCAATGCTACCGGCTTGGGGAGGAGTGGCTGGAAAGCAGCCTGGCTGAAAAGGACCTGGGGGTGATGGTTGACAGCTGCCTAAACATGAAACAGCAGTGTGCTCAGGTGGCCAAGAGGGCCAATGGCATCCTGGCTTGTATCAGGAATAGTGTGGCCAGCAGGACCAGACTGGTGATAGTGCCCCTGTATTTGGCACTGGTGAGGCCGCACCTTGAATCCTGTGTCCAGTTTTGGGCCTCTCACTTCCGGAAGGACATCGAGGTGCTGGAGCGTGTCCAAAGAAGGGCAACAAGGTTGGTGAAGGGTCTAGAGAATAAGTCTTACAAGGAGCAGCTGAGGGAGCTGGTGTTGTTTAGTTTGGAGAAGAGGAGGCTGAGGGGAAACCTTATTGCTCTCTACAACTACCTGAAAGGAGGTTGTAGAGAGGTTGGGGTTGGTCTCTCCTCCCTGGTAACAAGTGATAGGATGAGAGGAAATGGCCTCAAGCTGCGCCAGGGAAAGTTTAGGTTGGATATTAGGAAAAACTTCTTTACTGAAAAAAGTAGTCAGGCATTGGAACAGGCTGCCCAGGGAAGTGGTTGAGTCCCCATCCCTGGAGGTATTTAAAAGATGGGTAGATGTGGTGCTTGAGGACATGGTTTAGTGTTGGACTTGGTGGTGATAGGTTAACAGTTGGACTCGATGATCTTAAGTGTCTTTTCCAACCTTAACAATTCTGATTCTATGATTCTATGACTTGTGCACCTTCAGGTTCCTTAGATGGTCTTGAACCTTATCTTCTCCTACAGTCGTCAGTTCTTCATTCTCCCAGTCCCTGCCTTTACATTCTATGACTTTCTCTAAATGTTTTCTACTGGTCTCTTTTGGAGAGAGGATCATGCTCTGGAGAATTCTGCTGTAGAGAATCTTTGATCTAGAAATCACTGGCTCATTTATGGTGAAGTCTCTTTATTTCTGGTAGGAAGTTACAGATTGCATTTCCATGTCCTGACTCATCTTCTAGATCTTGATTTTCCTTCCCCATATAAATGAATGTTCTCCTTAAAATAAAAAAACTTCATAGTCATTACAGTCCATTAAAACGATGCTGAAAGGGAGATGGGTTGAGACAAAACTCTACTTCATGTGCCAGCTCTATTTTGGGAATGATAAGGTAAGATGTAGGGAACAGGTTATTCTGGGAGGTTGCTGACCCCTCTGCTCTGTGGTCATGCCCCAATGTATGATCACCTCCCATTTTGGTTTTGCTGGGATGCACAACTTTAGATGGAGTTGGTGAAATAAGTCACTTTTGAACTTTCCTTAATTACAATTAGAAAAACATTTCTGATTGCAGTATAAGTTATATTAGGCAATGCATTGAGAATACAAAAAGCATGCATCAGGAAACTGACTCTGGAATAGATGCTTATAGGAAGACACTGAAGATATTTGGAGAGCATATACAGACATACAGTATTTATTACTACAGCTCTCCTGTTCATTATTTTAAACAGATCTCTATGTATGTGTAACTCTGTATGTGGTTTGGGGGAGAAAACAGAAATAAGAAACAATTCTAATAAGGAAGGTTTACAAGGGATTTTTGTATCATCAACCCACTTATGTTTAGTGCCAAGTCCTTTCCAAAGTAAGGGCTTGCGTAAGAAAATAAACAATAGCTTCTCCTTTTCAGGCAATGAGAACAAGAGAGGGGAAAAGGCTGTCTCCATAACTCTCCACATAATCAGCAGAATTTCTGACATGTTTCCAAGGCATCAGAGGTGGCAGGATTCCAGGTGGGATGCTTGAGAAGACCCTTGTTATTTTCTCCCATTCTGTACCCTGGACACATCAAGATCTTTTCAATCACAAATTAGGTTTTCTAGCCCTACACAATCCCTATCTTAAGTACTGACTTTCTGTCCTTATTAAGAGGCTTTCTTGAGAGTGGTAAAAAAAAAAGGGAGGATTAAGGGACATTAAAACAGGTGGCTGGATATTCATACATTCTACTGTGTTTGGGTCACTGACAGTCTAGCTACAGTTCAGGTCTAAAGATATGAATAGTATTCCAGAAATAATATATTATACTGTAGAATTCTGTAATATATACATTTATACCATCAACCCACTACAGAAGATTATTTCCTATTCATGTCAGGAACTATCTTTTATGTGGGAAAACAGAACGGGCAAGTTTAAGTGCAAGCAAAGCAGGTAGGTGCGAAAGGCAGCAGATTGATATAGGCAACAAACTCATGGCCTTGAACAAGACAAACAGAGAAGGAGATAAAGAATATTCTTTTACTGACTTAGTGACCTATGTCAGGGAGTGAGCCCTGGTCCCTGGCCAGCTAGGGTGGACTAGCTCATGTTTTCACTGTCCCTGGAAACTGGACTATAAAGCATATTGTCCCCATTTTTTGTTTGTGTTTTTTTTTTTGTGTGTTTTTTGTTTTTGTTTTTTTTTTTTTCCCCTAGACAGCCAAGCTAGATGCCTCAGTCTTCACTGAAACCTTGAAACAAAGTAGTGTATGCATGGGGCAGGAGCCCCAGGATGAAACATGGATCAAAGTGTAGTTGTCCCTTTGAGACCTATTAAGTTCTGTAGTCAGCAATAGAACTTCTTCAAGGCACCTCCTGATGAAGATACACAGGAGGTCTTATCTGAACGAGCTACCTAACCCTAGCACATTGCGTTCTGCAAACACACATATGCACGCATCCTGTTGCTGGAGGAAAGATTATGCAGACAGAATATCACTGTATCTTGGGGGGGAAGAACATGAGAAAGGGGACTCAGCTTGCCTGATCTGCCCTTCATTTACCCTCCTTTTCATCAAAAACACTGCACTGTCATGTGTTAGCAGGAAATAGAGGCTGATTCACTGAAGAGTGGGACTGGAAATCAAAATAGCACAGCCAAGGAGAGATGTGACTCTGTCTGGGAAGCTCCCTCAGTCCTGGAGCCTTAGCTACCTGAGAAGTACTGTCCTTGAGGATGAAAAAAAAAGAAAGAAAAAAAAAAAAGAAAAGTCTTAAATTACCCATGGGGGACAAGGGCTCCCTCTACCCCATTCTTTCACCTTCATTCTGTGTTCAGGAGGCAGGAAATGAAGGACATCATTCTTCTCCCTCTGCCTTCCTCCAGTGCAGTTCTTTCTCACGCTGCCTCCTGGAACCCTTCCCTCAGTCATCCAGAGACCTCAGGCTGCTCTGTCCCAAATCATTATGGTTCACACTATTGGAACTGTTTAGACAACTTTTTCAGCTAGCTTAGACCAGACAAGGGCATTTGACCCACTCTGCTTTGGTCAACAAACTGTAAGAATTAAGTATCTACTAAGGTTACATCTGAAGGACACATTGCTCAGTTCAGCCATTACTTGTACTCTTTCAAATAAATTACAGATATTGCTAAACAAGGGAGTAAAAGCAAGGGAATGGTGTATTAGCAATCATCTCTTTATGTACTGATGTTCTCTGGGCACAGGAAACCAGAAGTTTGACAGGACTCTCCTTGACAAGACCATTTACCTAGGAACTAAAGGTTATCTTTCCCAGTAGATTATAAAAATCGTCCCTCCCAACTCACATTTTAATCTGCATTAAAAAAAAAAAAATCACAACAGAAAATCCAACTGAAAAACTCAAACGCTTTCTGAAAATTAATGAATCATTGCAAATGACCTTGTTTGCCTTTAAAATATACTAAGGTGCTTTTGAGATTGTTGGTTATAACCCTTTTCTTGTTAAATGGGTAGTCAGATAAGACATTCTCGACTGAAGCATACTGTGAATCTGGGAAGGTCACCTCATATGTACTTTCCATTACTGATATAGATTCATAGATTTTAAGTCCAAAAGGGACCTTGTGTAACTCCTCCTGCATAACACAGGTCAGATAACTTTGCTTGATAAGTCTGCATCAAATCAAATTGAAAGCATACCAAGAAATGCAGATATTACTTTATTTTCCACTCTGTAACCTCTCTCAACACTACACACATACGTGTGTGTCTCTCTCTCTTTCCCAAGACTTCTTTAGATCATACGGAGCTCAGAATAACTGCCTATTATAGCTTCAAGTGAAAAGCGGTAAAGGGAAAAAATATAATAGTTAACAGCAGCTGGTCTGAGAGTAAAACAGAGGAACGGAGGCAGTAGGTCACAGAATAGATGTGACAGAGAACAGAAAGTAATGAGCAAGCTACTGTATTTCCAAGACCTCCATTCAAATTAATGCTTACTATACCAGTAGGTCATAGATGAAAATGAGTTGGGTGGTTCCACCTCGTTCTGGACTCTGGTGGGCATTTGTCAACATCACCAGGTATCCCCTAATATCAGGACACATTTAGTCCGTCAAGTCCTTTAGGTGAACTTGAGCAGCAGAAAAGCTTTGCAAGTCAGAAGTGATGTGAGCAAGAAGTACATGCTATAGGATAGAGCAATTTTGGTGAGGCTGTCTCAGTTTTTCTATGTTTGATTAGGAAAATTGTCCCAGATTCTATATTTTGGCATTTTTACTCCAAGGACTGACGTATTTTTGACAGAAAACTTTCTCACTTTTTCATGTTTTTCACAACCATCTGGTGAAAGCTGATACCAATTATATATGTATTTATTTATTTATTTACTTGTTTGTTTGTTTGACTAAATAGGACAAATCAAAATCCCAGCTGTTCTCAGTTAATTTGGGAAGAATTGCACCATAGACATATGCACATGCAATGCACTGATTTCAGGGGCAAGACAGGGATTCTATTTTCTTCATTCCAAACTTTTCCTCTTATTCCTCCAGGATGTCAAAAAGGAACTTTTCATGTAGGTAATGAGCTTGTCAAAACAGACTACCTAAGTACAGAGGCTTACTACTGCCTAACTGCTGCACTGATATGCCCTGAGGTTAAACATTTTTCTCTATTGGTCCCAGGGAATTTCTGGGTTCCTAATTTTAGCTAGAAATGGTATGAAATTCTCTCCCTTGCCAACAAATAACTAACCCAAAATCACACAGGAAAGTAACTAACCATAGTCACTGAATTGCCTTTCTGATCAAGTCTCTTTTGAATATCCTAGCCCAGGTTATTTACTGAAGCATGCTAAGAAAACGACTTATTCAGTCCCTTGGAAATTGCCCATGGTTCATTTTTATGCAAGGAAAACCTCATCTTCTTTGAAGGAGAAAAATTAATTACTAATGAGCATTAAAAAAATCCAAGAAAAATTACTCAGCTTTAGTAACACATCACTGCATCTACTTTGTCTGAGAATTATGAGGAGTTTTCATCAACGTTTATTTCAACTTTTGATGCTCTTTCTTGATGGTGTGATAGAGCTGTGGTGTTATTGCAGAATAATAATAATTTGTGTTTGTACTACCTTTCATTAATGTCCCTCATAAACATTATTTAATTAAGACTTAAAACACTCCAGTAGTTAAATATTCATTGTTTTTTTTCATATTTATCTTTAGCACTGACACTGATTTATTGCTTTGAGAAAGCACTAGTTTCTCAAGCCCTTCTTCAGTTTCCCTTGTAGAGGTATTGCCATTTCTATTAGGGAACTACTATGCAGATAAGACTATTTACACTGACTATTTTACGGACCTGGTTTAAAATGAAGCCTATACCTGAGAGAGTTAAGTACCTTTGGAGGGCAAATCAAAGATGATTTAGTCATCATAGCTCTTTCTCCCATTTACACACTGGTAGGCCTCGTGAATCCTATCCTTTCTGCTCACACCAGTAAATTACAGGATGTGTCTGGACACTGGAAAAGCAGCATCTACACCTCTAAAGAGTTGGACTCATCCCTGCAGGACATTGCCCCAGGTCAACTGTCATTTTCTCCTGAATGTCTTCCTAAATCAAGTTTAATACAGCAGCCTCAATGACAGAAAACAGTCTTGGGAATCATTTAATTTACTGGTATGTATGGACCCGGGAAGTCCTGGCTATTGTATGAATATAATACTAACTTCACTAAAAATTGGCATCCTCATGCATGGAAAATAATGTCTTACAGACAGAAAATTTAAATAAAATTTGGAGTAACTTGTGATCTAAAACCCATTTGGTGGTAAGGAAGTTGGATCCTGTCAGCTGAAGCTGACTGCTGTATTTCTGCTTTCATCTTTACCATCTCTGACAGCAGTAACAGAGGAAGTGTTTTAACATTTTGCTAGTTCTTTAGGATGAGATCCTAAAGCATGCAGATGGAGATGAGACCAAAGATTGATGGAGTCCTGGTGTCAGCAGGAGAGACTGCACAGCTGGGACCATGCTGCAAGGCATAGGAATAGTGCATTTTATGGAGCAATCTTTAGTTCCCTGGTGAATCTGTTCATAGAGATTTTGGAAATGAATGGAGTCATTGCACTGTACTCCGTTACTTCCCCTTGGAGAGACTTGGACCTTGTGAGGAATTACACTATGCTTGCTACTTGACTCTTTTTACTAAGTTTGTGGAAGGACCAGTCTAATAAGCCTGATATGGGTCATCTGAGTAGTCTCTCATTTGATTAGTATGTAACTTAAAACACGGTGACTTTCATGAAGATTATCTGTCCCACTGGACCAGGTAATATCAGTGCAAGTAACCCACCTTTTGAAATCTGAATGGAAATAAAATTAGTAAGTTACACAAGGATTGCATTCTGAGTGACAGCAATCTGGTTATTCTTAGCTTTTGACAGGTTCTGCCTGGACTACCAGACTTTGAGTTGACTGTAGTCAACTCCCTGGCATTTAAAGTTGTGCTCAGATAATACTGGCTGATACAGCCTCACTCAGTGTTGCCAAAATGGTTTAGTTCTGCTTTACTTCCTCTTGTATCACCCCATTTTGTCCATGCTCCTTGTGTCAGCTGTGGCGCTTACCTAACTATTCAATAAGTGAGTTTAGCACACTAATTCTGCAGAAAATCAACCAACCATCAATAGCAATTCCAAAATGAAAAAATTGAACTGGCTAATCAAAGGGTGAGAAACAGTACGTCTGACAATACCCAGAGAAACACTGTGTGGGAGGAGAAGGAAGTGCAATATGATCCCCTTTGGTGGTCGCAAGTGGTGAAATTGGCTCGGATCTGTCATTCAACAGCACCTCAATGGTCTGATAAACCCAAACATCTTACAATTGGCCCAGGACTTCCACCATGGGTGTGCTAGGAGACAAAACAATTTTACAGTTATTCTTGTCCGTTCTTAGGATTTCTGTCTGAACACAGATCCTCAGTGTTCTGCCTATCACGTACATGCTTGTCTTTCTATCTCCTCCTGCTGTGGCTGTCCCATATACTAACCTTTTATTACGAGCTTCTTTGATCCCTAAGTTGCATTTAATCATATTCTTATCCACTTCTGTGGATCAGTGCATCTTCATTCCTGACTTCATATCTAACAGGACATTCAAGAGGAAAAATGAAGTCACAGGAGAATAGTTCAAATTTCTTCTCTCCTGAGAAAGAGATTCTAGAAGTGTCCACAACAGTGGCTTAAAATAAAATATTATTATCAAACTAGTCAGTGCTGCAATTGAGATTTTCTCCTTAACTTTAGGAAGATTACTTTGGCCAAAAGCATGCATTCCTGATAGGAACATGAGAGTGAAACTACCCTCTTAGAGGTGGTAAAGGAGTGCCTTAATATACTAACAGACTCAAAAAAAATGTTAATTTGTCCTCAGGACTGGTAGAAATGTGCAAAAGTGCAATAACTGGTGGACTTTACTTATTCCTTAGAAGGCAGATGGACAGTCCTGTGGGGTGGGGTTTCCTCAACTTAAATGGTTATCACCTCCTGCACCTGAGCTGAAGTAACTGATTAGATATACCACCTCAACCCTCCTGCGGGGTGAAACGTGTCATTGTAGTCATTGCAATCTGTGGTCTTTTCAGTCATTCCCACTCTTTAATAAAGAATTTGATCACTCTTTTTCTCCTCATGTAAATCTATGCAAAGCAGGAAGAAAAAAAAAGAGGAAAAAAAAAAGAGGAAAAAAAAGAAAGAAAACAATAGGAAGACACAGGCTTGTTTCAGAACTCATTACTTATTAGGCAAGAAGAGAAAAAAGGAAAGAAACTTTAAAAGCATTTGTAGTATGATGGATGAAAATCCTAGAGTAATTGAAAAAAATAGTAACACTGAATGCTGGCAGAGCAAAGTGACAAAGAGAAAAAATGAAAGGGGGGTTGGAAAGAATGGGTTCAGCAACAGGAAAGTTTTAGAATGTTAAATTCTAGTTGAATTATTAGCTCTGGGTGTCCCCATCCCTTCACTGAAGTTATTGCAGTCATGAACACTCTGTGCTTTAAAATTAAATATTGCTAAATCTAATTGTGTCTTGTGAAGTGGAACCTAGAATTACTGTATCTTAAAGCTATGAAGCAGAGTAGCAGGAGGGGGAAGAACTGGATCTGTAACCTATGAACAATGCTCTTTTGAGACTCCAAAGAAGCCTTTAAGACTCATCTTCTCTCAACAGCCTTCTCTGGCATATGGACAGTGAGGACAATCAGAATTACAGTTCATTTCAGTGCATAGCACTTTTTTCTCCCAAGTGATCCCTAGGCATATTGAAGACATTGCTAGGCCCTTCAGCACACACGTGCGCGCGCGCACACACACACACACACACACACACACTCTTACTCCCTTCAACAGTCCATCTTCTAAATCTTCCTCTTCTGGGCATGTTTCAAACTAACCACCGCCACTTGTGCCTTAGTCCATGCCTTAGACACCTGAAGTGAGGAGATGTTGAGACTCTGTGTTACAGAAACAAAGGTCTGCCCACCTGAATTGTAGTATAAATCCAAGTTAGGCTTTTTCTCAGGCTTGCCTGGCTAACTAGCTTTGGTGACTGTTAAGAACCCTTCATGTCTGTGTTTTCCCATTAGCTGCATGCAGTATTTAAATGGCAATATGATTGCTGTGAATTCCAGGCACCTAATTTTTAATTACTGTAGTGCTAAGTGTCATGACACCCGATTTGGGAGAACATCTTGATTTCAGCTGTAATTCACACTGTGCTGGGAATTAGGAGCCAAAAGGCTTTTTAAAATCTGTCTTTGAATCTACAAAAGAAAGTGGGTATTTCCTTTCTCAGTCTTGCAATATTTAACTTTTAGACTCTTTGCCACCTAGTGGAACCTGCAGTCCCAGCCTAGACACTGGGCCTTATGAAAGTACAAAGGAAGAACAAGGTACCGAGAATACATAGAGAGATCATCAAAGACAACATTACGTGCTGAGATCCACCTAAACCAACCAATAAAGTATGGGGAGAAAGGACAAAGGGGATATTTATTTACTTGTGTTTTGGAAACACACTTGATTTTTTCCAAACAACTCCTCTAGAATTAAGGGAAATCTTACCCCGCATCGCCCCACTGCCTCCCTGCCAAAAAAAGGCTGCCTCCAACAGAAAAGAGAAAATAACATATTTACATGAGATTACAAAGTGTTTCTGAAGTTCATAGTAAATTTGAGGCTGTGGAGGGGGGAGCCCAGGGGAAAACATGTTACTTTATGTCCTTCCTGAAGCATAAAATTCAGCAAAAATTCAATAGTGCTGTCAAATGCCAAATAGGCAGGTCGATATGTTAAACAGGAAGTTGTGACTCTTCTAAAGAAATAGGCCAAAGCTTATAGCCAGCCTGAGATATAAACTCACGATTTCACACCTTCATTCTTAGTCCACATGTGGAATAGCATTCTGACTGAGTAATGGATAGTGCAGAATTTACAGCCCTCTTTGATGGGATATTTGAGTGTACTTTTTCATACTGCAGTTCTTTCACTCTGTTGCAATGCTTGTTATGTTCATTTCATTCTTATTAGAGATGAATGAAAAGCTAAAACCCTCACTGACCATATGTCAAGTCTGTGAATGAGCAAGACAATTAGTTTCCTGAATTTTGAAATCTGATAAATACATGACCAGCTGTACCTGTTCTTTCTGCTAAACCAGATATGAAATATGTCCTTGTTTTATATGACATTCTTAAATTAACCTGTTCTGGCCCAAACCTGGAACTCACAAAACATCCGTGACCCTGTCAGATGTCCTTTTCTTCAGAAGCAAATCGGTAGTTCTGAAAAGCTGGGGGTCTATAAACTTAATTGAACACTTTAAGTACAATGAAATCTGCAAGATGAAGATAAGAATGCTCCTTCTCCTTTTTTGTTTTTGCTCATTCCAGGCCTATATTTTGTTTATATGGTATAGAAGGCAAGTGCTGCTTCTTACAGTGTTGATACAGCAACTAACATAGCACTGTGGATTGAAGTAGAAATAAAAAACTATTACAAAGTCCTGTAACATAAAATGAGACTCTCCTATATTCTTTTAAAAGCCTTCCCAGCCCAATGCACTACTGATCCTTGATGCATATAAACAATATCAGAAACAGGTCCATCCCCATCTCAGAGTCTCAAGATGGGACAGTAATCATCTGTATGAGACCAGTTTAAAGCTAGGCATGGCTTGAAAACATGGAATTGTGTTCTGGGGTAAGTATTACTCCTTAGCTCTGCAGCTGTTGTTTGCAGTAAAATGGAAACTATATGACCCCTTCCTCTGTGTGCCATGTAGGAGGTACATTTTTCAAATGCATAATATGCTGTACTAGTGCCTTTCTTGAAAGGGTGCTGCTAGACTGGATTGTATCATCCCAAAAGTCTGCTACATTAATAGGCCTCATAATACTCTGGGTGTATAGTATATTGAGGCAGATGAACAATATAAAAAGTTAAGTTAGGTTTTATATTAACATTATTCTTAATGCTAGTGCAATGACGAACCACTAAGGCAGCATTGTTAGAGAGTTAGTACTGTAGATTGCAATGACAAAAAGAATTAGATGGGGTTTCTATGTTAAATCAATCATTAAGTGATGGTATAATTATTTGCTGTTAGTAAAGCTCTTTTTTCCCCCTATTGTAAAATTGACAGTGTACGAAACTAATTGCACTGTTTTCATTGCAGCAGGGCTCCTTAAGATTAGAATTTGGGAGGAAAGATGTGGCACTCCTAATCCTTTTGACATTTCAGGAGGAATGCATGAGTAATATTGCATAGCCATGTAATTAATCAGCCTGAGTATTTGTGGTCTACAAAGCATGTATTTCTACTTGCATTAGGATGGGAAGGGTGAATGGTGGGTGGGAAACTTTCTACGTTCTGCTCTTCCACTGTTTTAATTACAGTGGGACATTGTCTCCAATAATTTCCTTTGTCAATTTTCTGTGTGCCTTGCATACTAAGATCATGGCTAGAGAACTCAACTGAAATGCTTTAAATTGGAATAGAGGAGCTTGATTGTTCAAAAACCCAGGTTTTATCCTTGATATACCAGCCATCACAAAGAATTTATGGAAACTGGATTTGGGGGTTCTGTCTATGATGTTGGAATTTTCTCTGCTTTGTGCTGGCTATGTTTAGTAACAACAGAAGCCTGACAGTAGAGAAATACTGTGGTTTCTTTGGGCGATCAGGGGTATTAAATGGATGTTTTGTTTCTTTCTTTTGAGGTAATGTGAGACTAGCTTTTGTAAGGTTACACAAGGACATGAACATGTCCCTTCCCTCCTTCCTTCCTTCCTTCCTTCCTTCCTTCCTTCCTTCCTTCCTTCCTTCCTTCCCTCCTTCTCCCTTACTCCCTCCCTCTCTCGCCCCTCCTACCCATTATCCCCTCCTCCCTCCTTCCTCCCTCCTTCCTCCCTTATTTCTTCCTCCCTTTTTTATTTCTTTCTCCCATCCTCCCTTCTCTTTCATCTCAATTTGCAGTGAAAGTAAAATCCAAAGCTTTGGTTTATCTCACAAAATAATGCTTCTGTTTGCTATCCAGGACAGAAATTGGACCTATTTAAATCACATCTTAGAATAATACCAACTCTCATTGTAATGGTAGTGGCAAGTAGCACATTATTGTTTTTAGGAAGTGGCACAAAACAGTTTTCTAGAACAATGATAAGGTAGAAGAGGAAGTTGGGAATTACTGAAAACTTGTGTTCACCAAAATGGGAATAAAACAGTAACTCAGAGAGAAACAAAAAACTTATGCTATTGCCAGGTGTGCTTTTTAAAATATATAAGGCACCATTCTGCAGAGAAAGATGCTGCCTCCAACTGAGAGAAGGCATTGATAACCACCCGGAGATCTGCAAGATGTGTTTTCTCTTACTTTTTGAGGAAATGTCAATAATATCAGCTGACTTGCTGCTTTACTGGGCTGTAATGTTACCAACTTCAATGGATACAACATTGAAGGCTACAATATAAGGATTGAATACTTATAAACTTCATCAAGAGAGAACAGAATATACTACCTTTTGTGCAGTGTTAGGCACTACACAGTTTTTGACATATCCAGAGTTTAGACAGGACACTGTCTGGAAATCAGCTATCATGAACATCAATTAAGAAGTCATAGATAAGTCTATGATTTGTAGTATGCTGTAGATGATACAAAAAATGTTGGAAAACTCCATATTGCATCATGGTCATTAATGAATTGAGGGATGGAAAAAAAATAAAAAGGAAGAAAAAAAGAACAGAATGATCCATTAACCAACTCTACATCTTTATAGCCTGGTTTACTATAACCACTGACACATTTTCAAGGGGATGTTTTAAAATATGTGTATAAAGATCCTTTCTTTGACATATTAAGCTCTGAACTGGACCTCCAACACCCGCATCAAGAGAACTATTAAACTTCATATAACCTTTGGTTCTGTTACATAAATACAAAGACTTTCTTCCTTGTACTAGGCTTAGATGGTTTTCCATCTCTTTTATGTTTCTGTTTTTAAAATTGTCAAATGGATACCGGTAATAATAATTTGTGTGTCTGGTACACATTGATATTTTTGGTACATTTGCTCTAAAGATAAGCAGATGTGGGTTTATTAAATTCTATAAAACTATATTTTTTAAAGAAATAGAATATGAAGGCAGCTTGAAAAGTCATGCTGAGCTGAACTCCTTTTTAAGTGGTTCAGAACCACAACAGACAAATTGTTGGTAACATATTTTATGTTATTAATTGGTTATGGTCTCTCATGGTCCTAATCAATAAATTAATTGAGCTGTGTCAGGTGTTTTTCCTTGCTTTTACTTACTTCAGAAACAAATAACAGCCAACCTATCTATGTCCAATTCAAGTATAAACAGCTAAATGATAATAAAAATATGGTAGAAATTCTTTCTTACACCAATGACAACTGAGAAAACTCACCCTAGATTGTTACTTATCTTTACTTTCACATATCAGGCCCATAATATGGCACTCAAATTTGGTCTGCCTCTTTGTCTGTCTGTCTGTGAATTTCTTTGTTCGTTTTATGAGTGCAGCAACTGATAAGAGAATTGCAGTCATATTCTTTAAAAGGTATTTCTGTTTCTCTCACCTTGAGTACAACAGTGTTCTTAAGGAAGCATTCAAGGCTCTGTGAGCTTAGGAGGAGGAGGACTGAAGGGCACACTGGGTAAGCAGGAATGAAAACAGCCTCAAAAACGGCAAAACCCATTGCAGTGTTTCCTTGCTTTAACACCTCTGAATGAATGTTCAGAGTGTTTCATTTCAGGAGGACAGTCATGACTTAGTCTATTGCAGGTGGTCTCAGCACACTGTTCATCCATTTTGTTGCTATCATTGCACAACATATTTCTAATAAAAAAGCAAAATCCATTTTCAGAAGAGATGGCAGGGAGAGAGCTAAGATATGCATCGGGTGTTGGACATGATTATTCTAGATTTAAATATGCACAGAAATCTTTGACTTGGGACTCCCACGGGTGGTGGTGGGGGGACAGGAAGAGTTAATCTAGTAATTTTCCAGACAGATGTCATTAAGTAAAGTAAGAATGACTCTCTGTGTAAAATTCTGGCTTATAACATCTATATAATCTTGAACAGTAAAACTAGACTCCTACAGCTCAAACTGGACAAGGCATTGATTTTGGAATTGCAGTGGAATAGAAAGATGGGCAAACTTCCAGATGTTTTCCAAAAGACATCTTTCAGATAGTCAGTCTTATTTTAAAGGTCTTTTAACTATTCTTTAAGTTCAATTCAGTATTTTTAATTACAGGAAAGATTGTTGTAAAGAAGAAACTTTAATGTATTGCCATCTATGTGCGTTGTCTGTTCATTAAAGGAAGGGTCCTGGAAAGATCTGTTTGTGTTATAGCATTTATACCCTCTATGAGCCCCAGCAAAGAAGGAAGGTTGTTTGTTTGTTTGTTTGTTTTTCCCCATGGCAAGAATACATTAATATAAATAAATGAATAAATAAAAACAAGAAAATAAAACAGTATAAATGAAAAGGTAATGAAGAATACACTTTATACTTCCAAGACTTTTTCCACAAACACTGTCATCTGAATCCTAAACACTAACTTACTTCATTCTGTCTTGAACTGAATACATCTACGCTTCAGTCTCTGCAGCTTATACATGAGAACTTAAATAAGGCATACTCTTTTTATAGCATATCTGTTGCTAGAAGGAACTCACTGTGGTCTGAAGTACCTATGCTTAGAAGCTGGGTAAAAAACTGAGCAGTAGTTTTTTGTCAGCTACAGGATACTATGACTATGTTGCTAAGAGATCCCATTCTAATTCCTTGAGGTTTGTCTGTGACTATAGGAGATGTATTCAAAGTGATTGCTACAACACTGAGTTGTGCAGCTCCATTCAGAGGCTGAGATTTGTCAGTTTAGGCACAAGTAAGCCAGTAAGTGAGAACAAAAATGTGTTATGAGGACCTTAGCATCCATATCCTCCTCTCCAGTTTTGCTTTCTCATGGTTATCATGGTTTCTCATGGTTATCAAGTTCCCATTCCTGTGCTGAGTTTGGCAAGAGAGAGGCTCCTGGGAGAGTTTTACCAGTCAAGAGGGTGCTAGAAGACCAGCCAAGCACAGGGGACAAGCAGCACTGTGCTGCAAGAGGGGAACATTAGCAAACAACTCAGGAATTCTGAAAATAAAACATGTAGAAATATATTTACTTCAGTGAGGAAAAAGTATACTCATTAGTAATTACATTCATCAGTGAAGCAATTCTGCTTTAGTTTATCTCATGCTTGAGGGTAGTTCTTGTTTCATTCAGACGAAACACTCATTCTTAAAATGTAGATGCCTGGGTGAAGTGTTTTCAGTTCCAAGGCAACACATAAGGTAAGATCTATTATACAACATGCCAGAAAAAAACCTCATCTTTTAGCAATCAACTTAAACCAATGGCTATGGTTATTACTGGGAAGTAATAATCCTCCTTATTGCATAAAGTGTATTCTCAAATGGCACATCATTGAATAACACAGGAGGAATACTCTAGAGTTTTAAATACAGACTGCTATTCCTTTGAATTAAAGTTACTAGATACTTTCAAATTCCTAGCTAACAGTATAGATTATATTCTGGTATAATTGTGGACACTGTTTTTTAAGTCCATTGTGTGGTTAGATCTCTCTGTATTTGGCCAATATTTTCCCAAGAATGTAGCTGACAATCTAAAACTTGTTCCATTTTCTTGGGAAGCCTTTTCATTACTTCCTGACTCAGTTTCTACATTTGCCAAAGGAATGCTATAGCCTGTTTGTATGTGACCAGAGAAAATGATGACATTTAAGCTCTTTTGTCAATGGTTATAGGATCTCTGGATAAACAGATTGCATATATGTTAGTATTTTACGGTCGTTGTTGAAAATCTAGTATTAAGAGATAATTCTTCTGTACTATGAATGGATGAGAAGACACAGATAATGATTTGCTAATCTAGGCAGAAAACAAGCAAAATAGCCTATTATCTACATTTTCTTCTGACAATAGGATGTTCAGGGAGAGGAAAGAAAATGCAATCAAGTAGGGACCATGGCCTTTTATTTTCATGAACTTTGCTTTGAAACAAAATGGAATCATTCATCTTATTTTGTTGGTATCAGCCCTCCGCAATGCTACTAAGAATAGTTAAATATTGCAACTTATCAGGATAACATTAATATCACAACAAGATAAATATTTCTTTTATAATGTAAACCACCACCACAGGTCGTCCAGTATCCAGAGAAGGTACATATAAGCTGAATTAACTGCATTAAAACAACTCAATAAATCAAATATTCAAAGCTCTCTGAAACATTTGGACCTTTGCAATGCATGCAAAAAACACATTTAAAATTGGTGGCATTGAGCCAGAGTCAGGAAAGATGTAGTGAGATGGAGGGAAGTCTTCTGAGCTTATATTCATAAGTATTTAAATTGTCAAAGAAAAAATTCTAATGATCTTTTCTATAATTAAATTTTGGAAACTGATGTATTTTAAGTGGAAGACAAGGAAAAAAATTCTACCCATCCACATCTGCTCTTTCCTGGATACAAGCCAGTCTTTTGGTGTAACACTAACTCACAATGCAACAGAGGCAGGACAAACATGCCCCTTTCTTTGCCTGATTAGAGGATGTCTTATAAATGCATTCCCTGAACAAGCTTTATAATAGACTCATCCACTTTGTGTTCAATTGTAAATTCAATACCTACCACTATTAGCTGCTCAATCTGTTGAACTTCATCCTGTTAAGCATTTGGTAATAAACAACACTGGGCACAAACAATAAATATAATTGTACATATTTCTTTAAAGTATACATTGCAACTTGGGATTTTAGGTTTGGGCAGGCTTTTTTATTTTTTTTAATTTCACAGTAACTTCTTGGCAGCACCAGAGGATGAACAAATAAGTTGCATGATGTGTAAAGGCTATGTGAATCAGCGATAGCTGTCACATGCATTCAGGTGCAGTTGTTTAAGGTGAAAATAAATGCAGAGAGCTGTTATATATGGGGAAAATTTCTGAACTACTTATCAACTGTTTTGCTCAGTACTGACTTTAAGCATGGACTCTGTCAAAGCAGCAGAATGTCAACCTGGTAGAAAGTCTGTGCCTTATTTCTTAACCCTGATGAGCCAGAGCTGCTGTAAACTCCCATTCCTCAGAGAGCTAGAGTAATGGGGAATTGTACCAAACCAAATTGTATGGCTCAATTCTGCAGCGCTTTCTAAAAACGTAACCTTAAATCCTGCAAAAATCAGTTCTTCATGTCCCCCTCTCTTAGGCAGGAAGCTCCCACTGTCTTCTGCAGCCCTACTGGAGGCTGAGTCTGAGACACATGAATAAAACTGCAGAACCAGGTGAGGAGCAGGGAACTCATGCAAAAGGGATAGAGCTGTTTTATGTGCAAACAGCTGCTAGGCCTGTGCTTAAGCTTCTTGCCTCAACAAAGCATCCATTTAACTTTAAAGCACATCTCACCCCATTTCACTGTTTGCTTTTTGGACCCATGGTTCAGAACTCCCTGTGTGCCTTGCATCAGTCGCACTAAGAAATCTTGTAACTGCCTGCCTAAAATGTTTGTTGGTGCACATATAGCTGCCCATTCGCTGTTGCTTTATTGGCAGTCCTGATAACAGCGACGGCGCACACAAATTAGGAACGTAACCACACACTTGTGCTTTTGAGAGTCAGTCACAGAAGTTTCAGTGTAAGAACTGGTGTTCTACCGAGAAGAGCTTGCCCAGGCATCCCCTAGTGGGTAAATGTGTTTATCACAGATTTTTTTAAGCTGACTGGTGTTGCCTTTCCAGACTGGGAAGCATCATGTCCTTTTTGAGACACCAGAAGTTTTTTACACACATGCACACACACACACACTTCATTCCATACACCCTATAAGCAGACAAAGTATTTAAGGAATCTTTTTTTTCTGGAGGAATGACACTGATCAGGACATCTAAAAGGTCACCTCATATCTGTCTCTGTGTATAGCTCTTGCAAAGTGACCTTTGGCCTCAGTTTCTTCTCCTCTGAATGAACTGTTAATAGAGAGTCATGGTAGTTGAAAAGGATTGATTTACTGATATTTACAGTGCTCAGAATATATAAGCCATAACATAAATGCTATCCTTTTATCATTATCAGTCATTTATTTTACTCCTTGAATCTGAAATAAAGTCTGAACTAACCAAGCAACTAGTTCTGATGAAAAACTAGAACTGACATCTTTTCTCACCAGTGTGGATCAGGACTAGTACTGACCTTATTTAAAATTTGAAAGGAAAATTAAAAAAAAAAAAAGTTTAGTTTAATTTAAAATAAATGGGTTGCAGCCCTTTTTACTTCCTTCTAGACTAAGAGAAATAGAGGCTTTGATTTATATCCCCAAACCGAGTGATGCTGGAAACCCAGCAAGAGGAATCAATTCTCTGCGACTTCCAGTCCCATTCCCTGGCTGAAGCGTGCTGTGTTCGACCAGCCAAACTTCGCTGAAATTCACCAATTGCTGCTGAGACCCAGAGTGGCCTGCGGGAGCTGGGAAGCAGAGCGGATGGCCAGCAGCCCTTTAAGGAGACAGCAGGCCATGTGTCAGTTGTCAGGAAAACATATTCCTCTATTTTGCTACCCCTTGAGTCAGCTATATTTCACAGCTCTGGTGTCAATGGAAAAGCTTAATATCAACTGTAGTGGAAATACAGCTTTCCAATTAATTCATGCCCCTGAAATACTACTTTTTTTCTTGTTTCTTTTTCTTATTTTCACTCACTAGGAGTGGAAATTTGACCACAGGTATGTGTCATGTCCCACCTGGGGAGGAGGGGGAAGGGGGGAGGAGTGACTAACATTCGCAAATCCTCTCAGTGTGGATTAAGGTGGGCCAACACTCAAGGTCTGTACACAAACACCAGCTTTAACAGAAAGCTTCTATAGAGACAAATATTGAGTACAAATATTCAATACGCGCCAGCCCTCTCACGGTTATATCAACCCCAGCTATGCGGTTTTATGGAAAGTCAAGGTAGGCCATGCAATACTTGACTACAATTTAACAACTTTAACAACTTAATCACCTTAGGAAAAGTGAAAGAGAGAGAGAGAGAGAGAAGGAAAAGAGAATCACCAGTCCTGGATCCAGCATTGGTCCTGCCAACAAGGGTATTCGGTGAGGAAAAAAGGAGAAGAGTGAGGAGAAGTGAAGGTTCTTATAGAGATGTTGATTCTGCGCAGGGTGCTCGGTGATAATAATTCCACAAATCACACATGCATGAGCATGAGCATGAGCATGAGCATGAGCATGAGCATGAACACGAGCACCAGCACCAGTACGAACACGAGCACACTGTCATACAAACTACAGCACATTTATCAGGCTACGTGATTAGTATAAACCTGCCTAAATTTACACTTATTGTTTAGTGATTGACATTTCATACACTACTGGTTTACTGTATTTAAATTAGCCTTGCTTGCTACGCAAATTAGCACGCATGCTCCTTTCAGCTGGGGGGGGGCAAGTCTTTTTGGTCCTGAATTGAGTCAGTGGTCATGATCTCCCCTCGCCACATTCACCTCTCACCTACTTTCTGCAGTTTTATCTTCTCTGGCCACTGTCCAGTCTTTGGTGCCAAGATGTTCACTTTTATTGGCTTGTTAGCTCTTCTTCAAGGTTAGAGCCGTTAGTTTTCCACAGTTTGTTATCTTTTAGCTCCCTCCCAAATTCCTTTCCCAAGGCACACGTGGTTAGTAGTTTTGCTAATTGGAGCATTACATCAGCGACCAGTCAAACCAAGAGGAGTGATACCAGGACTGTCCCCAGGCAGTAGGTGTGTGCGGGGGAATGAGACGCTTCACAGACCACGGGGAAATGGGGCTGAGGCAAGGCCACCCTGTCTCCACAGGACTCCCTCCCTCACCCTCACTCCAAGTACTGTCTGGTCCTGGATCCTAGTGACCGTTGCTCTGCATTGTGGTTTTAGCACCCAGGCTGTTTGAGACATCTTGTTTTACACTATCGGTTCTCTACAGTATGACAGTGCAGCTAATACTATGTTTAGTGTTAGAAGCGTTAAACCAAACCATTGACTTAGGACCTATCTATTGTATGCAGCAGTAACCAACAGTATGGCATCTGCATCTCACACTGATGTGCTTTTTCACAGGTCAGCAATATAAAAAGAAGTTGTCTTATTCATTTGTATAGATTAGACTTTTGCAATGAAAATACTGTTATTCCCCATATTGCTAGCACCAGTACAGCTGGTGGTAAGATATGAATTTATTAAAATTTTTTATTTATACATACAGAAGGAGGGGATCCTAAGCGAGATGCTTGGAGTGTGTTTTCATGGAAAGGAGGGAATTTGAATACTTCACAGTTTGTCCTGAGCTATTTCTCAATTTAAGTGAGAGGCTCTTTCCCAAGAAAGTTAGCCTTTCAAATAAGAGAGCTAAAGTAGTTTGATTTTCTTCGAGAAGCATTTCCTTCTTGTGTACCATTGTTGACAGAAATTGTACTGTAGCCCATTCTAATGGGCCATATGGGTATGAACAAGTCTGTGGTTTATACAAATCCTTCATAGGATGCATCTATTTAATGTAGATAGCTAAGCATCTTACATGCCTTTTATTGCCAAAAGGAAGAAATAAGATCATTTCAGATACTATTTACCTTATCCTAATGCAGTCATCGAAATTAGATCATGTGAGAATTGCCCTAGACGTGCTTATTTCTCTTTACTGACAGTAAAGGAAACCTATATGCAGGAGGTTAGGTTCTGAAACCATCTGGTACCTTGATGAAGCCTGAGTAAATATCAGGCTAAGGATGTTTCCATAAACTGCAGTTTAGTCAGTGACCACCCCAGCAGTTTGTCTCCCCTCTCTTCTAAGGGAAAAGATCTCAAACAGAGGCTTTGCTCCCCAGATTCTAGATATAAAAATAACATAAGCAATATTAACATTGCCTGTGATTATCAGCAAAATGGACCTGATTTTAGGCCCAATCACAAAAACCTCAGCCTTTGTAAGTGCCTATCTTTACACAGAATATAATAGAATAGAATAGAATAATTTCAGTTGGAAGGGACCTACAATGATCATCTAGCCCAACTGCTTGGCCAATTCAGGGCTCATCAAAAGTTAAAGCATGTTATTAAGAGCATTGTCCAAATGCCTCTTAAACACTGACAGGCTTGGGGAATTGACTACCTTGCTAGGAAGCCTGTTCCAGTGTTTGACCACTCTCTTGGTAAAGAAATGCTTCCTAATGTCCAGTCTAAATCTTCCCTGGTGCAGCTTTGAACCATTCCCATGAGTCCTGTCACTGGGTACCAGGGAAAAGAGATCAGCTTGCACATACATGACACCTAGTGTGTATTTTAAAACGCAGTTCTAACTGCATATAGAACCAGTTCCTCTGCAGAGATAAGAAGAGTTATACTAGCAGATGCTTTGGACCATGAGTTCTGTGAGAAGCTACTGTTTCTTATCTTCAGAAGACCAATATTGTTTTAAGTGTAATAGCACATTTTGCCTTGGAAATGTTTATTCCTTCAATAGTGCATGTGTGCGCATGTGTGTGTGTGTGTCTACAGGTGTGTGTCCTTGAATTACTTTTTACATTGCACTTTAAGATTTGATGACTCCAAGTTATCCTGCTATTGATTCAATATTAGAGAAACAAAGAGTTATTAAGTGTTAACCTGTTGGTGTATATTTTTGCTCTGTTCATATAAACCAGTGGAGCAAGATCAATTTACTCTCTGGTTGAATTGTGTTTCTTGTGGGCTCCTAAAGCATACGTTAGAGAGCAGCTTCCAAGAAACAAATTTATTTTCCTGAAATGATGGTCTTTATTGGCAACATCTAGTTCTTTTAATTTTACAGTTGGTTTACCAGTTATTATCTCTGTTTTCATGAAGCATGAGAAAAATGCTAGAACAGTTAAATGTGCTTACCATATAGTTTGTGAATTAGTGGCTCCTTAAAATTGGCAGCAGATGCGGAGCAAAACTGCACTGTCAGTTCTCCTTTCCTTTTCCCCGCTTCCTCCCCACAAACCTTGGGAAATCATTTGCCTGGCAGAGATTACCAAGGTGCCATCAGCATGTCACACACAGCTCACGGAACAGTATCAAATATTCATTCTTATGCCTGACCCCCTTGTTTGGCTATGACAAATCTGAGAAATCTGAAAGTTGAGGAGGCTGGGGAGGGTGAAGGAGGTAAAAACTCTTCTGATGCTTTTCTTGCCCATTTGTATTTGACGGAATGTGCCTTTTAAATGACTTGTACATCTCTTCTCAGGTGTGCTATGGGCAGAGTGGCAGCAATTGCTTGCGGTGACTAAGTGAGAAGTGACACTCTCTGTCTCTCTGAGGGTTTCTTCAAGTCCAGTTTGGAGCCTTTCATTACATTGCAAGAATCCATTAAGACAGAAACAAGGTTATTCCATGAAATGTTTTTGTGACTAAAGAGGACATCCAGCTCTTTAATCAGTGACAGAACATCTACTCTGACAAGACTGAGTGATACAGTGCGCTTGGCTAGCACCTTTGCAACTGAAGGGGAATATAACTTACAAGGACAGACAGTATTCTCATTAAATTGCCATTGGTTGATTCATCAATGCTCCAGTGGAAATAATTATTCTGTATATGTTTGATGTAAATGTCTATGTCAAATGAAACCTCATTTTGTATTTTGCGGATGTCTGATCCATGATAATTTGGCTAATGCCTTTAGGTCATGAGATAACTGTCTACTCCCTTCAGTTATGACAGGGGCTGTGGTGATAGTCTAAGAGTGATGAGAGGGAGAGAAATACACACACAGCCACACGCACACGTATTTACACATAAACAAACCAACAAAAAAATTACTATTATAATGTCAGTATAATCCACATGGATTTTATTTATCCCAATGCGAATGTGTCAGATTTTGACTAGAACAAACTGAGAGTAATTTCATTGACCTTTACAAAGTCACCCCAGAATAACTGGCAAGCAAAATCTCATCCCAAAAATATCTTTTGCAGCAAGGTGCTGGAAGTCACCATGGTGGGAAGAGGTGCTGTTATATACTTAGGTGTGCCAATACAATGTTATATAAACACGTATAAGGCTACAGATTGATTTTGGAATGAGCCCTGAGCAAAGTGGAAGATGGATGCACAGTGAACTACTGCACAAATAACTCAGAAGGGCTGAACTCTTTCTGAATAGCTCTGATATAATTTCTTTCTATTTGTTCCTAGGAGAGAGGAGTTATGCTACATGTATGAAGCAAATTACTACCCATATAATATTGTCTGATGGAAAATGAGGGAGTAACCAAATAAATGTTCACCTCTTCTCACTAAGAAGGTAGAAAGCCACTGATTAGCCCCCTTCTGTACTAAGTGAAAGATTGAAGATTAAATAGATTAGCCTTAGGAGTTCTTACAATGTTGTTGGCTTCTTCGTAAGCATATAATCTTAGAAGCAATCTAATCTATTCTACGTAAAATTGAGATCCTTAGTAATTTACATAATTGTTAATGATTAATATATCCTTGATAATACCTGGTTGTATCTTACTTTATGAGCAGAACCACTGAAATCAAAGGGACCAATTACTAGATAAGGAAAAACTCAACTGTTCATTAAAATCTTAGGAGTTTAGCCTTTCTTTTTTGTCAGAAAGTCATTAGGAGGAAAGGGTGAAAATGGAAGGATAAAGATGATGAGGAGTATCAGTTGAGATGATTTTTTCCAGACTTTGTTACTTTCATATTCTAATGAGATAATGCAAAATTCAATATTTTTTAAAGAAAAAACATACTAAAGAAACAGAAAGAGAGAAAATAAAGAAGGCACAGAAATCAGTGATTACCAATAAGCTGTTTTCTTTTCTAAGAGAAATAAAATAAGTAAATGTTTTTCAAATAGGAAAAGTTTGACTGTTTTTGCTTTTCCAGAAGATAATGCTATAGATTTATAAATTAATCTCTAAAAATTAGGAAAATAAAAGAAACAAAAAAGAGAGAGGTCAAGAACACAAGTTGGTATCAAATTTTTCAGCAACAGCTGTAATTATAGAAAGATGAAAAAAAGAGGCAATGCTTTTCTGAGACAGTTCTGAGGCAGTTCACTACTTGCAGTGGGAATTCTCTTCAGTTCATAAACAGTTAGTTTAGAAGAAAGCTGTACCAACTTTAAAAAAAAAGATCTTGTCTTTAAATCAGAGTAGATAATAATTTTTCTCCAGCTTTAAATGTTTTGATTTTCTTTAGGCAATGAAAAGATATGTTCCTTAAAGATGGTTGATGGGGAAAAAAAGATCTTACCTCCCTCGGGGATGGAAACTAGACAGTGCCAGGCCAAATTCCAGTAGCACACTTGCCCTGTTAACCATAGGAAATAAAGTACACTAATTTGAGTAGACCTCTGTACTAATTACTAAATCTCAGAGCTAATTTTGATGTTCTATATTGCACTGGATACATGCCCTTTACAACATGGTGCTGAGCTGCCCTCTCTTCCCTTTAGTTATCTGCTGTGGGGTATCCAACAAGGCTGTGGCCCATTTCTTGTAAGCAGAGATGTGGCTGGGCTCTGGGAGAGAAACACAGAGCTCAGGGCTTGATCTTCTTAGCAGCAGCTGCAGCAGTGGACTACAAAAACCAAGGGTTTTGTCTTCCTGATATCTCAGAGAAAGGCAATTTCCATGAATGAGAGGCATAAAATTTGAAATACTTAAAGTTTCCCTTGACAAAGACATAGGAATGGAAAAGAACCCAAGTCAAAAACTCTGCAATGAAGAAAGATCCTTCTTTATGCCTCTATAATCAATGGAGAAGTCTACAATTCAGTACTTAGTAAATAACATATTAGCCAGGAAAAAGATAGGAATAGATCTTTGAGATAGCTTTTCTTTCTTCAGCTCCAGAGTGATATTGTACTGTATAGCATAGATATCAGTATTGTATCCTTCATTTAAAGGAGGTTGAAAACAGGAGTTCATCCAGCTAAAAATATTTAAAGAGTTAGTTTGCTAGCTAGAAAACTATCTCTAGAAATATAGAGACAAGGAAAACACACTCCAGTGAAGTTCTAGGAAATTTTAAAATATTTTTCATGTGATCCACTTTTTCTTTTTTTTCTCTTTAAATAATTTGGCATATAATAAGTAAAACTGGTGTATCAGAGAGTGAAGAACTGGCATTTATTGAACAGCTCTGATACTTACAGTAAGAAATAAGGTGGCAAGGAAGCACAACTTCTTTATCATTATAGAAGCAATTATCTTGCCATGCTGTATACGTGTAATACACAAAACCAAGGAAAATTCTTGCCTCAAAATAGTTATTACCAAATAAAGTACTAATATAGCTGATAGGTAAGCCTTTATATATTAATGAATAATAGAAACATGAATGTTTCTGAATGTGCATGTATTACTGATGGATAGATAGTGGGATAGATAAGTGGCAGTATTTATTCACAAATACATACAAACACACATATTATATTAGACTTTGGTTTATATCTTTTTCTCAACTCCTAATATCATCTCTGTACCCAAGACAGGGATCTTTGTCAGAGATTTATTCTGCAAATTAAATGAGCTATACCCTCTTCCCTTATTTTAATGTACACTTTATTCTCAGAGCCATTGCTATTTAAATTTGTTCCTTAACACATGCAGTTCACTTTATTTTACTTTTACTGTGTCTGGACTATTCAAAACTGACACATATAAAAAATAGTGCCGTTTCCCTGAAATAGCAGTGCCTTTGTATGTGCAAAGCTATAAATAAACACTGGCAGTTAAACTTCTGTGCTTTTAAACTTTAGCCTCTTTATCTCTGTCACTGTTAGAGGTCCCTATCTGTTCTGCCTTTCTTTTTTGCTTATGACAAAATGCTTATGCAGCAGTAATCAGTCTTGGAGCCCTACCCTCCCTTCCATTTCTTTCTTTCTTTTTTAATTTCTGAGTTGCAGGCACCAGTTTCAATAATGTCTGCTGCAGCTTGGCCAACAAATCTTCCAGAACTAGCCTTTCCCTCTCTTCAAGCCAGCAGTGGTTTTTAGTTACAGCCAATTAATGAATGCACTGGCTTGTTGCACTCATTCTGGATTTGCTACAGCCACATCATGGTAAAAAATATGCCACAGTTTTTTCTACTCTGTGATGTTTTGAAAATGCCATATATCCAAAAAAGGCTTTCGGAAGTGACCTTTTGGACAATGTCGTGTAACATAGCCCATTGTCCTATTTCCAGTTGTCATCAATAGCTAATGCTTGAGGAAAATGTATAGAAAGCAGGAAAATTATTGCTGTTGTATGTCTTCTTAGTGTACATTTAGAGACTTTCTGAGCTAAAGATAGTGTGCAGATCGCAGAAATAAGTCTTGTTTAGAACATCGTTTATGAAAGCAGCCAGGCTTTTGAAACCTTCTGGTAATTCTGCCAGTGTCTGTATATGTGAACATCTTCAAAATTTAGAAAACTGAGTTTAAGTTCAAGATCCTGGGTGAAGTTCCAGAACTCCAATGTTACTGTTTTTACATCCTGGTTGTTACGCTCAATTGAATTGCTTCACACTTAATTGACTTACTTCAATCCCCGGGAAAGTCATGGAACGGATCCTCCTGGGGGCCATCACGAGTCAAATGAAGTACGTCATTGGGAAAAGCCAACACGGCTTCACAAAAGGCAAATCATGCCTGACAAATCTGGTGGCCTTCTATGATAAAGTCACCTGCTCCGTTGACATGGGGCAAGCAGTTGACTTTGTCTACCTGGACTTCTCCAAGGCCTTCGATACAGTTCCCCACAGCCTCCTCCTGGAGAAATTGATGCGTTGTGGCCCGGACAAGTGGTCTGTGCAGTGGGTGAGGAATTGGCTGATGGGCCCCACCCAAAGAGTGGTGGTAAATGGCTCTTTTTCAAACTGGCGGCCCATCACAAGTGGGGTCCCCCAGGGATCGATACTGGGCCCAACGCTCTTCAATATCTTCATAAGTGATCTGGATAACAGGATCAAATGTAGCCTGATGAAGTTTGCAGGTGACACCAAACTGAGTGGGGAAGCAGACACTCTGGAAGGCAGAGCCACCCTGCAGGAAGATCTGGATAGGCTGGAAGAGTGGGCTAACAAGAACCTTATGAAGTTTAACAAGGACAAGTGTAAGGTCTTGCACCTGGGAAAACATAATCCAGGAGTGCAGCTCAGACTGGGATCCACCTGGCTAGAGAGCAGCTCCGTGGAAAGGGACCTGGGAGTCCCGGTGGACAGGAAGCTCAGCATGAATGAACAGTGTGCCGCTGCAACCAAGAAGGCCAATAGGATGCTGGGTTGCATCAAAAAGGGCATCACCAGCAGAGATAAAGAAGTCATTATCCCACTCTACTCAGCGCTTGTCAGGCCACACCTGGAATACTGTGTACAGTTCGGGTCCCCGTTATACAAAAAAGATGTGGACAGGCTGGAGGGGGTCCAGAGAAGGACCACCAAGATGGTCAAGGGTCTGGGAAGCCTGCCATATGAGGACAGGCTGAGAGAGCTGGGTTTGTTCAGCCTTGAGAAAAGGAGGCTTCGAGGTGATCTCATCACCATGTACCAGTACTTAAAGGGGAGCTACAAAGAAGACAGAGACTCCCTTTTTACAAGGAGTCCCATGGTGAGGACAAGGGGTAACGGGTGCAAGTTACTCCCAGGGAGATTCCGATTGGACACGAGAGGGAAATTTTTTCACAATGAGAACAGTCAATCATTGGAATAATCTCCCCAGGGGAGTGGTTGACTCCACTATGGTGAACACGTTTAAGACTCAGCTGGACATGGTGCTGGGCCATCTCATCTAGATTGTGCTAGAAAGGTTGGACTAGATGATCCTTGAGGTCACTTCCAACCTGGTACTCTATGATTCTATGATTCTCTGACTGAAATGACTTTTCTTCAAAATCTTCAGAAGTTTGCTGCAGCATAGATTCAATTAAAATTCCCCCTACTCCCATTCCCCCTGCATACAGGCTTTATAGACATAGCTGTCAGTATCAAACATTGCAGAGGAACATCTTTTTTACATGTATGCATAATGCTTTCTGCTTTGCTTTTCAACTTTCTGTTTAATAATATTAATAATAATGTTAATATGAATTTCTACTTAGGTTTTCTAACTGACCCTGGTGGGATTTTTAACTCAGATGTTATTAACAACCCAAACAAGTTGAGTCATGACTGAATTTTCTCATGCATAAGTAATAACATACCAGTTGCTATTGCAAACCCTCTGCTTTTCAAATAATTAAAACACTCTTCAGACAATTCAAGATTACAGATGAGGAGAAGTTGTAGCCAAAGCATATGGATTCAATTTCAAGGAAATACTTCTGTATGTAAATAAACCATTGTTCATGTATCCCACTTATCAATATGATAGACCTGCCCGTCCTTCTGATTTTCTTTGGAGAAAGATACTTTTCAAGTCAGTCAGCATTCTTTGTAGAAGAAATCAATTCTCTCCAACTCACACACTTTTTAAACAATATAGTGCACCCCACACCACACTCAGCCCTACACACACCAACATGTATACATATACAGAAAGAGTTATGCTTATGTCCTGGTTTCAGCTGGGATAAAGTTAATTTTCTTCTTAGTAGCTGGTATAGTGCTGTGTTTTGGATTTAGTATGAGAATAATGTTGATAACACACTGATGTTTTAGTTGTTGCTAAGTAGTGCTTACAATAGTCAAGGGCTTTTCAGCTTCCCATGCTCTGCCCGTTGCACAAGAAGCTGGGAGGGGGCACAGCCAGGACAGCTGACCCAAATTGGCCAAAGGGCTATTCCATACCATATGATGTCATGCTCTGCATATAAGCTGGGGGGCGTTGGCCAGGAGGGAGTGACCACTGCACTGGGACTGGCTGGGCATAGGTCGGCAGGTAGCGAGCAATTGCATCATTCATCACTTGCTTTATTTTTATTATTATAATATTATTATTAATATATAATAATATTTTACTTAATTTTATTTCAATTATGAAACTGTTCTTATCACAACCCATGAGTTTTCTCACTTTTACTCTTCTGATTCTCTCCCCCATCACACTGAAGGGGGAGTGAGTGAGCAGCTGTGTGGTGCTTAGTTGCTAGCTGAGGTTAAACCATGACAGCTCATCACAAAAAATATAAATATATAAAATAATAATAATAAATATATAAAAATATACTCCCTGGATTTGTCTTTATTAGTAACTAAAGCAATTACATTATAACATAAACATCAAGCTATACTTGATTCACTATTCTTAGGGTATCCCTTAAAGATATTCTCAATCATCTCCCCAACTCTTTCTTGCATGTACATTGCTATGTAAGATACAAAAGTTCAGATATCTATATGTGAACCATAAGTAATTATAGTGTCCCTTTTGTCTGAGTAATTATTGCCTGAGCATAGGCTGAATTAAAGGAGATGCTTCACCTTGTTATAGCATGGTGCTAGAACATCGTCCTCCCACTACAGAGACTTGAGTTTGGTGGGACATAGTTTGCCTCAGTCAAGGTCCTGAGAAACAAATAAGAAGCACTGAGCTCAGTTCACTGTTGCAGGTGATGGAGTGGTCAGGGGGAGAAGAGATGAGATCAGAAGAGGTAGGGTGGGGTAAAGCTGTGGAAGAAAAAAATAAAGATGAGGTAGAAAAAGTACTGTTAGGAAGAAAAGTAAAATGTGGTTTGGTAAAACAGTTTGGAAGCAGTCAGACAAGGCAAGCAATCAGTTTTTAAAAGTATTTCAATTGGATTAATGGAGGCAAAGATAATAGGAAAAAGCTGAGGGTGAGGAGATGACAAATAAGTATTGTATGTATGAAATAAGGAGAATACAGAGAAATGTAGACAAGTGTAATTTAAAATGTAATTTATCAATTTATTTATCTGCGTTTCCATTAAGAATAGAATAAATCAGAAACTGATGTCACTGATAAAAAACAGTTCAGGGGAAATTAACATTTTCTATTTCCCACCCCCAAAAAATTATGAAGTGTGTGGTTTCATAGAATATATTTAAGTGATTTTCATAAGTAAATCAAAAATATGTATTTATATTTTTATGAAATTCATTTTGAGGATAAAAAGGCTATTTTTCTTTCTGTTTGTCTTTGAACGAAAATGTTTAGTAGAAATAATTTTTGCCTTATGTTTCTTGCCATCTAGGCAGAACTGAGAAAGCAGCATAATTGGCAACAGCAAAATTTCTCCCTCTCCAGAGCACCACCAACACTTGCAATTATTTCACAACTACTGCAGTTCCCCTGCCGTGTGTCATTCTTGACTTAAAGTTATTCAGAAAAGCTATTAAGCACTACATAATTGTGAGCAAATTGGAGGTAATGAAGACAAGATCAACCGACATGATTGAGGGGCTGGAGGAATTGATTTATGAGGAAAGATGAAAAGAGCGACAGTAAATATGTATAGCTTGGCCAAATGATAGCTGGGGGTGGCGAGCAGAATAAACATCTACAAGGATTGCATTTGAAGAATGTTGTCATCACCAAGGGCCAGATACATCCGTGGCGTAACTTCACTCAAGTCAACTTCAGTAGTGTTACCTCAGGGATGAATTCAGCCATGAGAAGGAGAGTGAGAGAATGAAGAGCTGTTAAGGGAAGTCTGAGGGAATGGAACTGTGAAAGCCATGGGAAGAACTGGAGCAAAAAGAAAATGTAAGCTGCATACGGGGAAAATCTTACCAGTGAGATTTAGAAGGCTAATGAATTAGTTAACGAATGAAAAGCACTTTGAAGATGGAAAATGCTATTCAGCTATGGCTAAGTATCATTATTAAAAGTACAGCTGAGCAAATAATTTGTAGTGAATTACGCATTCAACTAGTTAAGATTTTTAAAGGCAGCTATGGGAATTAGATGGGTGATTCACATAAACTTAGGTGCTACATTTCTCTAGATGACCATCAGAAATATTTCATTAGATAAAAACACACACACGGATGCATACATACATATACGTGTGCGTGCACACATTTGTGCATGTTCAGGCACCCATGCACAAGCACACAAGCCCACAAGAAGACAGGAGATTAAGAAATGCTAGTGAGAGTATGCAGGTTTCTTAGACATGGTAGTTGGTATAACGAATTCACAGAATGCCCAGTTCTGCCACTTCACTTTTTGGTCCACCTCACTTTCTTTCACTGACTCAGTGTTTTCAATTATTCTTATGTTATCTAGCAGAATTAAGGGTCACAAAAATCTACCTGTCCTAGTTTCAGCTAGGATAGAGTTAATTTTCTTCTTAGTAGCTGGTATAGTGCTGTGTTTTGGGTTTAGGATGAGAACAATGTCGATAACACACTGATGCTTTGGTTTGTGCTAAGTAGTGTTAAGCAGTGCTAAGCTTTTGCTAAGCAGTGCTTACACTGGTCAAGGACTTCTCAGCTTCCCATGCTCTGCCAGGTGCACAAGAAGCTGGGAGGGGACACAGCCAGGACAGCTGACCCAGACTGGCCAGTGGGCTATTCCATACCATATGACATCATGCTCAGTATATAAAGCTGGGGGAAGAAGAAGGAAGGGGGGGACGTTCGGCGTGATGGCGTTTGTCTTCCCAAGTAACCATTACGCGTGACGGAGCCCTGCTTTCCTGGGGATGGCTGAACACCCGCCTGCCCATGGGAAGTAGTGAATGAATTCCTTGTTTTGCTTTGTTTGCATGCACAGCTTTTACTTTACCTGTTTAACTGTTCTATTTTATTCCACTTCAATTATTAAACTGTTCTTATCTCAACGCACGAATTTCCCCCCTTTTACCCTTCTGATTCTCTCCCCAGTCCCACCAGGGGGGAGTGAGTGAGCGGCTATGTGGTGCTTAGTTGCTATCTGGGGTTAAACCACGACACTATCCTTGGTAAATCCTTACAAAAAATGTGTAAAATCATAGGATGGATTCACCTGGTGTGAATACATACCTCTGCTAAAATTGAGTTGTGTCAATTTACACCAGTTGAAGATCTAGATCATAGGTGTCAAAGCCAGAACAAGACACTAAGAGCAACCATTGAGCTTACTTAACTCTCCAGAGCTCTCCCCTGCTCCCCATCCCAACTCTATTCTAACCATAACTCTTTGGGAAAGTTCTGTCCCTGGACAGGTCTAAGCCTTCACCCTTGGGGATCATAATTTAGTTTTTTCTAAACTGGAGAAATATTAAGTCTTTTCTGAACTACTGGTATAGGAAAAGGAAAAAACAACGGTAATTTTTTCAGCAATTTTAAGAGTTCCATCCTCATATTTTGTAACTTTTCTGGAGCAGGACCAATCTCTTAGAATAACACTGTACAGATAATAGCTGTTATCTCAAATGCAATGTCCTTAAGCCATCATAATTCAGGTAACAGCAGTAATGTGTGTGCAACATGTCTGCAAGAAAAACACAGGTCAAAGATGTGACATTAATTAATCACCTACGATTATTATAATGATTTGCCTAATACTGGACAAAGATAAGAAAAAAATTATACTAGCAAACAAAATACTAAACTATTGCTATCAGATGTCTCTTCAAGCACATACAAAGGTGAAGAAGACTTGTAAAGTGTTACTAACAGTAAAGCAGACAAACACTTCAGATCAAGTATTATTGAGAAGCAAGGTTCAACAGTAATGTGTATGAGTATACATATTTGCACTTAAGTATTTATGTGAGAGAGAAGAAAAATGAGATTTGTCAGGACTGATGTGTGTTTTGTTATGGCTCTGTGGCCCAATATGGAACTCCTACTAATTTAGTTATCTAGGGAAATTATTTCTAATGAGGGACTTAGAGAAGGTGGAGCACTCTTTCAGAACTGTATTTCTGACCAATGATACAAACAAAAATAATGCACCTGAATTAATATGAGAGATGGAAAATAATCTGAACAAATATTCATTCATTTTTACAATCAGCATTACAACTGATATAAGTAAATGAAGCATAAACCCATATATCTTCAACTATTATATTCAAATGAGTATCCAGTCTGCATGCTCTGGATATAATAAAACTTATAATAAATTAACCAAAATACCCAGAAAAAAAATTCTATTCTTCACATACAGAGAGTGGGCCAAGCTTAGTAAAAACAAAGTATGTCCTTTACATTACCATGGGGAAGCATTTTGTAATAAATTTCTGAAAGAACTGATACTGAGTGATAGAGACATACTAAAGAACACAAACAATTCACTAGGCACCCTCACCTCCCCAAAAAATATCTGCACAGTTTAAATGGTGTATAAATGCAACTGACCCTCATTCCACAGTTCACTGTGGAAGTGACAGTCTGTAGCTCAGAAGAAATAAATGGAAAACAATTTCTTCATTTGTTCAACACTGTTCATTTTCTTCTTTTAATAGATGGAAAAATCCAGCTGCGCAAGATTGTGTGCATGTATTAATAACAATACATTATTAATAATGTTATTATAGTAATTATTACTAATAACAATGTATTATCAATAATGCATTATTACTAAGTAGGCAGTACTACCTACTTTTAAAGCCCTGATCAGATACTGTTTAGTTAAATTATATTTTGTGTTAGTGATCTGACAGGAAAAGTATACACCATAGATGATCTTAACTCAGAACCACTTTTCTCCTCCTTGAAGGGATTTCAATGACCCAAATGGTACAGAGCTTCAGATCTTCCCACACGTACATGTCCTAGATTATCATTTTCCCTTCCTCCTGGTCCAGGTAAACTACAGATCATAATTTTTACATTTGAACAGAGTGTCAACATCTTCAAACATCACATCCATTCCTATTGATCACACTGATCAACCTTACAGCAGTGTCTACAGGTTTATTTAGCACAGCGTCATTAAGCATATTGGTGCATATCATCCCGTGTAATGAAGACATCAAATTACGCTAAACAGGTGTCCTCTTCTGATCCTGTTTTGCTCAATCCTTTTCAAAACCCAGGCATGAATCTTACAAAGCATCTACTCTGTAGCATATACCCTACCTGTGCTGTAGCTATTTCAGGCTACTTACAAGCTCTTACCTTTCCTCTCAGCCTCTTATTCTAAGGAAGCCTCCAAACTGGCCACTTGTCAGAGTGATAGAAACGTATTTTGACATCAGCAGGACGCAGGGACTGGGGTCATTTCCCTTGGCTTTTCCAATTACACAGCTTGCTGCAAGGAGCTGAATCAACCATGAATGTCATTCTGCTCGTACTGGCCAGGAGGGTGTTTTCTGTTCGGCCCTTGGCATTTAACCATGTTGAATTATGAATGTGCTACCAATCTCACTGTTTGCCTTGGAGCTGGAAAGGATGAATCACAGGAACCTTTTCTGAATTAAATTTCAAAGTGGACCATGAAATTTCTCCCACCACCCTCCTATTTTTTTTTTTTTAAACAAATTTTATTCACAAAACCCCAGTTATCGCAAGATTGGCCAGATAATAAGAAATAACATTTGTTCACTATAACATCCAGCCATAATACACTGTGCCACTATCTGAACATGTCATTTGTTTTATCTCATATTAGACAACAGTTGGAAGAGAAGCCAGGGCAAGTTCTATATAATTAAGTGGCTGACATTTCGCTATCTCTACCTTTAAAAGAAAAACTGTAGCAAAACTTGTGTAACATCATTGTACAAGATGAGACATCTCAGACAATAGTAGAGGGGGTAAAGAAGATATTAAAATTGTCTGAATCCATATAATAGGTTGAAATCTGATTTTTTTTTTTTTCAGGTTTTTTAGTTCATTTGATTCTGGCAGAACATATAAACCCACTCACCCCAAAAACTGATGTCTGGTTATTTCTCTGCAGAACAAATGACACAGGGCAAACTTCCTGAAATATTTTCCCATCCAACACCTTCTCAACCAGTTGGGTAATTTCATTATAAATAAAGGGGTGAATGGCAGAAATGAATGCAGATTCATGGCTGGGGTTAAAACACGATGCACCCATCTAACATTAGGCATCTAACAGAACTTTAAGTTAAGAGCATAATTTTTGTAGGTCTCCTCGGTTGTGAGCATTGAGAGTTAAACAATTCAAAAATGACAGATGATAGGTAGGAGAAATTGAGACATCCCAGTCTCTCTCCATTGACTATGCAGTGAGTGTAGGAAAATGACATTTAGATATTTAATTTGGACAACTCAGTAATGTGCCTTAAAGTCATCTAGGGTGAATCTAAATCTCCTTTTTTTTTTTTTTTCAATTTTCAGGTTTCAATTACCAAAAGGGCTGCTATTGTCCCAAATTGTGATAATTTCTTCAATTAGAGACTGACATTACTGTGAGTTAAAGCAGTAAATTTGTGTAATGGAAATCAACAATTTTTCAATGAATAAAAAACAACTACTGAATGTTTCTAACAATTTGGGGATTAAAGAATTTCAAAGAGGGAAGGGACTTCTAATTTGTTATTAGCATTAGCCCAAAAATGACCCATGAAGCACATTCTTTTTATATCTCTTGTGAACCAGAGTCCTGTCCACCATTTTTTTTGGAAATCAAGATATAAAAATTCTTTTCCTAGATCAAATATGGGATCATATCAAAAAAGAAACTTCTGCTTCTCTGAACTTCTGTTCCAACTTACCTAGCAAACATCTAACTTTGTTCCATCTGCAAGTCCCTTGAGTATTTTTTTATTTGTTTGTTGTTTCCCCTTAGTGCTTCTGATGATCCTAGTCCAGTAAAGATCTTTCCTCTGAAGGTCTTCTGTTTTTCAGTGGATTAAATATAATAATATCTACAAGAGCCTTCTGGAGATTTTGCAAGTATCTAACTTTTTATAGCACATTTAAGAGAAACGTGTTGGATGAAGGACTAGAAAGTGGGAGAAAGGAGAAAAAAGCAGAAAGGTAGACAAAACTTTACACATTTGCAAGATGAAGTCCACGTGCTGCTTCTTGAAAAGATTAGACATTTTCCTGAGTAGAAATAAATGTTCTCATTATTTTCCACCCCTCCCAATCTCCAACTCACACACATACTCTTCTCCTATGATAAAACAGAAGGCTATTAAAACTGTGCAGCCTAGTTCCATACATGATCATAACTATACACAAGCTCATAAAGAATCAGAACTTATGACATGGATGGGGAAATGCTAGCTATACACTTTTCAGGTTTTCAAACAGGAAACAAAACAAAATCACATCTTTCGTTTCATTTTTTTAGGATATTATTAGTTTGCTAAACTAGATTAAAAAAAATAAACACCTTTAAAAATCTCCTTTTAAGTTGGCAAATATTTTCATTTCCAACAAACAAATATTTTTCCTTGAAATATTTTTCACAAAACAGTGGCTCTGTTAAAGCCTAGAATAGTTTCCCTTTTTGTTATATAATTACATTTTTTAAAAAAAACAGCAAAACTAAGAAACACACCCAAAGTAAATTAAAGTCATCACTATAAATGCTTTGAAAAAAGGGCAAGAAATATGTATCATCAAATATTAAACACGAATTATCAGTACCGAAGAATTTTTTTCCCAACAAATCAAATGTTACTCAGTTGTCACTTGGCCTTCTACTGTCAAGAAAACTATGTCAGATCCTTTTGAAGAATATCCAGCCTCTTGCTATTTATTGTTATCTTCTTGGAAGAAATGATGTTAAATGCATAAACCCTTGAATACATTTGTTAGCTGATTGGCATACTCCATACTTATTATGTCTGCACAGTATTAACATACCTTAGCAGCTCTACCTACACACAGGGTTATATTTTAAGCAGTATCTAACAAAACACAACTGGAAATTGGAAAACACTTCTGATTTCTGACCAGCCAGTTAGGAGTTTTCCACATGAGAGACTCTCTAAGAACTAAAGATCAGGGCAGCATCCATGTCTCCCAACTCACAGTAGTCAATCATTCCCACCTTGCCATTCTTTGTGTGGTCACTAAGTACAGCCTGTAGTTAAGGCACTAGAAAAACAGGACATATTCTAGCTGCTCTCTGATAGGATGAAAGATATGCAATCCATCTGCTTCCCTTGAGGACACAAATCAAATCAGCTTCTACTATTCCTCCCAAGAGCATGTTTTAGACCCAACAGATCAGGAAATAAGCAACAAAACCTCCATTCTGAGCTGACAAACATTTCTATATGTAGCTATAATAAAAATGCCATTGATGTAAAGTGTGTCATGCACAGCACTGAAATGAGGTGAATTCTGAGCATTTCTATGTTAACCTCAAATATATTTCATAGTTTCAACATTTACTACTGTTGCTGAATTTTAAGTAGAAGCTTAAAGATGCAGTTTGATATTTTAGTCGTCTGCGCCATTGTATATACACCTATGATTATTGTGAGAAATCATACCTAACACTCAGAGTTAATAATTCTAAAAAATGGCCACAAGGCCAAGCTGTGAATTCCTTATTTGCACTGGAAAACACTTATTCACACAAGTAATGTTTCTGTTTCTGGGGTAGCTGTTTGTCTAAGAAGTGACTTTAAGTGTGATTAAGGGTTTTGCAATGTAATATTTAAGAAAATAAACCTAGACACATTTGTGGACTTTTTTTTTTTAAGTTAAGAGTTTGAATGTGCCAGAAATCTGAGCATGATTGTACATTTTTTTCTGTTTTTTTTTTTTAATCTTTTTTTAGTGTACCATTTGCTGGATTGTGTTAATGTTAATGATCAGTGTGGGCAATTGCTAGTTAGCATGTTTTTCTGCTGGCTACCCTAACTGTTAAAATAAGCTTCTCAAGATTTCCCATCAAAATAATGAAATTACTTGCAAAAAAGTTCTCACTTCTATTTTGCGACACACCACATTCATTTATCGAGCCTATGTAGATAAATTTGACACTCACACTCACCAAAGCTTAATCTTAGAACTCATTGAAATCATTCAAGCTTTTCCTTTACTTGAAGGACTTTGAATAAAGACTGTGGATAGGCACGCATCTAGCATAAATTAAAAAAAAGAAATAGAAATGCAAAACCCTTTCTATAATACTTTCTGTTTATCTAACTGCAATATTGTGAAAAAGATGTATTGCCATTGTACACCTTGGTTTTCATTTAGGCTATATAACTGATGTTATATTTAATTATCTCAGTGTTGAACATTCAATGGTAAGGATTTGTCATGATTTAACTCCAGCCGGCACCTAAGCACCACACAGTCGCTTGCTTACTCCCCATGCAGTGGGATGAGGGTAACGATTCCAAAACATAGCCCCATGCTAGCTCCTATGAAGAAAATTAACTCTATGCCAGCCAAAACCAGGACAGGATTACTGCTTAAATGTCAGTCTTTTTGTATGAGCAGTTTATCTTATTATTTTTATTGCTTGTATTCCTTTAGAATTCAAATTTTGTTCATGGTTTCTTTGTTACTAATCCTGATTAATTCTATTTTAAATTTCTTCAGAAAGATCACCCAAATTAGAAAGGCTTTGTAATTTTTTATAGGATTTAACTGAAATTTATCCTCCTGATTGCTTACAATTTTTAAGAGATCATTCAGATCTAATAGTATAAATATAATAAATATTCTTTCACCTTGACAGAATCTGAACATGTTTTAGAAATGCTGTACTTTAAAGCTTCTGAGTCATATGAGGAAAAATTAGATCTGCTTACAACCACTAGTATTAATTAAACAGTATGCCATATATTAAGTGCTATCTTGAAATGGAAATATTCAACTCATAAAAAAAAAAAAAGTTTGTGAAATTTCTAGAAGCTCTAATAGATTTCAGTGACCATGTCACACAAATCTTTTCCAAGGGATTTGTAATAATTTAAAAAAATGAAATGATACAAAAATAGATCTATGAAAATGTAATTATGAATGCATAAATCCTTGTAAACAACCAATAAAAATATAAATAACCTACTGGATCAGACTGGTCTACCTGACCAGTATTCTGTCTCCAAGAAGAGACATAGAAGAATAGTACCACCACAGTCACCATACACCATCACCAAGGCTCTCCAACACCATGCTGCAACTGTCTTCAGCAATGCCAACCACAATATTGCTTACATCTGTCTCCCTCCCTTCTATGGTGCTTCCAAACCAGCCCACCCAGGTGCTTAGATCTGTCCACCCCTTACAGCCAGCCAAGAGAGGAGATACTCTATGGTGATACAGGGTCCTTGGAGGCAATACTAATCAGGACTCCATGTAGTGAAGGGGAAAGCCATTCTGAGGAGAAGGCCACCTCCTCTCGTGCTGGCCATCCCACATTGGGTGTTGCCGCCTGAACCCTTTGAGCACAAACTATGGAGCTGGAGGTAGCACTGGGTTAGTCCTCAGCACAGGTGGCAATATTATGCTAAAGGTTATCTTGCTACAGCTCAGTCCATGCTGGAAGATTTTATCCACTCAGACGGACATTCACCACATCTCCCAGGGAATGCTAAACTACAATGAGCCGTTCTCGGTTTCCTCCGTGGGATGATGCAGGAGTTTGTGCCCAGAGAGCTACCTTTGCAGGTGGTTTTGACTACAAACTCATGACATGTTCCCTTAACCCAGGTACCAGAATAGCCACTCTGTATGGATTCTGATCAAGGCAGCAACTTCTCAGCTTCCTCTGTCTCCATCAGCTGGATCAGGAGCTCTGTCCTGACATTTGGAAACATATAGCAAATGGGCATGTCTCACACAATGTGCTGCAGCATCCAACAGGTCACAGGTCCACGACTCAGTCTGGGCATCACCCTGTTGACCACTGGCCTCTTTTCAGATGCTAATTGGGACAAAATGAAAACCTGCATGTCAAAGCAGCTGCAGGAATGAGTGGATGACTGTAGTGACTTTCTTTTTTTGGAGAGGGAACTCATATCAATCAGCTAGTCCATAATCTGGTAAAACTCTGTTTCAATTAATAAGTAATTATTCTGTGCCCTGGAATGTCTTGAATAGGTCAGGACACCTGAGTATCTCAGTGCCTAAATATCTTATAGCTGAAAGGCTGGGGCATTTTTTCGAACAACCAAATGCTCTGATTGAATCATCTGAGATAGGCATCCACACCTTGCACATTAATTGTAGTCTGAGAAAGCATCACAAACAGGGTACTCAGTTGAGATAAATGCTTTCTTTTTTATTCATTCTAACTGAGTTCAGGCATAAGATAGGTCCTAAACTGTCCAGAAATGCTAAAGCAGCCTCAAAAAATGAATTTTAGTTTTTTTAATTTTGCCATGACACTTTGGTACTGTTCAAGTTACACAGCAACAGAGTAGCATAATTTTGGATTTGGCTACCTGCATAGGTTTTGGTTGTGGGGTTTGTTCTTCCTTTCTTCCTTTCTTCCTTCCTTCCTTCCTTCCTTCCTTCCTTCCTTCCTTCCTTCCTTCTTTCCTTCTTTCCTTCCTTCCTTCCTTCCTTCTTTCCTTCCTTCTTTCTTTCTTTCCTTCCTTCTCTCTTTCTTTCTTTCTCTCTTTCTTTTCTTTCTTTCTTTTTCTTTCTTTCCTTCTTTCTTTCTTCTTTCTTTCTTTCTTTCTTTCTTTCTTTCTTTCTTTCTTTCTTTCTTTCTTTCTTTCTTTCTTTTTCTTTCTTTGTCTTTCTTTATCCTTCCTTCCTTCCTTCCTTCCTTCCTTCCTTCCTTCCTTCCTTCTTTCTTTATCCTTCCTTCCTTCCTTCCTTCCTTCCTTCCTTCCTTCCTTCTTTCCTTCTTTCTTTCCTTCCTTCTTTCTTTCTTTCTTTCCTTCCTTCTCTCTTTCTTTCTTTCTCTCTTTCTTTTCTTTCTTTCTTTTTCTTTCTTTCCTTCTTTCCTTCTTTCTTTCTTCTTTCTTTCTTTCTTTTTCTTTCTTTGTCTTTCTTTATCCTTCCTTCCTTCCTTCCTTCCTTCTTTTTTTACTCTTTTTGTTTCCCAGAATATCACTATCTGCCTATTCTATTATTTCAGCATCTAATTATTTCTGAATGTATGACTCAAAGTCTCATTGACATTCAGTAAAAGTCAAGGGGAATTAGGGTTTGAAATTTACCTTTTAGAAATTTCCCCCAACAGCTACTTATCCCAAAAATTTTGATAAAAAACTTCACCAATAATCACCAGGAGCTTTCAAGAGTATTATTGACTGGATGTCAGCTCTGTAGCCGAAGTAAAATCATTTCAATGGAGCTACACTGATTTCTGGATCAAGGCCTTAAAACACCAAGCAGATGCTATATTACTAGGAACAAGACATGTCTGAAATTACCATAAAGATGTATTTGAAAGGCCCTTGAATTCAAGCAGGAATTCATACTGGACTTGTTCACAGAAAGAGTCTAGCTTACATGGAGTGAATGAAATGTTACCAAAATTTTCAATTAGTACCATGTAATACATATTTCTGTCAGAGTTGCTTTGTTTAAACTGTCATTTAAACTCACAACTCTGCTTTGGTAGGATTCTCTATGCCACCTTCTTGTGTGAGAGAACATTGTGTGATGCTGCTTTTAATAGCTCTGCCAATACTACACTGTGGAAGAAAGCACTACAAAATGTTCTGAATGAAGAAGTGCTTGGTGTTTGAGGGGACTATACGTATGGATGTGGAAGGGGAGAGAAACTCCTTGGGGACACCTAGATTCTTTAGAAAAAGAAAAAAAATATTATTGCCACTATTATAAGACAAATTGGAGTGCAGCTTCTTTGGAGACTTTGCAAAATAGCTGTGAAAGGCATAAATTAGAAGCTGATATTAATGAGAATATTTGAAAAGTGTCCTATCTTTCTTTTTATATTTTTTAAAAATAAATATATGCACACATATAACTAGGATAAGGCATGTAAGGGGTGTGTATATGTTCCTCCAAAATTATAATATCTGAAGAGAGGGTGACTGTGGATGTGACTCATGAGCCTCAGGAATCTCTGCTCCTGTTGGTCTTATTCCTGTTGGGGGACAAGAAAGTCGCTTTAGTTTTGGAGGTGGTTTCCCTGGAGATACAGGTGATAAAACTATAAAATCAGTTAAAAACACTGTCTGGCCTGCTCTAGCTCTGTTCCTTAACTCCCACCACTATCACATCTACTGGGGACCCAGAGAAGCACTATTATCTTCATTATTTACATTAACTAATTAATGAGTGATTAGGACCTGGATTCATCCTACCTAACTTTAAATGATTAACTCAAGTCCCTACTCACCATAGGCTCCTTCCTTAATCAATGAAGAGATACTCTGCAAGGAGACGATTAGGAGGGCTTAAGTCTTATAAAAATAAGCAGCAGACAGACAAGGCAGTCTCTACTGCTATTCCCAGCAAGAAAGACTGGAGACACATCAAGAAATCCACGCATGAGATATAATGTAGGTATCTCAAACAGAATAATATTTTCAACTGAAATTCATTCCTTTTAGATGTTAATGTCAATCAACTGCTAGACATAAGTCTACAGAAAACAAAACATCATTAGCTCCGCTCCACTCTGTGTTTGGAAAGAATTTCTTGTCACCTGAAAGAGTTCACTAGGAAGAACATCAATGTGATGAAGGTGACTAACAAAAAAAACCCCAACCAAACCAAACACACCATCCCCACTCCCTCCAAACAAAACCTACCAAAGAAAAAACCAAAGAAAACAAACAAGTCCTGGGTCTTGAGGTGAACTGTAAGAGGTTGAGATGTTCTGGACTAGAAGAAGGCATAACACCAACCCTGATAGTAACAAACAAAACAAAACAAGCAAATAAATGAATGCCAGGAAAAATAAAGTATACCTTTGAGGGCTATTTTGGTAGCACATATATGTGTTCAAAGTATTAGTTTCAGAGTAGCTTATAATAAGACTCAAAATAACTTTTGTCTCTTTGTATTAAAATTCTGAAGTACAGATGATTTTTTTAATGGTATTTACTGAATAAATCAGTCCCACTAGCCACTGACTGCCAGAACAATTAATACTGTTATTTTAACAGCTCTCGCTGAGACAGGCTTTGGTTGCACCACATATTGCTCAGCTTGACTGTTCTCACTTATAAATCTGAGCTGAACACATTTTCCCCATTGCAAGGATCACTGGGTAAAAATGTACAGTTAACTTTATCCAGGAGGTGAAAGCAGTTACCACGTAAATATCCCTTCTGCTTTTAAAAGGAGTGAATTCCTTCTCCTACAGAAATCAGTAGGCACTTGTATTATGAACTTCTGCAAATTACCTGATACATACAGATTTCATCATATGATCTTAAAAAGGTTGGGAGACCACTAATAAATTTAAAAAAGCAAACAAACAAACAGAAACCATCAACTGTACCCTTCAAACACATGAAGGAATTTTTCTTTTCTTCTGACTACAAGTCTGTATGGCTTGCTTTTTATTTTAATACCACCATTATCACAATGTGCAATACATGTGTAAAATGGTTTAAGAATATACAGGGGTTCACCGCTTGGTCAGTTTACAAGGAACCAAACAAAAATAAATGAGTCCTTATCAACAGAAGTCACAAACATACTCTATAAATTAACATACATCAGATGCTGCAAAAAACAGCACATCAGCAATCCAGATCAAACAAGGATAACGAAAGAGGATTGACAGGGTCTTTGTTATCTTTTAGAGAGGTAATTGCAGGCTTCCATATTGATAACATAATGGAACAGACTCCAGTCTCAATAACTCTCTTAAAATCCAAGGTAATACTGGCAACTCAGTAAAGTTATTCTGGATTTACACAAGTGTAAGTGAGAGTAAATACATTTTAACCTGATTGCAATTTTCATCTTTTCATCCATTCTAAAATATCAATGGTATCTTCTCTACTACAAATACTCTCCTCATTTTCAAATTATCAGTACAGAAAAGGTCAAAAGGTGATGTGAGTGGGCTTTTCTGTATGACTCCATCTTTTAATGTTGACGAGCCATATCTTCACATGGTGTAAAATGACTTCTTTTTATTCATTTTGTAGTAAAACCAGAATGCATCTCAATGACAAAGGGTTTGGTCTTGTAAAAACTTCATCTAGCAGTAAGTTCACACATAAATGCTCTCCCACTGTCAATGAGATTGTTCGATAGTGTGTTCTATTCCATCACAAGCATTCATTATATTGGGCTCTAATTTAGCCCAGAGGCACACACTGCTAAAAAGCAAAAATGTACCTGAATACCAACATCAGATTCTCAGTTAAAATGTGGCTGGTTAACTGTACTCAGCAAATGGAGTACTTTCATCAAGAAACAAAGCTCATTTATGCAAGTTGGAAGGAAAGATCAGAGAAAACAAACCAAACAATATGATTCAGAAGTCATGCTTTTACAGTTCAAGGCAACCGATTGTGGCAGCACTTAAAGCAAAACAACAGCAACAGCACTTCCACTGTAACAGTAGCGGACCCAGCTGATTGCTCGTTAATGCAAGAGAATCATGGGACCCAATAAGACAGGGCAAATCCCTGTTACAGGTCCAGGTAAAGGTAAAATACTATTCCACTGGGCTTGTTTTTTTTTTTTTTCTTTCAGCAAATTGCCACAAACAAACATGTGCCAACTTCAATAGTCCATGAGTTTTAAATATTTTACGGATCTCAATTTTTTTCTCCTTCACTTCAGGGACTCAGCTTGTACTTTTAAAATGTGCTTTTTATTCTTATGGGAGGGTTTTTTTCCTAGCCATTAAAGTAGGCAACTAAAAGTCAGGACACCTGGCTTCTATTCCCAAATTTATTCCTATTTCAAGCAGTCAATGTCTCTGTCCTTGTTTACCAGGCTGTAGATAGAAATCTTAATAGTTAGCTACCTCAAAGGGGTTTTGTGAACTGTAAGACTTAATTAATGGTTGCAAAACAATTTGACTACCATGGATAAAATGCTTTCTGCAAGTGCATGGTAATTGTTGTAGAAATAATAGCCTCTTTACCTGTGGTAGATTTTTTGCAAACTGTAGGTCTATAAGGTGTGGGTAGCCTCAGTGCTGTAAATCCTATACAAAGTCCATTCAAATTCTTCAAATAAGGTTTTAACCAAGAACAAATGTGGAATAAATCTGGACTCCATAAAACAGGACTGAGGTGAATCAGACACTGTATGTCCTGAGGAATCAGATACAGTGTAGTCAGCTCACTGATCTGTATCAACACATTAATCATTTATGTAGCTTTTAATTTACAACACAGACATATCTAAAATAATCAGGTAGAGGCAGGCATTAAAAATTCACTGCATGGGTCATAAAACGATTAGTTATTCAAGTGACTTCAGATTTGTATTTCATTAAGGAATAATTTTAATTTACTTTTAAACAGTTTATATACAGAGATTTAAGAACTCTTGGAAGCTGATTATGCAGAACTCCCACTTTTATGCATTCAATATATTTAAGTCCCTTTTTTCTGAGCTGTTTTAATTTGTTTGAAAGCACATGGAAAAAATATGGTTTGATAATTTGGGGGGGGGGGGAAATTCCTTTAATTTACAGAAAATGGGTCTATTTTATTTGCATTTTTTATACATGCATGAAAGCCAAAAGAAGATCAAAAGGGAGTCTGCTCTCCCTACTGATCCAGCCTGATTGTATCCCCCTCCCTTCACTATAACAAGCTCTCAACTTGGAGCTGATTGTAGCTTGGCTGCATTTAAGCAGCTGCATTCCACTCAGCTGCTGGAGTATTGGTTTCCTGCTTCATTGCAAGTGTTTGTTTTCTACTGCCCTTCTTGATCACATACTGCAATGCTCTGTAAAACAATAGCAAGTCTAGGGTAAATTTAAATAGAAATTAATCTTGCTCAGGTTATTTAGCAGCTTTTCTCTTCCCTTCTTCCTTTGTTTTTTTTTTCTTACTTTTTCTTTCCTTTTCTTTATCCTTTTGCAATAAACATTTTCAGGTGCCTCCTGCAACTACAAGAACTAACACAGTTATGTCAAAAACATTGCTATTATCAACCTTGTTCGGGAAGCAGTCTAGCTCATCATGCAGGTAGCCTTTGTGTTCTGTTTTTTTTAACTATTTCTTTATTCACTTCCATGTCTTATCCTGGATCCCTGTAGCTTTTAACTTAAACAGATGCCTGTCATGTGGAACTTTATTGAAGGCTTTCCGAAACTCCAGATAAATCATGCTGTATGCATTGACACTCTCAACCTTGTCTGTAACCTTCTCAAAGTCAAAAGAAGCTAGGCAGATTCCTGCTTTTCCATATTCACATTTTGACTTTATTTTTTGTTGAGGAGATTGTGAGCCATAGTCCCAGCTGATGTAAATTGCTGCATCTCCATGGAATTGTGCCATTTTACACCCTGCCCTGCAAATTTTTGCATTCTCCAACTGAACAAAATTTCTATTTTTGATGCATAGTGTAAACACCCAAGTTTAATAATGCAGTGAACATTTACTTAAGATATGGACCATGAGATACATAAGTTATCTACAGCAGATTAATTCCCCTGCATCTGTATTTTTCCCTTTTAATCCCAAACTTGCTTAAAATGCGCTTCCTATTTCCTTCAAAAAAATGAACAACAGCGAATCACAATTGAAAATTTTGTGGGAGATGTTGGTCTTTTCAGAAGGACCTGAATCATGTCACATTCAAGTCTGGTATGACTCACATTGGATAATGGAGGATATGCATTGCCTATAGCCCCTGCTAAATATGTCAAAAATCTTTTGTGGGAGAGTTCACAGATTTTATTTTCACAGAAAGGACACAGAGAATCCCATATTTTTCAGATCTCACTGCTTTTATCATAGAATCATAGAATTGATTAGGTTGGAAAAGTCCCTTAAGATAATCGAGTCCAACCATTAACCCAGCACTGCCAAGTCCACCACTAAACCATGTCCTCAAGCACCACATCTATGCGTCCTTTAAATACCTCCAGGGATGGAGACTCAACCACTTCCCTGGGCAGCCTGTTCCAATGCTTCACAGCCCTTTCAGTGAAGAAGATTTTCCTAATATCCAACCTAAACCTCTCCTGGTGTAACTTGAGACTATTTCCTCTTGTCCTATTGCTTGTTACTTGGGACAAAAGACCGACCCCCACCTCTCTGCAACCTCCTGTCAGGCAGTTGCAGAGAGCAATAAGGTCTCCCCTCAGTCTCCTCTTCTCCAAACTAAACAACACCAGCTCCCTCAGCTGCTCCTCATAAGACTTGTGCTCTAGACTTCACCAGCTTTGTTGCCCTTCTTTGGACACACTCCAGCACCTCAATGCCTTTCTTGTAGTGAGGGGCCCAAAATTGAACACAGGATTTGAGGTGCAACCTCACCAGTGGCAAGTCATTTTTATGATCCTATTTCTGTTTTCATCATCCTTAATTTACAAGGAAGGAAACTTTCAACTTCAGTAAGAGTTTAAATATTTAAACATGTTGAACTTTCATTCTTTTAATGCAGCACCCTTACTGGACAAACCCAAAACAGGTTATAATAACTAATACATGCCTCATAAAATTAAAATCAGTTTCTAGAACTTATCTACATTTTTCTCCTTCTAGAATACTAGTTACAAAAGCATTAGTGGCAGCTTTTCCTACTTTTTAACCAAAGGGGTTAATCATTTTTTCCTAAAGCCATTAATGCTTTTTCACAACCAAATACAGCAATCAGGCACAATTCTTCATCTGCTTTGTTGAGCTTGATCCAAGACAGTCCCATCCTTGGTCTTCCTATGAGCTGCATCTTCATTGCCAAGCTTTTGTTCTGCCCTGTATCAGTATGAAATCTGATGTTCCTTCCTGCCTCTTGCTGGGACATGGGTGTAATAACCCATGCTACTGCTTATTGCCCAGCAGAATTGTGTTCATGAGCTCCTTTCCTTAGTGATGGTTCAGAGGTCTTTCCCCTTTTCTTTGTTTAACATCCGATTTTGGAACAAAGAAAATGGGGTGGGAAGTAGGGCGTGGGGAGGAAGGGATTAGTGTATGGAAGTGCAGGAAGGATGATTTATCTATGACTTACAGTTTCCTAGCAGTATATATTCCTTAGTGCATCCTTCTGATATTTCTTGTCTTTAGAGACTCATGTAATCCATGACAGACATTCCCTTTGTTCTTATGTGAAAGAAAACATTTCTCATTATATTAGCTATCCTTGCTCTTGCCCAGACTATTTAATGACTCATGTGGGGAAGTAATATTAGGCCCATTTGCATCATTAATAATATTTAAAGGCATGTCCTCAAGTATCCCAAGAGCTCCGAAGGCAGGAGAAAGGCTCTCATGGACTTTAGTGTGCTTTCACTGACACCTGTGTTCAAAAAGAGGGAAGCTGTCCATAGGTGAACTTCACACAGTATGTTGAAAGTACTTAACCCTCAATGACTCTTTACTGTTGTGTCTCACTGGATTTTTGGAAGGTATCAGACACAGAGTGCTGTGCCTCCTGCTCTCAACATCCATTTAACACAACACTGAAAAACAGAATTTGACCCTCCAAGTACATGTGCTCCTGACTGTAGCCTTCACAGACTTGTACTATAACATCATCATTAACATTTGAAACTGTGTCCTTCTGCCTGAAAAAAACAAAACCAATAAAAAAAGCATTGTAAATATGGATACCCATTTCTAGCCACAACACAGATCAGCTCCAATTCCTCAAAAAAGGTTGAGAGGCACAGTACTGGTCACCAAATGAGAGAATCATTAGCATCCTTAAATTCCCTTGGCATCTTTATTCCCGGTGTTCTATGGAAAGCTCTCAGACATTGGTAATGACCGATAGTCATGACCAATAGTGTTAAATTCAGTGCTGGACAAAATCATAGCTTTTTCCATACCCTTTATCGCTGGGTAAATTCTAGTGTCAGAAGATCTGTCTTTCTGAAGGCAATAGTAAAAATACTGAGGTGATGCTTTTGCTTCAGAAGTGAGACTGTCTACCTGTTTTACTGGCATCCTGCAGGGGAAGACAGATGCTGTCTGAAAAGGTGTCTGCAAGGTATTAAACTGGATCCAGCTCAGACATTAACTATTGCCAGTGCTTTTTAAAAAAGAGACTTAACTCAAATGTATGAAAGCACAGATCCATGCTTTTAACAATTGGCTATTCATTACAGATATCTACACCTTTGGGGTTTTTCACCTTCTAAGCTATCACTACTCTGCTATGCCTCTATTTTAACAGAAACATCTTATGGGAACACACTTATTTAGAGAGAAAATCAAGCAGCATTTACAATCTGTATCTTCCCTCTGTTGTTAACCTGAGGACAAAGAAAGCAAATGAAAGCTGGAAGAAAATGAAAGACTCAAATGAAGATAAAGTTACAAGAAAGTCATTTTAATAAGAAGAAATCTTAGGCTTGGCTTCTTAAACTGGGCAAGATCAAATTCTGATACCAGTAGAAATCCGGAGACTAAAGAAATGGTGCATGACAATCCCAAGTATATGGCAATTTAGTCCTTGAAAGACAAAATCATGAGTCCAGCACTTAATGGAAGTTCCCTCTCTGGGTTCTCTATTAATATATGTGACATTTTAATGTCAGATGATGTGCTTAGTGTAATTATAGAATGCAATTTCTCCTTGAGTGATGAAAAGCTTACACCTTTTTGTCCTTCACATACATATTTTCAGACCACTATGAATTCCACTTTTGGTGTCTTCTCCATATTGACACAGAGTATATCAGGGGTCAGCCTTTGAAAATAAATATCAAATATCCACAGATTACTAAGAAATAAATAAAATAACTCAGGACATTACACAGAGGTCTTTTAATCCCTGGCACGAGTTTTGGGGATTTTGAAACAAACAAACAAAAAACAAAAAAAGAAGAAAAAAGAGACCAAAATCTGCCTTGAATGCTACAAACAGATTCTTCACCTGGAAGGATTTCTTCTCAGAAGAAAACAATGAATGCTTGGAAAGATGGATAGATAAATGCACATGCTTATAGTAGTTTTGTTGCAAAATATCTTCTGCATTGCTAAGAAATGTAGTTTTGTTTGGGAAACTGGGTCTCCCATGTACCTACCTCTACTTAAGCACTTTCAGTAGAAGCTGAATGGAATAATTAATCTTTCCTAGCTGATGCAGTATTGGCAGTTTCAGTCCAAATGATAAAGAAATGGCAGTTTTTCCTTCATGCTGCTATCTGCAGAAATGTCATCGCAAAAGACACTAAACAATTAAATATTCACAGACAGATTTTCAATGAAGCTACGCTATTTTAAGATAGTTGGGGTTCTGGCCCTAAATTTTTAATTTCTCCAGGCTTCAGTATGGTTTCTTTTGTGTTTACATTTTCCTTGCTCTTTCTCTTGCTGTCTTTTTTCTTTTTTTCCTTCCTCTTTTTTTTTTTTTTTTCCTGAGGAGGAAATAAAGGATCATATTTTTTTATTAATAAAAAAGAAAAAGGAAGTGGAAAAATACCAAAAGAACAGAATTTGTCTTTATGAAAGAAAATACTGTAGATATTTTGCCAAAAAGGACACATAGTGAAAATAGATTAGTTCATTTGAGCAGTATGTGGAAAATATATATTTCCTGAAGCAGGTGGTGCAAATGAAGAGGATAGGAAGAAAAATGTCTTGTGTGGAAAGTATTCTTCAAAATGTGATTTCTCTCATCAAGTGAGGAGGCAGCAAAACATTGCACCACTGAAAGCTGCAGTGTTTCCTAGCAGGGTCTCTTTGGAATCATAATTTATACAGTTATATACACAGATCTCTTGGTTAGCAATGTTCTCTGGGTTTTTTATGCTTTCAATGAAGAGGTGGATAGAAAGATAAAATGGTATATTAGGTAACGAGGTAAATGGGAACAAAAAAATAAAGGAGGATCTGGGAGTGAAGACGGAGTATAACTATGTAGCAGAAAAGATATAACCTTGCATCTTTTGAAGAACAGCTTCTGTTCAGAAGGCAACGCCTCTTTGTTTTTTTCTTTGTCTTTCCCATCCACTATGGACAGAAAAGGTGAGGCAGGTACTGACTTCATTTGGCAAGAAGAGTCCAATATTTCTCTAATTAATAGCTACTTTTCCAGAACATAAAAATCCGGGTCAGCCAAAACTGTTCACAAACGTGTTGAATTAAGAAATCAATATATTTTGGCTTAGTTTTCTCCAGAGGTGAGGAACTGAGACATTTTGGAAAGAAATCAATGACCATTTATAGTCCAAATCAAATTTTGATTGCCATTGCTTGTGTACCAACTGAAATTCTGACCAGACTCTTATTTACCATCCTACCAACTTCCAACAGCTACTTCATTGTTCTTTCATCATATTCTAAAATGTTAATATTTATTTTTTTAGTGTTGCTGTTAAATCAAGAAATCAAGGAAATATGTTAAACTAACTTCAATGGAGTTAAAAGTTACAGGAAAAAAAAAAAAGTCCCTTATAAAACACCCTCTTCCCATAGGATTAATGTTTATATTTGTTTAAATAAAGTATTCTTACATGCGTTCATTCTTCACCATTATATACTTGACTGCATGGGAAACAGCAGAAGATATAGAAATCCAGGCTCAAGATATTTGCAGAAAAGTATTTGTTTGTTTTTTTCCAGTCCAAATATCTTCTGAATATTGCTGGGACTTGTATAATCCAATGAGGAGGGAAATGTATAGAGAGGGAGGAATCATCCTCTCCTTTCCACTGTAAGACCCTTCCCTTCAGTAGGCACTGGCAGACTACAGATCTGCCTTAAACTAGGTGCCTGAACCCCCTCTTTTAGTAACTGGGAAGAGGTAAAATTAGTCCAGCTCTTATTGTACTTACATAGACTTTGAAAGAAATAGACAAAAAGATTGAAACTCCTCGCTCTGGAGAAAGATTAACAGAATCACCATCTCATGTGAAGAAGCATAGTATTCCTAACATTTCTTAATAGTTCATTAGAGTCAAAATATAAGAGAAAAGACTGCCTAATGGTTAGTGCACTCATTTGGGAAGAAGGGTCATGGATTCAAGTCTGCACTTCAGTGACTAGCAGTTTTTTTCCATTGACTGCTTCATGTACGATTCAAGTATTTCTTCAGTTCAGGGCTCAGGGTTTTTGCCCTCTCAGATGAGTGGTCTAGCCATTGGGAGGTATGTTGTCATAGTTTTCTTATTTATACTTCCTCACTCTGGCTAAATGACTGATTTTTTCATATTACACAGAATAGCTTGAGTCTCTCCACATTAGGCTGAATGAATTTAAGTGATGGCTTAATTTTGGCTACCTAAAATTTTTGATAGCCCTGGGTGTCTCCCATCTTAGGATAGGAAAGGCTTTCTGGAATAGCTCAGGAGCATGCTGATGAATGGCAATTGAAATATTCTTAACGTTTGATCATGCACAAACACCCAGAATTAAAATTTCAGGTGCCAGAGAAACCTAAGTGTTTGTAAGTTAGAAATCTGTATGTTCTAGGGAACTTTAGGGCTACACAGCAGTTGGACAAAGATTTTAAGAATGAAAAGGTGTTCAAAGTTCAGTTAAACTTAATTATAGTGACAGCCATTAATTTGAGGGTTTGAGTTAAAGTGATTGGGAACTTTCATGACACCTACAAGGACTGAAAAACAAATCCACCAACTCCTAAAGGCTTAGCTATCCTTTGCCTCAAAAAATGCTCACAAGGGAAGAGCTGATGAAGGAAGATGTGTTAATAGAAAGCCTTGGGTTTAGTAGATACCTCCCCTAGGTTTCCCTTGTTAGGTATTTAAACATGAATAATTAAACACTCTCTAACAACTCATCCTATATAACTGATTTCCAAGCAGCTGGAAGATGTAGCAGCAACAAGTAACAAAAGTGAAAGGAAATGTTTGCCAGACCAAGATGGAAGTGTCAGCACAATGTTCTTCTATCACTGACAAATCCTTTTTCTGTGCTGCGCAGGGCTCGACGCTTCACATCAACTGCAGAAAGTTTCTTTGCATATGAAAATGTCAGCAAATGTAAAATGTATGCAGAATTAGAAACCAGGTTGATGAGAACAGAAAATGTGGTTGGGCGTGGCTACAACTTCCAAATCCACTCTTCACTCATAAATTTTACATTGCTATTTTAAAGGTTGTTTATGCTCACACATTTTTTTTAATTGGAACTTGACCAGATTGTGCATATTTTATGATGCCGTCACTTTCCCAAATATCATTCACAGTTTCTTTTTTTCTAACATTTACAAAATTTAATGACTTTCCTCCTATAAAAGATATAGACATCTGCATTTTTTTTGAAATACAATCAGTTTAAGCTGTTTAAAAACAGGAGGGGGGAACATCCTGCTTGATAGTTTACCAATAAAAATGAGGAAAGATAAAAACAACAACAGGAACAGACACCCCCTACTTCTAGCCTAAGATTTCTGCAATACAGAATGCACTGTGCTTTTCTGCTTTGAATGAAAATGCAGAGATAAGGAGAACAGGATAGAGTGGGCCAGAATTTTTCTAGTGAAATTGCATTTATTTAAAAAATGAGATTTCATTAAGCCCCATTATTCAAAAACTCTTGGGTCAGATGGACTATCAGACAGTTCTGAGGGAAACTCTTAAATTCCTGGTGGATCTAGTCTCCAGGTTTTTCAGAACTCTGGCACTTTAGCTGTGGGAAAAATATTGCTGTAGGTTTCTTGCAGCTATTATAGGAGCACTGTTCTACTCAGTCATTTGGGCTGACATTATACTGACTGTTAGCAATGAAACAGAAAAGAAGGCTGATCCTACAGATCTGGTTTTGTGGGCTTCCAGATCTTTGTAAGTTTTAATGAAATTGATTAAATTTCTGTTACAAGACAATTTTGTGATAAAAGGAGCACCTGATGTCTTGCTTTTTCCTACAGGAATTTCCTTTTACTCATTCAAATAGTCCTGTTAAATCCAAGAGAAAGTCACCAGTGATGAAAAAATCAGGAGCACAAGATATTATGAATGATTAAGCACTTAAAATACGTTCCCATGGTGTGGGTGGACTTTGTGTTTTATTTATTTATTTATTTATTTATTTGCATAGGATGATCCTATATGTCAACTTCAATCCACAGGATTTCCTGCTGTCCATAAACTGAATGAATGCTCCAGAGTAAGTCATCCCCTTGTACTATGTAAGTTTGTCTGAGTATGAAGTGCTGATGTCAACTTAGTAGACAGAGAGACAGATATTTTTAGGACAACAGTGAAAATTTAAAAGCAGTGAGTTTTCTGGGCTGTGTGTTGCTAGGGACAGTTTGTCATTCCCAGATTGCAGTTCAGACTTCTGCATATAGTAGAAAAAGTACTGTACACAGTTTTAAAGTTTCTTTTGCAATTTAAACCTTCCTCTTTAAGAAAATAAATAATGAAGTATAGTTCCATCCTGTTTGACCTTGCTTAGGAGAGGAGAAAGCACGTGATCCAGTGCTCTGAGCATTGATTTAGTATAAAGACATTTCCCTTCAATCTTGAGTGGATAAGTCATATACCTTATGTCTCTGTTCCTCATCTGTGAAATGGAGGTACTGGCATTTCCACACCAAATGTGGAAATTTAGCCAAATAACTGGGCTAAAGAAATATCCAACTTATTGCTTATTGAGATTGCCTCTTTAAAATCCCAGTTGCACCCATATACAAGATCCAGTCATGGATCTCATTCCACCCATGAGATCCAGTCACTCAAAAGCATCTTGTTTTACTCCTTCAAAAGCATCAGATAATTACTTTTGAACAATATTACCTACTAATACTGTATTAGACCTAAAAATTTTCAGTAAATTATTTTCTCTGCCTTTGTTTATATGTGAATCTGAGCTATCCTTTTTTTTGTATATTTTTACTACTTCTGAAGCTTAGATCAATGTGCCTTTTTTTTTTAACAACTACCCTTTACCCAATTGACCTTTCTACAAAGATTTTCTTTGTTCAGATGCATTTCTTATTTTTTCTTCTTCTTTTTTTCATCTTTTTTTAAATGAACCTAAAGGTAATTGTGTTTGTCATTGTATGCTGAATTATAATAGCTACTTTTGAGAACAGTGCTTTGTACAATGAAGACCACTTGATGACGATAATGATGATAAAAATAAACCTAGGAGAACAGATTGACTGAGGAACAGTATACCGGAATACACACTTGTGGGAGAAATTGGACAATGATAATACGAAAGACGCCAGAACTTCTTTTACCTGCTGAAGTTCTACTGTGCTACAACACAACACAGCTCACCTTTTAATTGTCCAGCTTTTAGTAGTACAATGAGTCTGAAAACTGAAAGAAGTAGGGAGAAGGAGCCAGCCTAACTAAGATGATCTGCAGTGTTGTCCTGGTTTCAGCTGGGATGAAGTTGGTTTTCTTCCTGGTAGCCGGTATGGGGCTGTGTTTTGGGTTTAGGTTGAGAACACTGACGTTTTGATTCTTGTTAAGTAGTGCTGAGTACTTGCTAAGTGGTGCTCACACTGATCAAGGACTTTTCAGCTTCCCATGCTCTGCCAGGGGCAGGGGAGGCTGGGAGGGGCACAGCCAGGGCAGCTGACTCAGACTGGGCGGGGGGGCTATTCCATACCACGTGACGTCATGCTGAGTATATAAGCAGGGGAGTTGGCCGGGGAGGGGTTCGATCGCTGCTTGGGGGCCGTGCTGGGCATCGGTCGGCGGGTGGTGAGCAATTGTACAGTGTACCGCTTGCTTTGTATTACTACTGTTCTATTTTTATTTTACTTTAGTTATTAAACTGTTTTTATCTCAACCCACGAGTTTTCCCCTTTTGCCCTTCCGATCCTCTCCCCCATCCCACCGGTGGGGGGGTGAGCGAGCGGCTGCGTGGTGCTTAGTTGCTAGCTGGGGTTAAACCACGGCAAATGTAGAAGACAAAACAGACAAATTATTGTCCCAAACTGGGGAAAGAGGAACTGTCTTACTGGCTTGCCTTTTGTCCCTAATTAGAAAAGGATTAGAGCGTGTGCAGCTTCAAAGTACAGAATCTGATTTTATTGGTCTGTTTTCTGCAATCCAATATGAAATAATTCCTACACTGATTTCCCTATTTCAGTCCCAGGTGTTAAAGAAAACTATCATTTTCACTTATGGACACTTTCAGAAAATCAGTGGTGTTTTAGAAACACTTTTCACAGGGTTATGCTTTGCTTGTTATGTTTCTTAATAGCTAAGGATTTTAGCCACATGTCTTCCCTTGAAAAAATCAGAAACTTCTCAACTGGATACTCCCCTTAGCTCCATGGTGTGGGTATGACCAAGCAGAAGAGAGCCAGAGAGGTCCTTCCAGTACCCATCACACTAACTCTTGCTGTCATTAAGTGTACAAAGTGGCTGCACTCTGGGACATTATGAACTCTGAGACCCTAAATAGGTCATTGATTTTATCACAGACAGCACAGGCAAAAGTAGGTACAGCCACAGTGTCCATGGGCAGAATCATGCCATGGTCATAGTCATGTCATGAAGTAGGAGGCAGAAGGGAAGTTATAGCCACTGTGCATCTGCCTTTGGCTATAACTAAAAGATAGGATGAAGAGCATCATGATAAAGATAACCCATTCTCTGTTCTGTTTGCTGACCCTGTTATCCTTTTAACTGTGGAGGAAAATACTGGAAACTCTGTAGATTCACCTCTTCCCCTGCCTGTTTGATCCTCTACCAGAGTGCTTAGATCCCATTTCTTATATATGTTTTCTGCCATCGGTCTCAAGTTATGTCGTAATGGATATTCCCCTTATGTATAGTGAAGATGATAACAATCACAGGAGTAATTTATACCACCTGTAAGGTACAATTGGAAATTCATTTCCTTACAGAGATATGTAAAGACAGACCTTTAAACATTTCTTATTTCAGTAGGAGCTGGTGCCTTAACACACCTGAGAGTCTTGGCCTGAAAGTTTTTGAGCTTTTTGACACCAAGCTCCACCAAGCCCACTGGATTCACAGATGGAGACCCTGCAAAAGCAGTCATGGTTGAAAGGAACGTGCTGTCTAGGGCATAACATAACCTATTTGCTTGGGCACACGTAGCTGATGGGTACACTGCTGTAATAGGTGTTTGTGAGATAACTGTGTACAGGCAATAAGGCAGGACACAAAGTGAGGCATGCTTATAAGTAATATGCCTCAGGCTCCTGTCTGAAAGCAGTGCCTCAAAGTTCAGACCGTTATTCTGTATTTAAGCAGAGGCTGATGTTATTAGATTTGAGTCTGTGGACCGTGTTGCAGTTCTATGTATGATTTGCAAAGGCAGCTAGAAAAAGGCATTAGAAAGAAGAAAAGTCTACATCCATAATAGAAGTGTGTCCTTAAGTCATGTGTCCTTGGAAATGTTACTTCTCCATTCTTCTGTGAGAGTTTATATGTTCCCAGGCATTGCACCACATTCCCCCTGCAGTGGGGATAACGGCAATAGAGTTAGGCCTTTATATTCACAAAGAAAGGTCAACATATGCCTTTATAAACCTTGAAAATATCTTTTTTCCACTTTCTGATAATCAAATATGTTGAAAGAACCAATCAATTGGATGTAAACATTTCATGTTCAGCAGTGTATAGTCATGCAGGACAGTGTATAATGAAATGCTCCAAAATAAAGAATGGACAAAAGTACATCCCTATTAAAAGCATAGATTTATTGACTTATCGATGTGTTTAAAAGGTCTCTGCTCTGAAACTAGGCTATATGTAAATAAGAACAATTGAAAGCAAAGGACATTCACAGGAAGAACTGAAACTGTATGAATCATTCAGTCTTTCTGTAGCTAGACTTAAAAATTATTTTTAACCTGTGCTTGTCTCTAATCCTGAATTCTTTTGTTATGATAAAAAACCCTGTTTCTACAAAAACAATTCTTACCCAAATTAAAAGACTGTGTCTCAACACTTCTGATTGACTTATTTTTAAACCATAAACATTTTAAAGGACAGGAATATAAGAATTTATGACAGCCATTTTTTAAACACTAGAAATAAGGAACAACGCAACATGAATATTTAAAATTAATAATGAACAGAACTATGCTCCTTCCTTTTAAAAAAACCCAAACAACAAACAAACAGAACCAAATAAAAAAACCCAACAACATTACACTCTTGTTTTTAAACTCCTTTTATTTATTCAAATCCATAAATTTTTGTTCTTTTTCTTACAATGTAAAGAGTGTACTTTACACTCAACTCTGTAGACATAAAAATAATACTTCAAGTATATGTTATGATTTCTATATCTCTCCAGGAAATAATAGTGAAGAAAATATCTCTGTATATACATAATTCTATACACACATATATTTTAAAACTCACACTAACTCTTCTCTGCAGCTCATTGCCTCAAGATAACTTGGGAAGAAAACTTCAGGAAAGGCTTAGGATGCTGACAAATTATCTCTGGCAAATCCCTCAATGTTTATGGCTCTGCCCTGCTTGAAAGTTCACCTTGACTGCTTGGAAGTTCACTCTGCAAGTCACAGTACCCCGAAGCAGTCAGTAAAAGAAAAATATACACTTCTCTGAGGTGTTCCAGCTTGAAAGTTTTACTTCTAATTTAAATGAAGATCCTAGTCTTCCTGATGGTGCAGCTGAAGTCTAATCATATGTAGCCTTTTGCCAGCTTTGCTATAGGTCTAGGAGGGGGAAGACAGCTAGAGCAGAAGACAGCTAGAGACGGTAGTATCTTAAACCATTGAAGCAAGGTTTTGCAGATCTCATCTAACAGAGCTTTTAGATATTGTATACACAAAGGGACTATGCAAACTTAAATTAAATCACGCAGGAAGATGGTGGGAATAGAGATTAGTCAACGTATTTTACACACATAACATTTATTTTGATACTAAATCTTCTATTGAAATTAATGGAAGATTAGACAGCTAAATCTATTTGCAAATCTGACACACCATAGACTAAGATGCTTCAATGCATAAGGCATCCCTGTCTGATGGGATTAGGAAGAAATACAGTTTAGAAGCACACCGTTATATAATTGGGAAGGTTTACATAGCTGTAAACCATGTTGAACCACAGCACATGACCAAATTATTAAAATATTCTTAAAGCACAAATATAAGCAAATGAATGTTGATCTTCAGGCAAGTGACAGAGATATCATTCCACTTATACATAAAAACAAATTAACGCCTTTCTGTTTGAAATGCTCTACTAACTGCAGAAAGAAGTCTTACATTAAACAGTTTAGGAGAACATTGGTGAAAAGATAGAAAGTTTTAAACTACACCCACTGTAGATGAACAATGATTTGTTGATCAGATGCCTGTTATTTGAGAAAAGACTGATAGTTTGGGAAAACCAACTTGAACATAACATATTTGGGGAGTACCAATTTATCCTGGTGTTTCACTTATAGTATCTTTCCAATGCCTTGATTCCACCAAATAAAATTTACAGCACTCCCAGGTGACAAAAGACAAAGTTGTTGGATCATTTAACTTCTCATAGTAGCCCAAGAGAAAAAAGAGAAAAAGTGGAGGGAGAATGGTAACAGACATGATGCTGAGTTATTATTAAAGTTGTTCAGACGGATGAGCAAGGTACTTCAAACGGAAGGAGGAATGTCTCAAACATTGTTCAGCTTTAAGACAGAACCTTCTGGGTGAGATTAGAAAATGCGGAACAGCATTTGGGGGGAGAATTTTTTTTTTTAATGCATTGTTAGCTATAGAGTTCAGCAATTTTAATTTGTTTATCTGTTGACATCCACCTACTTGCTTACAGTCAAACACATGCTTACATCAATCAAAACATAAATGTCAGATACCATCACTAACATCACTGGAGTTATACCATCTTTATCAGCTATCTATAAAGTACTTCTAATTTAGTCAAAACAAGAACCCTTGGAATGATTGTGGGAATCAATTTTTCTGAGACTATTTCCACCCAGTTTTGAAATTAAAAACTTTCAGTACTATCAAAGTACTCTCTTCGGCAATCACTTGCAACTCACCTAAATAAGTATCCCTATCCTTACATCACACACGATTTTCTTACAAAATTTAGTGTAAAATGGTTAATAACTCAAAAAGCTTGTAATACATCAAATTAATCTGTTAATGAATGCATAAAATCAGCATCAGGTTACCAGTGCTTCCAAGGTGAATCTCTTTTGGGCTCCTCTTCTTGGAATCCCTTTGTGTAACAACTAATAAAGTAAGGTATAAGGTCAAAGTTACTGGTAATACAAGGGTGAGATCTGTAGGAAAAGCAAGCCGAACAAATATTTTTATTAGAAAAACTGAGAAAAACAAAGAACAAGCTTTTGAGCACATGAGATCTGGAAAAGAAGAATATTGATTGGTGTAATAAAGTTGATTTCTTTTGCTGCAGATCTTTACCTTTGAGTATCACAAGCACAAGAATACCATTACTACTAAACATGTTGTAGTACATTTAGTACTTATACCCATGGTGATAGTCCCCCGTTACTTTTAAAGAAAATGAGCAGGAAAATAACTTAGGAAAGCTAAATTTTAGAAATGACTTTTCACAAAGTGATTAAGAGAAAAATCACCTTCAAAAGCCAAACATACCACCCTGTTTGATAACCTAACTCTTCTGGAAAGGAGTCAAATTTTTCCTAGAAGGCCTGTGAACATAAAACTGAAGACGACAGCCCTAGTTCCAAAAGCACTCCCAGCTCTAGAACAGGTGTTAAAGGTTCACTCTGATCAAGGAATCACTTTCTGAGTTTTCTACTTGGAAGGCAGACCAAATGCTGAGACACAGACCAGTGTTTCAGCACACGCAATCTTTTTCTGGAGTAAGGGTGCAAGTAACTTACATCTACTCATGTTACTTATGCTAACACACTCATGTATGTTATATTACTATGCAGGAAACTGCTTTCCTATGTAAGTATGTAAAACTAAACTCAGCTAAGGTTGTTGTTCCTCTTACAAATGAATGCATCAGAATCTGGCGCACAAGATCAAGCAAGAATGACTTTTCAAAGAATCTTGCTGGTGCAATTTTATTATGCAAAGCATGACCCCCAAATCTATGTTTACATGATAGAAGAGAATGGCTCTGAAGGTAATAGATTTTGCCTTTTAAAAGAATTTGCATTATAAAAAAAAGGCATTTAAGTGGAAATAGATCTAACATAATACACATTTTAAAAAGCTGCCTCAAAATGTATTTACCTGGCAGAACAGCTGTTCTGGTCTCCTGAGTAAATAATTAAATGTTTCAAAGAAACTGCACATATACATATTTACCTGATAGAATGGAACAAGTATAGCCAATATTTTTTATCATGCTTGGAATACATAAAAATTATTTCTGCAAGGACATGAGCCAATATGGTCCTCATCATTTTATAAACTTGTCCTGAGGGACAGCCTTTAAATCTGAGGTAGAGATGTTTTGGCAAAACAAACGAACAAAAAAAAACACCAACAAAAAACAGACAGTTAAAATGTTGGTTCATTAAAACAAAATACATTCTGATGACAGGATTATTTTTTATGGCAATTTTGACATTTTGATTTTTAGGAATAAGGACAGGAAATTCAGAATTGTCAAAACCTTCTGGTTTTACACTCTCAAATGAATATTCTCATTTTCTTTGCTGCCATGCATTTTCTGTTATGTATAGATATTCTTTCAGTTTGATTTTGTATGCTAGTTGTTTTTCAGTCCCAGAGGAGGGTGGGAACATAGGCTGGGAAAATAAGATGGAAGGTCTTTGAATAGCCTGTGAGGTTTCTGGTTAGTTTGGAAATGAATAGCTGAATTCCAGACTCATGGCCACAGCATTGCAGAGGGACTGACCCAGATCTTCATGCTGAACCTGCAAAGGCAACAACATACAAATACATCTATATATGTCACATGCATGAGAGCTGCCTACACAACAGCAGGAGCCGCTAAAGACATTCAGTTTGATGGCTGCTGGTATTCATTGACAGCTGGTTTCTGTAGGAGGCAGAGCTAGAAAATGTCATGTTTTATGAACCTGCCTCCCTCACTCTGAGGATTCCAGTGAAAGACAGAAGCAGAAAAAATCTACTGCATCATGTAAGCAAGCAATATAGAAGGCATTTCAGATATTTCCAGTTCTGGTTATTTTGGCCAAAGGTATGGTATCACACCTAATTTTCCAGCAGCCAGTATCAAGTAGAAGAATAAAAATAGAAGAATAGAATCAATATCAATCAGTATCTGTTCAGTCTGTTTTGTTACCTGCATTTGTTTCACTGTCACAATATTTATCTTTTTCCATAAAAATGGCCCTCTCTACATATGAAAGGAGTTCTCTTCTGTAATTATCAGGGAAAGTTTTCTTCCTTGTGGAGCAACAGGGCTACAGTGACTTTAACATAAGGAATGGAGAGGGACTTCCAGTATTAACTTTTGCTTTTCACCATCTTTAAACCTATAGAGGAATTCATATGATTAATTGTAGATGTCTACAATGTAGATATCACCTGAGGGTCTCTTCATAGTCAGTGGGCATTTCTAGGATGCAATTCATCTTATACCAAAGTAGACATCTAAATGAGATCAGATGAAAAGTGACCTGGAAGCATCTATTGGTCTTCACTGAGTATAAAGGAAGATGAGTGAGTAGGTAAAATATAAGTTTCTATACTGTTGATGTTTACATTTAGCTACAAGAATTCCTGTTTCTTTCCTGGGCTATGCAGGAGCAGATTCAGTAGCTGCAACTCTGTACATCAGACTGGTACTACTCATGTTGAACTGGAATTTGGCCTGAAAAAAAGTCTTAACAAAGTCATAGCAAATACAGTTTTCAGTCTAGCCACTTTTTCATTTTACAGGTACGCACGCTGCTCTAAGTAGCATGTATGAGTAAGAGAGCCTCTTTGTTTACCCAGAAAAGCATCAAGTCATTAAATCTGAAAAAGATGACAAACAGATGCAAGGGATTAATTCCAAACACGGCTGAAAGCCGTTAACAACATTATCCGAGCCTCTCTCACAAACCTAAAGAGAAGACTACCATTTTTGCTATGTGCAACTTTTCTGTTGCTTGAGCAGCCACTGACGTTTTAGAAACACAAATCTAAATTCTTATATATCTTTTCAGGAGAGATGTCTGAAGTGTCCTTTTCACAAAGCATGGGGTGATGCAATCTTCTTCTACATATGAATTAAATATAGGGTGAAAACTGGCTTTCTATATTGGAAAGTCAAATCTAGATTTAGCAATGACATGAGTGTGAGTATGCTATGCACACCAGAACACACATACACCTGTAACTGTAGCACCAGATTCCATTTGATTCATCCATCTGAAACAATATGCTAGGATCTTCTCAATCTTAGGCAGGAAATATGACTGAAGAAACAGTGCTTTTAAGGGGGTTTATCCACCCTGAACATTTCAATTCCATAAGACAGGTTGTATGAAGTAGTTGCTGATAAGATCTGGTGATATAGAGCTTATATGAGAATAATAATTAAAATGCTTAAAAGAAGGGGTTCTCACTCAGTTATCTGCTTTACCCGTTATATTCCATCCATTAAATATCATCTCTTATATGCATGGTTTCTTAGATGTTCAGAAAAAAGGGAGGCTTGAATCATGAGCAGACACAGACTATGAGAATGCTTTAACCTCATGAACCTTTTCTTGTTGATATAAGAAAGAACTGACCTGGCTTGTTTAACTGTGGGAGAGGACTTCTAGCTGACAGGGGCCTCCAGCAGACCAGAATCAGATTCTGTCTCTGAGATGACTCTGAAGAGATTTCTAAATACTGTCTGTTATGAATTGCAGTTTTAGGTACCTCACTCTTACCCATATGTGTCCTCAGGAGCCTATGACCATCTCAGGTGTCTGACTGCCTTCAGTCATTTTAGCAAAGAGCTAAGCCACATTGGTAGTGGGTCTCGTTTATATATTGGACCCATCCTCTCTCCATGCTTCAGTCAGCATCTGAAAAATAGTGATGTTAGCACTTGCCTTTTTCCCAGGAGTGGTGAAAATAAATATAAAAGAACTACAGTTACCGTGTCTTCTTAATTAAGCTGGTATGGAGTAAGTTCTTATTGCACTTACCCTGGTGTACACTAAGAATAAATTACTGCTACCTTAGTTTATATAAGATGTCATAGGAAAATCAGTTTGGGGATCCTTATTTTAAATTCCATTTTGTTTGTTTGTTTGTTTGTTTTTAAAGGATTATGGTGAAATTGTTGATTGGGGGGAGAGGCTTTATTCAAACTGTTTGAAAGGCAAGGAGGAATGGTTGTTGCACTGATGAAGCATAATCACATTAATACTTTATTGTTGTATTTGTCAATATATTAGTGCAATGTTTTATTGTATACATTATTAACTCTTGCTGTTAAATGTTTTATGCTGGTCTATTACATTTTTTATTTTGACTGTGATAAATTTTGATCTAAGAGAACTTTGTTTTCCTTTGGAACAAGAGAAAATTATAACAATACATTAAAGGAAAGATGAGATCTAAGCTAAACCTAGTAAATACAAAAGGTGGTATTTTTCTGCCTCTTCTTAATCTTCCCCCCCCCGCTCTCTTTGTGTGAGTGCTCCATTCTTTGCTCAGAAGCTGAAGAGTTTATGACTTTAAAATCTGTACTGTTGGAGGCTGAGAACTTAGCTTTCTACAGTATCTGTACAAACCATCTGTAAGTCCTAAGCAACAAGCAGGAATTGGTTCAAGAAGAAACTATAGATGAATCACTAAGTAATACTGTCTATGTTATAAGTTTGACTTCCCAAAGGTAGTAGTAAAAAAAAAAAAAAAAAAAAAGGCAAAAAACCTACTAAAAATAATGTTGTAAGTTTAAACTATTGAGTGGAAAGTTAGGAAAAAAAGGAAAGAAAACAGAATGCAGGGTGATGCTAACTCGAGAAGCCAGGAAATTAAAGGCAAGATTTGTGAAGACCCTCAGCACACTTAGATCCTTAATAGGAATCTCATGCCTGCCTGCCATTAGAACCTTTGAAAACATCGTCCTGAAATCCTTCATCTCCTTTTCATGTAAATGTACCATAGCCATAATAAAGTCATGCAGAAGACCTGCATACCCTTTGACGTGAAAGGAAGGAGGGATGGAAAATGTAAATGAATGTATTGAAAGGGTTATTCAAGCCAAACAAGCACTGCTTCAGAAATGTAAATCCAGAACCTGAAGAATCATGGAGAGGAGTCTAAACAGTCAGAGAAGCTACTAAATAATTTTTAAAAAAAGTAGGTTAGGATTGTTTCTGGTTTCTCTTACTGCTCTGTTACTGTTAAGAGCAAAAAGCTGCCCCTCTGGGCTGGCAATGTTGCTGTTGCCTGAGCATCCTGTTTGAGGGACATCTCCTCAGGCAGCTACATCTTCTGTCACCATTATTGGAAGGTGACTGCCTGGAAACTGAAGAAACTGCTGCTTGAATAGTGATTGTTCAATTATGACTGAATGAATGTTTAATAAATTTCATAAGACCACAGACTTTGAATATACTTTTCCATCTTATGGGAGGTATTTTTCTGTCAGAGAAGCCACCCACCACACCTATTTCCTGCAGGCTGTTTCCTGATGTTGTCTAATAAAGAACTTGAAGTCAATTTATTTAAAATATCCCCGCAGTCATTTGTGTAGACCATGGATTCTTTTGAAGAGATGTTGGTAATTAGTCCTAAAGCAAAAGACTTAATTTCTTCCTTTTGCAAATACCAGCTGTCTTTCCTCATCAATCTACAGCAGGACTTAACGTTTTTTTTTCTATAAGGTCAGGGTGTTTCCTCAAATGGAGTACCATTTATGAGTGTGATTGCTAATTGCAGTTATGCTACTAGATTGAACTGAACTCTTGGTCATCCTTGACTGATCCTTCCTTCACCATCCAGAAAATCTTTTTTCACCTTCCACTATAATTATAATATGGCAACCCGGTCTAAATAAGTTCCTTTTTACAATAAACTACTAGTTACTGAATTCTCTCTGACACCAAATTTTACCAGGGCTCCATATCCATATATAAATTATTCCATGTTGAACAGACTGACTGAAAAGTGTAACCGGTTTTTTTTAGATTTTCGAATGGAAGATAATTTGTTAGTTATATGAAAGTTTTCTTTATAAATGCCTACAAACATGTATATGTATATATCTATTATATACATGCATGCATGTGTACATGCACTCACATATGCATGTAAGACAAAATGCTTTGTTTGTTTTTGTTTGTTTGTTTGTTGTTAACATTTTGTTTGGTTCTGTGACCTTTTTCCCTTCTATAATATCTTGTGGAGGTTGGTTTGTTTGTTTGTGTGTTTTTCCTCTCAAGGGAGCCAAAATTTTCCATACGAGACTTTAATGAAAAATTGCCATGTTGATGACTGTATACAACATATACATTCATTTAAGCTATAATATTAAAATTATGTCAATATTGTTCTCTGTCCCTTAGAGATGTGAAGAAGGAAACTTGGTTTTCATGACTTCAATAAAGGGACAGAGGTTAGGGATGTCACTTTCCAGATGCACACACAGTGACACCTGCTCAGCTCTTGAACAGTCAGGCCAGACACAGAAAGAGACAACAAGATGCCAAACTGCCCTAGGGGACTTCCACACATGGGAAGTGGTGGCTGCCACCTCTATATCAGAGGCAAGTAAGGCTTATCTGTCACCTCCTATTTGCATTTCACTGCTTAAGTAGAGAGGTGAGGGTCATGCCTCAATTCTTTGTCTCTGATTCCTGGAGGAGAAATAGTGCTTAGCATCCTAAGTGAAAAACAGGACACTAAACTGCAATTATCAATGACTCACCTTCCTTTGGCTCTAGTGACAGAGGCTTGTGATTTTGGAGCTGGACAATCTGAGCTCTGTTTCTGCTGAGATATTAATGGCTGAGGATAGTACAAAGTGTATTGGCAGCTGCAACATCAATGAAGATCATCAGTTAGTTAATCACAGTGTATGCAGTGTAACAACTCCATCTTATCAGAGGCTTTTTTTTTTTGTGCAAGAAGATTTAGAGTTTCTAAATGACATTTGGTCCTGGATGCTAAGTGTTGTATTTTCCCAAACCAGTAGGCAATCTTTGCCCCAAACAGCTCAGACTCTGATCCGCAGAGGTAATTCAGCTCTTACTTTCTAGTCCATCAAGATAAATTATCTTGATTTACCTTCATAAATCTAGGCCCCAGAGTTGAAAGAAACAAAGCATAATAGGAGAGAGAGTATGACTGTCCCCGTGTTGCACAAAAGCACAGAGAAATGGATTTGCCCAAGGTCATGTAGGGCATAACAGGAACAGAATTCAGGTCTCGGAGTCCTAGTCTAACATATTAACTACAGATTCTGCTTTCTTCCCCTCTGTGCTTTTATACTTTCATACATGGTACAGAAAAGACCAAGTGCCATGTATTACTGAACCAATCTCTCCTTTTTCAAGTTCCTGACTTTCTGTTGCAAAGGGACTAAGCAGGAAATTAATCAAGGGCAAAACCAAAAATTAAAGGAATCTATAAGTGTATTTCCAGCAATTTGCAACTAGAAAGTTGGATCAATACAGTATGCATTAGAAAATACAATGTGAATTAGAAAATATAATAGGAAAGCAAACAAAAAAGGCATCTCTGAGTTAAAGAATGTCATTCTTACATTCTCACCGTGTTAAGCTCATTAGAAAAATCCTCCTTGTCTGTATTATTTCCTCTCTCTTTTCACTTTAAAGATAAATCCCATAATTTCTACTTTTACATATGCTAACACCCAACCCAATTTCAATAAGGTTTTCAGCTGTACCATGCCCTTGTAAGCCCCCTCACCTTTGAAAGCTGTTCTGGAATTTGTTTCTCATATCTATTTTTTTTATTATTATTATTTAAGGATCATAAAGTGGAAGTCAGGTTGCTGCATTTTCAGAGACAGATGAAGCAAAGTGCTCCACTGGGAGTATTCAGCCCCAGTGCCTTGCTGTATTATGGCATATGGAGTTGCGTCTCCAGGCGCTGACATTAGCAGTCCTGCTTCAGGTAACTCATTTAGCTTTGGTGTCATTTTACAATAAATATACCATCCACCGACACAAATTAGACAGCTATTGAGATTAATTTTGAGGCACTATCGGCAACATCTTAAATCAAAAATCATTCTTTATTAGCATGCTCGGCTGTACAGTATTCTCTTTTCCCCTTCCCCCCTCCCTTCCCTGCCACAAGAATAAATGAGCCCCCATGGTTGACACAGCGCATCAAGTGTTTTATAATAGTCTAATTGTAGCTAATGGTTTGTGCAGCTAATTAAGGCCCTATGAATTACAGTAATCAGTCAGCCTCATCTTCTAAACCAGATAGTTCTATTCAAGCGTCCCTTCAGGAAGAAACAAAAAAAAAAAAAAAAAAAAAAAAAAAAAGGGAGAGAAACGGGAAAAAAATTCTGAAAAGAAAGAGAAAGGAAGGAAAGAGAAAAGAGATCATAATGATCTGGTATGTTCATTACAGTGCAAATAAATTAATATAACTTCTTCTTCCGTTTCTTGTTAGTTTTACAGAAATGCTTATGTAAAGTAACATGAGCCTTTGCATTATGGTTTGCAATAACAGAAGAGGAAATTATGGTGTTCCTACTTCTGATGTAGGATATATATTTTAATTATGGTACTTTATTGGAGAATAATATCTTCATTTGGGAAAAAAACTGTGGATGAATAGTGATTTTGATTATATCATCATTTAGGAGAAAAGGTTAAATACAAAAGAGGCATATGTAAGCCCTAGTTTCACTGTAACCAAATGTTGTGGGAGAACCTGAAGCCTGTAAATGCAGAGTATGTCATTAAGTTATGGAGAAGGCATTGTTGTGCAAGACGAGGTGTGGCTATTGAGAGGGAATGTCCATACTGCCCAGGATGTTTATTGCAGCAGATCTTCCTGGCTGTTGTGGGTTAACCCTAGTAGACAGTTAAGCACCCCACAGCCATTCCCTCACCTCTCCCTCCCACCTCCCAGTGGGACAGAGGAAGAGGAAAGGAAGAGTAAAAGCAAGAAAACTCATGGATTCTGATAAAAATCGTTTAGTAAGTGGAGAAGTGGAAGGAGAAAGAAAACAAAACAAAACAAGTGATGCAAAGACAATCACTCACCATCTCCCATGTGCAGACCAAAGCCCAGCCAGTTCCCAAGCAAAAGATGACCTACTCAAACCTCCCACCTCTCTATTTTATTGCTGAGCATGATGTTATACAGCATGGAATACCTATCTAGTTATTTCAGGTCATCTGCCTTGTTGTGTCCCCTCCCAGCCTCCTGTGCACCCCCAATCTATTTACTGGGGGGGCAGGGTGAGAAACAGAGAAGATCTTGACGTTGTGCAAGTACTGTTCAGTAATTGCTAAAACTTTAGTATGTTATCAGCATTTTTGTAGTCACAAACCTCCATACAAGCAGCTATGAAGAAAATTAACTCCATCCCAGCCAGACTCAGTACATAGACCTATTCCTGCCTGGTATGTGTCGTTTGGATCCTGGAGCTCTACAGATCCCACTTGGCAACAAGCAATGCTGGGGTGCACTTTAGAGAATTTCCCTGGTCATGAGACACTGCCAAAACAGTAAAGGAGATAAAAAGAGGTACCAATTAAGCACAGCAGACTAAATTCCCTTCACCTAACTTAAGATAATGTAGATGCGCAAACTCACCATCTTAAACCCTCACTAGAAGCAGTGGTAAGCAGTAGGCAATTTTAGCACATAATTCCTCTAACTTATTTTCATAGAATCATAGAATCATAGAATCGTTAAGGTTAGAAAAGACCCTTAGGATCATCAGGTCCAACCGTTAACCTACCACTGCCAAGTCCACCACTAAACCATGTCCTCAAGTACTGCATCTACCCGTCTTTTAAATACCTCCAGGGATGGGGACTCAACCACTTCCCTGGGCAGCCTGTTCCAATGCCTGACTACTCTTTCAGTAAAGAAGTTTTTCCTAATATCTAACCTATACTTACCCTGGCACAGCTTGAGGCCATTTCCTCTCGTCCTATCGCTTGTTACTGGGGTGAAGAGACCGACCCCCACCTCTCTACAACTTCCTTTCAGGTAGTTGTAGAGGGCAATAAGGTCTCCCCTCAGCCTCCTCTTCTCCAAACTAAACAACACCAGCTCCCTCAGCCGCTCCTCATAAGACTTGTGCTCTAGACCCTTCACCAACCTTGTTGCCCTTCTCTGGACACGCTTCAGCACCTCGATGTCCTTCTTGAAGTGAGGGGCCCAAAACTGAACACAGTATTTGAGGTGCGGCCTCACCAGGGCCAAATACAGGGGCACTATCACCAGTCTGGTCCTGCTGGCCACACTATTCCTGATACAAGCCAGGATGCCATTGGCCCTCTTGGCCACCTGGGCACAATGATGGCTCATGTTCAGGTGGCTGTCAACCATCACCCCCAGGTCCTTTTCAGCCAGGCTGCTTTCCAGCCACTCCTCCCCAAGCCGGTAGCGTTGCCTGGGGTTGTTATGACCCAAGTGCAGGACCCGGCACTTGGCCTTGTTGAACCTCATACAGTTGGCCCCGGCCCATCAATCCAGCCTGTCCAGGTCCCTCTGCAGGGCCTTCCTACCCTCCAGCAGATCAACACTCCCACCCAACTTGGTGTCATCTGCAAACTTAGTGAGGGTGCACTCAATCCCCTCATCCAGATCATCGATAAAGATATTGAACAGGACCGGTCCCAACACTGAGCCTTGGGGAACAGCACTCGTGACCGGTCGCCAACTGGATTTGGCTCCATTCATCACCACTCTCTGGGCTGGGCCGTCCAGCCAGTTTTTAACCCAGCGCAGTTTGCACTTGTCCAAGCCATGAGCAGCCAGCTTGTGCAGGAGAATGCTGTGGGAGACGATGTCAAAGGCCTTACTGAAGTCCAAGTAGACAACATCCACAGCCTTCCCCTCATCCACTAAGCGAGTCACCTTGTCATAGAAGGAGACCAGGTTAGTGAAGCAGGACCTGCCTTTCATAAACCCATGCTGGCTGAGCCTGATCCCCCGGTTGTCCCGCACATGCCGCATAATGGCCCTCAGGATGATCTGTTCCATGATCTTCCCTGGCACCGAGGTCAGGCTGACAGGCCTGTAGTTCCCTGGATCCTCCTTCCGGCCCTTCTTGTAGAGGGGCATCACATTAGCTAATTTCCAGTCATCTAGGACCTCCCTGGTTGACCAGGACTGCTGATAAATGATGGAGAGTGGCTTGGCAAGCTCCTCCGCCAGCTCCCTCAGTATCCTTGGGTGGATCCCGTCTGGCCCCATAGACTTGTGGGCATCTAGGTGGAGGAGCAGGTCGGTGACTGCCACCTCTTCGACAACTGGGACTTCATTCTGTGCCCAGCTCAGGGGCATGAAAACCTTGAGGATGATCAGTCGGACTATTAAAGACTGAGGCAAAGAAGGCATTAAGTACCTCAGCCTTCTCCTCATCCTTTGTGGCCAAGTTTCCCTCTGCATCCAGAAAGGAGGGAGATTCTCCTTGGCCCTCCTTTTGTCACTGATATACTTGTAGAAACATTTATATTTAGAAATATTTATATAAAATATAGAAAATAGAAAATAGAAATAGAAATATTTATATAGAAATATTGATATATATTTTATATATTGATATATATTGATATATATTGATATATATTGATATATATTTTTATATATTTTTATATATGTATATATAATTATATATTGATATATATTGATATAATATTTATATAGAAATATATAGAAATATTTATATAGCTAAACACCTGCCTTTAGCCAGATAAAGTCAAATGAGGAAAAGCCCCCAACCAATGTGTCTACCTTGTCCACCTTGAGGATGAATATGCATTTGAGTTGACAATAAAGGTAGTACAGGACAAGTACTACAGGACAAGTTTTCTTCCCCTGAAGGTCATACCTCATTTTTATGAAAAGTATGAGAAGTATGGCCAACATAAGACAGGTTTGGACTTCAGTGTGATCCATGTACAGAGATGGAGGACTGAAGTGACAACAAATCTGAGGCACTGTGTTGAAATTTTAGGAATCCAAACTTCAAGGCTTCTATATACACCCACTTTGATTACATCTACACTAGCAAATTAAACAGTGACAGGGGATGTTCCCAGGCACAAAAGTTCAGTTTTCTGTACTGTTAAATTGTTAGTGTGCTCCCTGGCATGGATTTGTGGTATCTCAATTAGCATTCTCCCAGACAATGAGAAGCCCACAGGCAAGAAACAGATTGCAGTAGGTAGTCTGGATATGGCTTTTCTCTTTTGAAAGTTAAGATTGTTTAGTAGTACAAAGAAAGCTCATTCCATGCTGCTCAACTTCAGATCGAATGGATTATATGAGATGGATTAAAATTACTGCTGTGGCTACCAAACCCTACAAGATGTCCATGTTGTTTAGTTACAGGTTCATCATCTAGAGCACCACTGACCAGAGGTACCAGAGTTAGCTCCAGATATGCCAGTGTGTTTAGACATCCCAACTTTCACTGCTGAGGTCTGTTGCACAACTGTCCAACATATGTCAGTACTTATGTTCCATTAGTATTCAGAGCCTAAGATTTTCATTACTTATGTTACCTGCAGAGCCTGTTCCTGCTGTAATTCTCAGAACCTGCTTCCAGGCTGGGTTCAGCACAATGCTAAGCTGTGTGCATATGTTTAGGGGTGGCAGGAGAAGGAGGCAAGCTGTGCCTTCATTACAGAAGAGACGTAGTTGTGATGCAACCCACAGCCAGGATGCTCAGATGCCCATCCCAGCCATGTGAAAGATTGTGCATTCTGGTCACTTCAGTGCACAGAAGGAGATGGGAGAGGGTATTCCCCTGATTCCTCAGCCTGGATGATCAGGGGACCAGGAACTCGGAGCATACGACTGAGCTCACTCTCCCTGCAATGTAGGCACATTGGTAGCTGTGAATGGTTTTACCTTTGTAATCCAGTGCTTGCAACACTCATTTAGAACATAAGAAGCCCAGATTCACTGGCTGATTTGCATTAAGAGTAAAACAGATAAAAAACATGGTTTGTTTGGTTTTTTAAATAATTACCATTCCTGGAACCTGAGAGCAACAGGGAAGTAAGACATCTACAGCAAAGCAGACAAAGAATCTGGACTTCAAAAAAATTACTACAGTAGATGTAGTCTGTGGAATCATTCTCAGAACCTTAAGAATAAACGAGTAAATGTTTTAATATTTTACAGAGAATGGAAAAACTTTGGAAGAAGAAATTTGAGAAAAGTCTTCGTAGCTTGTAGGTCACTCACTAGGTGTACTATGTAGGAATCAAAGCTGCCTAACTCCAGGTCATCAATTTCTATATGGTCAGGGCCCTTTCCACTTAGAAACAACAATTCTGAATTACTTTTCACTAATCTAGTTTTACCCAATTTATTAATCCTAACAATGTCATGCAGGAGTCTGTGGCACAATAGAAAACCCTGGTTCAATATCAAAAATAGCGTCTTAATTTTTTTTTCTTGCATAAATATATATAGATCATCATAACTTCAAGTACACCTGAATACTGTGTTGATCCCAGATTTAAACTGATTGTACCTTTTACCACTCCACTATTTGTTTGAGAACTTTTGAAAGTCTTGATCGTGTGGCATCAGGTGCTAGGTTTATGAGAAACTTGGAACATGCTGAAAAAATTAAATTAGCTACTGGAGGAAAACCAACCAACCAACCAACCAACCAACCAACCCACCCCCCCAGATAAAGCAAACTCTAAACAAACATTGTTCTGATTGAGTTTCATTCTAATCTCCTGAGTTGTTTGTTTCTTTCCTCCCACTTGTATTATGAGAATTTTGTATTTGTAGAATCATTTTTTGAAAACTTCTAGTGCCAGACAGTTTAGCAGAGTGCAGTCTGACATGTTGCAATTTTCCCCCTTTTACAAAACAGCTTATCCACAGCCTCTCAACATCAGCCATTATATATTTATAGTCTACAGTCTGGCTTTGCTCTTCAAAAGTTACTGTCCAATTTCTGCACAAGAGTAAACCTCAGCTAATGTTTATGAATGGTTCTTTCCTTTCTAGTAAGAGACTAACATAAGTGGTCTGAACCAGCTCTAATGCATCTAAAGCTCTACTTCAGGAAAGCAATGGTACTGATCAAGCACTAAATTCTATGCATATAGTCAAGTGCTTTGCTGAATCAGGACCTGATGAAGGTCCATTTACATTAATGCATTTAAACCAATCCTGATCTGCAGCCCCTCTACTCACTGCTGGTTTTGAATTATAGTTTTTATTTACAGACTGGACTGGGTACTGCTTTTTTTATGATGAACAGGATATGAAGGATGAAAGATTCAGGAAATATATTTAATATGTGATCTACCTAATATGGAACAGATCTTGTGTCTCCAGAAGTGAAAACCTAATATTCTACCTAGAACTGGACTGAAATTTAAGTTGATAAAATTAGGCATTTTTCATATTTGAAAAAAGCCTTGCTTTTACTTACTTCATTGGCTTTTTTAGATCTAGTCCCATATTCATGTTTCTCCTTTTCTTTATGTCTTGGGCTGCCATTTGCCCTAAAGGAAAATAAATATGGTTTCAAATACAAAATATGCTATTTATGCCTAGGTCATGATTTTCATTCGCTTTATACTCACTTCTTGCATAAACACCCATAACAAAATGGGGATGAAGAATCAGATCAAAAGAATGCCTGATACAGTAAAACTAAGGGTGAAGTCATGCTGAAGGTTATGTTGTATAGAATCAGTGCTGAAATTTAGCGACATTTGAAATTCAGATACAGCTAAAATCCCCTAAGCGGCTGTGGCTCCTTGGGTAAACTGCATTCAAAGTGAAATCATCTCCTTTTTCCTAACCCAACAATTAAGCTATCATCTCACCACAATCACTGTAGCATTTTCTAAAATTAATGGATTTATTAGTGATTCCTGAGCCTGTGTGGTTGGTTTTAGCTGAAGGTACAATATTCCCTTTTATTCTCATTTTTTTCTGTATTCCTACAACTCCTAACAAAAAGAATAGCCCTATCTCTGTCCCAGATTTATATAGGCTATGCATAGTGTAATACCTCTCTGTTCACAGGTATTATTTCTTAAATTACCATAATTAAAATAAAGTAATTAGTAAGATATCAAAATATGCATTGAGGAATATTAACAAGGAAGATTCCCTGCATAAGAAGCTTGTCTTCTGAATGAAGTAGACAGATAAATATGGATAAGGAAATAAAATAAAAAAAGGTGTTGTGATTTACTAAGGATCACATAGCAGGTTGTAGCAGAGCCATAAATATAATCCAGATCTCCTAATTTCCATTCCAGTGTTCTGACATTTACATCTAAAATGTATCACTGCCTAAACAATGGTTGAATACCTCTACCATAAACTGATTATACAGGGGTGTTCTGCTCAAATAGTAATGGCAACATGTGATCCATACTTACCATTACTCTTATGGTAAGTTGGAAAATTAAATAAATAAATGGCCACTGTATTTTAAGTAGAGATCCAGATTGCAGACTGAAGGTTTGATACAGCTGCCTGAATGTACATATCTAATGATTTAAAGATATTTTAGATTTCTGAGGAATTTTCACAGAGGACTTGTTCCCCTCTGGACAAGTGTGGGGTTGAATGTCAAATGACCTTGATTCAATATAGGCAGCTGAATGAAGACTTTTGCCTATACAAAGTGGCATCAAACATCACTGGAAAAGCAGAAACTCACATTCAGTTTGTTGAGTAGCTCTCCAAACTTCTCTGACTCTAGTGACTAGATCTCTACAAACTGTAAGAGGATTACTCAAACACAAAAAGTCAATAGGGTCAACAAGACATAGCATGTGATTTATATTTACTGAATTTTCTTGGGTCAGCAATACGGAGCTTTGGTGGAGGGATCCCTTTGCTTCTCTCGTCTGAGATGTAGTCAGTATTTCTGAGAAAACAAAACAAAACCAAACACAAGGAGACTCGTGTACTCTCACCTTTTGGTATTTTCTCTTTTATGAAAGAATTCAAGATTAACTAAAAGATGAGCAGAAGAACAATGTCAAAGGAGAGTAAGGATCATTCTAGCTTCAGTATTAGAAGGAAGTTTCTTTTTCAAAAGCTTTTCAGCCACAACATTAAAAAATGTATTTTGCCTTATCACTCCCAGGTAAGAAGGAATCCTTGAAGAACGCAGACCTCTTTGTGGCGTCCAGACTAGAGACTCATACTTTGTATATATATATATACTTAACATTTTTTAATTTCTGCTATCACATCCGCTAATTAATTATGAATTATATTGATACAAGTGAAGCAGGAAGAAGTGGAAGGAAGTTGTCATGGTTTAACCCCACCTAGCAACTAAGCAACACGCAGACGCTCGCTCACTCCCCCCTTGGTGGCATAGGGGAGAGAATTGGAAGGGTAAAAGGGAGAAAACTCGTGGGTTGAGATAAAAACAGTTTAATAATTGAAGTAGAATAAAATGGAAGTTTAACAGGCAAAGCAAAATCTGCGCATGCAAACAAAGCAAAACGAGGAATTCATTCACTACTTCCCATTGGCAGGCAGGTGTTCAGCCATCCCCAGGAAAGCAGGGCTCCATCATGCATAATGGTTACTTGGGAAGACAAATGCCATCATGCCGAATGTCCCCCTATTCCTTCTTCTTCCGCCAGCTTATATACTGAGCATGACATCATATGGTATGAAATAGTCCTTTGGCCAGTCTGGGTCAGCTGCCCTGGCTGTGCTCTCTCCCAGCGCCCTCCCCCCCCACCCCCGCCCCATGCACTCATGCACCGGCCAGAGCATGGGAAGCTGAAAAGTCCCTGACCAGTGTAAGTACTTAGCAACTATTTAGCAACAGCTTAGCACCACTTAGCAAGAAACAAAACATCAGTGTATCAACATTGTTCTCACCTTAAACCCAAAACACAGCACTATACCAGCTACCAAGAGAAAATTAACTCTATCCCAGCTTAAACCAGGACAGAAATGTATCACAGTTATCTATAACTTCAAAGTTGGATACTGTCTGAAGACAGGAATGCTATCATTTTGCACCTTTTCTAGGGTAACCTTTCTGTGTTTTATCCTTCACAAATGCTCAAATATTTGAGCTGCTACGTAAAACCAACTTTGAGTGACCCCTCTTCAACTTCTATAGAGACTTCTAAGATACAGTCTTGCATTAAGGAAGATATCCTCTAAATGTGATGAGCAAGGTTCATAAATCATGGGAAGAAATAGAATTCAAGGAAGTCACTTAGCAGGTGTTTTTTTTTGTGAAAGTCATGCTGAGATACACCTCTCTCAAGGCACTTCTTAGGAGCATAAACTCCTGATTTAGGATTTTGGGTAAAAAACTGGCTGAATGGCTGAGCCTAGAGAGTGGTGGTGAATGGAGCCAAATCCAGTTGGCAGCCAGTCATAAGTGCTGTTCCCCAGGGCTCAGTATTGGAGCCAGTCCAGTTCAACATCTTTATCAATGATCTGGATGAGGGGATTGAGTGCAGCCTCACTAAGTTGGCAGATGACACCAAGTTGGGTGGGAGTGTTGATCTGCTGGAGGGTAGGAAGGCCCTGCAGAGGGACCTGGACAGGCTGGATCGATGGGCCAAAAGGTTCAACAAGGCCAAGTGCCGGGTCCTGCATTTGGGTCATAACAACCCCAGGCAACGTTACAGGCGTGAGGAGGCGTGGCTGGAGAGCTGCCTGGCAGAAAAGGACCTGGGAGGTGATGGTTGACAGGCAGCTGAATATGAGCCAGCAGCGTGCTCAGGTGGCCAAGAGGGCCAATGGCATCCTGGCTTGTATCAGGAATAGTGTGGCCAGCAGGACCAGGGAGGTGATAGTGCCCCTGTATTTGGCACTGGTGAGGCCGCACCTTGAATCCTGCGTTCAGTTTTGGGACCCTCACTACAAGAAAGACACTGAGGTGCTGAAGGGTGTCCAAAGAAGGGCAACAAAGCTGGTGAAGGGTCTAGAGCACAAGTCTTATGAGGAGCGGCTGAGGGAGCTGGTGTTGTTTAGTTTGGAGAAGAGGAGACTGAGGGGAGACCTTATTGCTCTCTGCAACTGCCTGACAGGAGGTTGCAGAGAGGTGGGGGTCGGTCTTTTGTCCCAAGTAACAAGCAATAGGACAAGAGGAAATAGTCTCAAGTTACACCAGGAGAGGTTTAGGTTGGATATTAGGAAAATCTTCTTCACTGAAAGGGCTGTGAAGCATTGGAACAGGCTGCCTAGGGAAGTGGTTGAGTCTCCATTCCTGGAGGTATTTAAAAGGTGGGTAGATGTGGTGCTTGAGGACATGGTTTAGTGGTGGACTTGGGAGTGCTGGGTTAACAGTTGGACTCTATGATCTTAAGGATCTTTTCCAGCCTTAAAAATTCTAGGATTCTATGATTCTAGGGTTGTGGATTTGTCCTGGTTTCAGCTGGGATAGAGTTAATTTTCTTCTTGGTAGCCAGTAAGGGGTTGTGTTTTGGGTTTAGGTTGAGAACAATGTCGATGCTAAGTATCGCTAAATAGTCACTAAGTAGCGCTTACACTGCTCAAGGACTTTTTAGTTTCCCCATGGTCTGCCTGGTGCACGGGCCAGGGCTGGGAGGGAGCACAGCCAGGGGCGCTGACCCTGACTGGCCAAAGAGTTATTCCATACCATATGACACCATGCTCAGTATATAAGCTGGGGGAAGAAGAAGGAAGGAGGGGACATCTGGCGTGATGGCATTTTGTCTTCCCAAGTAACCGTTAGGCGTGATGGAGCCCTGCTTTCCTGGAGATGGCTGAAGACCCGCCTGCCCATGGGAAGTAGCGAATTAATTCCTTGTTTTGCCTTGTTTGCGTGCACAGCTTTTGCTTTACCTCTTTAACTGTTCTATTTTATTTTACTTCAATTATTAAACTGTTCTTATCTCAACCCACAAGTTCTCTCCCTTTTACCCTTCTGATTCTCTCCCTCATCCCACCCGGGGGGGAGTGAACGAGCGGCTGCGTGGTGCTTAGTTGCTAGGTGGGGTTAAACCATGACAGGATTCCATTTCAGAAGTTATTCAAACAAAATTTCAGTACAGCTACTCAGGACACAGAGATTACAAAGTCCTTTTTGGATCTCAGCTTAGAAAAGTGTGAATGAAAGATGCCATAGAAAATTATTATTAATAACAGTCCATTTACTTTATTTAACTTTATTTTTATTGTACTATCACTATTTTAATCAAACACATGTGCTCAAACGTGTATTCAGAAACTAATTTCCCCCCTTTAATTTAGCCTGCCTTTCAGTCTCATTCTGATTGATCTCAGCTAACCTTAAGCTTGTAACTGAGATTTCCACTTAACTGAGATTCTTTACAGTGGGGAAAAAAGTCATCTTACCTATCCTAAATAGTTCATGGATACAGGCATTTCTAAAGACTGATTTTTGTAAAGTGCAGTGAATATGTATATCTATTTTGTCCATTAACAGTGAGAACAGAAAATATTGACACTTACATGCAAATTCCTTCCCCATAAAAACAGTCCAACATGCTCTAAACCCTTCACTATTCCATCTGAAAGATGTAGATTTATGGATTTTAAGGTCAAAAGAACTCACAGAATTGTACAAAAAATTAGACTTGAAGTAACCTTTGAAGATCATCCAACCATCTGCTGAACACAGAGAGGGCTGCAAAGCTAGATCAAATTGCTCAGCTTCTTTCATACAAGTTTTGAAGATGTCCAAGAACGAAGACCCTTCTCAACTCTCTTAGCAATCTGTTCCAGTGTTTAACAACTTTTACTGTGATGATTTTGTTTTCCCTTGTATCCAATGAAAATTTCCCTTGCTACAATTTGGGACCGTTGCTTCTTGTCTTTTCTCTGTGTATCTCTGACAGGGGTCTGGTGCTATCATCTCTATCATGGCTGTGGCTGAAGACTGCAATAATACTCGCCCTTAGACTTCTCTTTTCCAGACTAATGTACATATAATATACTCCAGCCTTCTAACTCTTTTGGTCATCCTCTTCTGAAATCATTCTTTTTTTGTACCAGAAGGCCAAAATTGGACACAAGACTCTAGATGGCACACTGTGAGTGCCAGGTGGTGGGTAATAGTAACTTCCTAAAACTTGCTGGTTATGCGTCTGTTAATGCAGCTCATTATGTGGTTAGCTTGGGTTGTCAAGAGGACACACTGCTAACTTCACTAGTAAGAGTACTGTTGCTTTTCTGCAGAGCTGCTACCTAGCTGGCTATTCCCCAGCTTGCACTGGTGCATGCAGTTATTTTGCTTTGATGAACGCACAGTTTATCCTATAGTTCAGACTGCTGACAAAGGTATTAAACTGCCAATACCAATCCCTGAGGAAGTTCATCACTAACCGTCTGCCTGTTGGACTTCAGACTACTGACTACCAGTCTTCGACTCCCGTAGTTCTGCCACTTTTTCACCCACTTTGTAATCAAGCCCTCCGACCCATATTTCTGTAATTTCACTAGAAGGAAACTCTTTCAAAGGAAAACTTTGGGAAACTGTTACAAAAGTCTTGCTATAAAGTAAATAGAATTCACTGCTCTCCTCTTCACCAGGGAGCCAGTCATTTCATCTTAAAAAAGCAATCAAGTTGGTCAAGCATGATTTGCCCATTGTAGATATGTGCTATCTGTTCCCAATCACCTTCTTGTCCTTCAAATGACTGGCAGTAGCTTCCGTGAAGGTTTTGCTCCATAATTTTCCCTGTGGTGGAGGTGAAACTGCAGTTCCCTGAATCTTCTTTCTTAACCTTTTCAAAGATAGGACATTTGCCTTTTTCCAGCCACAGCCATAACCTTTCAAAGATGCTGGAGAGCAACTTTACAATGGTATCAACCAGGTCCCCTCAGCCCCTTTGAATGCGTCCAGTCGCAACTCATGGACTTCTTTTATGTTGCACATTAATTTACTTCTATCTCAGTTCTACTTTACTATGCATAGTAGTTCTGTCTCCTAAACTTTACTAATAGGCACGGAAACCTGGGAGTGGTCTTTACCAATAACAACTGAGGCAAACATTGAGTATCTAAGCTTTTCCTGTAGTCTTCAGCACAAGGACTCCTCTCCTGTTCAGCAGCAGGCCCACATTTTCTTTGGTCTTCCTCTTGCTGACAGTATTCCTGTCTCTTGCTGACAATGCTGGCCTTGACATCCCTCACCAGTTTTAACTCCAGCTGGGATATGGCCTTCTTAATTCAGTCCTTGGATGCCTGGGCAATGTTTCTGTATTATTACTCATAGTTCCACATTGAGCCAAGCTGGCCTCTGGCCATGCCTACCTGTTTTGTGTAGATCAAGATGGATCATTCCAGTGCTTTGCAGAGGCTGCCCTTGAAGATTTTGTCTTTCAGGGCAGCCTCCTAGTGTTTGCACGTATCCATTCCTCAAACAAGCCAAAACCTACTCTTCTGAAACACAGGATCTTTACATTGCTGTTACCTTCCTTGCTTCCCTCAATACTATCTCATGGTCACTGCAGTCATAGAATCATAAAATCATAGAATATCCTGAGTTAGAAGGGACCCACGAGGATCATCGAGTCCAACTCCTGTCCCTGCATAGGACAACCCCAAAATTCACACCAGATGTCTGAGGCCATTGTCCAAATGCTTCTTGAATATTGTCAGGCTTGGTGCCATGACTGCCTCCAGGGGCAGCTTGTCCAGTGCTCCACCACCCTTTGGGTGAAGAACCTTTTCCTAATATCCAACCTAAACCTCCCCTGGCATATCTTCCTGCCGTTCCCTCAGGTTCTATCATTGGTTGCCAGGGAGAAGAGAAGAGTGTCTGCCCCTCCTCTTCCCCTCGTGAGGAAGCTGTAGACTGCAATGAGGTCTCCCCTCAGTCTCCTCTTCTTCAGGCTGAGTCAAGGTTGCAGCTCTCATGTTCCTGACCAGTTCTGCTTTGTCTAAATAGTGTATCCAGCATAACATCTCTCTTAGTTGGTTCATTCAGCATCTGCAACAAAAATAATTACAGCAATCTAGCTTAACCTTCTGTGTAGCACCAGTCAGAGAATTTCACCCTTGACCCGAGTTTTGAGCCTAATAACTTGTCTTTGATTAAAGTACTTTTTCCAGAAAGGCATTCAGTATTGATCTGAGGGCCAAAAAGTGGTGAATAAGCCACTTTTGTAGACAGTTTTCCTTCTTCATTAAAAATGTGTGCTTATTTTCTATTTGAATTCACCTGACTTTACCTTTCAGATTTGGCTAATCTTCTAGTCTTTTCTGTTAGATTAAAGAGCCCTTTGGCATTTTTTCTTATAAATGTGCTTACATGGAAAGATCTTGGTAGTGCAGTAAATATGGATGATCAAGTTTTCAAGCTGGGAGAACATCTTTAAATATTTTCTGCTTTCTGGAACTTGGAAGTGTAAAAGATTCAGTAAGGAGAAAGAGCAGTGACTCCTGATGTATCTAAAAGTTTGTCTAAAGGCTTGAGCTAGTTCATCTAGGCATTCACTGAGCCAATTTGCTCATTCTTTGGCTCCATTGTATACATAACAAGCATTACTGTGGGCCTCAGGTAAGACTTGAGCTGCAAAGTAATAGCATAACCTTATCAGAAGCAGAGTCTGAAACAATGACTTTTACATAGTGAGTATGATAAATGAAAGCACTTTCCTCTTGTTTAAGAAACTAGATTTTTATGAGTTTATTGTAGGATATTTAGAGGGATGGAGAAATCCTTTATTTGAGTTTGTAAATTTTATTGGCAGTAGTGTTCTCATCTTCTTTTTTAATCCTGGGACTTATTGCTTTTTTATTTCAAAGCAATAAGAACTCAGGAGAAAATTCTCAGCAGTGTTTCAGACTTTTCTTCTCAGGTGCAGAAGGGCTTTTTTCATTTTCCTGTTCTTCAGTTTAGCTCACATGTGGAACCTAGCTCTTTATGTATCTGTGCTAGTCATTAAAACACAGGATTTTAAACTTCATCATTTAGGAGGGAGGTTTGTTTATTTGTTTTTGGGAGGTTTGGCAGATTGGGGTTTTTTTTTTTGGTTTGTTTGGGGTTTTTTTCCCCATAAGTATCTCTGTATCTTTCTTTGATTTAGGATTTATTAAATTAATTTAGCTGCAGATATTTTTTAAATTTCCTTCCTCATTTCTTATTCTTTTTTTTGTTGTTGTTCAGTTCTCTCCTATATTTAGTCAGTCTCTTTAGTTTTTCCAAACTTGTATGGTATTTTTAAAAGCAACTTTAAGCTTTGGAGTTCAGCATATTAAAGTATTCTGATAATGATGAATGTCAATTTTCTGAGCTCAATTAATCTGCGATGCAAACTGATTTCATGATGTTATTGTTACAACTTAAAGAGTCACTGAAAACTTTTAAAAAGATCCATTTTTCTTTCACTTACTTATTAACATGAACATCAGCTATGAATTTCATTGTGAATGTTGTTTTTTTCACTTACGCATAGTAAAAGTAGAGAGGTCAGTTTAATTTCCTGAGCTTGTTTTATTCAAATTTCTGTGTTGTTTTCTTGAGTGCAGAGCTTAGCATAGGACATTTGCTATCTGAGAGTTCTCTAAGTGGGAAAAGCCAGGTAAAACTGGTTCAGCAGAAAAGAAATGTCTGAGCAGTCCTCCAGCTGAAAGATTATGCTGACTCTGAAGTCTGATCTAGGTTCATTTGCCATCAGTGGACAGCTCTGTTTCAAAGTCAGTGGACTGTGATTTGACTCAGTGAAATCAAGGATGGGATCCTCTACAAACAGCAGTGGGGGGGGAGCATCACTTACTTCTGGAGTGTGTTACCAGCATGCTTCTTAAGTGCAGACAGACAAAAAATGGTGTGTGAATTTCAGTTTCTGTCAGTAGGTCCCTTCACTTTCCACTTCTCACATAGCAACTTTGATAAATTCACAGTACTGCAAGGCATAAATGACCTAAACCAAAGTATGTTCAATGAAATTAAACAGAACATAAAAGGGAAAATGTTTCAATATAGGTACATTAAATTAATTTACTCACTGAATCTTTGTCCATCTGCTTTAACTTTCTAAATAACAGTCTACAATCCATCTAGCATCATCAGTGAGAAAGAAGCATTTCTGTAAGGTCACATATCCATTCTTAAAGTGGCATGGCAAGTACATGGGAAAATCTCATATGAGACTGATTTTCTTTTCAAGATCTGGAACCAAAATGATTACCTTAAAAGAGATGCCAAAGTTATTTTACAAAAATATGTTATCCCCCATAAGCTTTTCTTTTATTATATTTTTTTAATCAAAAGAAGGAACCCTTCTATCCCTATTGAACTAAACAGATTATCAAGTGTTGTGAGCAGCAGCAAGCTGGAAAGAACTCTTCCCTGTTTGACCCAGTCCATATCCCATGGAGCATCCCATCATGAAAATATAGTTCTAACTCACTGACAGCTTTTTATCCTTTTCCTAGTGCATATCCTTCTGTACAGTAAACCTGCAAATGGGTGCTGATCCTGTTGGACTGAAGGACAGGATATTTTCCTAAAAAGCAGCAATTCCACAATGAATCTGGTCAACTGAATTTGCAACTGTTGGCAAACAAGTTTCTGCAGCTATCAGAAAATATAGTCTCGAGCTTTATTGCAGCTGTGAAAAACATTACATTGACAAAACCTCTCTGCTGCAAATGCTTGACTTTTTACTTTGTCACTTAAATTATCCATCAAGAGTCACATTTTCCAATGAACGTCTTTTCATGACTTGTTCTTCTTAAAGTTAAGTATTTCAGTATGCCAAGGTGACTTCAAGGAGGAAATGCACTTAACTTATTGTTCATTTGAAGGGTTTCTCTTGTGGACAGCATGATTATCTCATCTTGTCAGGGACGTGGCCAGGGGTTAGCTTTTGTTCTATCTTTGTCCTTTTTCTTTCAGCTCCATTTTCTTGTTCATTCTCTGCCAGAATACAAATCAAGACAATGATGTGTGTTGGACAAAATGTCTATCATCTTTCTGGCGTGCATCTCTATCAAGCTATAGTAAACCAGAGTCCTTCGTTACAGTGAAGTGAATGCAATATTGGTACAATCAAACCATGGTAGTGAAGAATGTTAGTTTATGAGACTCTTTTAGTTCCCACAATAAGCATGAGAAAAAAGTGGAACCTTTCCACTCTGATAGGTAACAGCTAAAATTAAGTGTTCCACAGCTAAGGGTTTCTAATCCAGATACTGGGCTGCTGTGTTTAGATACAACTGAACACTGAAGAGTCAAGGTTCTTGGGATGTTCATCTAAGACCTCAAGAATTTGGATTTTCCTTTGCTCGCTATAGGTCTCTTGTTCAACTTTAAGCAAGTCATCCAGGTCCAGTTGCTGCCATTATGTAAATGCCTATCTCCCAATGATTTTAGTATCTTAGGTCTGGTCTTTATTATGATTCAGTTCTGCATATGCAACTGGTGTTTCTATTCAACTATATGTTATTTAAATTGATATTCAGACATTTGTCAATAAATACATGTCAAAGGTAGATAACAAGACAAAACACTAAACAACTAAGCTAAATTTATCATACAGTTGTGTAGCCTTCATTTTGAGGCAGGCACAGATTTTGCTTCTACCTAAATTCCTGAATTGTGAAACTTCACTTCCCACTGCCAAGTCCTGAACTAAAAATCCTTAATACCTCACTGGGACCTCCAGTGCTTTACAAGACTGGAAAAGTGAGTCAGAAAGCAGTAACTGCAGGAGTAATTGCAGTGTACTGACTCTAGATTTGTTTTCCAAAGCCTACTACACGGGAGGTCCTTTCCACCATTTTCACTGCTACAGAACCAAAATGGAAAATAATTCTTACTATAAAATACAAGCTAATTCCCCTCAACTTGATAACTCAGGTTTATAACCTGAGACCTCATCCACTTGCTTGTAAGTCACCAAAAACCAGAGTCCATGAAATCTATAAAGGATTTGTGACCAGTCTGTTCATCACATTTTTAGCTGAGTCTGCATCTCTCACTCATGTCCTTATGTTTATATCAGAAACTACTTGATGTGATCCAGTCTGAATGTATAGTTTCACCTGACTTTTTTTTTTCACAGCTGTCTCCCACAGTACAGTCCTCAGTGCCTTTAATATCATTATTTAACATAACTTGGTCATTCACAGTGTCTTTTCTTGTTGCTTGTGAAACTTAGTGAAATTTCCTTGCACATCATAGAAATTATTTTTATTCATGCATAGTCTGCAGTGTCAGAGCCTCATGAGAAGCATGCTACCTTGATGTGGTCAAAGGTAGATCAAGAAAAGAAAACCCATTCATTTCATGAAGAAGAAAGCAAGTAAGATAAATGAAGGAATATTCTTCAAAACAATCAGCTCAAGGAAAGGTTTGCAAGATTAAATTTGAATCTGGGAAAAATGACTGAGGCAAATTACTTTAGATGGAGTTTGAAAACATGGGGCAAAGCCCCTCTCTCCCCCTGCTGCTCACCACCTTGCTAGAATGCATTCATCCACCCTTCAATTAAATGAACAGATTCTCGTTACAGGCTTAGAGTTAATATGATTGTCTGACAAAAAGAAACAAATTAAAGCCCAGGAAAAAAAAAGAAAACTATCTATCTTCTGAATTTGAAAAGCAATAAACTTTAGATTAAAAACTGACACAATTTTGTTTTAAATTCCAAGAGGATTGAGGGTTTGGATATACATTTTTTTTCCTTCTGACATGACTTTGAAGTTAAAAAAGTCATACTTGTTTCACCTGCTCACTAATGGCTCTGTGGCAGTAACTATAATTGATTATAAAGTTTTTTTGTCATTCTTTATGGATTCAGATCCTGAAGATTAGAAGCTTTGGGGATTATCAGGCAGCCACAGTCAGAACCGAAGAATTATCAGAGGATAATCTTGTACTATTGCAAACTCCCTGCTATTAGGTATCATCCAATCATTCATTCAAGGAATTGTTATATATTTGTTCAGCTGCTCTGCATTGTTAAAGTCTCCTTCACTCCCTTTCAAATTTACTTTCATGCACTGTATAAGCATTATAGATGGTACATAATAAGTCTCTGCGGTAAAGAAAGAGCTGATTCTCTTTAATTTTATTTTTATTTAAACCAAGGTCAAGGTTTAAGAATCACGCCCATACACAGAACTTAAGATAATAAAAAGTTATTCATAACTTTTTCTCTTGGTTTCCATGGACAAGCTTCTCTTACACTCTTTTCAACTTACATTTCTAGCTAGAGAGCACTACAGAGGCCTAACATGAGCAGATCAAGAGGCATGCAAAATGAGCTGAATCTCTTTAGCTGCTGCTTTTGCTGTTTAAGACTGGCAAGTTCTAGAAGAAGGGAAAGTTTGAGAAATCCTGAAAGACAACCTGCACCCTATAAAGGCAGAGGGAGTGGGTACCAATCTCTCTATGGCTTTTACTACATTTCCCCACTTACCTTTTCCTATTATGCCAGCAAGAAACTTATATCAAAGAATTAAGTTGAAATGTCTTGGTGACTGTACTGAGTTGTTCACTAAGAGACTGATGGATTTCCCTTTGCATGGATGTCACTGATGACACAAATTGCAGGGCCAGGGGGAATAAGGCCTTGACATTCTAGAGGTAACCCCAGGCAATGGTGGGAGCAGGTTGAAAAATGACACCATTTGTGCCAATTTTTAGGTCACAAGTAAATGTGGAGGGCTGGGCAGATTCTGAAAGGCTAGAAAATAATGTCACCGAGACTTGGTATTTCATGCAGTCTCCTGTGTGTGAAACTCATTGCTCTTTTACATTAGAATAAGCAACTGCAGTCCCACATGCTTTGCAAAACTCATGGGTAAAGACAATTTCTCATCTCTGAAGAACAGCACCAATCAAACATGTTAAAATACGACAACTTCACAAATTATCTCCATTAGCTGAACTGCTATAATATACTGTGTATGTTCTGAGTATACTCCAAATTCTAGGTACAATATTTTAGCCAAAATTTCAGTGAAACAGGATTAATCTCAAATATTTTATAGCATAGCCATGACAGGCCAAGAATACATATGTGGTCAGTTACAGAAGCTCATTTAATGGGATGTGATGTTACTAAACTGCCCATTCTGTGCAATCATTTGTGTGTGCCTATGAAACTGAAGCTTTCTCATTTACTGAAAACTGCTGCTGTACTCCTTTTGGAAATCTTCTATCAGCATAAGATGTCTATGCACCAAGTGAGAGATTCAAGACTCGCATCTCCTTTACCATGATTGTTTTTTAATCCTCCTCCTTAAATATATGCAAGGGAGGGGGGGGAATTGACAACAGAAGCATTTTTTGGCTTGCAGAAGTTTTGTATCGCCAAGCGAGTGAAGTTTCCAGGAAACATATTTTCCCATCTGGAATTTTGGGCATCTAATATACTAGGTGTGTGTTTGCCTGTCTGTGAGCGAGTACATTCTGTATCCCATGGGCATGTCAACACATGTTTGCCCAAAGAATTGGGGAAAACTGCTAGTGTCTCTCATGAAAACCCATATTGAATTAATGATAACAAATGAGAAAAATACATATTTCATATCTTCTCAATTTTCTCATAAACAGTATTGAGACCTGCAACACTAAATATCTAAGGGGAAAGAGGTATTTCCCAATATTTATTTATCTACTTATTTAATGGGCAACTTTCCAGAAATTAATTATATTAAATAAGCTGAACCCTTGAAACAAAAGAGAGGGACAAATGTGTGAGTCCTTTGAGGGTCTGAGGATTTTTGAGCTTGTTACACAACTCTCTTGATGAGATTTATAACTTTTCATATGGAAGGAGCAGTTGCTGTTCTGAAAAGAGTTCCTGAATAGAAAAATATTTATTTCAAACCACATCCACAGGGGGAGTTAGAAGTCTGGCCTCTCTTCTGTGACTGACAAGACTTAAGAGCTGCCTGCACTCAGTGGGTCACTTTTAGGAAATCCAGTTCATTCAGTGCTGACTGGTAGGACCCCGCATCCCATAGGTGTTGCTAAGAGGAGAGGATGAGTTCCATATCACCCTGAGGCAGACTGGACATTATTCTGGGCTTCCAAGACCCTTAATCCCTTTCCTGAATTTATGCTCTTCTTTTAGAAATTGAAGACTACTTTGTTGCAGAACAGACGTCCCTCCCACTGTAACAGCCTGGCAGCTCCAGGTCTTACCTGAAGTGTAGAAGTGTTCAGCTTCCCTTTTGCCTGAATGAACTTAAACTTCTCTTTCTTGACATATGACCAGCTATGTGCTTATGAATAAAGCCCAATAAATGAATGACATGTGCATCCTTCTAATCTGGGAAGAACAGTTTATCTGCTTCTTGCTGCACTGCCCAGAATGGCAAGTAATTGTGTGTCTCTCCCTCTGTTTGCCAAATAAAATAACATTTACACTTTTTTTGATTTATCATTATAACCCTACAAATATTCTAACCCTGGATCCATCCCTCCTGGTCAATGTCTTCAATTTTGCATTACATATAAAATTATTCACTGGGTCAGGTTGCTCATGGGCACGATCTGCAGCCTAATTTTATGGCGTTCATACAGAGAGAAAAAGAAAGATCTTGAGTATGGTTACTGGGTTTCACCATGAGCATTCAGCCATGGGAACCAGTGTACACATTTCCTCTCCTCTTTTCATAGAACAGTTCAAAGCTGTGTGATCATCCAGTTGTCTGGATGATGGTGCAGAGTGTACCCTCAGCAAGTTTGCTGATGGCACAAAACTGGGAGGACTGGCTGATATGCCAGAGGGTTGTGCTGCCATCCAGAAGAAATGTGACAGGCTGGAGAAATGGGCTAACAGGAACTTCGTGAAGTTCAACAAGAAGTGCAAAGTCCTGCACCTTGGGAGGAACAACCCCATGCACCAATATATGCCAAGGGCAATCCAGCTAGAAAGCATCTTGGCAGAAAAGGACCCAGGGGTCCTGGTGGACACCAAGTTGAACTTGAGCCAGTGATGTGCCTTTGTGGCAAGGAAGGTTAATGGTATCCTGGGCTGCAGTAGACGAATTTCCAGCAGGTTGAGGGACGAGATTCTTCCCCTCTACTCAGCATTGGTGAGGTCATACCTGTAGTACTGTGTCCGCTTCTGGGCTCCCTAGTACAAGAGAGACACGGTCATACTGGAGAGAGTCCAACAATGGGCCACAAGGGTGATCAAGGGACTGGAATGTCTCTCATATGAGCAAAGGCTGAGAGAACAGGGACTGTTTAGCCTGGAGAAGAGATGGCTCAGGATGGATCTCATCAATGTATATAAATACCTGAAGGGAAAGTGTAAAAGGACAGAGCCAGTGGTGTCTAGTGACAGGACAAGAGTCAATGGGCACGAACTGAAATACAGTAGGTTCCATCTGAACATCAGGAAACGCTTCTTTATTGTGAGGATGACTGAGCACAGGCACAGGCAGCCCAGGGACATCGTGGAGTCTCCATCCTTGGAGATATTCAAAAGTCATCTAGGCATGGTCTTGGGCAGCCTGCTGTAGGTGGCCCTGCTTGAGCAGAGGAATTGGACCGGATGACCTCCAGAGGTCCCTTCCAACCCCAACCAGTCTGTGATTCTGTGATTCTGTTTATCTGGAAACATTTGTTTTATTTGTAGGTTTTCTTCATCTTTGTGAAAAGCATGTGATGAGATTATAAATGTTTTAATTTATTGTTTTTCTACAAAAAAAATCCAAAAAACGTTCATTATTAGTCTGAAAGACCTTATGAATTATTCGTTGTCAGTGCTTGCTGCTGGTTAATCACATTGGTCATACGGTATAATTCCTCCTAACTCACAGTTTGATCCTGTGCATGAAGTCCAGAGGAAAGAGAGTTAAGTATGTAAATGTATGCACCCACATCTTTCTAGGCCATATTTGCCCCCAGATAATTATTTTGGAGCCCTAGTCCCTATTCTGAATTTAGGTTCCCTTTCAAGATCAAACTCTACTCTTTTTTAGAGCAGAATGCTACTCAGCATATGAGCCCAATACTTAGGCTGCCATAGGCAGACAGGTACACAGACAGACAGACAGAGTGATCAGGTATTTAATTCTCTCTGGTTCAGCTCCTGAGCTATCTAAACTCTCCCAGCTCTACTTAAGCACATGCAAAATCCTGGCCCAGAAGCAAATGTTGAGTTTATTGTACGTAGCTCACAGATGGATATATTACAAATGCAAACAAATATAATGGATAGATATTGAATAATTGCCGTGTGTTCTCCCAGCTCGTGCTTAATGTAAGCAAGATCACTTTGGTCCCATGTTTCCTGGCTGCTCTTAGTTTTGGTTCATACTTATTTTGTTGCTTTAGCTGTTATTATTTTATCAGTTTTGGGTGTTCCCTTTGATTAACACACAACATGTTTTCCCCTAGTATGTTTTTTTCTACTAGCACTGTCATAATCTGTCAGGTACATTATCTTTTTATATGTAAAAGTTGTTACAGAAAAATTCAATAGACAGATTTTTAAAAAATCATATGTATATTTTTAATCTAAATTCATATATATAAGTTTTAGCAAGGGAAAATAGATACGTCTGACACTCAGACAATTGTGATACAGAGGGCTATATATGCTCAATACCTTTTATGCTCACGGTAAATAGGAAGTGATGTTCACAGCACTGAGAACTCTTCCATCAATTGTTTAGCCACATTATGGAGAAGATTCCACCTTTTATCTTACCCCTTCTCTCTACCATCTCAAATGTCCCCTACGTGCTGCATTCCTGTTTTGTACGTAGTATATTGGGATCCCATTACAATAGGTTGTGGGCAGAAACAGTGCCTCAGGACTGAGGTTTTTGGCATGGTTCATGGAAGGATCTGATCTCACCTTGAAACAAGCATTTTACTGATTTGGATTCTTCATCTTCAAAAAAGTCTGTGCTTTTTACCACTGCTATAGCATTCATGTGGAATCCTCCATACTTAATGGCTTGTGTAAGTAAGTCAGTCCACTGCAAACTCTCTGCAAGTTCTGTACAAGACATCTGACACAAATTCTAGTTTGGGGAGGACTTCTTACATGTGGAGCTGTCTAGTTGCTCTGTTTTCATTCTAAAAAAAAAAAAAAAAAAAAGAGAGAAACAAAAGTATTTGTAGTAAATTCTGTTTATCTTCCAGAAATTCTCTTGCTAATATCGACTGTTGTCATGTGGTGAAAAGGACCTGGCACTACAGCCTTTGAGTTTCCCTGGATATGTTTTGAAAGTTATCCCAATGCCATAGACAAAACTTTAAGTGTTGGGCAATGGGTAAAGCCATAGCAGTTGCAACCAGAAAGCTTGGCTTCCAGGCTTGAATTTACCAGTGGATTGGGGCAGGGAGGCATGGTGGATGTTAAAGTTATTTAATTTCTTTGTCTTTCATTTTTCTGATAAAGACAAATTTTGTTTTCTTCTCTTCAGTATGAGCCTTGAAACATCTGAATGCTGAGAGATATTAACAGCAGACCGAAATGCTATGGGTAGGTGAGCAGATAACTACATGCACACAGGCCACAGCAGAAGTCAGAGAAAATTTGCTCAGCATCAGTAGTCTCCTACATCCACAAAGGACAGTAGCCCTATTGAGAGTTTTGGGGAGAGTAGCAGAAGCTGTTGCATTGAAAAACCCAAGGAAAGAGTTAACAGAAAGCATGCCTCCTTCCTCCAGCAGCCTTGAGCAGTTGGTGTCTTTGCCATTAAATATTTTCACATGTAGGTTTTCTATTTGCCTTGAATTACTGAAATACACTAAGCACATCTCTCCAAGGACCCAAAGCAATGGTGTAATAGGTTCCTGCTAATAGCTTGAAACTGTACAGCAATCTAGTTTTAAAATACAACACAAATCTTTATCTAAAAGCACTAACACCTCACTCCTGTGTTCGCAGAGTATGTTTTCACATTTCTTTTTGCAATGCTTAGCACGAAGGGGGTGGGTGGTGGGGAAACAACTACAAGAGAAATGATGCATTCCGGGCAAAGAGCCAATTTAAAAAGTCTGTTCCCTCCAGTTTGCTGTCACTTGTCGTGGTTAAACAAAACATGGAATAGAAAAAGAGAAATTGGCTTCAGTGTAAATGTCAACATTCTGATTAAAGCAAACATGAAGCATTCACAACTCTTGACAAAAAAAAAATTAAATTGAATTATGAAGGGTATGCAAATGAGGCCCTTCGTCTGTGTGATTAAGGGTATGTATGAATTTGCATTTTCTTTTTATAATATTAAAGCCAGTGTAACAGAGCTGGGTGCTCAGGAACATGCAAGCGTGCCTTTGTAGGGGTTGAAGCTTTCCAGCATGTTTGTGTAACTTGTGTGAATTAATGTGTAGGTGCATCCTCAAGTGTGAGTTGCATGTGTTGGCTCACCCTTAGGGTATGCATGTGTGGGTAGGTAAATGCACATTCTGATTTTTGCCCACTCCTGTTTGCATGTATGCGTAGAAGTGAGAAAAGGAAACCAAGATGGTTCTTGGCTTCAGGGAGGTATTCCACTTTCAATATACAAATATGTGAATAATGTCCTCAGTCAATGTCAGCAGCAAAAAGAGATTTCTGAAACAGGGAAAAAGTAAGACTTGGAAGTAAAAAGAGAATCTAGAAAGCAAAAACAAACCCCCTCATCATTTGGGAATACTTGAAATGTGTTGTTTTCCAAGAAGGATAATGGAGAATTATGAAAACTGTATTAATAATTTAAACTTGGGTAGGATATGGTCCCAGTTCCTCTGTAGCTCATTAGGCATAGATCTTGGAAATTGGATTGTTTGAAATTTGCTTTTGCAAAGCTCTTGGCATGCATTTATGACATAAAATTTTAAAGCAAGTATAATACATTTGAATTCCATAATTAAAATTAATGGGAAAATGAAAAATAAATGGCCTGCACTGGTCCAGTTTCCCAACTGTGGAATATATTTTACTGGTATGACATACTGTGTATGTGGTGTGTTCATGTGGTACACTTAGGCTTTTTTTTTTTTTTTGTCTTTTTTTTCCATATTGGTTTGTGTGTGTGAATGTATTTGTATGTATGTCTTTAACTATTCCTTCACCAGTAAATATGTAAATACATTACAATAACACATAAGCCACCAGACAACGTGCCTCACCCAACATTAGAAAGCTTTTCTACTCAGCCAAAACAGTGGCTGTGCACGCAAAACATTTTATTCATGCCAGGATTACTTCAGGACACTACCTACTACATCTTCCCTGTCCTCAAAAGATGATATGTACAGAAAAGGAACCTGAGGAGATTACCACAGATTTATTTTTAATAACTGCATTTAAAAACAAATTATGTTTTAAAACCTGTATAGCAAATTTAAGGACTAGTATGAAATAAACTGGACATGTTCAGGTTTTATCTGGGTTGCTAAAAGCAATGCTTGCCTGCATTTTACCTGTTTGTTTGCTACAAGAAGACTACGGTAATAGCACTTAACAAAATAATCTCAGTCTGTCCCCCGGGTTCAGCTTTTAGGAGTTAGTTTTTTCGTGCTTTCTCCTTCCTTTCTAAAATTCCTTGCAGAAAATATTATTGCACTGCAATTAACAATCTGATTACCTATCCAATCTAATTATTTGCCCATACAAAGGGTGGATAAATATGTATTTGATATTTTCTCATGTATCTTGTCAATGAGATTGCACTGTTATGGTGGTATATAAAAGCCCTTGTTATCCAGTATACCTGTCCTCTTCATTTTTCTGACCTACAGGTATGAGGTCTAAGGACCTGTGATAATTAGTTTAAGATCCAATATTGCAGCAGATCCCATGCTGTATCTGTTGGATTTCTGAGATCCTCGTAACAGTTCAACATTTTCTTTCTTATAAAAAGTTGCTGTGTTGATTTCAAAGCCTTTTTAAAATGACATTAGGCTCAGATGTTTCTCTGTATTCCTTCCCCCAAACTTGTCGGTTTACTAACATATTCACCCGTTTATGAAAAACGCATTTCTTTTTCCTGTGGCATGGAGAGAGAAATGCACTTGAGCAGGAAAATGAACAAGCCAAGCTCACAGCCTAACTGTGTGAGACCTGATTGCTACAGATGGGTTCTCGCAAACTTGCAGAGATCCAAAGACAGGGGGCTCTGCATGGGGCAGACCTGGACACATGTATGCTAGACGGAGGGACTGACAACAGTATAGGGTTTAGGCCACAGCTGTTAAATGGACTTCTATCCAGTAGGCAGTGAATAAGAGAATAAAGGTATAAGATTTTTTAAAATTTTTTTTTTCCTAAAATATTACATACTACAACTCTATCCTGGCTTCCAACAGATATGCAAAGGCATGTTCATTACTTGCAGTGAGATTATTCTTGTGCTTAAATTAAGCCTGATTAAGAGGGAATCTAGGTTTAACAACTAACTCAATAGTGACTGTAATGGCATCTTCAAACAGGAACAGTCATGAGAGTACTAAGTGACTCTGCCTACTTTTAAGGATAGCTGGGCTTTGGGCTTCTTTATGATCAGTATAAAGCAGCAGCCATAACACCTAAATTAGACATCTATAATATCCTTTCGCTGACTTCAATAAGTGAAGTGTTGGCCAAACAGTAAGAGGAAAAGCTCAAAGAATTGTCAAACCATCTGTCTGAAACCAAACCAATGTGTTTTCTATCAACGGAAAAATAAATTATGGGACTCACTGAGACTAAACTGTTGTTGTAGAAATCATGATAATAAATAAAAGCCATCGTCCCCTCTTCCCCCCCGCCCCTAAACCAGATTACATAAACTCCTGAAAACAGAATTCCATCAGCAGGCATTAATTATGGTGGTTGAAAAGCAAACTTGATCACAAGCAGCTCATAAACTGCTGATTTAGAGATTAAATGAAGGTGTATTGTTGTGTATATTTTGTTATATTCTTTCTCATGCATCCCTGACCAGTCATTCTGGTGGAAAACATACTGACTTTTCTGGCCTTTTGTTTTTAGTCAGTATGGCTGTTCTTAGGTACTCATTTTATTCAGTTCTAGAATAATGGACTCTGAGGCTGAGCTTATATTCGTCACTTTAGATATATAGAAAATGAAAGAAGAGCATGTGTGCTTCAAGTTTCATTAATACCAACCTGTCTGTAGAACTGTAGGTGACCGAAAGTTAAAGAAAAGATCTAATAATGAATTTGGTGATGTTAAAAGCAGGTTTGGCTCTCTACCTCATCACCTTTCACACACACAAACACTGAAAAGAATGTATTTTCTACAGACAAAGTGTTTACCCAGATATTCTCAGTATTTCTCAAACACAGAGCCCACAATATAAGATATCACCACAGTGTCATGGCCAAGATTCACAACTTCTATAGGCTTGAGCATTGCAGAGTGCCTCCAACCTTAGTATTAACAGAGGCCTAAATTTTATAGCCCCAGACCAAACCCTTCCACCAATGTAGTCACTCCATTGTAGAAGGCCATCAGATCAGTCAGGTAGGAAATGAATTCTTAAACAATTTATTTAAGAAGGGTTGATGGGGCCTTGAGCAACTTGATCTAGTGGAAGATGACCCTGCCCATGGCAGAAAGGTTGGAAATAGATGACCCTTAAAGGTACCTTCCAACCCAAATCATTCTATGATTCTATGGTTCTATTACAAAGAATGAGAGAGAGGATCAAAAATAGTTACATATCTCTATATGTATGTATGTATCTTCCCTCAACACTCAACAATGTAACTCTGGCATGAGCCCAACCCTGACAGTAATTCTAAGTACAATAAAAAAGCTGCTCTCTAGAGGGGCAGGCATCAAAGAGAAGAACATTGATTTAACCAACTAAATAACCAGAGACTAAGAGGTGAGGAAATGTTTTTCTCAGTCTAAGGTAATTAATGTGGAGACAGAATAAACAAAGGCAACTACAGAAGCTGCTCCTGCAAGTATGTCCAAGAATAGGTTAGAAAAGACATTTTTCTGTATCTCTAGGCCCCTGAGATCCATGTATATTTGTCTGTAGTCTAAGCCATGCAAAATGTGTGCAAACACTTCTTAACCAAGCTAAAGCAACCCCAGCCACATGCTTGGGGTAAAAATTGTGCCCCCCAAACCACAAGCCCACTTCTTTATTTCTTGTAGTTAACTACGAATGTACATATGTAGCCAAGCAAATACTCCCTTGATTTGTAGATTAAAATCACATACTTAAAGCCATCCAGCTTCTCATGTTTACTGATCAGAGTTCATCTGTGGGATTAATGCTAGGTGTGTGCACACAGGCGCACATAGACACACACAAAAACACACTTTCCTTCCCTAATCGCGTTAAATACTTGATCCAGGTGCAAGGAGATACTACATGACAGCTGAGCCATCACCGTGGCCAGTGCTTACTTTCTCAGTGCACCCTCACGTTCAAGAACTGCAAGTTAGTTTAAGTATAGAATGATAGAATCATAAAGTTGTTAAGGTTGGAAAAGACCCTTAAGATCATCAAGTCCATCCGTTAACCTATCACCACCAAGTCCAACACTAAACCATGTCCTCAAGCACCACATCTACCCACCTTTTAAATACCTCCAGGGATGGGGACTTAACGACTTCCCTGGGCAGCCTGTTCCAATGCCTGACTACTCTTTCAGTAAAGAAGTTTTTCCTAATATCCAACCTAAACTTTCCCTGGCGCAACTTGAGGCCATTTCCTCTCGTCCTATCACTTGTTACCAGGGAGAAGAGACCAAGCCCCACCTCGCTACGACCTCCTTTCAAGTAGTTGTAGAGGGCAATAAGGTCTCCCCTCAGCCTCCTCTTCTCCAAACTAAACAACACCAGCTCCCTCAGCTGCTCCTTGTAAGACTTATTCTCTAGACCCTTCACCAACCTTGTTGCCCTTCTTTGGACACGCTCCAGCACCTCGATGTCCTTCTTGGAGTGAGGGGCCCAAAACTGAACACAGGATTCAAGGTGCGGCCTCACCAGTGCCAAATACAGGGGCACTATCACCAGTGTGGTCCTGCTGGCCACACTATTCCTGATACAAGCCAGGATGCCACCTCTTGGCCACCTGAGCACACTGCTGTTTCATGTTTAGGCAGCTGTCAACCATCACCCCCAGGTCCTTTTCAGCCAGGCTGCTTTCCAGCCACTCCTCCCCAAGCCGGTAGCGTTGCCTGGGGTTGTTATGACCCAAGTGCAGGACCCGGCACTTGGCCTTGTTGAACCTCATACAGTTGGCCCCGGCCCATCAATCCAGCCTGTCCAGGTCCCTCTGCAGGGCCTTCCTACCCTCCAGCAGATCAACACTCCCACCCAACTTGGTGTCATCTGCAAACTTAGTGAGGGTGCACTCAATCCCCTCATCCAGATCATTGATAAAGACATTAAACAGGACCGGTCCCAACACTGAGCCTTGGGGAACAGCACTTGTGAACAGCCACCAACTGGATTTGGCTCCATTCATCACCACTCTCTGGGCTCGGCCATCCAGCCAGTTTTTAACTCAGCACAGAGTGCACTTATCCAAACCATGAGCAGCCAGCTTGTGCAGGAGAATGCTGTGGGAGACAGTGTCAAAGGCCTTACTGAAGTCCAAGTAGACAACATCCACAGCCTTCCCCTCATCCACTAAGCGGGTCACCTTGTCATAGAAGGAGACCAGGTTAGTGAAGCAGGACCTGCCTTTCATAAACCCATGCTGGCTGAGCCTGATCCCCCGGTTGTCCTGCACGTGCCACGTAATGTCACTCAGGATGATCTGTTCCATGATCTTCCCTGGCACCGAGGTCAGGCTGACAGGCCTGTAGTTCCCTGGATCCTCCTTCCGGCCCTTCTTGTAGAGGGGCATCACATTAGCTAATTTCCAGTCATCTAGGACCTCCCTGGTTGACCAGGACTGCTGATAAATGATGGAGAGTGGCTTGGCAAGCTCCTCCGCCAGCTCCCTCAGTATCCTCGGGTGGATCCCGTCTGGCCCCATAGACTTGTGGGCATCCAGGTGGAGGAGCAGGTCGGTGATTGCCACCTCTTTGACAACTGGGACTTCATTCTGTGTCCTATCTCCATCTCCCAGCTCACAGGCCTGAAATCCTTGAGGATGACCAGTCTGACTATTAAAGACTGAGGCAAAGAAGGCATTAAGTACCTCAGCCTTGTCCTCATCCTTCGTGGCAATGTTTCCCTTCGCATCCAAGTAAAAGCGTTTTAAGCTACTAAGCTTCATCTCACAGTTGGAATGACCTATGAGCAACCAATTAATTGAGAGCTATATCTGGCCAAATGATGAGCAACAATGGCTTAAATAAGCAGTTAGGTCCTAAATCTACCCATGTTTTTTCTTAGCTTTTCTATTGTATTGTTTTTTTTCCTAATTTGATTCTTCCACTCCTTTCCTGGCTACTCACAATCCTTCTTAATGTTTGCTGTATCTTAGCTCAAATTTAATTTCAGGCTCAAATTCAATGTGCATGAAATACTTGCTTATTCAAAGCAGACTGTTCACCTCTTTAGATATTGCACACCAACAGTTTCCACTAAAATCAGTAATTGTTCGTAGAACTAGTGGTGATTACAAGGCTTTGTTTTTTATTGTATCAGGCGACTGAATAGCTGTCTGGAGTTAACATCAATGTAATCAGAAAATTTTGAAAATCCTTCTTCATTTTACCAACACTGAAACCTACCTTTTCAAAGGGAAAATGGTGAAATGAGGTGCTTTAATTTTGAAATATTTTAAGAAAGTCTGGCAATCACCTTCCTCATAAGAGTGTCTCAAGAATTAACCCTTTTGTTCAGGCATTTACATATCAATTGTCTTTTTTTGAAATTTAAAACTTATCGCTGTGTCATCTTTATTAGCACTAAGTTAATTCCAGAGAAATAAAAAACTTTATCAGAAAGAATTTCTTCCTAGTTATAGTCCTTAATGGACAAACACTGACATCTCCAAATTCAGAATAGCAATTACCATTAATAGCCACTCTTCTTGGTAGTCCTGGACCAGAGACCAAATGGACCTTGGATCTAGAGCAGTAAAAATGGTTTCTGCTACTCCTGATCATCTTACTTTTTGTCCTTACAACTATATTGCTTCTCCAATTACAGAACATTATACAAATAATAACTAATTAAACAGTTCATTGAATCTGTGCTTCCAGGTTAGAGGTTAAATATCAGCATTTTCCCACTCTCCTATTTATTATTTAAAACTCCTTCTTTCTCTGCTTTTTAATTCTTTTCTCTTCCCAGAAGAAAACTCTTAAATTATTATTATAAATATGATTTCTATTAAAGATAATCTTTGGAGTGTATCTTTATTAATCCCAGAGAAGATAACATTCAATCAGCAGCAGAAGTGTGAAGAGAAAAGAAGCATGAGGATGAAATAGAGAGTGATGTAAAAGGAAAATTATTGAACAGAGTTTTTCTCTGGTCTTTATTTTGTATTAGGTTAGTACACTAGTCACCATGTGGGGCCTGTGCTGTTGGAGAAAAAAACAGCTAAACAATTTCAGGGAACATAAAGTTTATCCCTCTATCCTAAAATAAGGATTAACTCACAACTGATCTAAACAGGTGTTTGTTTAACTTCTTTAAAAATCTGGTAGAGACCTCACAATGTCATTTGACAATCTGTTTCAGAGTTTAACTTTCCTTATTGTTGAGAAAACTTTTTTTGTATATGTAGTCTTAGGTGAGAGAAAAGAAAAAACAGAACATCAAACAGCTATTTATAAACAAACTGAAAGTAGGAACATCAAAGGTACAGAATTGTTCACACTGATGCAGAGATTGAACATAACAGTACATAAAGAAATAAATGAACCTTAAAAATGTGCTACATCCTTCATCATAGAGTGATGGGCTGAAATTCTGTAATCTGTGGGGTCTGAATTCTATGTTTGGTTTTCATCTAAATTTGAGGATTAGACTTTAATCATGCATTTATTGCATTTCCGGATGTGAAAGTATGATTTGGCAGAGTTTGCAAAACAAACCAAACAACAATTAAGTTATACCTAAAATTTCCATACTTAAAGGCTAGAAGAGATGATATCAGGAGAATATCTAAGTACGTATAGATGAGACCCTAGAAAATGTGAATGACTCAGAAGAGCATTAAAGCCAATATTGAAGCTAAAGCTGCTGCCTGCCAGATGAGGTCAAAGCAATGCTAAATTGTTAATATGAGCAATCAAAGTTATTTTAATGTTGCTGCTGAAGTCAGGAGGCCTGGAGTCCGTGTATCAGTATCAGAGTTTTCGCCGAGTTTGATTAAACTTTTCTAGAGAAAACAGATAGCAGTTTTCCATACACAAAGAAAGAACAATGAATGTTTATTTTGTAAAGGACAGCTGGGGTCCAGCCTATACATCTTAGGCTCTGTATTCTGAATTAAAATTTAAACTCTATGTCCTTCATGGAGATGTTTTCCTAAAGTGCTTACTCCCCTAACTAATCAATGGAGTCAGGTAGGCACGTTAGAAGCCCTCCAAATGACAATCTTTCATTAACTTAGGTATGTCATCATGCATTCGTGTGACCCCAGATTCACAGGTCCATGAGGTTGGAAGGGACCTTAGGAAGTCTGTACACCAACATCCTGATGAAAGCAAGGTCAGCTCTGGGGATGGAACAGGCTGCTCAGGGCTTACATAAAATTGGATCTTGAAAATCTCCAGGAATGGAGACTTCACAGTCTCTCTGTGCAGCTTGAGAGCTGTCATTAACAGAAATCTGAAATTAAAAGCATCGTTATTCTTCTGTTAGCCACACTTAACTAACTGACGCAGAAACAGACAAAGCCAATCCATGATCTTTTTATGCCACTATGGGGCATGGTGGGATTCTTCCATGTGCTTATACATACACTGATTGGAAGAAAAACAGATGTCGCCTTGCCTCTCCCCCCTTCCCTTCCCTTCCCTTCCCTTCCCTTCCCTTCCCTTCCCTTCCCTTCCCTTCCCTTCCCTTCCCTTCCCTTCCCTTCCCTTCCCTTCCCTTCCCTTCCCTTCCCTTCCCTTCCCTTCCCTTCCCTTCCCTTCCCTTCCCTTCCCTTCCCTTCCCTTCCCTTCCCTTCCCTTCCCTTCCCTTCCCTTCCCTTCCCTTCCCTTCCCTTCCCTTCCCTTCCCTTCCCTTCCCTTCCCTTCCCTTCCCTTCCCTTCCCTTCCCTTCCCTTCCCTTCCCTTCCCTTCCCTTCCCTTCCCTTCCCTTCCCTTCCCTTCCCTTCCCTCCACATGCTATAGAACACAGCTATATGATGTCTGCTGCAATCTGTCCACTTTAGACAATATGTTAAAGAGCATTTCTCTCTCACACAACTACAAGTCACAAAAAAGTCAGAAGGAAATTATTTGATCTCAGTCTCATTTTCTGTATATCCAAGCTCACAGTCTTTGCATGTTTGTTTTAGATTTTAGTTTCCCCTCAAAAAAACGCAACCAAACAAAAAAAAAAGCCAAACCTTTTATAAAACCCAATGATAATGAGGCTGAAAAAATCAGCCTTAGGGAGGCCTACATCACAGGTAGGAGAGACTAAAACACCATCAGTATATGAGTCCCTGCAACATGAGGACTCTGATCCCTGTTTCAGCTTGAGCACAACAAGCTAGAGAAGTGCCTAAGGATTCTCTGTCACTGAATATTGCTTAATATTACACTTTCAGTCATGGCCAATCTCACAATAAACTATTTCTCTTATAAATCTAATAAATGAAGAAACTACCAGTATGAAACCTTGATCTTACTCAGGCTCTACAGGCTAACTTTGATTTATAAAAACATTGTCTTTAACAGTGCTCAGTATAACTGCGATTTTTATTTATAAGATATAAAATTAATACAGACACAGATACAATTTCATATTTCCTTTTATGAGAACAAAGGATGAAAAAGTCATTCTCTTGCCTTTGTTGGTACTATCCATGCTCTTAGGAAAGGGGAAAGTGGAATATTAAAATTAGATACACATTTCTTCAACTGGTGCAAGCAGGTCTCTTCAAGATGTCAATATTTTATGAACTGGTTTGCTTTGTAATTGGGAAAGCTAGTGATTTAAAAGTAAAATGACAATCAAGCAGCCAATGTGAGAAATTAAGCAATGTCCATTATATCAGAGATGTGCATAATTTATGAACTCTGAATTTCAGCAATGAAAATAAAAAGTCTGATTGTTGTCTTAGGGTCTGATTGAACCTAGCTGAAGTGTTTTTCCAGTGATATTGGTAGCTTGCAGATCAAACCATTTTTGTTCAAATAAGTAATTACAACTACATCTACATAAACAAAGCTTTGGAGAGGTTTTTTTGCTTGTTTGTTTGTTTGTTCATTTAATTGGTCAAACATTTTAACTGAATCATGTCTTTGGGAATTCCTAATCCCCAGTGAAAACCAAGTGAAAAATAGCTACAAAAATACACAGAGCCATCACAGCCACCAGTGTATGTAAACAGTGAGGAGGCAAAGAAATTGTTTAGGTAACATTAGTTGATCTATAACTAAGGCTAATTACCCAGGGTCATGGAAAGCAATTAACACATACTTAAGGTATTTCTTATCAGGACTATACTTAAAAATATGCTTAGTTTTGACCATGTGCTGACATACAGTCATGTTTAATACTCTTCTCCTGGATCAAGGACAGTGGAGAATGACAAACACAGATTCAATTTCAGCAGAATAATCATGTCTTCCTGTATTGATGAAATCTATGTGGGATGAGAAAGTATTCTTCTACACAAACATCACTGCAAAAGACAGCTAAATTTTAATGTAAACAAAAGACAAAGGAGGGGAAAAAAATCTTGCAGTTCTTCATCAGAAAGAGTTTTATTTCCATAAATCGAGTTTTTCCCACCTCCAGTCTGCATTTCTATGACAGTCAACAGTATTATTCTGAGAGTATTCAAACAATGTATATGCAGTCTGTTTCCCAAGAAGCAGGTATTAATATACATTTGGATCTATCTATTCTGCTAGCTATAGCTATATCTAACCACAATAAAGTAGTTGAGCTCTCTCAAGTGTTATGCCTTTAAGTTAAACTTTATTGAAATAAAATAAGGAAAGAACAATACATTTTGCATTCTTCAGAAGCCAGTGTTCAATAAATACTAAGTTTTGATCGATTGATACGGTGTCATATTTGACTAAAGAGGTGGGAAAGTTGCTACTGTTGCTTTGTGCTGGCTAGAAGAAGAATGCACTATTGATTTTATATGTTGGATGGGCTGTCAGCGTACAGTGCATTGTTGATTTTGACTTTTATAGCCAACATGTTTCCTTTAATTGGATCATTTGTAAAAGAGAGGAGGGTACCTGTTCCCTTCTGACAGTGACTGATTACAATCATTTCATGTTTGTCAATATTTGATAAACCCACGGTTACCCAACAACATGGCTGAAAGCAGCATCTTTATGCATTTTCTCGTTTCCCCTCTTTTCTGTTCTTGATTTCAGTCTTAGTGTAACCAGTGAGTTGTGCCAGCAACTCTGTCTTCTTCATCTTTTCTTTTTTCTTTTTTTCTGAAATAATTTTCTTATGGTCTCACTTCTTGTGGAGCAATATAGAGAGAGAAAGAGAGGAAGAAAGTTTTTGCTTTGAGTCAACATCATTGCCAATATCTCTTGGTAATAGAAAAATTCTGGGACACCCATCTATGCCCTTGTCCTTGTTGTTCTCACTGCTATTTTTGAGGATAGGTGCATTTCTGTAACCTTGTGACTGAGCTTTTAACTCTCTAATATGCTGAAAAGAAAACCAATATCCTTGTATCCTGTCATAAACCTTCGTCTTCTTCCTTCTTTTTCACCTTCTTCCTATTATCATTGGGTTTTTTTCAGTATTCTGTATGCAAATTAAAATATCACTACAGAGAGGTCTGGAGCTCAGGGAAGTACAGAGATGTGTGCACAGAGCATTGTTATAAATTATTTGAAGAGAATTCATGTTGGTGCTTTCATTGTGTCTTTGATGCTCAGTTCACAGATGGCTGATAATGTCATCTGATGTACTGAAGAGTTCTATGTTTTACTCTTGAAAGAGAAGATGTATTCACAAGTCAGGCTCAATCTTTGTTCTCTCCTGCTTAGTAAAGCAAAACCTTTTTCATTTTCACCTATGTTAATTAGGGCTAGTAATGTAAATACAGTACCATCAGGGCTGGCAGGAAGATCTTCAAGGCACACAGGACTGTGAGGTGGAGCAAACAGTCCAGGCCATGAGCCTCACATCACCATCTAAACTTTAAGAGAACCTCTCCTGGGCATGTCAGAAGTCCTTTTTCTGTGTCACACAAATCCATATTTGGGAAGATCCAGAAGAGGCATCAAGCACCTGTCTTGTTTTCTTCTGTAAAAGCTGCTTTGCAAACGGAGTGGCTGCTGAGCCTTGCCCTGCCGCCTGCCCTGTTAATGAAAGGTGATGAACATCCTTCCTGTAAAAAACACACAGGCAGTAGCTGTAGGGTTGCTTTTCCATGCAAACCAGAAGTGAAAAAGCTACATAAAAACATGCTTAGCAGTTTGTACTGCACTTGTCTGTCTGATGGGAAAGATCAGTTACTACAATGTGGTCTGTTTGAGGAGAGGAAAGTAGAGGAACTGGCTCCCTGTCTCCACCTGCTTTGCTCAGAAGCGCATATGAGCAGTATTGTCCACTGGTGCTGCCATGAGCTGAATACTGAGCACAGCAGATTCCTTCTAATTCTGCGTCCAGTCCTCCTAAGAGCCCTGGAGGCCTCCAAAAACAAATAGAAAAGAGTGGAAGGAATAAGCATATAACTGAGATTTACTTTAACACAAGCAAAGGGGGAGAAAGAGGGACTAGCTTCAGAGACTAAAGGAACAAAAGAATTAAATCTACTGGCATTACTGTCTGAACAAAGTCCAAGGCAATGTGCGCTTGGAAACAGGACAGCTCATCTTTGTCCGAAGGAACACAAAATAAAGCTTTGATGTGACAGTGCAACTAGACCAAGAGGTCACCAAGCAGCAGCTGACAAAAGAAATTACTGTGAAAAAAGAATGTGAAAAAGTAAATTGTGTGGTAATTCACTCTCTCCCTTCCCTTAATTCCTCTTATAATTAGCAGGTACTTATCCGCTACAAATCACAGCAGATTTAAGGCAAGCAGGATCTTGTGGGCTTTAAGACCAAGGGATTTCTCCTCTCCTACTAGAAGCTAGGCTGCAGCTGCCTGTCTGCAGGCCTGGCTGGTAACAAACGTGTGCATGTGGTCCAAATAAACACATGCATATGTGGACACACATACACATGCGCTGCACAGAGATCAGCAAAGACAGGGAGCAGTGCCTTCACCTACATAAACACCAGCAACACTCACCTAAACGTGCACACCATGCGTGGCCTGAAACAGTTCCTCCCCACCTGACCAAGATCAGTGTAACATTCACACTCTCACTCTTGATATCCAAACACACCTGTATTGACAGATCTTTTGAACATTAGTGCAGAGTTTCAGTGCATCTACTGTGCATGCCCAGACCATAGGACCCTTTCCTGGTCACCAGCTCAGACCTTGGGTCTGGAGGCTGGTCTCCTCTTACTCACTGGTTACTCCAGCCTGAACTTCATGAGCAGTGATCAGGTGCAGGACTCTGCCAGATAAACACTAACCAGATACTTGCTTACATGCAATCAGCCCCTTTTATTTGCCCTTTTCCTCCATTTCCCCATCAGTTTTCTCCCCACATCTATCTCAGCCCCTTAATTTTTCTGTTCCAGTCCTCTCCCAAATGAACAACTTACTCCTAACTACTTTTTCCCCACTGGTCCTGGGTTTGCTACATTCATACCTAAATTTGGTATTTCTGATACTGTTACTAATGTAATCTTGGCCTGATATGGCTAGGTAAAGCTAGCCTTGCAAGATTACTCCCAAAAAGGTCCCCAGAACTCCCCTGCAATTGTCTATGAAGGCTGACCATTTCTCCATAACTCTGCCTTGACTACCTGTGAAATCCAGCCATCGCTCTCAGCACTATCTGTAACTTTTGTCAGCTTCACACTCTTTTATTTTATTACATCCACTGATTGCTGATGTCATGTCCAGTGATTTCTCATGTTCTGTTCAGACAGATAAACCTCATGCCAGGGACCAGTCATCTGCCTACACAACTTAACAGATAAAAAAGGGCTTCTTTCTTCACAAGCACAACCTTTTCTTGTTCATATATACACATATATAGATGGATAGATACAAACATATCTACATATGTACATATATATATATATTTGGAATATTCACAACTTTGTTCATCAAAATATTCACATTATCCTTACAATATTCACACTACTTATTAAAAAAAAAAAGTTTCTTTATTTAGGAAAGAAGATTTTAGCCTACCTCAGAGTTGAAAGACTTAAGCAACTTCTTGGTATAGCTAGAGACAGAATTCTTGTGTAGGTCTTTGGCTACTTGGATCTGCAAATTTAAGATCAAACCTGTAATGGTAAGTAACAGCTTTAAGTGTTTAAGTAACTCTGCGACACAACTCTTTCCTAGTAAGGAAAAATTCCCTAGTAAGGAAAACAGTTCCTTAATCAGAACTGTTTTCTAGAAGTGCTTAAATCATTGTTTAGTAAGAGATATAAAGATCACTTTTTAAGACAGAAATTATGTTAGATATTAAATCCCTTTTTCCCTTTACATAGAAGCTCAGAGATCATCTGACCTAGCTTCAGACATCTACAGTGTAGACCCACTACACATAACTAGTCATTCGTAATGATCACTGGAAAGAAACAAACACTTTTTTCATGAAGGTATGTAGCAAATTCACCTCTACTTATCTTCATCTCAATTTATATATTAGTTTTAGAAATGTACAGTAAATAAGATGTATCTATTCTACACTAAGTGATTAAAGTATTAATACAAGAGTAGGAGATCTGTTTTCAATTTTCTTCTGAGATTGTGTCTTGTGTAGAGTGTTTTTCAATGCTTTTAATGAACCAGGGTACCTTTGAAAAAAATAAGGGACCAGAGAAAGACAATGTCTCTGTAACACAGTTTATTGGGCAATATTGGGTATGTCAGAGTGTTGGTTCTAATCCCTGTTCCCCGGCTTGATTTTCTGTTTTATAGAAACAGTCATCAGATCAAATGTATCATGTAGTCAAAAATAATTTTTTTTCAGCTTTCCCAAAGATAGGCCTTGTCAAAAATAAAGACATGAAAATGTGGACTTTTAAACTCTAAACCAACAACAAACTGAATATCCAAAATGTCTTATTTCTTTAAGTATTCAAAAATGTAACATTTTTCAGTGTAAATCAGACCGGGTTTGGAAATGTAAACTGCAGTACTTTACTTAAATGAGTGCTTCATTACCTCTTTGTTGGTATGTGCTGTACTTGATATCCAGACCAGCTTGTCATATATACAGCGTATCTTATATACCAGGGGAAATGATAGTTGATTGTGCACATTACACTTCAACCAAAGAACTTTCCCAGTATACCAGCCTGAAGTCACAAATTTTTCCATACTCCAGCTCCTGTGAGGCATGTGCTCCTCAAAAATTCAAATCCATTTATATTTTTCTCTTTTAAACAGACATTTCATTTGCTTTTTTTTTTTTTCTTCTGATTTTAAAGTCAACATTTTGAATGGGAAATGCTGAAAAATGTAACTGTGTATTTTTTTTTTCACATTAAGAGGAGAAACCAAACACATCAGAAAAGTGACCCCAACACACACCATATACACATTTCCTATCAATTTCTCTTCACTTATTCAATTTTTTTTTGGAGGCAGGGGATGGTGATAAAATATTGACTTCTGAGATTTCATTTTGGGTCTACCTGTAAGCGGAATCCAAATAAGTGTTCATCACATTCTGTGCAGCTCAATAAGATGCTCAGTCAGTCTAGTGGGTCTCACGTACTGCACTGCATTATCATCTCTATTAAACATACCATTTTGTTAAAGATATGTATCCAAAAGAATGATTCCAATTAGGCAGTGATCATTATGAATGAGTGCCTGCTATTTTTTCCAGCAGTATGCATTTGTGTCAGCTGAAGAGCGAGTTCCATCTCCTATTAATTTTTATCCCTGATCTTATCCCTGCCACTGCATTCAGGTTCCCTCATCCATTTTAGGTCCTTCTTATTCACACCAGTACCTCTAACCAAAGCATGCATGGCTGCTAATATCACACCTTAATTGGGGATATTAGCAAGATAGCCCAGCCTTAGTCTTTCAAACACCCTGGGTGAAATTTCTATGGGAACAGATTTGCAAATCACCACACGCTTGCGAGAGTCTTCTTTCTGAAAAACACAAGCAATCCTGTGCACACACTTTCACACACAACCCACACAAACTCCCCCTCATACCCTCTATTTTAAGGACGTAGTCATTTTTATTCATTTCAATAGCAAGTGTGAAATAGTAGCTTGTCATCTCCCTTTTGTAGTGCTGCAACCCGAAATTATAAATGGGCTGACATTAATGTGAGACCAAAATTTAGTGTCGTATCGGTAGTGTGTATTGAAAATGTTTTGATATGACAGATGAAATACCTACTGCAGCCACTTTTGTTAGACTTTAGCTAACTATATCTGGCTAGAGGGAAAAAATAAATGGCTGCAGGCAATTAATTTTAAAGGTATTTTATTACCCTCTCCACCAATCTCACCCCAAAAGGCTGTAGGACCCATGTCTCCAGCTAAAGATTTTTAAAACTGTAACCACTTGTCAACTGTGTGTGAAGTCACCTCCTTAGCCTCCTGGTAATTTCTGGTGACCTGTGCACAATATTCAGTGTTGACTGAACATGACAAGGCAGACCACATATGGCAGATTGGATCCTGAGACTTCAGTGTCTGTATTTTAAAACAGTCATGATACTTGGTCAAAACCCATAGCTCTTCAAATTGAAAATGCATTAGAAAGATGCTGTACTTAGTGAACTGATCAGAACATATTTGCATGAAAACCGTCTTAACTGAGCTTTATATTTAAGGTTCCTGTCTAATGTCTGCTAAATTGGGACTGAAGTGCAATTTAGTCAGTCAGTAGCCCTTAGCCCAAATTTTCTGAGAATCAGAAACAGAACCCAAATACTGTAAAAAATTGTCCAGGGACATTTTTTCAGTTACCTCCAGGGAATCAGTGCAGCAGTTATTTTCAGCTGATCATCATTTATTCAGTTTCTTACCTGACTTGTCTGTATACTAGGAATGAGACTAAAAATCTCATGGGACCAGTCAGAACAAAGCAAGGAAGTAAATCAAAACAAATTCTAGCTAACAGATAAGCCAGTTTTGCTTTGCATTTGAGACTAACTCAACATTAGTTTGAATATTGACTGAAATCTCTAAACTTTTCTTTTTTTTTCTTTTTTAATCTGAACTGCTGTACCTGCTCCATGATCTTATAAGTCTATTTTGAAACTCTTCATAGAAGGAAACAAGACAGAGACATGTACAAAAACAAAGACTGCAATTCATTAAAGTTATCCAATTAATTTTCCCTGGAATCAAAGCAGACTGGACTTTTTATTTAGTTTGGTGGAAGTCTAAATTCATAATTATTAAGATGTCAGCAAAGATGCCCTCCCCTTTTCTTTACAATCCTTACTTCTTTCATATCAACCCTTTCTAATAACGAATTTTTAGAGACATAGCAATATACTAATTATGAAATCAACTCAAGTCCTGATTTTAGACAAACTTAATCTGTCGATCACAGAGACATGGGGAAAACAAAGTAAAATATGTCAATTCTACCTAAATAAATTTAATGTCCTAGATAAGATAACTATGAACACAAACTTTCAGCTGTCTTTTTCTGTTGAATTGAGCTTCTCAAAGGATTTGAGGTTTTCCTTTCTTTTTACACTGTGCTGAATTCTTCTGTCACGAGTTGTGACTTGGGAATATGCTACATGAATAACTGAGTCCATCCCTTGTCAGAATAGTTCTTAAGTGTATACTTAATTTAAAGAACATGATGATTTCTCCATAGTAGGAAAATGAATTCATACTGTGATGAAAAAGGAGTAACTGTAGTTTAATACTAGTAGTAGCAATAGAATGGGCATTAGTGGCAGTGATGGTAGCAATAGTACAACTTATAAGACTAGCAACAAAAGAAGAGAGTTGGGATAGACTTAAAAAGTTTAGCCACCTACCCAAGAGTGGTTTTAACTATATGCTATCATATATAAGATGTTTGTTGTTTTTTTTTTTAATGAACAATGGATGCCACAATGGCTTGTTTCTAACTATGTGAATTTGCTTTTTCATCAAAACATCTCAAAGCTGAATATTAATACAAATAATAATTAGTCAGCTAATTTTTACATGCTTGGTATTTGTACTTCCCTTATGTTACCAGACTGTAACTATCAAAGACACATTGTACCGCCCTGTAGCTATACAAAGATTTGGACTCCAACTTCATATATCTGTGACAATGACCCTGTGATCCAGGTCAATCGTCTGAAAAAAATCTCATGCACCTACTTAGCAATTATTTGAGATAGGATGAGATAAATCATGCACTAGAAAACCTGATTTCTCTAAACAAACAGCAGAAAATATTTGGATGCCCAATTTAAGAGATCTCATCAATTTGATGATAGTCTAAATCCAAGTGAAAGGAATCACAATTTAGATATCCCAGTCTGGCTGGACAGTTCTGCAATGCATATTTCCCTGTGAGTCCTGACCCAAAAGATTTTTGGGTGGTTTGTTTGGTTTGGTTTGGGTTTTTTTGTTGTTGTTGTTTTGTTTTGTTTTTCTAGCTATGTGAAACTGACAAGCTGTGTTCATGTGAAGCAAAGGCCTGATTCTGCACCTCAGTGTGCTTATTTATATGATCAGCACTTTCATGCTCTACCAAAGGATGTTCAGTATGATTAAGCCTGGGGCCCCACTATTCATGGACAGCTCAATAACCTCCATTCTTAAAATATCCCATATACTATCCAATAAGGGACAGAAGGCTGAGCAAGTACATAGTTATTTTTCAGAGGGAGAATTTAAACATTTCTACTGTTCCCTACATACTGTGTTTCAGCCTCACACCTGCAGACACTCATGACTGTTTTGTTCTTATAATTTTAAAGTTAATTAAACAATTTCCTTACACATGCCCACACATACTCACATAAGCCTATATCAAGAAGAAGTTCTCATTTAGTGTCTCTTTGCACAGAGTCAAAAATGTCCCATTAGTGTAAACAACATGGAACTCAAAAACTGATTTATTTCCATAGACTTGTACGCTTCAGCTTGTGTACAAATTTACACATCACTGGTTAAAAAGAAGATGTGTGTAGTGTATGGAATGAACTGTTTCAACTTTTTTTTTTCCTTTCCTTGCTGCTATAATTTTTATATCTCATTTTACCTCTGTAATTAAGACAGGTCTGGTAGGTATTTAAATTAGCCTGGCTTTCATCTCTATCACACATTCATTTCAAAACTTTTATGAATATTTAATAGAGGTTTTATAATTCATGGTGATGTGATGAACAGCCTTTTGGCCGTTAAGTCAATTGACAGAAAGGGGAAAAAAAAAAAAAGAAAAAAAAAACCCCTCTCTTCAGGCAGAAATAATAACGATTCTATTTCTGTTCCTAGATTGGTGATTACACAGTCACCTGTTTTCACATTAAACTTTGATGATAAATTACTCAGCAACCATGATAATATCAGAAGTTTTACTGGCCAGAACAAATTGCCAGTAATTGCTTGCATGATAAAGGGAAAGAGCTGTTTCGTAGTCCTTCTGTCCTTTCCCTTAGGGAATATCTGCAACCCCACAATCAAACTGCTTCCCTCCATATATATTTCTTTTTTTCCCTCTCTCTCCCCTCGCCCCCACTCTCTCTCTTTTCCTTCCCCCCCCCTTTTTTTATTTCATTTCAAATCATTTCAAAGGCAACTCTCTCAGCCTGTTAAGAATATATTAACATTTCATTAACACTGTCACGATTTTTGCATGCATATCAAGAACACGGGCCAAGAAGGCCAGTTAAGTTTCAGATAAGCTTGAGGTCAAACAGGTTCTTTTTTTTATTTATTTACTTTTATTCAGTGCTCTCAATACATACTTTAAAACTATATTTGGGTGGGGTACTGCCAATAAATTTTCAAGCCTAACAAAGAATACAATTATGAAGCATGTATTTTGTATAGAATTTTTCACAGCGAACCGGCTGTTATTATTATTACCCTCATCATCAATGATAAATCGCTACACTAAACCACCACTGCTGTTCTTATTGCTGTTATTGTTATCATTACTGTAATTTTATAATTATTATGATTATAATTTTTCTTATCAATGTCAAAACTAGAAACTTTATCAAGATTAGACCTCTCTTTATGGTAGATCTCTTAAAAGCACAGGGTGCTAGCATTCCCCAATGGGAATCACAACAAATAGCCTTTGCTGCTCTGGGACAATCTATCTGTGTGTTCTGGGCAATACCATGAAGTGGTACTGCCTCTTTTTGGGAGTCCATGTGAGCTCCAACAAAGGCAGCAGGAGACTTACACAGGTGCAGTGGTGATCTGCTCAGACCACCACAGCTGTCAGTCTTTGGACGCAACTAAGATTTCTGCAACATGTGGATCTGCCTCATAACTCAGCAGCTAGCTGTGTCCTTTGAACCTATTTGCCCTGAATGCAAAGCAAATTACACAAAAAATACAATGATGTAATGTACGTATATGTACTAAAGAGGATTTTCCAGAGGAAGGTTATGCCATGGGCCTTGTTCTTTTTTTTCTTCTTTTTTTCTTTTTTTTCCTTTTTCTTTCTTTTTTTTTTTTCTTTTTTTTCTTTTCTTTTTTTCTCTTGAAAGATCAACAACTGTTTATAAGGGCCCAGAGAAAAGGATCCTGACCACACTCATCAGAAAAAATCAGTTTAATTCAGAGGTGTTTCAATAGTACTGATGACTGTATTATAACTATAGATATGTTTAAAATCATACACATGCCATGCTGAGCCAGTTTACACAGAAACAGAGTATCTTCCCTAACTATAAACAGTCTCTTTTTTTGAGTTACACTTGAGTGGTAGGCATCTGTATATTGTGCATGTTTGTGTAACAGAGAGAGAGAGAGAAAGCAAGGACATTAAATAAATCAATAGCATATTCATTTTCCAGTTATCCTAGAATATGAATTTACTGAGTAAAGAAGCATAAAGGAAAAATATGTTCAGTATTATTATTCAAAGACTTTTGCAGTGGAAGTGAAAGGGTTAAAGCCAAGACAGACAAACCCACTGCATCAAAATGCCTCCTGAAAGAATTAAAGCCTAGGGGCAAGGAGGATATTTTAAATACCTTAGTCATTAAACTAAACAAAAGAAAGGCCTTTGTGATTTAGAGAGTAGTTAGAATGGTTGTAAAATAAGGGGGGCTCTGGGATAATCCCATCTCAGACAATCCCATCTCACGCAATTTGGGAGAACAAATGCACGGAAGATAAGAAAGTTGCAAGGGGATGAAGGTCAGTCAGTGAACACTGACTTCATCTGAAGACCCCGACGACCACCCAAAGACCAACAAGGAAGACGACTGTGCATGCGGATCGACATTTGCATATGTTAATAAGTTCCAGGAAATCTCATGTTTATATAAATGAATTCTCGGAAATGCTGTGAATATGTACGACTTCATAGTGTATAATCTCTGAAAGTCTACCAAATCGGTGGAGCACTCATGGTGGAGAATCCCCAGTGCTACCCAGCGCTGCAATAAAGGATACCTGCTTAATAGTAACTTCGTTGATATTGAGTTTTATTTTAGGGACTCTCTGAATATTTCATTTCTCCCTCAGGGAGATTCGGACTGTGAGGAGAAGTATCCGTGAATTTTTGTATCAGAAGCCTGGATTTCACTAGTACATCATAAATAAGAACAAAGGTCTCGCTGAATAGGCGAGAATAACCTGTTCTTAATACGTTGTGTTAAGGTAAATGTAACCTAAAATTCAGTAGAGGTCGATCTGGACATGATTACTTTTAGCTTAGTAGAGTAAGGGGTTAAATTAGTCATCAATATTTCAGAATCCTTTCTCTTCAAAGGAATCTTCAGAGCTTCAGCTCTAAATAAAAGGGGGGAAAAGTGTTGTCATGCAGACGTGAGCCCATAAACATGAATGCCTTCTTTCTGTTGCTTTTGATGGGTGAACACAATGCCATTCTCTAGCTGGCAAGTACCCAGATGCTTTCTTCTTTATTGCTGGCTGGAGCGCCTAATAGGCATAAACTAACTGCAAACAGGACCCGCATGGATTTTAGCACATTTAGATCTTGAATAATTTAAATAATTTGATTTCAGTGATGTGGGATTGATTCAAATAAGCAAGTGTTTACAGGATTGTAGATGTGAAAGGCTATCCATCTAAGATTTCAGGCTATTTCTCCCCCAATATTTCTGATTTCTTTAGATATTATAAATCTTGATCCTGCAACTCTTTATACATATGCTTATCTTTAGACCCATGTGTTTTCACATGTAATATAATGTTAGAATCATATCAAAATGCAGCTGTACAGGACTGTTGTCCCAAAAAGCAGGGTTCTTTTACCTGGTGTGCAAAAAGCCAAATAACACACAGAGTCGAGATGTTTGTTTATTTCATGTCTGCGCAGAGATGGATGCTAGGTGGTAACTCCACAAAGCCAGCACACCTTGGTTAACATGCAGGGACATTTTATACATTCTGAGTAGCTGTTATCAGTATTTTCACAATTCCACTTATTCATCCTTGCTTCTATTGGTTCTCACAAGCCTCGTCTCCACTTAAAGGTACAGTGTGTTTTAAATTTACAGCACATGCTCAGTGGGTAGGGGTCTTTGCTTGGGCCGGGGCTTCATTGCTGGAGATGTGTTTTTTACTATGTTAATTAGGATAGTTCACTCATGGTTCAAGTGAGTCTCACTTCGGCTTTATCAGCGGCCTTGTTTTCTCCTGCTTATCTTGGTATTTCCTTGCTAGACTGTTTTGTGGTGTCCTCCTGTTTCTTCTCTCAGGCCAGGTTTTGTTAACTGTTTACAAAGGTTGATTAACGTCCTCTGCCTTAGCATCCTTTGTCTTATTTCTTGCATATCTCCAACAGGATCAGAAGATACCATCTAGTCTAACTAACTCATCTGTTTGTCCTATGGCTGGATCAGATCTGCCTTTATCATTTTAACAGAAGACTGTTTAAATAATTCTTAGAGAATTCAGTGGTGGAGTCTTCACAGCCTTCCCAGCAGCTGATTTCAGTGCTTCACTCTCCTTTTCATTGGAAAGGTTTTTCTGATGTCTAGAGTGAATCTTCTCGCTGAGCTTTTAAGCCCAATCCTTATCTTACACAGTGAAAAAATTATCCTCTTCTTTTTCCCATTTTTATAGTGAGGCCATTTCCACTGTCCGTCTCTATCTTCTGGACACAAAACAACCATTTATTTCAACTCATTCATTTAAAAGAAGCCCCAAATTGAAAACAACAGATGTCATGACTTAGTAACACTAAGCTGAAGGAGTTGAAGGATGAATTCATATGTCTTGTTTGCAATACTCCTTTCCATATGTAATGCCCATATCATAATATGAATCTTACCCTTTTTTTTTTTTCATCTCAACAGACTATAAAGCCATATCCCTTTCTTAAGAACCAGAAAATCACATATTCCATTGTTCCCCATGTTATATTTATGTAGCACTTCAATGCATTTGTCCCTCTTGGCTGTGCATTTCGCAGCTTAATGTAAATGAAAAGACTTTGTTAAGTTTAAAAAAAACCCCATATTTAAAAGTTTAAGAATTTAATTAAATTCTCTAGTTTGTCAGAATATATATATATTATAAGTTTGAGTCATGGTCTCCAATAAATTTGCAGTTCCTCTTGACATACGGTAAGGGATGTGAAAGGCAACAGTAAAGGCTTCTACAAGCATACCAGCAGCAAAAGGAAAGCTAGGAAAAATGTGGGCCCACTGCTGAATTGGCATGGGGACCTAGTGACAAAGCACATAGTACAGGCAGAGATATTTAGTGCTTTCTTTACCTCACTCTTTACTGGTAAGACCAACCTTTAGGAATCCCAGGTCCATGTCATCAGAAGCAAAATCTGGAGCAGGGAAGACTTACTCTCAGTAGAGGAGGATTAGATTTTGGAACATTTCAATAGATTGGGCATACAGAAGTCCATGGGACCCTATGGGATGCACCCACAAGTGTCGATATCATTGCAAGGCCACTCTTGATAGTCTTTGAAAGGTCATGGAGATTGGGGGAGGTTCCTGCTGATGGTAAAAAAGAAAATCTCATTTCTATCTTCAAGAAGGGCAAGGAGAAGGATCCAGGGAATGACAGGCTGGTCAGCCTCACCTTGGTCTCTGGAAAGGTGGTGGAGCAACTAATCCTGGAAACCACTTCCAAAATAACGAATGACAAGAAAGTGACCAGGTATAGTCAGATGCACTTACAAAGGGGAAATCAAGCCTGACCAACCTGATAGTCTTTGATGAGACGGTGGGAGAAGGCAGACCAGATGTTATTTATCTTGACTTTAGAAATGTTTTCAACACTGTTTCCTTTAACATACCCTTAGACAAACAGATGAAATACAGAGTCAGTATGTGGACACGGAAGTGACTTGAAAATGGGTTCATCTGCTGGGATCAAAGGGTTATGATCATCATCATGAAGTCCATCTGGAAGCCAGTCACTAGTGGTGTACCCTGGGAGTCCATACCAGTTGCCACACTGGTAGGGTCATGTTAATGACATGGTGTTGATGGTTGTGATGCCATTCAGAGTGATCTCAATAGGCTGGAGAAATGGGCACACAGGAATGTTATGAATTTCAAAAAAGGGAAGTGACAGGTCCTGCACCTGGGAAGGAATAAGCCCATGTGCCAGCACAGGCTGGGGAACAACCAGCTAAGAAGCAGCTCTGCAGACAAAACCCTGATGGTCCTGGTGGCACCAAGTTGACCATAAACCAGCAATGTGCCCTTGCAGCAAAGAGCGACAGCCTCCTGGGCTGCATTAGGCAGATTATTGCCAGCAGGTCAAGGAAGATGATACTTCCTTCCTGCTGAGCATTGCTGTGACATATTCGGATTTCTGTGCCCAGTGCTGGATTCCCCAGTACAAGAGAGACATGAGTGTAATATAGGGTGTCCAGCAAAAGGCCACAGAGATAATTAAGGGTCTGGAGCATCTGTCATACCAAGAGGGGCTGGCAGAGCTGGGACTGTTCAGCCTGGAGAAGTCTCCTGGGGGATCTTACCTGTATGTATAAATATCTCATAGGAGGGAGTAAAGAAGCCAGACTCTTCTCAGCAGTATCCAGGGACAGGACAAGAGGCAGCATACAATGAACAAGAGTAGCGATATCTGAACTGTACTGCTCGTCAACTATTCATTCTTTCCAGGTACTCCTCCTTTCACAAAACTCATTAAAGTAGTACAGAAGGAAAGTGAATGAACTGTTCTTGACAAAGCTACTGTGCTTCTTGTATAGTTCTTCCATGTCTGCCAGGCATTTACAAATTGTTAAATATTGTATGATTTCTTTTTTTCTTGGAACTGAATATAGCCTGACTAGCTTATCAGTCTTACCCTTCTTCCTCAGCTTTGTTCCTGTACCCCAGTTTTTAGACATTATTTCAAATCATTGGCAATGATTACTAAAAGAGATATGATTTGAGGAAGTGGATCCTTTGTGATGCTTTCAAATAGATTTCCAAAGGATATTCAGAACATACCAAAAAACAAGTTCTCTATCTCAACCGGAACACCTTCAGAAACTGCCTGGTTTTAAATATTTTCTCATGTTGTACAGGGATTTGCAATTTTTATTATTATTCCCTGTGCTGGTTTTCACTAGGATAGAGTTAATTTTCTTCATAGAAGCTAGCAGGGGGCTATGTTTTGGAATCGTGCTGGAAACAGTGTTGATAATACAGGGATGTTTTAGTTACTGCTGAGCAGTGCTTACACAGAGTCAAGGCCTTTTCTGCTCCTCACACCACCTCACCAGCGAGTAGGCTGAGGGTGCACAGGAAGCTGGGAGGGGACACAGCCGGGACAGCTGACCCCAACTGACCAAAGGGATATTCCATACAATATAATGTCATGCTCAGCATATAAAGCTGAGGGAAGAAGAAGGAAGGGGAGACATTCGGAGTGATGATGTTTGACTACCCAAGCAACCATTACATGTGATGGAGCCCTGCTTTCCTGGAGATGGCTGAACACCTGCCTGCCGATGGGAACTAGTGAATGAATTCCTTATTTTGCTTTGCTCGCGTGTGTGACTTTTGCTTTACCTACTAAACTGTCTTTACTCAACCACAAGGTTTCTCACTTTTACCCTTCCAATTCTCTCCCCCATCCCACTGTGAGGGAAATGAGCAAGCAACTGTATGGTCCTTAGTTGCTGGCTGAGGTTAAACCATGACGTTTCCACAGTAACATCTTTGTGCCCATTGAAATAGAAGGACTTGTGTAAATATATGAAGGCAAAAAGCCTGGCTTTAAGACAACCCAAACAGTATAAATTGAAGTGCTTAATGTTTGAAATTAAATTTTTGTGGGGGAAAAAAAAAAGGAGTTAAAATCAATGGGATATACTCTACATATTATTACTTACTTCATATAAAAAAAAAGGAGACTTTTCTAATGTGGATGGGCACAGACTGAAATAAATATCTTGTTCAGTGAGAAGCCAAGTCTATATCGTGAGGATTACTTTCTCATTTGTAACATTATAAAGAAAGGCATCTGGAGATGTAAGTGCATTAACCCAGTTCTGAGCTCTTCATTGACATGTTTTATTACTCTGGGGAAATCTCTTAAGATCTCCTTTCTTTTATTTCTCCATGGTGATATATTTTGTCTCTATGGTGTGGTTATATTTTTACTAAGGTGCTAGATGGACATATAAAATAATTTTCACAAAACTTACAGGCTGAAAGACTCACACACAGTAGCAGTGTCCTTCCTGAAATACATAGTATGTTCTCTCTGTCTGCCTGTCCATCTGCTTTTATCTTTCTCTCACATACACATACCTACCCAAAACCAAAAACTCAATCCTTTTCTTTTTTTTTTTAAACAGACTGGAAGTGAAAAGAGAACAACTGGAATTCTTAGATATAGTGGGTTTTATTGAAAGGGGACTGATTTTTCTTTTCTTGTTCTTTCCCCTTTTGTTTTTCTTTTCCCCTGAACTTGCATGTAGACTTTACCACTTATCCTCATAGTGTTCAGTTCTCTCCGTTGACTACATGAACAGCCTGAACACTTGAAGTACTGGGATTGTTTCACCAATATCAGTTTCCAACTCTTTCGGAAATCCAAGGTCTAAACTGAGCTCCCAAATAAAGAGTTTAGACACTAAGTGACCTTTTCTGAGATTTTCCATACCAAATATTATGGTAACAGCTGGCCATAGGAGAAAAGGGCATTTGGTAAGCCAAGCAGCAAGACAGAATGGACCCCTGGTAAATACAACAGCAGGTCTTTCCAAGGTTACTGTTGTCATTCTTTACTCCAAGTATTACACAAAGTGGTAGTGCCTCACCACATAAGAGAACACTATTTCTTAAACACTTTGTAAGACACTGACTGTTTTTCTTCATCCAGGAACACTTTCATCCCCAATCCAACATGTTCTGGACCAATTCCACAAAGATTGATACAAGGTGAGGAAGACTTTGCCCTACGTTTGTGTTATTTTACACAAAAGCTAGTCTTCTTAAGACAATGCATATTTTGGCTTGGGCACCATTAACAAATATGTTAACTCTATGTGACAACTGATTAATTTTGGTTTAAGGTTATGAATACAAAACAAAGCATGCTGGTATGTAACGTGAATTTTAATGATGTCACAGCACTAGTAAAAGATGAGAAAGATAATTTAATTTGCTTTCTCTGAAAGGTCAGTTCTCCTGAGATGAAATTTTCCCTGAGGGTGTCAATGTCCCTCACTCTTCTCTTTCTTGCTTTTTCTCATTCTTTGGAAAGTGAGCATTTATATTTAAACAGAAGAGTATCTGGGCTTTTTCTTCTTGTTTTGTGTTCTTTTTCTTCTTGTTTTTTGTTCTTTTTCTTTTGGAAAAGTAATGTCAAAGAGAAAAAAAAAAGAATCCCAGATGTTTCATTTTTCAGACTCAAGCCCATAAATATTTAAACAATGTGCTTCTTGCTATTTTAGTTACTTATGTCTGTTCATGTTGCACTTGAATACTTAAGCATTGTATGGAATCCGGAAGCATAGATACAATCATTTTCTGATTAAAACAAATTATAACAGGGAATGGGATAATTCCATTTTTGTATTAGACATGAAAAATTTCATTTGGGAAGGTACGAGCCACCTCTGGCAAGTGCTGAGCTCCTTCTGTTGCCAGGTAGGTTGATTCTACAGCACACTGTTTTGTAGGAGACCCTTGACACTTCAAAGCCCAGGGATCAAAATCACATCTTTTAGTTTTATGCCAATCAATGTATCTGCACCACAGTAAATTCATTTCTAGCTATTTTTCAGCCACTGTTTGGGCTTTCTAACACTTTATAACCTATAAAACTAATTTACCAACATCTTGGAAAATACTGACACTGGTTATTGGTTTCATCACATGTAAATAACTGTTGCCCAGAAATGCCTTCTCTTAATGATTTGAATTGTCACCTCATTAGGATAATACAATGTAGCTTGGTTCTGCTTGGAGACAGCTATATTCAGACTGTCCTGAGGTTTTCCTTGTTTTGTCTTTCTGGAGAAGTTGTAAAGATATTTAATTTATAAGAAATTAGAGTGTTATAAATGTGCGGGTGAAAAAATAAATAAAACTTGGATCATCTGAATGCAAGCTGATTCAACTGAAGTTAAATAAGAAGCCAAATAAACTGAGATCAATAACAAAGGATCTCAATTTCTAAAGGACAGTTTCTGATGAATGAGGGGAAGCTAGCTGGACTGAGAAGATGAGCAACTTGAATGAAGAGCAACTCTGGAATTCATTCAAGCCATATAGCTTGAAAAAGGAAAGAATCTGTTTTCCTGTTATAGGGGTTAGGGTGTAAGAGGAATAATGACAATAGGTAGAGATGGGTTGAAAAAATAAGGATGTGAAGAACCATCTCAAGGCCTCTAAGATTAATTAGAGAATGTAAAAGACAGGATTTGTAAAGGAAAATGAACTGAAGCTAGCCCAAGTGTGGAGCAGGTCTATTACAGTGATCAAAACGACAGAAAGCCTGTCATAAGAGAGGACATGAGAAAACTAGGTTTGTTTACCTAAGAAAAATGAAGACTTAGAAGGATATGATGGTTGTCTATAAATAAATGAAGGGAGAATTCACCAAGGAGAGACATGAGCTATTTAAGCTAACACCAGTGTTGGCATAAGAATAAATAGGGTAGGCTGGCCATGAACAAATTTAAACTGAAAAGAAAATGAAGAAGATTACAAATTGCTAGAGCAGTGAGATCTCAGAAGAGCCTTCTAGTGAGGGTGGTAGGGGAAGACAATCCTTTTCCATGAAGAATTCAGTAAATCTATGCATATAATTATAGTGTATAATGTCTATAGGGGCAGAAGACTGTCTTTCTTTACTCACGAGGTTGCTTTTGGTCTGCGTTCCCATGTTGCTGAAGTAATGACAACTAAATAAGCAAAAATTTTATGTAAAAAATAGCACATAGTCATGTAAGCAGCATAATTTGTATCAGTTAATCATTTATTATTTCATCCTAAATTCTGGAATTTTCTGACTTATACCTGCGGGGCTTTCAACTTTCATAACCTTGTTTTTTTCAGGGATTTTTCTTGTGCTTGCTGTTTAAAGAATAGAGCATTAAAACAGTTGTGTAAAACAAACAAATAAAGCATCCTACCATCAACCTGTTTACAGTTCTGCTTTCAAAAACATCGTGTGCATTATATGTATTCCAGTACTGTGTATTTTTGGAAATCTGTTCCACATATGTGTTTGTTGTTAACTTTGAGTTGTATGTGTCCAAGGATGCAGAGTCAGATCTCAAACCCCTTGAGAGCACTGGCTATTCAAGTTCTTGGTGAGGCCAACAGAATATTATCTAAAGTACATGCTTTCAGATTACTTCTCTCTGTGAATTTAAGACTGAGGTAATCTGTTTTCCTCATGTCAGTTTATGATATCAAGAGTAATTTTTACCTAATTCCTGGTTGTGCTAACAATAATAACAGCAATTATTTTTTTAAAATAATCTGACTATTGTACATGCCTTAGAATTTTTTTTTTTCAAAAATCAGTATCTAAATGAAGCCTGATAGGGTTAAAAGGTTTGATTTCATCATCTATTTAGGGAAAAGAGATAGCTAAATCTGTTCCCTTTCAGAGGAGAGGGTTTTTTTGTGGGGTTGGTTCTTTTTTTCCTTTCCTTTTCTTCTTGGAAGAAACATCAGGCTTGTACTGTAAGCCAAACTCATAATTGCCTGAATTGTCAAGCTCTGCAGCTCATGCCTAAGACAAATCTTTTCTCCTATGTCTGTTAATTTTACCTTTCTAAAACTCTAATGCCTTGAACAAGTGCAAATATGTAATCTCTGCTAGCATGTTACAGCTGTTGAGCTGGTATACAAAAACAGCAATCGCTCAATTTCTTTCCTTCTTTCCTCCCCTTTCCTTCATTCCTCCTCAGCCTAATACTCACATACCTTTCTCCCTGATCTGCCTTACCTCTTCCCTGATTTAAGTTATATGGTATACTATGAAGAACTGCAAAAAGCACCCGACAGAGACAAAAGTTGGCAAACAAGTTTGGATAAACAGGAAAAATTGCAAGGTCTTGCTGCTTTTCTCCTCCATACATGAGCTGGTTTTCTGAAAGTGTTAAGACATTGGAAATTATTTATTTCTTATTTCTAGCAAATCTCCTTCCCAGAACTCTATTGTTTTCTTCAGTCTTTTCACAGAAATGAAGCTGTAGTATACACAGAAATATACCTGGGCACATATGAACACATACATACATGCAGACACTGTTCAAACAAAACAAAAGAGTCTCTAGAGGGACCAATACCTTCTAATATCTTAAACAAAGACATATACAGTAGGATTTAGTGAACGCTCAGCAAGTTTGCAGATGAGACCAAGCTGACTGGTGCTGTTGGTTCCCTTGAGTGAAGGGATACCTTCCAGAAGGACCTTGACAGGCCTAATGGTGGGCCCATGTGAACCTCATGAAGTTCAACAAGGCCAAGTACAAGGTCCTGCACCTGGGTTGGGACAGTCCCCAATATAATACAGACTGGGAGATGAATTGCTTGAGAGCAGCCTTGTGGAGAAGGACTTGGGGATAATGGTGGATGAAAAATTGGATATCAGCCAGAAATGTGCACCTGCAGCCCAGAAAGCCAATCATATCCTGGGCTGCATAATAAGAAGAGTGGGCAGCAGATCAAGGGAGGTGATTCTCCCCTTAACTCTGTTCTCATGAGACCCCACCTGGGTCCAGTTCAGGGGTCCTCTATAAAACAAAGACATGGCCTTGTTAAAGTGGGTCCAGAGGAGAGCCATGAAAATGATCAGAGGCCTAGAACACCTCTCCTATAAAGAAAGGCTGAAAGAGTTGGGGTTTTGTCAATCTGGAGAAGAGAAGTCTTTGAGGAGACCTTATGACAGCTTTTCAGTATATAAAGGGGGTTTATAAGACAGAGAGAGACTTTTTACCAAGGCCTGTAGTGACAGGATAAGGGGCAACAGTTTTAACCTGAGAGGGGTAGGTTTAGATTGGACATATAGAAGATTTTTTTATGATGAGGGTGGTGAGACACTGGAACAGTTGTAGATGTCCCACCACTGGAAGTGTTGAAGATCAAGTTGGATAGGGCTTTCAGGAAACCAATCTAGTAAAAGATGTCCGGGCCCATGGCAAGGTGGTTGGACTACATGATCTTTAAGGTCCCTTCCAACCCACACCATTCTATGATTCTATGAAAAGAACCACTCTGAGGGTTATACAGTTGAATAGGGCAAAACCTGTAAGCTTTGATTGAAATGTAATATAGAAATTCTACTGAAAAACTCACAGCAATTTATCAGAAATATACTCCACTCCTTTGAGACTTTGGAGTAGGTTTTGTATGTGTGTGTGTTGTTTCATTAATTGGTTTGGAATTTTTTTAATATTATTTTTTAAAGTGATCTAAGATTTTATTAGACAGGATAGTTTCTTATAAACTTTAAGTTTCTTCAAACAACATTTCCATTTAACGTGTGACATACAGCTTCTCCATATGAGAGATCTATTGTTAGTTTCACAATGTCATCAGTGTTTTGAAGCCATAAATTAAATATTACTGGCAGTCTGAGAAGTGCACAGCTAAGTGTACAGCAAATGTCTTACATGCTGCCAGTGAAATCCCTCACACAGAATAGCTATCCAAGTTTTATGAAGCTGAGAGGAAATGGGGGTAAGATACAAATAAACTCTGCCTCTAACCATTCTTAGTGTTCAGGAGCTGATACTGAACATCACACTGAATCCTACACTTTTATTGTCACATATTCATCTCAACTTTTGCATGCCATGGATGGAAGTCAGCAGCAAAAGTAAGGAAGCAATGTCTGCTATTACTCAGCTTTTAGCCCTTTTCATGACTCAACTTTCTCCTTCTGTTCTGTAGGGAGTTAGTAGTAAGGGGGACCCAGAGTTACCTTTCAGTTGGAGAGTGGACTTTACTTTTTACAAACATGAGAGGCAAAGAAGAGGATAGAGTAGATCAGTGGAAAAGTGATGTGCTACAGAGCATTTGACTCCTTGATCATTTTTCTGTATATAAACTGTTCCATGGCCTTTTAAGTATTTTACTTTATCCTTCCAAACTAGTTTCACAAATCCAGTCTCCCCAGTCTCCCTCATGGTAGTTGGGAAACATTGAAATATTGGGTTTAGTTTGGTGGGGAAAAACTCAGATGAACTGCACCATGTTTATTAATGACTACGGAAAGCTTTAACGACAATATGCCTTCAAATCTTGTATTTCTAAAGTAATAATGACAGACTTGCTCTATCTTTCATGATACCATGTATTTTATGATTTTTACTTCCATTGCTCTGCCTCCTCTGTCCTCATGCTGTTTGCCGTGTGCCTGTGTCTCTTCATTTGTCCTTGCAATACTTTTGTAGGTGTCAGTCTCAGGTTCCAAGTATCTGCAGACATGAGAGGTCTAACAAGCAGGAGGTAATTATCCTTCATTTACAGACCAAGATTAATGAAGATACATACAGTCTTGAAGATAACAGGTCTACAGGGGTTTGTAAGACCTTCCAAGATTGTTAAAGTCAGGAGTTTAAGAAATGTTGGTCTTCTCCATAACCAATGGTCTGGACATCAAATAGGATCTTGAATTTACATCTGCCCCTTAAAAGGTCTGCACGCCAATGAGGAAAAGTAAGTAGCCTGCATGTTCTCAGCAGCAGTTAATTTTTTTTTTCCTTGGAAGAAATAGAAGGAGAAAGAGAAAAGCTGTGTGTTTTTCAGTTATGGTGTGTCTTTGCTTTGCAGTAGAACAGGTGGAAAGATATTATACTATCTTTTCACTCAAGGCGTGGGAGAGCTCTAAACAATCAATTGACACTATGTTTATGCTAGCAGGTGAATGTGCCAAAAATCCTTTTTCTGGCACTGAAGCTAACTGGCAAAAACAGCCAGTGTCCCTACTATTTAATTTCTTAGTGTGCATAAGGACTAGAGTTATAAGCAACCAACGCTTTTTTTATCCAGTCTGGCTGTTAAATTGGAAGACCAAAACAATTAATTACTAATTTGTTTTCATCTCCTATAGACATGTTTTTTGGGTTGTTGTTCTTTTTTTTCAACACAGAAACAGGAAGGGAGCTTGGCCTTGTGGCTCAAATCACAACTAAACTCCTGTCTCTAACTCAAACTCCACATAGATTGCAATACAAACTAGTTTATTTTCCTTGGTTTTCAAACACTAACCTAAAATGCTGAAATAAGGATCACAGTTGCCTTAGGCTCCTGCTATGGTCAGCAGCAAGAGACAAGTATTTCCAGGGCAGAGTTTAGACCACAGGTTTCAAAAAAAACCCAGCTATGATGAATCTAGGCCTTAAGTTCACCACTACCTGAGTTTCCTGTCTGGAAAATCATGGAAGTCCTCTTTTCTTTATATCAGCATTTGCACAAACAGAGTAGAGTCTATAAAATGCAGAACAGGTATTTTGGTCCTACAACTATTTTCCAGTTCATTTAGATTAGCATTCCTGTTGTGTATATGCATGAAGAAAAGCTGCCAGAGAATTGCTACATGTCAAAGACTAAAAGTACCCAAATCACCAGCATCCTGATCATAACTTTATCTTACAGTTTATGAAATTGATAAAAACCATCTAAAACAGACAAAGTTTGCTGCAGATTCTTAAATAAAAACTCTCTGATTTATATCACTTAACAATCCTTACCCCTTTTATAAACTGTTTTTTATATACAGCCCATATGTAAATAAATTCTGTTAACTACTGTAGCTGATATCTATATTTACTTTAACCATGTGTGAATAGTCTAGCACAAAAAGATCTTCATGAAGACTGGAGTCACTGGAAGAGAAATAAACGGTACTTTTTTTTTGTCCCTCTGATTCTTTCCACTAATACAACACTTGCTCACAAAATAAGTATGAAGAAAGAAATGTTGAATGTGTGGATTGCAGACAGCCTGTTCCTGACTGAGGTGAAGAGGAGCCGCATCATTGTTTCAACCTCCATCCTTACCACCCACAGAGTAAAAAATGAAATCTTGTCATGCATGACAAGGATAGATTCACGCTTACCTTTGTCCATGAAAAGAAGGAAAGAAAATCAGGTTGTGAGGGAGTAGGGGAAAGAACTAAAGAAAAGAAATCTTCTAATAAATTTCAATTCCAGACATTAAGCAGATCCGTAAAAGAAATACCACCTCCCAGCAAGACGCAGACAGTAACAGTGAGCAGATAAACATTTTGGCCCCCAAAAGAAATGGAGGTGAATGAACCTCTTGTTGTTAAGGCTAAGGCTAAGCTTTTGAGCACACAGAAAGGGGATGACAAACCCTGTCAGAAGTGATATAAGGGTCAGGATTCTTCAAATTAAATGTAAACACTTACAGGATAGACACTGACATTTGAGTTAGTTACCTTTGTTCCCATTAAAGGCAATGAAGGGGAATAAGCATTTATATATCCCACCCATCCTTAAGAAGATGTTTAAATAAATCAGATATACAGCAAACTAGAAGGGCCAATCTCTTTTTTCTCTCTACTAACCATGGAGCTTACTCAACTAGCTTACATTATGCATCTACTTTGTAGATATAAAAAGATTGCTGAGTAACTCCAGTGTAGAATGTTTTTGCTGTACACAGGAAGAGCAAACCTGGAGATATCTGCAAGTCACCTGGGACTTGGCTTAATCCATGCTGACCAGAAGGATGGGGCAGTTGAATGCCAGACAGAACACCAAGCAAGTCTGTGCCCTGCCACCATAGGGGTGATAGCTCACATCTGGTCTGTGCCGAGGCATATGTCCATGTAATGATAATATTAGGAATAAATAAGTTTCAAGACAAGCTTATGCTTGTTCTTAACTGAATTTGAAATGAGAGATTAATCTTGGTAAGTCAAGTCTGTTGTTAGACTTGGTGATGAAATGCTTTTAAAGTCCAGCCCTTGCAGTCTAAAACAAGGTTGCTATAAAGGTTCCCTGCCCAGATCCCTTTAACTGTGCTGTCAAATATTCATGAAATAACTTAATTGTTCTACAACATAGTTTTGTTATCGAAACCTATAATATCTATCCTCTATTTGGATCTAAACTGTGTCGTTCCAGGTTTTAGACCAGTAAGAGTAATATGTCAGAAGGACTGCAACTGTTTACAATATTGTAAACTTGTTAGGATAACCACGTTTAATTGGCTCCCCAGGTTCATTTATAGATGTAATGTAGGTGAAACCTTGGAGATTTCTGGACACATTTCTAATAAACTTTGAAATATAAATAATTTATGGGGTTTCAGAAATATCTTACAAATATTTCTGCACACTGAGTAACTCTGTGAGGTGCATGTTAGGACCACATTTTAATGACTATGACTATTCGACTTCGAAGGCTATGGTCTATTATTGTTTGCTATTATCAGAGTTAACTCAAGTGGTGGGGATCAAAGCTTTAGTGTTGTAGGTACAAGATTCAGCATAGGCTGATGCTCTGTGATTGGAAATACTGCCTACAACATTGTAGAAGGATGAGGCTTCTGTATAGTTGCATAACAGTAAACCGGTTTCTGTCTTTTTTTAATGACAACTTCACAGCTGGACTGACATAAGTGCTTTTGGTTTTGTTGTTTTGTTGGTTGTTTTTTTTTCTATTTTTTTCTTAATATAGCTCAGACTATTAATATCTCTTAATGTAATTTGTGTAGTTTAGGGGTTGCCTTCATTCAATAATATTTCCACAATTTCCATGTAAATAATAAAAACAATAATAGTAGCAATTATAATAATTACATAACAAGAAAAAAACCACAAAGATGAATGAAAATTACTTGGGGGAAATACTATAAAACCTGAAACAGGGAAAGGAAGGGAAGGGAAGGGAAGGGAAGGGAAGGGAAGGGAAGGGAAGGGAAGGGAAGGGAAGGGAAGGGAAGGGAAGGGAAGGGAAGGGAAGGGAAGGGAAGGGAAGGGAAGGGAAGGGAAGGGAAGGGAAGGGAAGGGAAGGGAAGGGAAGGGAAGGGAAGGGAAGGGAAGGGAAGGGAAGGGAAGGGAAGGGAAGGGAAGGGAAGGGAAGGGAAGGGAAGGGAAGGGAAGGGAAGGGAAGGGAAGGGAAGGGAGATTAAATTTAGGATTCATGGGGTTTTGACCAAAAAATTAACACATGTGCTTTATAACAGACTAGCCTTTTTCTTTTGACACCTTGTTTAATATCTAAATAATTTGTTGTGAAATACAAAAATGCTCTTTTCCTCCCTTTTTTTTGTGTCTTCCTTTCTATTCCTCTCCCCTACCGTGTACTTACCCATTTCACTTCATGCCTCATTAGGGCGTCGAGTCTAAACAGCCAGCTGGATGTGCCTGGCCTGTGTATGAGCATCCCTGCACCATTGTTCTGATCGCTAACGCTGCTCCCTCTCTCCTCTTTGAAGCTGCTCCAAAGGAACTTTATCCCTCTGTTCCAGCTGCCGTTTCATTAAGCCCTTGCTTCACAGGATTTTCCACAACCATTGACACATCAGAGCAAGGATGTGGCCATTAAAATAATGAAGGAAAAAAAAAAGAAGAAGGGGGAGCAGTTCTGAAGTGAAAATTGAAAAGGAGTACAAGATTATTTAAAAAATAAAAGGTTAGGTATAACCCAATTTTTTTCTTGTTTCTTTATCTCTCTCTCTTTATTTTTTTGTTTGTCTTTCTCTCTCTTCCCCTTCTTTCTTTCTCTCCCCCTGTTTCCCCCCTCTTTCTTTCTCTGTCTGTCCTTCATTCTTTCATGATCTAATTCCTTTGCACACTTTTGTCCTTCTAGAAACTTCACACACACAGATACACACACATATGCAAACACAGACACACAATCACAATTTCAGCATACCTAGTGATTGTCTCCAGATCTCCTTCCCACACCTTTCTGCACATCAGAGAGGTCCACGAGCAGAAAGTTTTGAAGTCTAGGAGGCTTGATCTTCCCAAGCTGAGGGCTGAAGTCCACATGAGGTTTTTTTTGTCAGAAGTCAAAATTCTTCATGGATGGTGAAAGTAAAACCACTTAAGTCTGGGGTTCTCTCAATTTCTGTTATGTGCTCAGAGGGAAAAAACACACCTCACAATCCATTTTTGGAAAGGACTAGAACTACATATGGGAGTTTAACAGTGGTGAAATATAGTTTTAAAAGGTGCACCATGACAATCAGCATTCTCAAAGGCTTGTACTGGATATTCAGGAAAACTGGTTTGTTAACTCTGAGTGCCAATCACCTCAATCACAGCATCAGTATTCCCACTTTAAGTAAAAGAAGTTAGGTAAGAGGAAACTCACACTGAAAAGCATCACACTCCTTTCCAACCCCCCAAAACTACCTTATTGTATTGAACAAAGTCCAATTAAGCCTGAAGAGTTGTGTCAGGATTGCACCCAAAGATCAGAATTAGTTCTTGCCAATTTCAGCATGTGTCAGCTCTAGAATTCTTCCCTAGTCATTAGAAAATACAGGCAGCTCTGAAGTACAGCTTAGTCCATATAAAGTCTGAATTGACTATGGAAGGTACCTCTTTACATCCATTGACTAGACAGGGAGACAGCCCTGCCTAGCTCCCAAATTAGGCACCTCAGTTAATTGCCTAAATTTAGCTGGGAAAAATCTAGACCAGAGCACATCCTGCAAGGTCACACAGCATGTTTATGACAGAGCTGGGATTCAGATCACAGGGGTCTTAGGCCCAGGCAAATGCTATTACAAGACAGTCTTTCCTCCAAGTAATTAATTCTCATCTTGAAGGTTTCAGCTGAGGTAGTGGGCACAGCCACTATTTGTCCTGTGTAACTGTTCATACTAGTATCCTTAAAAATATTAGAATTAAGTTATGACTATGTTTATGAGGTTTTTTATTCTTAAATTTTTTGAACCTAAGCTCCTTTACATATTTTATTCCCATATAGATGTGTGTGTACACTTATATGTGAACATACATCTGTGTGTGTTTCCACATGGGAGTGTCTGAACTGTTTCTATTCAACTTGCAGTACTGCAGTTATAGTTTTTATATTTTGATTTTATAATACTTTGTTTCAGTAATAGTGAAAATGTTAAAATATTTTTTCTTTTTGTCTTTTTTTTCCTATCACTCTTTTCTTTTTTCTTTTTTTTTCCTTTTTTTTTTTTTTTTTTTTACAGCAGGCACATCTGCCCTATGGATGAATTTATTTCCTCAATCTCATGGTGCAATATTGCATTTCAGTTGTCACTTTTGATTTATCGTTACTTTAAACATTAAATCTTCCTTTGCATTTTTATTGGTTTCATTAAAAACATTCTGCTCATCTTTTCATTTATAACCTATATCAAGGGAAAAAAAAGAACAAAAAAACCTTCCCAGCTTCTGCCTCTCTGCTTTCCCCTCCTCTGTCACATTCAGGATGTTCCCTTTCAATTTCACCCATTTTTCCAGGTGATAAAGTCAAAGCAATCCACTAGTCACGTGTGAATAAAATAAATAAATTTGAAACTTAGATCTTTTGTTACAGAGTTTGTAAAAACATTTATTAAATCTAATAACTTTTGTGTTTAATGAGGCACGGAGCATATGTCAGAAGTGTGGTGTCCAAAAGGCAGAAGCACTAAATAGTTTATCTGGCAAATGTGTTACACAAGGTTTGACCCTTAAATTGAGCACTGGGAGAGATAAATAGGGTAATCAAAAGCACTCCCTTACAGTCACATGAACTTGGAGCCATCTGGTCAAGGCAAAAATAAATCAGTAATGCAACTGGAAATTATCTGTAAAGACCGTTGGGGATTGGTTGAAGCACTACTACAATTTCTTTCATAACAGAGAATAGGAAGAAAAAAAAAAAGCCTAAACCAAGAAAACTCTGCTTGTAAAGATGATGAAAGTGACCCTAATTAACACAAAAGCCAAGAAACCAAAAAGGTTCTGTTTCTTTCTTTTTTTTTTTTCCCCCCTCTTTTTTCTTTAAGCTGAAAGGAAAGGTTTTGAGCCAACAAGATGATCCAGAGTTCCAACAACAACAAACTATTTTTATTCTTATGTTTTACTTTTTGTCATTAGCTGGCAAAGATAAATTCAATAGAGAAAACATTTATTTGTTTAAGACACATCAATAGATAAAAAGTTAGTTATATTTTTAATTCAATAGAGAAAACATTTATTTGTTTAAGACACATCAATAGATAAAAAGTTAGTCATATTTTTATTCCATTTTTTTCACTAAAAATGTTGAGTTTGTGAAAAAACCTGTCTTTGGGTCTTGCTGAAGTTGATTATTCAAATAAATAAATAAATAAGTCTCTGGTATAGGCTTTAGCTTTTCTATCCTAAATCCATGCTGAATTAAACTCTATAAATCCTGCTGTTGACAGTGAGGTTGGAAAAAAGGTAGAATGTTGCCTTTTTTATTTTGTCTTATCCATGTTTTGCCCTCTGTTTCCACATCTGTACTTAGAAATACACCCTGCCCCATATAAGGAGCCACAAACACACACATCCTTATTCAGATTAGAACAGGCATGTTGACAACCAGGGAACCTTTCTGTTCTTCCTTTGAATGAAAAACTGAAGAAAAGGCAAGAGGCCTCTAGTCAGTGGGAATGTTTGCAGAAATGAAGTGAAAGCTTTTGTGACTGTCCTTGAAGTCATACCTTCTTTAACTTACAGATAGCAGTATTTTAATCAGGTGATTGATATTTTCTTTCCATCACTATGAACGTTTGGAAGCATCAGCAGTTACAAACTTGATGTCAGATTCTAAACTTTCAGGATTTTGCATAGTTTAGCTTTTCAGCAGATTTGTGCTGCTGGAGAGGAAATGCCCTGTAAGGCTGGTAGACTAAAACAACCCTTCAGTCTGAAGATAAGTTATTTCTAAAAAGGTGTAACTGGGTTATCTTCAATCCAGGTAGCTCAGGTATGGATAGAAGCACAGGCACAGCAGCCTACAGCTCACATTAGTCTCTCAAGAATATGCCCTCCAGCCCAGGTGGGTTTTGTGATTCACAGTGGTCTCCTCACTGTGTCAGCTACAAAACTACATCACCTCAGCAAATATGCTTAAAGCTGTTGTGTCTATACTGGCTGTGGAGATTAAAGTGCAGACATCTTCTGAAAGGCAGAGTATGTCTCGGTTTCCGTTTTTGACTCTTTCTGGGACCTCCATGGTGGCCTAGTGTTAGTAACCCAACCACCTCTGTTACTTACTGCACCATTTGTCTATGTATACTGCAGTTTCCTTGGATGGGGAGTGTCTTAGATTTTGTTTCTCTACAGGCCCAGCACACTCAGGCCTTTTGTCTCCTTTGGATGTTTCTTAGATATTAAAATTTTGGGAATAAAACTATGAAAAAGAAAGTAAAACCTATGACCATAAAAAGAATCATATATCCTTCCTTCATGTATAATGAACATTGGCTTCTACTGGGGATTTTCTTTCCATTGCTCTGCAATACTTTATTCTTCTGAATAAGCCTATTATGTGGAGATTGAAACATTAGGATTAATTACACCAAATGCTGGTGTAAACCCTAATGAAAAACATACATCTCTTGCACAGCCTGAATTCCCTGGAGAAATCTTGAAAATATTGACTTTGACAGTTTTTGCTATGTGACTGATTACATCAGTAATATAAAACACCTTAATAAGTATCACTTTGTATATGTGTCTTAGTGTGCACGTGTGTGTATATGCATGTATATATGCCATCCCACGTAAGACAAAAGGATTTGCTGAGGCTAAATAAGAGCTCATTTCCAAAGGGCTTGGCTCTTTCATCATGATGATTTTGTCTCAATTATCTCTGGATTCTCTCCCTCCCTCCTCCCACCCCCTTTCTCTTTTTGCAATAAAACCTGTGTTTGATCTCTGTGTAAATAAACCAAGTATCAGGAAGTAACTAACAGCTACATCATGATAGCTTGAAAATAAAGTTGAAAAAATTGCTTACATAGTTCATTCAACCAGAGGGTCTGTGCATTTTTTAGCTGAAGGTTATGAAAATTCAGCTGGTGATAGATAAAACTTCATAGATTGTAGCAGGAGATTTTGAAAGACGCAAAGGGGAGAGAGGTGCCCTGTTCTCCTTGACTGTCAATGGGAACAGAGCGCCTTATTTCCATTTGTGACTTTGAAACTGGTTCCATAGATTTAAGGCCTGAAGGAACGATTACATTCATCTTGCCTGATCTGCTGCATGAAACAGGCCAGAGCATTTCACCTAATGATGCCTGTGTAGAGGAGACAAATTGTGGTGGAACAAGACAACCTAGAGTGCTGTTCATGTTTCATACACAACCTTATTAATTAGTAAACAAGTATGGTAAATATATCTTCCTTCTCCATCCCATGCCCTGGCCCAAATAGTCTTTGCACTAATAGGTGCAGTCCCTTTCATTGACCAGGTCACAATATCCGATAGTAAAATATCTCGATATCTGTTAATCTCATCACACCTTAAATCACCTATTTAGACGTAAAAGGATCCATGTAGTCTTATCAGTAGGTTGAATCATTTACACTTTCTTTTTCCTTACTTCCATTCATATCACATTCTGAATGGATGAAGTACCAAGAGGCACTAAAAACCATAATTCTCAATGTATACAACAAAGAACTGTAAAATAATATACTTTCTAGCTTGGCATTCAGAGGTCCAGAGAGCAATGGAGAGGATAAAAGACGTGCTTTGAAAAGTTCAGTTCGTTTTGGATGAACCGTATGCAAAATAGCTCTCTGTTTGCAATTTTGTATTTCTGTTATCATCATGACAGAGAAGTGCCTCTGTACTTAGAATGTTTTCTTTTGTGAATGATCAATTGATTTTATGTATCCACCTATCTATCTATCTAGTATGACACTGATTGGTGTCACTACGTATATACACTATTCTTTATTTTTTCATTTTAAAATATATTTCTGTGTTCCAGAATATCTCTGTTTTATTTGTGTGTATTCAAAGGCATTTTTCTCCTGCCTCATTAAAGAATAATTTCAGGAAAGGTACCATTCTTAAGGCAAAGAGTAATACTCTGGAGTCTAAAAATGGGGAAGAGGAAAACAAGCTGATTTATGTTAAGGGATACAAGACTTGAAAATATACCCCAGGGTGAAATAAATATTATAATACACAATAATATCATTGCTTTACTCTGATGTGCATTACAGTAATATTATGACTCTCTCTGTATAGTTCTGTAGTCCTTGGTGTGTCCTGTCAGGGATGGGTTCCTATAGGCCTTGACACACTGTCCTGGTTTCAGCTGGGATAGAGTTAATTTTCTTCTTATTAGCTGGTATAGTGCTGTGTTTTGGATTTAGGATGAGAATAATGTTGATAACACCCTGATGTTTTGGTTCTTGCTGAGTAGAGTTTACACTGGTCAAGGACTTTTCAGCTTCCCATGCTCTGCCAGGTGCGTAAGCAACTGGGAGGGAGCAGAGCCAGGACAGCTGACCCAGATTGCTCAACGGGCTATTCCATACCATATGATGTCATGCTCAGTATATAAGCTGGGGGAAGAAGAAGGAAGGGGGGGACTTTCGGTATGATGGCATTTGGCTTCCCAAGTAACCGTTAACGTGTGATGGAGCCCTGCTTTCCTGGGGATGGCTGAACACCTGCCTGCCAATGGGAAGTAGTGAATGAATTCCTTGCTTTGCTTTGCTTGTGCACGCGGCTTTTGCTTTCCCTATTAAACTGTCTTTATCTCAACCCATGAGTTTTCCCACTTTTACTCCTCCGATTCTTTCCCCCATCCCACCAGGGGGGAGTGAGCGAGCGGCTGCGTGGTGCTTAGTTGCTGACTGGGGTTAAACCACGACACACACTCAAAATAGGACAATCTCTGCCCTGGGTATGGGTGGGAAAGAAAATAGACTATCACTAGCAGTTTAAGGTCATGTTACAAAAAAAAAAAAAAAAAAAAAAAAAAAAAAGAAGTAGACCTAGGAGGGCAGTGCAGATCTTGTAAACTCCAACCACATTGATTAGATTAGTTACGATATTTTACTCATGAAGCTCTCCTGCAGACCGTCAAGCAGATGCAAAAGATGCATGAAAGTTTTCAAAGACAGAAATATGGCCAAATGTCAGGCTAGCTGTTGACACAGTTGTCTTGTCTAATAACAGCTAATGAATGCTGCAAGTGAATGTGTGGGGCTGGGGAATGGTAAAGGAAAGGGAAGAGAGGGAGCTACATTATGAGAAAGAAGGACTTTCATGGGAGCAATATGTCTTACAATCTAATTGCTCTGTGTTTTATAGAACTTGATCATTAGGGTATCCTGCTTATGGTACCTCAGAGATGTAATGGTGAAATAAAGCAAGAGGCTATTAAACAGAAAGTTTAAATATAGCTACAGGGACAGATACTTCATGACAACTTGACAGATGTCTTGGAGTGATCACTGGTTCCTTCATCACTAATTACAAAATCATTTGTCTTAAGGAAAGGACAAAAGAGAAGTAATTATGAAAAACATGATTCTTAGGGGATAAAAAAGATAACATCAGTTTAAAACATTGAAGCGATCATAACCATTTAGAATCATTATTAGTTTGCTTGAGCCAATGACAGCTTGGGTTTCAAAGCCAGTGGGAATGGAGCTTCCTATGCCAAAGAGAAGAAAACATTCAATTTCTTGTTATGCTAAACTTATCCTTAGACTCCAGAGATTTCTTTGATGAACAGTTCATTAAAATTTCCGACCACAGATGAATTTGAGCTAAAATACACAAATGTTTTAATTATACATTCCTTTTTAATTACACTAATGACTTGTAATGTGTTTATGTTGGTTTAGAGTTTAATTTCTTCTCTTAGATTAGGTGGTTGACTTAAGGATTGTGCTTTTCAGTAAAATACCATGATTCATCAATGTTTGATCATGAGTTAATCCAAAAATATTAAAGCATTGCAATTCTTGGAGGAATAGTAATGCCCACACATACACACGCACGATTGCATTTTACTTTCATGTGCTTAGGAGCAGCTAAACCTTTGCAACATTGCACAGCAAGACATAAGTGTCAGGAGATTGAAGTGACACTCGGAGATCCACTGCTGTTAAGACTGCAGTTGGAAGAGGCATGGGAATGCAAAAAACCAGTACCTGTATGAGTCAAGGTTGGTTGGATGATTCGTACTCAGAAAGAAACACAACAGAGAGGGAGTGATTCACCTTTTACACTGTTTTGAGTAATTGTTGTTTCTTAATCACAGCCAGTCTCTGCATTGCATGTAGAGTATAAGAATGACCTATAGGTCTTGCTAAGAGATTGTTAATGTTTAAATTTAGGAATCTAATCTAAGCTCTGTGTGGCCTTCTTCTAGTCACTGGAAACAGATGGCACCTCCAGAGAGTGGTTGCCATCTAGTTTAGACATCTGTATAAATCATGGTTAATCTGCCATGGACATCCATTTTATCTCATGTCTATAGAAGATGGCTAAATGACTAGTTTAGATAACATGTCCCACATGTGGATGACTAAAGTTAGGTAATGCAATCCTAAGTTCAGCTGGACTTGATGAATGGGGCAAAAAGAAAAAAAAAAATGAAAATGAAATAGGGCCAAAATATGAACCTATTTTAAAGCACTAGAGACAAAGAATACATCAAAACAGATCACTTGGATTACAGCTATCATATATAATACACATAATTGGAGAGGAAAATCGCATGACTGGATCCTTACAGGCCAGGGTTCCCTGTCAGTGTGCCCAAGGACAGGTCTGGACAGCGTGGTGCTGGAGAGTAGCATTTTGCGCTTTTAAAGACCATCACCTTCCCATACCTGCCACTTGTTTCTCATTCCACTCTTCTGCACTACTTTTTCATTACACATTTTTGCTGTGTCCTGCCTACCTCTAGTCCTTGTCTGTCTATGGCTTATCTGTTTGTGAAACTTCATGAGATCTGGCAATTCAAGGAAGCACATCATGAGTTTTGGGAAGGAAATGAAAAAGTGTTACTTTCTAAGAAAGGCTTAAGGCAGGAAAGGCAGGGAAATTGCTGCCTGCCATTATGGCCAAGTGACTGCATCAGATAAGATGCTAAGTAGGATGAGGAGAAAATGTATGGATCATGGGCAAGGCCACTGGAATATATCAATGGCCCCTTGACAAATGGAAAAATACATGTATCTCCACAATTGTGTCTGCACGGGTTCATTGGAAAACTGAACTATGTGTAACTTCACCAATACATGTATCACTTACTGATACATTGTTTTGATTAACCAATACATGCTTTCACTTCACCGATACATTGCATCTACTCCGGATATCTCAGAGAAGGACTAGGGCCAGAGGTCTCTTAGTTCTGGGGCATTTGTACTGGCTAAGTATCCATATAAAAAAACAGGTTGCCCAATTTAGGTAGTAGCTGGGCCCACGGACTCAGCAATCTTTCACCATTTCCAATACTACAACCTCTTCAAACGGTGTTCACTGCTGTAGTGGACTTCTTTTAAACAAGTCTGTCTCCTTATCCTCCTTCGAATCTTCGTTTATTCTTCCTTGGTTTCAAGGCCAATAAATAAATAAGTAAGCATGACAATAGTCACACTGCCCAAGGGCTGCAAATATATTGCCCGTTATGGAAACTGCTATTCTCTCATCATTTTCTTACACTTTGCTTGTCTGTCTGCTGCCTGTAATATCTTACAAACTCTTTGAGACATGGAGACACATTTCTTTTTTGTGAATATGCAGTTTTCACAATGATGGAAATCTTGCCCATGGCTACTGATCATAATTACTTTATTTAAATAATAAAGGCATGATCTGGTCAAATCTGGGATGGGCTGATTTCTAACTCCTTTGATGAGAATCCTTCGAAATCAAGCAGTGGTTCTGAGCAACAGCAAAACTGCCATCACCCAGGTTTCCTATTTGTCACACATTTTAAGCAGAAGGGAACATAAAAGTGATTCAGAGGACACTGGGGGGGGGGGACGAACAAACAAACAAACAAACAAAAGGTGTTCTAGCAGATGCTGGCATCATATAGGATCCTTATAAGACCTCTATAATACTTTCTTTAAATCAACTGTATGGGGTTCTCTTCTGTCCACAAAACCCATGCCACTCACTAGCAACTAAGAAAACAGTTGATGTGCTTATGTGCTTGCATAAGATCTGCCTGGCACTTGGAGGTGCAGCAGCACAGATCCCACTGGAGAATATCACATTCCCCTTTCAGCAAGATAGAATGAGGCCTGTTAATTAGAGAAAAATCTCACAGTTGAATTAGTAACATGATCAGGTGTTCACACTGAGACAGTGTGTACTTGAGGAAGATGAAACTGGCTACCTGCCTTGTTTCAGTGGATGGGATTCAGCTCACTAAATGTGGACATTGCAGAAGTTCCTATTAAAACTCCATCTTCACTGATTGTCACTGGAAGAATTAGTGCTAGGGTGTGATTCATTTATCTCAGAATAGATCCGTAAAATGACTCAAATAAATTATTCCTGAAAAGGTCTTTTATCTCTGGGATCAACTAGGTCTATGCTGAAGTTAACAGAAATTAGAAATGAAAGCCGCCCAAGATGTTGTACAGTTGTTGGATGATAAAACCAAAAGGTACCTCTATCCATTTGTGTTATGACGATCACTGATAATTATGGCAATTTCAGAGATTTATGTCAGGCTAGGGTATTGATGTGGTGGATGGTTTAAAACCAGAAAAGAATAATGATACAGCATTAGATATGTCTTCAGGCTTTAGAGGTGTAGAGACAGACAGACTAAGTTTGCTCTGTTGACTCTTCAAGTTGGACAGACTTCATCTCAGTGAGTGCTCAGCTGTGATGAGGATTTGCATTTCCTAACTCAAGCACAACACTGAGCTAACATAACTAGGTTATGATAAAGACTTCAATTTTTAAAAAAGAGAGAGAAAAAAATTTACATCTAAAAAAAAATACTGCAAATCTTCCTCTGTCCTGCCCTGTAGAAAGTGCTCCTGTTCCTTCCCCTGCTTTGGATTTCTTGTGGGATCTTTACAAATCACTTCATATCTAAATGGCAGGTCTTGTACGACTTCTCGTTTCTTATGATGCCTAATCAGGGTGGAGAAAACTATATCTGTTGAATTTAGTTGAATTTAAACTTACTAGTCAGTCATTAGCTGTTTCACACCATTCTGTATGATTTGCTTATTTTTTACATTTACTTTTTCCTCCCTCTTACCTCTCTTTTAGGTGGGTTATTGGGTTGCTCTGTGTGAAGGAAAGTAAAAGTGTGCTCCAGCATGTATATGAAGCATAGCATTCTAATCCCCACCGTCACCTTTCCACGAAGCTATAGTAAGATAAATAGAGCAATATCCATATTTTACAGTCTATAAAATCCAGATCCTCTTTAAAAAATACCTTATGTGTAATGCATACACTTGCTAGCTTATTTATCAACATACACTTATGCAAAATGTATATAGATAGGACATTTTGTTTTAGGGCTAAACCAATATTTACTTGTGGAAAGCACTCAAGTGTATGTCTGCAGAATGGAGGAGAGCCTGAAAAGTTTCAGACATTTTAGGAAACAGTGAGTGATAAACAGACAACATATCAAGCTTGTAATTAACTCCACATCTCACTGAAAAGGATAAGGGTTGGATTGTGATTGGAAATCACCCTGCACTTCAGTCACAACAACTCCAGGCAATGCTACAGGCTTGGGGAGGAGTGGCTGCAGAGCTGCCTGGCTGAAAAGGACCTGGGGGTGGTGGCTGACAGCCGCCTAAACATAAGCCAGCAGTGTGCTCAGGTGGCCAAGAGGGCCAATGGCATCCTGGCTTGTATCAGGGATAGTGTGGCCAGCAGGACCAGGGAGGTGATGGTGCCCCTGCACTGGTGAGGCCGCACCTCGAATACTGTGTCCAGTATTTGGGCCCCTCACTCCAAGGACATCGAGGTGCTGGAGTGTGTCCAAAGAAGGGCAACAAGGTTAGTGAAGGGTCTAGAGAATAAGTCTTACGAGGAGCAGCTGAGGGAGCTGGTGTTGTTTAGTTTGGAGAAGAGGAGGCTGAGGGGAGACCTTATTGCCCTCTACAACTACCTGAAAGGAGGTTGTAGAGAGGTGGGGGTTGGTCTCTTCTCCCAAGTAACAAGTGATAGGACGAGAGGAAACGGCCTCAAGCTGCGCTAGGGTAAGTTTAGGTTGGATATTAGGAAAATCTTCTTTACTGAAAGAGTAGTCAGGCATTGGAACAGGCTGCTCAGGGAAGTGATTGAGTCCCCATCCCTGGAGGTATTTAAAAGGTGGGTAGATGTGGTGCTTGAGGACATGGTTTAGTGGTGGACTTGGCAGTGGTAGGTTAACGGTTGGACTTGATGATCTTAAGGGTCTTTTCCAACCTTAACAATTCTATGATTCTATGATTCTATGAAATGCCCAGTTGCAGAAGGGCATCTGCTGAAGGTCTAGGGCAAGGAAAAAAAAAGAAAAAAAAAGAGAGTTGACCATTAATGAAAGACATTTCATAGTAATTTTTACTTTCTTTTCTTGTGACATTTTGTGATAGTTAATGTATTTTGGGGCTGTAGGTGAGCAGGACTAAACCAATAAATTTTTTCACAGTGAGAACAATCACCCATTGGAATAGTGTCCCCAGGGAAGTGGTGGATTCCCCAACATTAGACACTTTTAAGATTTGGCTGAACAGGATGCTGGGCCATCTTATCTAGACTATGCTTTTGCCAAGAAAGGTTGGACCAGAGGATCCTTGAGGTCCCTTCCAACCTGGTATTCTGTCATTCTGTGAGTCTATGATTCAGTAGAGTCCCATATCTTCATTCAGATTGGGTACTAAGATTGTATTAATATAATATTCTTCTTGAAATATTTTTAATACATCAGGGTTCCTTAGAGACTGCTGGCCCTTTCAGCTCTGCTAAAGAGCTAAAGTAGGTCTAAACTCCCTCATACACAAAAAATGTAAAAACAAAGGTCCAGATGTTTCTTTCCTTCTGCCCCCAGTTCCCGGCAATGTAGATTTTAGATGTAATACAGGGACTGAGAAACGGGAGCTGGCAGTGAGAGGTTTAACATGAAGACTGGACCTGAATATACGAAGCTATGGGTCATTAGGCATGGCTTCAAAGTTTGTGTTATGAGTCAGCTTTTCACCAGAATTTTTGAGAACAGAACTTGAGTTTGAATTTGACTTTAAAAAAAAAAAAGAAAAAAGAAAAAAAGAATAAAAAAGGAAAAAATAGAGGGAAAAACCAGTTAAAGAATCTAGGAGAAGGATCTTTGACATTAATAAATCCCTTATTTTTCCATTATTGTTTCTTGATACTTTCTTTCTGGTACTCATTGCACCAAATACAAGAAGTGTCAGTGCAGAAAAAAAAAGAACCATGTTCAAAATCAACTTTTTTCTTCCTATTGTTGATATGGTATACTTACTATACTAACTTTTACATTGCTAAGATCACTTTACGTGACTCATCTCTACTTGTTTTACTAGAGCTGTGGAGAAGAGTTTTAGAGTTCTTGGAAGAGCTCAGAAAGACAATGTCTTCTATTGAATTTTTTTGGGGGTGAGTTTCACAGTTGCACTACACAAAAGATTTCCAGCAATTCTCGACTTTGGTGATGTCATGGGAGCTGGGAGATCCATTTTTATGAGTCGTTTATTGATATTATTGTCCTATTTTTCTCCCTTCTGGGAATTGCACCAATCAGTTCTGGGGTCCTGAAAAAAAATTTCAATTTGTATAGTTTCTGTAATGATAGTGAAATGCTTCCCTTACTCTCCACATATTTTCCTCTCCTCATCATCTCTGCTTCCAATATTTCCACGTATTGTCTGAACTGCCTGGAGAAACAGAGTGAGGCACTGAATTGAAATTTCCCCATAGTACAGGAAGACATTGACTTGGAGACCCAGGGATTTAAAGAGCTTCTTTGTGAATTGGCAACAGCATGCATGTAATTTTCAAGGATTCTGGAAGTAGGTGCTATATGCAAGTGAGTTATAAATTGGACCCTTAATCTTAAAGTTGATTGTACTAAACACCAGATTAGGTTGATTGTTATTTTGAATTAGTCTTGTTATGTGATTATAGCAGGGCTTAAGGATTCACATTAAAATAGCTTCAGCTTAGAAAGGATTCTGTATCACACCAGGAACAAGAGAACCTTTCAACTAGTTCATATTTGAGTTTATTCTGTAACCCTGTATTCTCATCACTAGTACTACAAATTCTTCTTTGAAACTATATATTTTGTTTAGCCACTAATGTTTGGACTTTAAGCTGCACTGAACACTAATGCAGACAGTTCCTTATCATTCATATCCCACTGTATCATGCAAATTACTTGGCTCCCAGGATGCTCTGCATTTTTCACCATGACATACTAGACAGACAGACAATTAAGTGATGAAAAACTTTAATTCAGCTTCCCAAACTGTACTTTGGAATTAAAGGATAAAGTAGAGAAAGAGAATTCTACAGATTTGGGGGTTTTATCTAAATTCAGGATATTCCCTTGCAATTTATTAGTGTTAAAATGCCTATAGACACAGGCAAAAAGAAAACCTCAGCAAAAACCTGTCTTGCTAATTAAAACACCCCTGCAGCATAGCCAGTAGGTAAGATATTTAACAAATATTAAAGAAATTGCAAAGGATGTATTTCTCAGATAAAGTGCCCCAAAGAACTCTGAGGTTTCAAAATTCTTTCCTGGAAATCAGACATCAGACACAAACTTAGGAGTTTCACGGAGGTCTCTGGGCAATTATTTGCACTTACACCAAATATGCTGCCTCACAGATCATTATGCTCAACAGTCTCAGTGCCCTGAGTGCACTCCCCTCTCCTTAAGGCCAGCTCTCTGATATGGTTCAGGTGTCTAATTTTGGTTCAGACTGCTGTGAAAAAAGAGTTGGGTGAAGCATCAGTGGGGGCCCCCTGCTCTTGGCAGCCTGGTTTTAATCCAGGGCTCTTGACACTGGTCTGAGTTGTCTGAGCTATGCTGCACTGTGTTGCAGCCATGCCCACGCCTGGTTGTGTACTCTATTAACACAGGCCCTTGCCTGGATACTGACCTACAAACTGGATTTCACAACTTGATGTCAGACATGACTCATTGTGCTGGACTTTCATGGCAATCACAGGACACTGTTTTGAGCTGGGTCAGTGTCCAGATCTGATCCTGGCTCTGGATTGCTTATTCCCCTTGGATTTGTGTCACCCCTAGGAACCTGTTCGGTGGCCACTGGATGGTCACCTCAGCCTGGTTACCTTCCCTGGACCCTCTCTGCTCTCCCTGTTTGGGTACTGTGGGACTGTGTCCTTTGTTGGTGAGGCCACTGCCCTGCCTGACCTGCCATCATATCTAAGATGAAATAACCCCACACAACAGTACAGGTTGGGTGCTGACTAGATAAAAAGCAGTTTTGCAGAAGCAGAGGGTTCCTGGTGGGCAAAAAGTTGAACATGAGCTGATAGTGTGCCCTTGCACAGATGAAACTGACTGCATACTGGGTTTCATTAACAAGAGTGAAGCTTGCAGTCCTGGGGAGGTGAATATTCCCCTCCATTTGGCACAAGAGAGACCTTTCTTGAAGTACTGCTCCCCTATACAAGAAAGACATTGACATAGTGGAGTGAGTCCAGCAGAGCAGCTCCAGGATGGTCAGGAGACTGCAGCACACCATGTATGACATGGGTCTGGTCAACCTATAGAAGAAAAGGCTCAGAGAGATCTTATGGTTGCCCTTGGAGGTACAAAACAAGAGGCAACAGGCACAGGTTGTAACATAGGAAATTCTAGATAAAAGGAAGGAAACTGTTACCATGAGAGTGGTCAAACACTGGAACAGCGTGGCTGTGGGATATCAGTCCTTCAAGATATTCAGTACTTACCTATATATGCCTTGAGCAACATGATCCAGTTGGACCTGCTTTGAACAGGAGGTTGGACTATATGACCGCTGGAAGTCCCTTCCAAACTAGTCTATCATTCTCAGGCAAGAGAACTTCATGGAAAGCTAAGATCACATATTTATCAAGATCACTCACTCAGAATTGTGTGGTGACTAGTGAAATCACAGTTAGGTTTGTCTAGAGAAGGACATATATGAACCCCATGAACTGCTGTCTGGGTGAAAATCCTTGTAAGTGGCCTCAAGTGAGTTAACCTGGTTTCTTTTGGAAGCACAGCTGATTGAAGACCACCTAAGTTATAAGCCAGGACATTCACAAAGGTATTTAAATCATTCCCTTCAAGTTCATGTTTCAGTTAGTTCTGATTAACACTCTCAAACCTTTCCTGATTAACTAAAGACTTCTCATGTGACAGGAAAGATGCACACTTGAACCCTGCACTTTTGCTTCTTGAGAGAGTGCTATAATTACTGGATTCCTCTGCTTCTCAAGGCCAAGAATGTGAATGATTCTGGCTGTTATGCCCAAAGTTAAAATTACACAGATGTAGAACACACTAACTCAGTCTCTCTGGGATTTCAAAAATTCGTCTTTTGTAGGATGGAGATTTTTCACAAGTGTTTAGGCATCTGTCAGGTACCATTGTAACTTTGCATTTCAAAATTCAGATGGATTTCATTCATCTGTCTTCTGAATTAGGTGACTAGAAATTAAGTATTCCGTAGACTTGAAGTTAAGTACCCTGTACTGCCTTCTCAGATTTCAGCACCTAAACTGACTTTTGGAACACCTGTTTTAGGTAGCATAGCTAATCTACAATAAAAGATAAGAAGTACAAGTCCATATTTTGACACAAACTCTAACTTCTGAAACATAAGACGTTATTTCTCCTTAAAGGTAGGAACCAACTCGCAAACCTGTATGTAAAAATGAAGGAGTTTGAGTCTTAATTTTCAAATAAAAGCGTAGAAAATCCAAGATTATCTGTAGTGAGAGGCTATTTCTGCCATTCTGTCTACGTTTTAAAGAACATGGACTTCAGCTGTTTTTGTGTTGAGTGTAAATTAACTGCCAGCTGGATTCAGGGAGAGCATCTTCCTTACTGCAATATTGCCCAATTAGATGACATACTGCAACTGCAATTAAAAAGTCAACACTTGCCACAGCACAATATGAAAGATATGGCATAGAAAAATAAAGCGGTACATCAGATACTATGGTTTAGTGACTGTAACTGATGGCATTTTAATGACTCTTATATTGTGGTTTTAAACCTTCAGTGGAAATATCTAGCAAAACTAGCTGAAACTAGCAGTCACAGTTCCACAGATACTGTGCTATTCTGACTTATTTAGCTGCATAATTATTGTTCACTGTTGGATCTGTCAACGCATAAGATTTCAAAATGGCTTGCAGGACGATGATTTTTGGGGCAAAAACAATTAAAAAATTGAGTTAAACTAAACTATTTATGTTGAGATATCAAGATGTTTCATTTTGCTTGTGATGCCATGTCCATAAACTATTTTTAATTTGTGCTGTAAGAGAAATAAAATCTGAAGAAAAAATATAACCTAAACTTCCCATTCTGAGATTGAAACTGGTTTGTATGGAGATCAAAATATTCCCCCTACAAAGCCAAAATTTCATCAGACCTGATATTGTTCCACAGGAAATTTTTATTCCTGATAAAGGAAAATGTTTAACTTATGAAACTCTAATTGAATTATACCCTCTGTAGGAGACACAGAGGTTTATCACTTCTGTTGTTGTTGGTTTTTTTAGGTTTTTTTATGGTAGTTCCTATGTTTCTTTTTAATTCATTATGTGACAAGGAAAATTCTGCAAAGACTATTTCACTCCACCATAAATAAGCCCTTTTGTAAGTATGTCTATCTAATCTTGCAAGTTTCAGGATAGTTCCCATTGTCTCTTTTCCCTAGCTACAATTCATTACAAAATATGGCAACTACCAAGACTCATTTTTCATTATTTATTATGTCCAAACCCAGTGGTGGATCCTACATGCATTTTCAGGCACCCAGCCACAGAGATTTATGAGTCAATGCAGTCCTATTTATGGGTGGAGTTTGGCTCAGAGGCATTCAGGATAATGAATGAGTTGCTATGTTTGGTATGAACCAGATATTGGGACAATGCTGCAGAAAAGGAAGAAGAAAAAGAAAAAAAATAAAAATCAACACCTGCTCAGTGATAAAATACAGGACTAAATCCTGAAGACCGTCTTTCTTTTCTTTTTCTGATTGTTTCATTTTTCCTCAGACACAAGCCTCCAGGAATACTGGGCTTTTCTGCTTGTTTGTTTGTTTTTCAGGATGAATGAAAAGTGAATCAGACCTCAGATTTATCTTAGCATGCTATGATTTCTGACCACAAAATGCAGACCAGTGCCATGCTTCATGGAAAGGAATAGGAGTTAAGCCTCTTAGATTTTATCCATTTCTCCACAAATGATTAGTGAATGTTTCACTGCCTCAGTTTTCCTTGACTAAAGCAGATTCTGTAATATACGACTATTTATTGTGTTTGATTAGTTGGAATTTGAAAATAACAATAAACAACTTCAAAAGTATGATTATTAACTGCTAGGTAGCTTCTAGTTGTCAAACTGTTACTTTGCATTACTCTAAAAGTGGCTACATATCACATTAACTTCTTCAGGTCTTATTTCCTGTTTTCTGTTGCTATCTGTTCCAAATCTTGGATGCTTCATGAGTGTAGTACCCTTCAGGGTGTCTTGGATTTCCACCTGTCACAAATATGTAGCATAGAATGACAGCACACAGTAAAAATCTGAGCATATGGGACACAAAACAGTATGTAACATATGCATTAAAATCTTAGGCTCCTGTCTTAAACATAGGAGGATCAACTTATCAAAACCACTTCCCAGAAATGAATCAGAATTGTGACTAGAAGGGCAAAACAATATATTAAATTACTATCTTCCTATCAGGAACACTGGTGGCTATTTCCTAGTACTGACCTCAGAATTGATGTTTTTGGTGCTCTGGTCAAAAAAGAGTTTAGGTAGTTCTAGATCAGTATTTTAACATCTCATGGTCATTTCCTCCGATCCTTCCGGGAGCAATTTTTAAAGGGTGCTTGTGGAATTATCCATCATAGCCTCATGACAACCTAACTATTCCTAAAATAGCCCTCTATTGCTTCACCTGTTTGGGAACACTAGCTATGCAGTTACTAACCCAGGGGTAAGTTTCCATTACAAAGTTTGTCTGTACCTGGACAGGATATGAGTCAACCCATGGCCTAAAAGAGCTTCATATGAATTTAAAGTAGGAATTATTAAGAGGGTATAGCAAAGAGAAAAAAATATTATAAATCATGCTAGGCACGAGCAAAAAAATAGTCACAGGCAGCAAGGGAAAACCTCACTTAGATGATTCATGAATCTTATCATCGTCCCTCCATCTCTATCAACGTTATTCTTCTGCCACCATAGGAGAGTAGAGAGAAGAGAGGATGAGCCTGCTGCTCTGCCCTCTAACTCACAGTTCTGTGCTTGCCTTAAAGAAACACTACAGGCATGTGGTAACTCCTGTGAAACCCACAGTGGCTCTTGGTGTGGCCAGAAATTGACCGTATTGTCTGACTTTGCTCCAGGAGGGACAATCATTTGGTAGAAAGGAATTAAAGAGTTGGAGGGCAAAAATACTTTAACCTCTTCTGCTTTTCAGTCAATGACTTTAACTCTGATCTATTTCCTTTGTTTAAAAAGGAAGACTTGATGCTAACTGAGGCTCTTAGTTGAGCTGCCTGAAGACACACAATGTCAATACACTTTTCCCCCTCCAGTTTCCTCCCCATTGGACAGGGAGACTTGCAAACCCCTTCAAGTCAATTAAGCACCAAACTGCTTTTGATTCAAAAGGCAGTCCCACACCCAACACTTTTTCCTTCTTCTCCAAATCACGCGGGACACCCTGCTTTATTTTTCAAAGTCTTTATATAACACTGCAAATTAAAGTATCTAATTAAATTTGATTAAGAGGTGTAGATAGATAGGGTGGACCCTAATACAGATGCATTGACATCAATAGGAAATGGGGGCTCCTAGTTTGTCTTCTTTGTTCCCTCAAAATTAGTGAACACCCAGGGAGTCAGCAGGGGAAAAGTGAGAAGATAAATCACCTGGCAACAGACCTTGTGAAATGCAAGCACGTTTCACACTTCTGTTTCTTAATAAAATACACACCACTCCCCAGGAGACATTGGTAGGGAGCTGGAGAGAGAGTCATTTTTAATGGATTCATTTCATTTATGAATGGAACACTTGCTCCATTCTTCCTCTCCCCCTTCTTTTTGACAAAACCCTCAGCTTCTTGAGATGTGAAATAAGTGAAAGAAAATACAGTTTGGAACCATTAATTATGCTTTCTTATTGAGTATATAAATTTGATGTCAAACAGGCCAGGCTGAATGGTATATATTTATTTCAAAAATATCATCTCTGTGAGGCATTGCTGCATCATCCTATTGATTTAGGTATTTTTGTTATTGTGCTTGATGCTTTTATGAAAGGCAGGCTATTAACAAACTAAATTGAAAAACTAGTGAGTCAGACTTTTCTTGGATGATCCTGAGTGCTACTTGCATGCAGCTTTAAATTGGAAAATACTGTAAAAGACTTTTTTTTTCTAATGGGGCAGTCTCCTCTTTGCAATCCATAAAACTTATTTGTTGTAAAGAAAAAAAAAAAAAAAAAACAAAACACCAAAATAGAATTCTCATGCTCCACTGCAAGTTGCCTGTTTTCCTATTCTATCTATAAAAATGTTAATCTTTTCATTTCAAAGGGTCACTATTTTTGACCTTGTTAGATGCTTGTATTAAAATCCCGTGTAAAACAAGGTCCTCTTAAAAAGCAACATAGAATATTTTGTGCTCATGCAAACAGGAGCCAAGAAGTAACTGTTTGCTGCTTTCTTTTCAAACACAAATCTACACAGTTAAGGCTGGGTGGACTGGGGTCAAAGGAACCAAAGGAACAAGACTGACTCTTTTTGGTGCTTCTGGGGCCTCCTCCCTTCCTTTCTCCCTCACCCTCTCCCTCTCACTGCTCACAGTTTTTTTTCTGAGTTTCATGATCAAAGAAAGGCAAAAATTTAAAAGGAAAATTAATCAAACCTCTAAAATTCCACTTGGTTACATTGAGAAACCATACACCACCACATGGAAGTAGGTCACCTGAAAGGCTTGAGAACCTTAGTAAACATCGAAGGTCCTGATCTTGTTGCCCTTTCTTGTGTGACAAAGACAAATTGGTCAACAGTGCAGCTGTATTGACTCCATCAGTCTGTTAGCACGAATCATGAGCAATGAAGGGTCATCCTTGGCTTTGGAACATGGTTACAGCTCAAAAAATCAAGGTTAATTTTCTGTCTCAGGCTGTAAGCACAATTGGAGTAATTTTTGTCTCTCCCCCCCCGCCCTCCCCTTGGTGATACAAGTGCAGGAGAACTGACTTAGTGGGTCAGATTGAAGTTTTGTCCATGACAGAGATCAATAAAGAGATCTAAGAAAGAGTATAACAAGTCAGGTAGTGACTGATATTCTTCCACATACTTTCTGAGACCTTAATAAGTTGCAGGTCTGGGATTTGTACAGTCAAATAAGGAACCTCCATATTTCATAGTCTTTAGTGGATTTTTCTTCCAGTATTTTTCCCTGTTGCCCTTTGAAGTCATGAAAACTTTCAATGTCCACAATACTTTGTGGTATTGAGTCCCAGAGTATAACCCTGCATTGTGGGAGGAACCACTCTCTGGTCTATGTTTTGAATTCCTGTGCTCCAGATATGATTCTTAATTGGTGTCAACTTTGAGAAGAATCAACAAGCAAAACATACTTTTGCCCTAAATCTCAAAATGAGAAATTTGATTAGGTTCACAGAAAATGTCATGACCGTTTGTGGGTTTTGATTGCTAGCTACCAGCTTGGATCAAACCTGCAAATATTGAAAAACATTAAAACATTTAAAAAAAAAAACCAGTATTGCAAAACGAAATATCAAAAATTTCAGAAGACATGCTGGCCTTATTATAAGATTACTTGCAAAAATTTTTAGATTGTTCAGTGATCACTTCAGCAAACTTGCTTTTAAAGGTTCTCTGATTCTGCCCAAATCAAGTATATATTGAATCACCAGTTGTTTGGGCTGGTTTTTACTTGCACTTCAGATGTAAGATCAGATGTGGCACAAACCTAAGCACTGAACCTTGGCCACAAGCTTGAATTCTACCGAGATGCTTTATGGTGCCCTCATGCACATGTTATCCTGATGAATCACCTCAATATGGGCAGCCTTTTAACTTTTATTTTACTTTGAAGTTTCTAATGGCAGTACACCTTGAAGTCTTTTAGTACAGGATAGAGAGGCTTGAATTTTCTATTTGCCTGTTTCAAGTCCTCATTGATAATCAAGATGGCAGAACAAAAGAAGAAGTCTATTTGTGATTTCAATTAGTGTAAACCTCAGGTGGATGAGAAACGTTTTCTGTGTCTCAGGAAGGTGACTTAATCCAGTGTTTAGCATGTGCTTTACCTCTCAGTACTAGTGGCTTTGGTAGTTGTAAGTCTGATCTCCAGTGACATGTAAAATTGTACTTGTTGCATTAGTACTGCTGTGATGTCTTCGTAAATCGTAAACAGAACATCAAATTAAGCCTTCTTCCAGCTGTCTCCTTTTCCCAAGGTAAATAGAAAAGTTGCAAGGAAGAAGATAATGTACACAGGTAGGACTGTCATTAGCTGGCAGCTGTCAGAGCATTCCAGGTGCAGTCAGACCCCCCTATATTACACTGAAGGAGGGGAATGCTTATTGTACCACCAGCTGTAGGCAGCTAGTGGACCCATCATGTCCTGACTGCTGGGGATGGTCATGAGTTCATTGTTAATATTGCCCCCATTACACAGATAAACAAGCTGAGAGCAAGAACAGTCAGGATTTAGAAATCTGCCTGGTTTCCAGATAAATGGGATCTCAAGAGAGGTTCATTTCTGTTCATTTCCCAGGGCCTACATTGAAAGGCTGTGAGAACATGTGATTTTTACAGAGAGGCAGAAAGAAAAGTAAGCAATATTTTTTTTGTTCTCTTCTCACCTTCTTGAGTCTTTAGCACAAGACTTTGTGATTTTGTAGTCCTCTGTTCCAACTGCAGGATCCACCAGGTGGAATGATATGTTGGCTTAACCAGAAAAGCAATAGATAGTAGGAATAACAGAGCACTAAAAAATGCTTCAATGAAAAACTGAGTCTGAGAAACAGAAACTCTGGCTCTTTAGCTGTTACATAAATAAAAAAATAGACTCTTGGTTTTAACATGCCCATGCCAACCTTTTAAGGAAATCTTAGCAAAAGAAGAAAAGGGCCAACCCAAAAGAAGACAAATGAGATGCACTTAAGCTTTTAGGTAGATAGATACAGGCCAGAATAGTTTCACGTGTAGAGTGTGGACATTTCAGAAACATTCCTTTTCCAACAAGTATTGAAACACAGCAAAGGATGGTTATAAATATACCTTTTAAATTTGGTCTCAAGCTCCTTCTGGGATGCAAGGAATTCAGGGTTGTTGCTTCCATATCAAAAACCCTCCAGCCTCCCAGACAGCACAAAACCCATCTCTGGCTCTTCTCCCTACTGACAAATCACAGTATCTCAGCCTTGACAAGCAACATCAGAGTCTGAAGTTAGCTTCCTTCACTAACTGGCTCTGCCAGGGGATAGGCTGTGGTAGCAGCAAGCTGGGAAGGCAAGGAAAAATGAAGCTTGATGCCAGCACAGTGGGGTATATAGTCTCCGTGTGTGTCTTTAAAGGAGCACCATCAACTTAAAAATCACTCTTCTGTCTGAAGCTTCCTTATTACCTGCTGCTACAAGTAGCACTGTCAAGCACCATAGCTGAGAGAAAGCATATATGTGGAGTTTTCCGGTGTATTTTTGTTTATTTGTTTGTTTGATTAGTGTCAGTTTTCTCCTGTCTTTCATTATCAGTGTCAGGTCTAAAAGATGCTTAATTATGCCTCAGGCACAGTCCAATCAGTTGTCAGTCTGTATGGGTTTTCATCTCAACGGAAAAGATGTTTTTGTGTATGACTGTGGGTGAAGGGAGGGGTGAAAAGGAAAGAGAGAACATAATTCAAGAAAAGGTGAAGAGAAAATAAAAAGAACAGTCACCACCTAAAAATTAACTGGATACACTGAGAACACCTTTTTTAAGCACAAAATGCAAAGAGGCACACAGTGAGTCAGTAGCAGACTCAGGAGAATAATCTGTCAAGAACTAGTGCACTGAAGAAGTAGCTTTTGCTTCAGACTACCAGGATACAGGTTACCTTCTTCTTCTGTAAGGTAGTATTTAGGTGACAATTCTTCCACAATATGATACTAACCTGTTTTATACAAGGGGAGGTTTTTCTTGCTAGTAAATGGAAATTGGAGCCCAGCTGTAGTAGAGCTCTTTTTTGACCTATAGCTCTGTATTAGGGAACTTATACTGTACAAGTAAAAGAGAAGAAATAGCTTAAATGGCAGCCTACCCCCCAAGGGAAACCTGACTTCAGTAGTAAACTTTAACTCAATTTCAGCTCCTTTGAGGTCAAATCTACCTCAGTTTTTCTTGGTTTCTTGTTTCTGTTTGTTTCCCTTTCTTTTTTCTTTCTTTCTTTTTTTTTTTTTTTAACTTTCTCACTGACATTTATTTTGAATGGCATCCTTACATCTTGTTTAACTTTTTTTTTCCTATCATTAAAGAAAAAAAAGATCACTCTCTTTCCACCCTCCCCCCTTCTGCTTTAAGATGAAAGATATAGTCTTCACTAGCCCTAGAAGGGAACTAATAATAATAATAATAATAGCATCTTCCATTTCAATAGTACCTTTCATCCCAAAGCAGATTACATGTCAGGCCAATTTGTGCATTCAGTTACATGGGTACGCATCCAGATTAATTTTGTCAAAATCAACTGTGTCTCCCTGGACTCATCCCAGAATTAATTTCTATAGGATTTAGGTAGGTAGATGTCACTACATCATCCTTCCCTGCTCCAGCAGATTTTCAGCATTCACCAGTAGCACATCAGTCCCCAGCTAACCTGTTCCTGTCCATAGATGTTCTCCATCATGGCTTGAGCAGGAGCACAACAGTTTATAGCTGTACAAACCTCCATATTTAGTCTGTCATCCAATGGTGTCAGAGGGTTCTGGAGACTCTGGACAAATTTTCTTTGACCTGAGGGGATGTGTAGCATAGTAATGTGTGTGTATTTTACAAATCACTGCACTCCAGTATATATCAGAGATGGGATCACTGCAGCCCTGGCTGAAGAGCCATGCTGCTGAAGGCCTGGGCACTCCCAGCCCTCATCTTTACATAGTAGTGAAGACAGCAAAGAATAACATAGACAATGGGTTCAAATAGAGCTGTTGAATGGTCTGGGCAAGATGCCAAGGTTAGGATACAAAACCACTTCCAACTGCTTTGCTTCCACCTTAGTGTTACCCTTTTCTTATGTCAAACTGAAGTTCTGGGGGCACTGTTCTTCACATGGTTTTATAATGCCTAGCATGGGGACTATGCTTCTAAATGTTACTGCAAGAAGCTAAAAGTTACATTAAAGTGTTACTGTAATGTCTGTATAAACTGGAGGACAACAGAACAACTGTGCTGAAGTGCACACTTTGACCGTACACTGACTGCTTGTCAGGATGTGGCTAGGGCATGTGTCATCCCTGCAAGTGCCTTAGATTCCATGGAATAAAACCCCAGCACAGGGCAGGAATAGATTGACAATACAAACTCTGCAATATGTCCTTCAATGTGGACACTCAGGGACAAAACGGCGTGTAGCACACCCCTTATTCAGCAATCTAGGTACAACTAGTGCCACTATCTGAAGTCTTTCAAATTACATTAGCTCAGTCATGCTTTGCTTAAAAGGCCAATGATTTATGTTTTCTGGCATAACTTCTTATTGTTATGTCTTGCCCAGGCCTTTGTAGTTACCCCTTAAAGTGAACCCTTGCATTCGTGGACTTTCCCAGAAATCTCATCTGAATTTCATTCATTAATTTCTCCAGGAAAGCTTGCCCAGAGATCAGTCCAGGAGTGAGTTTCCTCATGGTATTTCTGGTACTTTCTAATTCAGGTCATGGTTGAAAATACCATGAGAACAATCTCTTTCACAGCATTTTCACATGAAAATGAAACTTAAAAAATGAATGAAGCTTTTTCTAAATTGGAGAAAAGGATGTTTGGATCAAGTTTGGTTTGAAGTTTGAAGGGTGCGGGTAAGGAGGATTAATTTTATCCAGAGAAATTGGTTTGGTCACCCTCAGCTATAGACTGTACAATATTCACAATATCATGTAGCTGGTTCTTGTATAAATAGATTGTACATTTACAAAGAGAAGGATTAAAACCATCTTCCTTAATTACATCCTATAATTCATAGCAGGATAACCTTGTAAAAGATCAAACAGTAACGGGGGCAGAAAGGCCTTAGTGTACAGCACAGAAGAATAGCAAGAGTTTGCCCTTTCCAATATACTGTCTGCAAAGAGTCATGCAGGACATGACTGTTTAGAAACTCAGAGATGAGATGAGAGAGAGGACATTACTGCTGCAAGACCTGAAGCTGTAAATGTTTATTCATGTAGCTATCAATTCTAGCTAGCTACCTCTGATGCAGACACACATACATATATGACCTCTCTGTATCAGAACAGATCTCAATAATTTATATACTTCTCTATACAACATCTTTATGAAGTAGCGTCTTTTTTTCTTCTACTCTTCTGAGTAAGAGGCTGAAGTGAAAGGAGACTAAGGCTGAAATGCTTTCCAGTATCAGAAACGGACTTATTTCCCCAAGATAAAGAAAGGAATTCAGAATTCTCCAGCATTGGCTTATTTCTAGAATCTGGGGGTTTATAATTTGGGGGTTTTATAAACAGTGTAATATAAAATAGAGTTACACTCACTCTGAATTATATTTTTGCTGCCTCCATGTTTGTCTTCTTAACTGCAGTGAGAGTGGACCAACTCCTCTACGCCATAACTGACTTGACTAAACAATGTGATGTTTAAGGAATTCTCCACAGAGTCGATGATGTACATTAGTCTTCCTTTTAGCTAAGGATCCCGTACTCTATGTGTGTTCGTTAGCCAAAAGGTGAGCATGCAAATGTTGTGTCATTGACACCTCCAAAACATGATCTGTTTTCAGGTTAGAAGTTTCACTGTCTTTAATGCCTGTACCTCCTTCATTATGCAGCAGTATAAGTTTGATGTAGATCAGGTGAGGACACATAATCCATTTGTTTCAACTTGGAGTAGGCAAGTGACAGGTTTATATTTTGAGGCTGGTTCTATCCCACCTGTAGAAGATGACAGATCTGGCCTAAAGTTAGAATTGTAGTCAACAGTTCATCCAGCATAAGGCCTGAGTGCAAAGTTAATCCATCAACACCCTTTGAGCAGGATTTAGTAAAGGTCTCTATTGGTCTGTGTGGTGCTTTGTGTGGACTAGCTGTGGACTTTTATCTTGTGGTAGGAGACAGACTGTATCAATGCACCAGGTTGTCTATCAGCCATCTCTGTCAGGAGATATCCCAGTCTTCCAGTCTTGGACAGATTGCTGATGTGAAGTGTTAATTCAGACATTTTTCACCTTAGAGAGGGAGGACAGTTCAGATACATTCCTGGAGTTAGTTTTGTCTGTTGACTAGCTCTGATCTGCTGCCTGCTCAACATGTGGGCTTTGTAGGTCGTTACATGTCAAATCCCTGCACTGATAGTCTGCAGACCTAAAACCTGGCTTATGAATCACTTTGCTGGAAAGAGGCATGAGATTTATCAGAAACAGTCCAGTGCTAAAGCTGGAGGGTCCAATGGGTTCACTTTGTACCTTACCTTCAGCAGCTTGCCTGGTGTCACACAGGAAGGCTGAAAAGAAACAGAGACTTGAACCTGTGTTTGACTAGTTTCTTATCCCCAAAAAGTTTATAGTTTGAAATCACTAGCATTGAGATTGCTCCCTAAGGTAAAGATTCAGGAAACCTTCATTTGTCTTTTTTTTTTTTTTTCTCAGTTTGATGGAATTTTTTTTTTTTCTGTCCTCTACAACTTCTACAGCATCTGAGTGTACTTCAGTTTTGTGTCTCAGCTTCTCCATTTTATGTTTTTCTTTTGCTAACTGGTGACAATGATTCAAACCCAATGTAATTTTCTCATGATTTCATTGCTTTAGAGTAGAGCAGAGGAAAGGACTCCAACTGTTTATATGCAGTATGTAACAATTACAAATTTAATTTCCAGAACCTGTCTGCAGGTGTGGTAACAGTGCCAGGAGATTGAAGACAGGTGGTTCCGATGAGTCATCTCAGGGTGAATTTTCATCTGTAAACCCATATACACAGCTTCCAGAAGAAACACTGACTGTATACTAACATGGCAATGTGCTACTTGTCCAGCTTCTTTCCTCTAAGGGTCTACTAGCTACAAAACTTTGAAGGTGTAACATACCAGCAAAGTAAGCTACAGGTAGGGGACAGATCATTTATCACCACAAGTTATCAGGGCTGTTCCTATGTTTGATGTAGGAAACTTAAGTTGCATAATCCCAAATCTCTGCAACGATTCATGCTGGGTAATCTTGTTTCTTCTTCTGGAAAGCTAATCTTCAACTTTACTGTTTATTAATAAATTAATGTGATCATTTTCTTGCAGCAACTTTGGCTCCAGCTTGCATAACTTCTCCTTAACTGCTCCAATATTCTCACCTCAATGTATTTATAGAGAAAAATTATACCTTTATTCAGCCCTTATTTTCCCAGGTTAAACCAGATGAGCTGTCTTACTCCTCTGTCAAAGAATGGATTCGTCACTTACAGATCATTGTTCTAGTCCAATCTAAACTTATGTTTCCTAACACCTTTTTCAAACCAGAATGGGGGACACTGCTTGAAGTCACCAATTGGCTTGTAAAATTACAGTCATGCTTCCTTTGAATAGAATTATTATTATTATTATTTTTATTATTGTTGTTATTATTATTACTGTTATTAACACCTCACATTGGTGATCAAAAACTTCTGATTGGCTAATATGCACAGTTTATATCCTCTTGTTTCTTCTCTCTTCTGTTATTCCTGGTTCAAGAGCTTTGAACATACAGCACAAGTGAGATGATTTGTGCCTCAGTACAAGACATTGTACTTTTCCTAATATACTTCTTTCTAGTTCTATTAATTCCTCAGTCTGCTCCTTTCCTGCAGTATCCTGATTCCCCTCTGTGTTGACAAATTGTCTGGCTTTGTGTCACCAGCAGTCTGGAATAATGTACTCCCATTTCCACGTAATGAAAAGGGAACAATGGTTCTAGGCTATCTGATCAAGAATACTGTTCCCATTCTCTAATAATTCACTAGCCAGCTCCTTACACATTTATAGCTCCTCAGCTAACTCCTCAACTAATCCCAATCCCCTCTTGCTTCAATAATAATTTCTATCATGGACCATATTAAATATTTTCTTGAACTTTAAGCAGGTTAGATCTATTCAATTTCACTTGTCTGGAAAATCAGTTATCTTATCATGGAATGGCATCAGTTCAGTTTGGCAGTAAACCCATCTATTTTATCTTTCTTACCTTTCTATATTTAATATTTTTTTTCTTTCAAAGTGTATTCTAAAACCTTGCTCACTATTGACTCTAAGACCAATTGGTCTATAGCTTCCTAGGCCAGGGATCTGATTTAAAAATAAGAGGATGATTTTTGCTTTCAGAAAGGATGCAAGAAATTCCTCCCAACCCAGCCCAGCTGAAGAGAAACAACCTGTGCAAAAAATATGAAATGTATCTTTCTGAGACAAATGATGACCTCCTCAAGCATAGGTGGTCAGGAAAGGCACTGTCTTCTGAGTGCCAGTTGAGCATCTTTGGTGTAGGCTGTTCATGCATTCATGTCATAGTGCTTCTCTCCTCACTGTCTCTGGCTTCTGCATAGGACTGCTGTTGTCATGCTTGATTCTGCCCAGGCTGATTTCAGATAGAGAAAGAAAGAAAAGAAAAGGGGGGGGGGGGGGGGGGGGGGGGAAGGGGCAGGGGGAGGGGAGGGAAGAGGGGATTTTTAAAAAGGAGGAGGAAGAGAGAGGGGAGAAGAGTGTTGGAGAAAGGTACGGAGAAAGGTACAGAGAAAGTATTTAATTGAACTGTACTTGTCACTTTCAGGGAGCTTTATGATCTATATACATTGGAAATCATTTGCATCTCCTCCTCAGGATCTCTCCTAAATAGCACAAATTATTTTGCTAGTTTTCCTCCTGGGAATTTTCACTTCTCATATTTGCAGCCACCCCAGCTTAGTCAGACTTTTAATCACTCAAGGAGAACATCCTGAAAGATGCTTTCCCCTGTCCGAAAGACGGCTTAACTTTCACTGTATCAGTCAAGGCTGTTTAGCCCTACTGAGAATATCCTTAATTGTGTCTGCATCAAATTGCAAAGCTCTCTTCTCCTTTACTATCTCCCCCTTGCTTCCTCTTTTTTTATAGCTGTTTCCTAAGTTGCCCCTGTTCCCATGACACTATGATGAGTTTTGGATCATTCACGGTGTTTAAACCTTTCAAGAACATTTTCCACATGGAGAATCCTCTTAAAGTGAATACATCATTGTACATGATTATCCATGCTTAAAGGAACAATCAGCAGAACAATATGTCCTGTTCTCAGTGCTGCCTGTGAACTGTGCTTTCTTCTTCCTACTTCTTACCCCTCCTAGTTGTTGCAATTTTTTTGTCTGAATGGTTGCTGGGCTGGAAAACAGTTGCTGGTAAATTGTTTATCAACAAGCCCTAAAATTTGGTTCTGATTAGACCAAGTACATTTCAAAAAGATTGCAATGTGAGTTTGGGGCTCTTTCTACCCCTCAAATCATGACATGAAGCTGATCAGGGAATGTCACGTTCTGGCAAAACCCAGCTTCCTCAAATCAGGTTCCTGCCCTCTGTACTTTCTGAATTTCCTGCTCGCTTTACCCTTCTCTCTCTCAGCTTTCTTTGGACAGAAAAAAAAAGCCCCAAGGTTCCAAACTTCCATTTTTCTTCCTCTTCTACAAAGCCTTCATTACATTTATCTGAACTTACTGTCAAGAAGTCTGCTGAAAATGGGATGAATGTCTGGAACACATGGTTCCCTTTTCATCACTCCCCCTGCAATCTGGTCTCATCACCATGTCTCGTACTGACATCTAACATCAAGAATTTTTCCTGAGTGGCTTGGTCCAGGCCACGATTTAACCATGAGCTCTAATGATTCCCATTTCTGCTGTATTAGTAGAACAGTCCTAAAGTCTAAGTCTACTATAATAAATTAAACAGGGCCAGATACACAAATACTTGAACTTAATTAATGTTCCTCCAAAGAATTCCCTCTCAGTAAGCAATCTCAGGATGATACCCTGCTCTAAAGCATTACAGAGCCTTTCAGGTGATGATTGCTCCATTCCTGTTCATGTCAGTGCTAAAGAACAATCCTGGATATGCTACATTAGTAATGCAGGTGTACTATAAAAATATTTTGAAGTGTTACACTTCTGGGATTATTGGGAGATCACAGTAGGTATTCAGGCACACCATCTATGGTAGCCGCAGAAAGGCTGTCTCAGGGTTCTGTGCCAGTTTATAATGTAAACATACCTATAATATAAATTACCATCCTGCCCCTGGCTTCAGCCTCACCATTCTCCATTTCTTCCCCCATCCTTGCTGTGGGTGATTTTTTTTTTTTTAAATAAAGGCTTTCTTAGCCACTAAAGAACTGCCTGTATAGGAATTTTCCACTGGCCCCTTGTAGTACCTATACAATGGTTAGAAAACATTAAGTGACGATTGTTAGATGAGTTGGTTACTTGCTACTTGACTGTTAAAGATGTATGTTTGTATCTCTATCTGTATCTATATATATAAAATAAATCTGTAAAATGGAAATTTCCATTGGAAGTGTTTTCTTGTAGTAAAAAAATCCAGAAGATTCAGCTTTCTGTTTTCGAAATAAAAAGTATTCAAGTTGCATGTTATTTTAACAAAATAAGTACTTTTACCTCTGCTTATGCTTTCTTTTCTTTTTTTTTTTTTTTTTTTTTTTTTTTTTTTCCCCCCCACCAAAGAGAGCAAACTTACTATATGCAGCCTGCCCTCTTCCTTCAGGCACAGAGGTGTTATCAGTGTCTTTCCCCATGTTCTAATATTTCTACAAAATGGGAAGTTCATGTGACAACTACAGTCAACTCAGTGTAAAAGTTACATTCAACCTCAAGTTCACAGTTCAATGGAAACAACATTCAGCTTCAAGATCCTTATTGTGTTTGGATTTTTTCTTTCATAAGGCACATACTTTTCCTTGAGCAATAGCAACAGCTCTGATGAAGACAATAATCTCTGCAAAAGCTTTCATTATAAAATAAAAGTTCTGAAAAGGTTACACATTCACTTCAGCTGTTTATGCTTGATACTTCAGCCAATTATATCTAGCTAACAAATGGATATCTATAATTGCAAATATGTTTTTCATGTCATGTTATGGTTTTCAGGGGATTTTTGTTTGTTTTGTTGTTTTTATTTTCTTTTTTTTTCCATTAGTCATTGATTTGCATAAATTTTTTCCAGATAGCAAACTTGAGACAAGTTTCAGGTTTGCCAAATTTAGTCATCTCTGTGAAGCGCTCTTCTCAAGTGCTTTCTTAAATACCTTAGGCACCTACATTTGTAATTACTATAAATCTCTGCATGAATAGACATAAACACACAAACACATGTGTGTGTGTATCTATAGAAAGTATCCTATACATGATCTGCAGTCAATAAACAGGGATTCTGAACATTATATTGTTGACTAAGGTAAGACCCAGTTCAACTAATTTTATACCTCTAAAAGTTGGGTGTTTGAATAATTCATTTGGCTTGCCTTCCTGTACATTCAACGGCAAATGACTCTAGAGTGTTCTTCATGCCAGGTCTCTTAGGTATTGACCTCAGGTTGAGGCTATTGATGTCCTGGAGAGTCTTCCCTCATTCTAAGACATGGAGAGGACATAGATGAATGACTCAACTAGATGGCTCATTTCTTGATAGCAGAGCTTAAGTCAGTAGTATATTTAAGTACAAGCTTAACTTTTTAACAGGGAAGATACCCATTGCAATCATGAAGTTTCTGAAGTACTCCAAGTTAGACTGTGCTATTCCACTTTGTACCAAAGCTTGAAACTGAAGATTTTGCTCACAAGAGCAAATTGAATTGCACAAAATGCTTTAGTATTCGTGGGATTTGTCTCCTTGTTTGCTGTGCAGCATCACAGGTCACAGATAAAAATCAAGGCTGCATCCTCATGATTAGGGAAGTGATTTTGGTGCCCAGGCACTGGGACCTTCTGAGAGAAAAGGCACTGTATAAATGTGAAGATATCACTGATAGTTTTTATCACTAATAATAATACTAAATAACAATCTGAAAAAATACAAGTATTCTGGTGATGAAAAAAAATATTTAGCCACTGGTCTTTTCATATTAATGAGATTTGATTTTTCAATCAGTATGAAGGACATCACCTGTGCTCCTTGCCTCCAGGTTTATCTCCATGGGTGGAATAGATTCTGAAAACTAGCACTTAGAGAACTTTCTCAGAAAGATATTTCCAAATGTCAGCATTTTCTATTACTTTGTCATTGACTTCTAATGTGTTTTCAGAATGATTTGGTCCTTTCTTGGGTAAAGAAGAAAAATGGAAATAGAAAAAAACTTATATCATTCATTATTATGCAGCTTTCACATTGCAAAACACAATTTATAGCTAAAAACTTGCCTTCCTTTCTGCCATGCCACTTCAAATGTCCAATGCTAAACAGAAAGCGCTATAAAAATGTCTGCCCTCACTCTAAGAGATTCAAATGATTGACAGTAAAGTGGAAAACTGTTAAACATGCACCCTTGGCATGAGTTCCATGGAATATTTATTCTCCTACTGTTGTATTCTTTGGTTTGTTTTGTAGTTTTACTGGATTGTATTCTATTCAGTTGTGCCTTGCAGCTTCTATGCACGAGTCAAATGCCTGCAATGGGAGTCCTGGCAGAAAGAAAGCAACAGGAGACAGCTCACAGACACAGAACATATGTGCTATGGGCTGCCTCAAAAGTTTAGGGACCTGTAACTGTCTACTCTGAGGGGCAGCATGCCACTACACTACCTAGGAACAAACTACAGAAATCATTGAAGGGTGGATAGGCATGATCACTTCCTATTGCCTACCACTCTGAGGCAGAAAGTTGCCTCATAGAGCTTAGTTACTGCTTTGTGCTTGGACAGCTCTCTGGGTGAAGAGCAAGTTAAGGCTGGAGCCAAGATGGCTCCTCACTGGGTGTAACACTGGGTGAGTAACTGCTGTAATCCAATATACAAGTGCAGCAACACTAGGACAATGGGGAGGGTTTGCTGCTCCTTCCCCCTAAACATACTTTCCTGTGAATTTAAATATGGCTGCTGCAGCCTAGTCCTATGTAATTCAAAACACAGAGGTGACCATAAATTAAACCTGAAAGAATTATTACACTTGAAAAGGGTTTTAAACATCCACCATACTGCTTGCTGCCTGTTGTTTCTCTGCCTTGTGGGAATTTTTTTCCTCTTTCCCTGGTAAGACAATTAATTATTATTTTCCTCAGAAAAAGAAATCTCAAAATGTAACACCCTCAGAAATAATATATGAAATACGAAATTTCCAAAACAGAATCTTTTTCAGCTGTTATTGCAAAACTGCTGTGGTTCAGTGAGTGAAGGAGAAACAAAACCAAACAATTACAACAGCCAGGACTATAATGTACAAAAATAAAAATAAGATAAGGAATATAAAGGAATCTACTAAGTTTAGCTAGAATATGCAAAGGGGCTAATACACTGAATTCATTGGTGTTGAGTGGACTAAAGTTTGATGGACCTGCAACATGAATGAGCTTTTTCGTGTCACTTGAAATGGAGGGTTTCCATGTAAAGGCTACAGCACTCTTGGTAAATCTGTGCCTGTGCACTGTCATTTCTGTGACTAGGATCATCTTTTGGTTGTAAGGGATCAGTCCCTCACTCTTGTACATAAGACTGATTTCCATTTGTGGTTCAGTATCTCTCTGATCATTTTGTGTGGTGTCACTGCACTCTGAGCAATGGCTTTCAGAACTAAAGAAAAACTTACTTTGGCCAGTGTGTCCTCTACTTCATCAGGTGGCCCTAGAGAATCCATTTCCCCACCACTACAAGCAGCTGAGCTTTAGCTAGCTAAATCAGCTGGAGATGATCTCTAGTCGGGAATTTCCTAACCTTTAAGTGCTTGACTTTGCAATCTAAGTATCGTTGAACATAAGGAGTAGGGAGAAGGGTGATGGTGAGAGATACATCTCTCTACGGGACAATTCAGAGTTCAGACAGCATTCCAAATCACCTTCTGGAGGATCTCTTTCAATAGGTGTTTCCGTTGCCTATTGACCAAGAAAGATGTCCAATAAGACTAACATTAACCTTTGTGTATTTTAAGTTTCCCAGCATGAAGACTTTGTATCTTATTTAAACAATGGTACTACAAATTATTTTGATAAAATACCTCAATATGAAGAGGGAACACATTAGATGACAAAACTTTTCTTGTGGAAGAAAATCTTTGTTTCTGTTTAAAGGATATGAGTCTAATTTCCCATTGATGTCAAAGGAAAATAACTGCTTTTCTCAAAAAAGGGGAAATAAACGAACTAAAATAGTTATGACAAGAGGTTAATACGTGATGAAAATGCCCAGTGCAACACTATAATTTTCAGATCTTGATTACTTTTGTCTAACTATAATAGCAGTTTCTAACCCTTCTCTTGGAAAAAAGAAATGTCAGTGAGACCTCCTTTGACCAAGTTAGAGCTTTGATTTCACAGTTTCCTAAAACTTCTCAAGTATTAGCTTCCCAGAAAAATATTAATCCAATTTCCTGATGACAGGAAAAGTATAAATAAGTGTAAGAGACTGAAGCATTAAGAACAATTGTCTCAAAGCTTGCTTGTGAGTGTTTATCTGATAAGACTGGACAGCAGACCACTCTTTTGTCTGAGAAGACCTGAGGGCAGACCATTCTTTGGCTTATCAGGTGCCACTAGTTTGCAAGGGAATGTGCAAACTTGCTGAAGCAGCAGGCCATTCTTTGGCTTATCAGGCACCACGAAGAATAGGACACCAACCGGTATCCGGGCCAGGCCGCTTGCCCACCAACAATACATATTGTGTGATTAGATGTGCATGTGTGGCGTACGTGATGTTGCCCTGGGTAACCAAACTGAAATGAGAAGGCAAACTCCCTCTCCAACACCGGATTAAAGACGGCACAACAAAACCTGAGTGTGGCCATCCACCACCGAAAAACTGAAGACTGAGGACCAACAGAACGCCGCTGGATCCATGGTGGTGACTATCCTTTGCTTATCTGTCTGAACGTTTGCTTAATTTCCTCCTAATATTTCCTGCCTTTCCTATCACTTTACTCTTTTATATTTACCTAATAAAACGTCTGATTGGCAGCATATGATCTCGTTTGTGTCTTAATTTCGCCCTTGGGATCATTACAAACCTTCCCCAAGCATGACAATCAGACCGGGACTTAACAATAAGCAAACTAATCTGTTTGTTCATATTTATTTCTCTGACCAGCATATTTGCATCTGAGCATATGATTTCTAGAAGGATCTTGCAACATTAAAAGATAAAAAGGAGCAGGAGATTGTCCACAGAAAGGGCAGTGAAGCTGAAGACCCTGAATGCTAGTTTTCTGGTTTAGTCCTGAGAAGATTTTTCTTACTCAGAGCTTCTGTGGTAAGGCGAATCACATTGTGTGGAGCTTTAATGCAGGGCAGGTTCTCAAAGGTGGGCTGAGTAACACCCTCTGCTAACCAAGGCTGTCCTATGCTGCCTACTTGTTCTCTTATGGGGTAACACTGATTCTAGCAGCAGTAAAATATCCTTATGGCACTAAAGATTTTTTCAGCTACCTTTGACTTAGGGTATGCCTTACTCTGTCCCATGATCCATTTCTTTTCTCTTGACAGGTGAATTTCAGAGGAATGACAATGTGGCGGGATCACAGATAAGAACAGTTTAGCCACTACACATTCCACATTGTGACTTACCTAGACTTCAGTAAACAAGTCACTCAGTATAACTCTATGAGGGAAGGAAATTATATTCTTGGCACACTGCCTTCATTTTTAAAGGCTGCCTTCTATTTCGTTTGTGCATGGCTTCTTCTTCCTGGGATACAGTGTGAGATATTTTGACTGAATGTCTTGCATATGTAATGCTCTGCTCTTGTTTAGGTTTATTGATCAGTGAATCACACTATCTCAATTGAAATATACAGCCTAATTTAATGTCCTTTTCTTTAAATAAGGATGGAGTATATAGCTTATGAAAAAGAATGCTAAAAAGGCAATACTAATAACAATTTATAAAATTCTGCTTCTTTTGGCTGCCTTCTTACTCAATTAGGAAGTGGTGTTTCTCTAATAAGATAGAGAAGCCAGTAATAAGGTGGGAAGTCATTAATACAATATAATCACAGCCTAAGATCAAACTCATCTCCTGTCTCTTTACCTTGTCAAGTGTTTCAATATTTTATGTTGTAATGTGATGACCAGAACTGATCACTGTAATCTGAGTGTGGATCTGACTAATGCATTGTATAATCAAAGATTTTCATCTGACTTAAATTCATTTGCATTTTCTTCCTCTTATTGTAGAAAGGCACCCCTAAGATTTAGTTTGGTTAAAGATCAAATTTCTTCATAGTTTCTGTTCTGAATGGCTATTAAATTGCTTTTTGGTCTTGAAAGTCTGCACCAAATGTTTAGGCATATTTGCTTTCTCTCTCTCCCTCTCTTTCTCTTTCTCACTCTCACGGATTTTCTTGCTTTCTTCTGCTCATATTTCATGTATATATTCATTAAAATTTGCCTATTTATTTCCAGCAGGGCACAGAGAAAACATGAGCATGTGCTCTTTATTTTTTTTCTCTCCCCTTATTTTTTAAATATCTGAATTTTGATAAATATTATTTGTTTTATATATTATAAGTTATTGCTTTCTTTGCCTTGGTAACAACAAAGGTTAATTCCCGTTTATGATAAAAAGGAATAAAAAGATTGTAACCTATACTATCTCACATGATATATGAGGCGTTTAGGCAAGGTAGTGTCCAGAGCAAGCCTAGATAGTCCCCTTCATATTGGTGCTGCCCTGCAGATCAGCAAAGGATTCTCTTCCTAACATTGCGGTGGATGTATCATACTCTAATAAATCTCCCAGACATCCAAAATCCTTCTGAAAATCTGAAGATTACTTTTTCGCCCTTTCTTGAAAATATTTTTATGCTTGTATCTGAGTGTAACATTGTTATGACACTCGTTAAATCAAATCTAGTGCCAATGGTACTCATGCTTCTTTTTAGGTTTTCTCATGCTGTGCATGATAGCTGAACAACATGTTGGGAAGGCTCTGTAACCAGCAGCCTCTTTCTCTGTTGGATGGGTGGATTGCAAAGACAAAAAAGATCACATCCTTAAACCCTCTACACCTAATGGATAGAGTTGGGTAAGAAATATTTTCGAGCTACCATTCACAAATCTTTGCCATGCTGAATTGCAAGAAAAAGTGCGACTCATGAAACTATATTATTCAGCACTTTTAGAATCAATCAAAATATTTAACTGGATCATTTGGAAATGTTTCATTTCTATATCAACTTTTTCCTTGAGTTTTTTCCTGTTCTTATGAGTTTGAATTTTACATATGCATTTAGAACCATATGAAAAATATATCCCTTGTCACTTGGAAATTATGAAAATGTTACATTTTTTTCAGTTACAAAGTTTTTGAAAGAAATAATAGTTCTGTTACTTTAAGTGAGGTAACTTTTAGTTAACTTGGCAAAAGGTAACTCCAAAAGGAATCTGCCTCTGATTTGGGAATCTACAGTGTTGTTGCTATAATGTGTGCTTTTGAATTTTTATCATAATACAACTGACGGAAGGTTGAATATTTTTCATAACTACCTTGGCAGAAGAGCTAAATTTCCATAGGTGAATTTCAGAGTATTGACAAAAATTGCAGGTCAGAATTGTCAATTGGCTTGAGTTATAGCTCTGAGGTATTGATTTGAGCGGAACAGCTAAAAGCACATAAAGTTGAACACGAGCGTGAGTGTCTACAGGAGGACCTTAGCCACATAACTTAGTAGAAGGCATTTATCTAAATTCTCAAGGGAAATTTGAAAATACTAACCATGTACATTAAATCAACAATACTTTATAGTCTCCAGAGTTAACATCAGGATGACATTTTCACTTAGGGATTGTAAGACCTTCATGACAAGGATATAACAATAAAGCAATAATAATAGTTTTATACAAGGGCTAACAAATACATAAACATGTAAGAAATTAACTGCAAACATTTATAACATTTAATTGAAAATTATAACCTTTCTATAGCTTGCTTTTATCCACCATTCTGAGTTTTATAGCAAAGATATAATTTTCTATTTAATGCTCTAAAGCAGTGCAAAGAAAAGCCAATTGAAACGTTTTCATCCTCTGTTACATTCTCTAGGACTTTTTTCCTTCTGAAGTGGTAATTTTTGTGATTCTCAGTGCTAACCTAGTAGACTTAATAGCTGAGCTCCAATAAAATGACCAAGAACCTTGATATTTCTCTACTTAGTCACAATGGCACTTTAGGTTAAACAATCATTGGCTCAGTTGTGAAAAATGAGATAAATTAAAATTATTTTCTTTGTGAGGACCAAAGACTTGGCAAGTAATATATTGAAGAAATTTCCTGGACATAATGGGTTACATTAATTTTCAACTGCAAAACAATTTCTTCAGCATTATTTTTCAAGCAAAGGAAAAAAAACCACAACTTGCTATTTGTGCTATTTATTTCTTACTGAAAAGTGAAAACATGTTTCAAAGAAGGGATTAAGACAGGCATATCAGGAAATATTGCAGAAAAATGACTGTAAAGGATTTTAGTTAATTGGTTACCCATTTGCCTTTATGCAAACGTGGTCAGTTTTAGCTATGATGGAATACTAGAAATTGCCTCTGTTATTTTCATCTGAGAACAGTTTGCTTGTTTATTTTAAACAAACTTTTACAGAAATCTGTCTATTCTTCATTAAACTCTTTTCTTACTCCCATTGAGAGTTCTATGTCATTTGAATAAGTTGAAGAGAATGCCATTTCTGCTCAAGGGTGCAGCCCTCAACCTCTTCCTGCACAATGACTGATAACAAATACTGTTGTTCTCTGATCCCAATGGCCTCACGCTACCCTATTTAAAATGAATGTAGTGATTACAGACCTGTTTCAATAACTCGGGGCTTTACTCAGTCCTGGTATAAATTGGCATTGCTGTGTTTTAGTTAATGGAGCAATGATGACTTTGATCAGTAGAGAATTCAGCCCTCAGGGAGCCCATCACTCAACTTATCACTGAAATTGCTATTAATTGAGACCTCTGTGGGCAGTCACAGCAGAGAGGCCAAGGTGTGAATGAGCAAAGGTCTGATCTCTGATCCCTTCAAGTAGTGAGCAGAAGAATGAACAGAAGAGAAGCCAGAGTGGGTCACACCAAGGTATATCTAGACCAGAGTCCTGTTTCCAGTGCTGGCCAATTGCAGCTTCCTGAAGAAGCAAGTAAGATTAGGACATTTTCCTGATATGTTCTCCCAGACATCAATGGTTCATGTGCACAGGAACTTTCTGAGCCACAAATGGCCTCTTTCTTGTACAAGGCTCATTAGAATTTTCTTCCTTCAATTTCTTCCTTTCCATTTTGAACTTATGCATGCTTTTTACGTGCACTACATCCTACAGCACTAAATTCCACAGCTTAACTGTGGGCTTTGTAAAAAATCATCATAGTATCCATAGCCAGATATATGGAGCTTGCCACAGCTTATCATTTCAATTTTTCGGTGGATAAACTGAAAATTAAGTATTTAGTTGTGCACTTAAAAAAATAAAAGTGCACTTTTAAAAGGAAAAAAAAACCAATAACAAACAAAACAGGTACATCAGTCACTTGTGGGGACCCTCAAAAATATTGAAGTTTACCAACCACTATATTAATTGTTCCAAATGAATCCACCATCTCTGATGCACTCCAACAATTAATAAGGGTCCTTATATATTTGCACTGGCAAAATGATTCACAAACTGCCTTGCATCTAGTGCTCCAGGAGCTGCTCTTATTGCTTAGCAATTATGGCATTTAAAAATTAAAATAAAATAAAATAAAATAAAAAATCTGAAACTGACCTGAGAACATGTCTATTGATACTAGTAATATTAGAATTGATATCGTTTATGGATCACAACTGTTTTGAGCTTATCATCATTTAACCTCAGATATTACCAGAGAAAAATGCATACATCTTCGATGACTGGCCTGCATGGTCAACATCAAAACCAATCTTTATTGTGGTAGAGTATACTTCAAGTCTCAGTAGTTTATGTCAGGACTTAAGAGAAACCCTAGTTTGTTTTACATAATTTAGCCTCCTGTTTCAGCCATTTCTCCTTTGAACACTATTTAAAAAAAAAAAAAAAAGTTGTTTTTTGTTTTTCTTTTATACAAAAATGCCAACATTGAAAAAATGAATCTCCATTCTGTGTGATGGCACAAGTTAAATGTTATGACTGAATGAATAAACATTGAATGATTCAGACTGGAATTGTAAAAGTAAAAATGTCAAAAATATCTTAAAATTAAACAATCCAATAGGAATATACTTCAACTTTTATACAACATTTTTTATTGTGTTTGAAAAATCTATGGCTTTTCTTGAAGGTCATTTTGAAATGGAAATATCAGCGTAAGTTGACTGTTTGATTTCAGTTCTTCAAATCAGTGCATTATTTAAAATAAATAATATTGATCAAAACACCTTTCCATCAAGAAACATCTTCCTTCAGAATTTATTAGTATGTTGATTATGATCCTTTTTTTGGTATATTTATTCATGTAGGTATCTGTACAACATCACTCTCTACCATTTCTCATTAGATTTTTAATATGGATATATTTAATTTATTCTAAAAAAGGGAGATAACTGTATTGAATGGTGTTAATTTGGTCTTGGCTTATTTATGGAAAGAAGTTGTGAACTACTATGGGATCTCTCAAGGCAGGCAGTATCACATGGAAAGACTCTCTTCACGGCTTTGAATACAGTTCAGTCTCTGTTACTGAGTAAGCCAACATAACTAAAAAATAAACACAGAATCAACACAACAATGTGAGGAGAGGAAACCAGAGCAGAATTTAACAAAGATGTAGGGTTTTTGGGAGTTGTTTTAACCCCGGGCTGTGCCACACATTTCTTAGACATGTCATCTAGGTCCAGAAACTTCCAATCTATTACAGAAGGGTCTAATTCACATTGTAATTAATTCCCCCCAGTAGCTGATCGAGAAAAAGGCACTTCCGGAGAGTGATTCACCCCATCTCTGAGCTAAATAACTGTCTGGAGACACCTATCTATGTTTTGTCCTGAAGACAGAGCTCAAGGTGACTGGACTTTTGTTTTAGTCTCTCAACTACATGCATAAAATTAGGTAGAATACATGTAGGCCACTGTTTCTTGGAGTCTCTTGGAGTCTCTTGGAACTGTTGTGGAGATGAATATCTAAAACTATACACTAATGGAAGCCATATAATTACTTTAGATGATTGCTAAATGTCATCTGAATAAGTTAATTGATGTCTGTGACAAAATAAGATCTTTATTTTCTTTGAAGTGTTTGACATGCAAGACAACATTGCCTTACCTAAGTAATTGAGAATTCAGATATGATTAAACTTCCATGTGCTTTTTGATCCTGGACAGTGCACAGGAAGCAGATAGAATAGAATCTGCACAATTAGAATTTCGTATAGCCGAGGTGTTGCATGATGGATGCTGTAAGAAAATACTCCTTGACAGCTTCAGCAATGAGCCATGCTTAAGGTAGTTTAACATGTTTCAGATATGCGAATATGTGTCCAGGCAGGTCTTGGGAGGCAAATTATAGCACAAAAGGGAAGTGTGGATGGGATTTAAATATCATACCAAGTGCTGGAGCCTCAAAACTCTATATATTCTGCAGAACATGAATGTCTGATTTACAGCAAGTTAATGGCTACAAATTCAGTGGAATTTATATAAAAATGAGCAAATTCGAAAGGCCAAAAATCCAAGCTTTTTAAGGCTCCAAGGACATAATAATGGAAGGCTATTTCAAAATTTTGGATTCAACCAAAGCAAATTGACAAACACTTAGCTTGGAATAACATCTTCTTGTTTAAACTTTTCATCAGAATCATAAGAGTAATCCCAATAGCTCAAGTCTACAGAGAGTTAAATGATTTAAATAAACCCAGATATTTAGACCAGGAATGTCAGAACGTAACTTTTCTGTGCAAAACATGCTGATAGTTTCATATTTTTTTCTCCTTAAAATTGTCATTCTGATAATTTGGGGGGTTTTCACTCCTGACTTACAAAGAATTAAATTTGGTAATTAATTTGAAAAGTTTTAAAATTATTTTTCTATGTTTTTGCTAAAGCTAATACTTAATATAACAAAACTCTTGGATTCTCTGCTGATTTACTACCACTATTTGCAGAACCTTAATATCAAGAGGAAAAAACATATTTTCAACTAGTTATCATTATGCTTGGTCCAAGATGCATAAGAAATACCCAGACTGGATTATAACTTCATCTAAGATAAAACTTGAGGCTACCCCTCACTTCTGGTACAGGAACAAGTTGAAGTGTTTCTTTCAACTACAGCTGAATTAATGTTTGCATTTCATGCACTCTACGCAAGCAAAATCAGTTGCTAGATCCATATTATAAACTAGAAAGAACAGATTTTTAAAGGGACATGAGTTAAGAAAAAAAGCTTGGTTTGAACACATCATTTTATATTGTGTGGGCCAACTGTATAACATTTAATGTTTATGCCATTGTCTGTTTTCAAATATGATTTTACTATGCTCTTCCTCTCCTCTCTTTGTTTCTCTCTTTACAAGCAATTGGTGAAATCATTGATATTTTTAACAATGTGTCCAATTCCAAAGCTCCTCAGAGATGCAGGATTTGATGCAGTTTGGGGCTGATATCCCAAGTTTCAAGATTTCTAATCTCAGCTAAGAGGACTTTGATCTCTACTCATTGATGTAAAATTAACCAACTTGAATGTGTTTTCGTTGAGCTGAAGAGTTTCTTTGAGGTGTGGGATTTTCAAAGAATTTTAAGGTCACTTCACATGGAGTTACTACTGACATGCAAGTTTCTAGGTTTGGGTAAGCATGGTCTTTCAGCAGTTTGTTCCCTTAAGCTTTAATGGAGTTCTGGTGTCCCTTACTCCAGGTACTAGCACAGTACTGGGTACCACTAACACTTCCTTGTCTCTCAGGTCTTAAAGTGGAGTTTAAAAGGTAACTGACAACAAAGGGTTTAAAATTTATTCTGCATTGCACAGCAGAAACATCACAAGTGGACTGATTGTGGATCCAAATTTCAGCCTCATTCCAATACAAATTACAACTGCAAAAATGGGACTTGTGCAGAAAATCTGCGTTCCTTCTTTCAAAGGCTATGTGATCCAGGCACTGACCCTGCAGTGCATCACTGGCAGATATTTATCTTTAAAGTCCTAAAGATGCGTCAGTTCCATATTTTTCTCCTGACATAATTTTGACATTTGCTTTATTGGGTCTGACCTTGCACTAGCCTTCATTTTATTACTCCAGCCCAACTTGAACAGAGAGCCTAATTTACAGTGGGGTCTGTCAACCTCTTTTGGAACAGTTTTCATAAGCATAGACAGCCATTGGGATTTATAGAACTAAACTGCTTGGTGAAATACAAGGATCCATGCCACACAAGCTGAGAAAGAGTGATTCCTCATCCGTGAGCAGAGCCTGCTTTCTGTGAGACCCAAAATACGTCACTGGAGCTGTGGCTCCAGCACAAACTAACATCTGTGAAAGGATATGGAGTAAAGTATGGCCCCTTATGTCACTGCCACAGCTGGGCTTCCTGCAGCTTAATTTGCCCTCTCAGCATGTTGCACTGATTATAAATACAATGCTGCTCTTGTTGCCAGAGGCCATGACATATCACTTGGCACTCTGCAACCCTCAGAACAAATTTTTTCCTTTCCCTGTTCACCTCAGTCAATCACAGCTTCAGAAAGCAGCCCTCTGCCACCCAGCATAAGATTACATGTCATTTATAATTTTACTCGCTTCAAAAAGCTAATGCTTAAGTTAATAAAGTGGAAAGATAGTGAGTACGGTGTCCCAACCAGGAAAAGGCAGATTGAAGTTGTTTTTGTTATTATTTGGGTTGTGGGGCATGGTAGGGGTGAGAAAAAGGGAGACAGAAATAAAGAGCTAATAGCCTCTCTGGTGTCAAGAAGAAAGAGAAAAGGAAGCAGCTTTTCAGCAAGACATGAAATATTAATAGCTCTCATTGGAAAAAAGCTGCTGCTTTTTTCTTTTATTAATTTTAAAATGTATATGCATTTCTAAGCATAAAGTTTATGCAAGTGGAAGCTTTCTGCTGGGTGTTTTAATCACATGAGAATTCAGAGAATTTCCTGCACTTTCTGTAATTTACCTAATGGATAAAATGGTTGCATAAACTTTAAAAAGAATAGACACTTTTCTAATTTCAATCTGATTGAACTGAGAAACTTACCGTTTGTGTGTGCCTATGTTGTAGGGACTGGGGTTTTAGTAAATTTGTTGAAATATCCTTTCTTCATACATTAAGTTAACAGAGATAAGATGCTGTAATTTAATCACTGACAATACTTGAAATTCAAATGTTTGGAGGCAAGGGGAATTGCTTTCTGTTGTACAAGGAAAGAAAAAGTTTTTTCCAAAACCAACTGATTTAAATATCATTCGATCAGGTTCACAATGAACTGAAAATTAGCAAAACTATTAATCCTATATCAAGACAAATATCTTATTGAAGCAGTAAATTTCATTGGGCAACTGGGATAGGATCTTAAATACAGCAGTAGAAGATGCAAATAGCATTTATAAGCAGACAAAACAAAACAATTAACCCTTGAAAATACATTTTTAATTTGCCTGCTAGCCAAAAGTACAGAGAAACTTACTTTATTTTTTTATTTTTTTAAAATCTATTTATGTACATGCTTTAATTTATAGTGGGCCTCAAATGCCAGAATGTCAGTGGACTGTAAATATGTGGTTAGAGTAGGTATGTACTTCAGTGGTTTTAACATCAAGATCTATGCTTAAGTGCGTTCTCAATCTGACAAACCAGATCATGTCAATATATCATTTATTTGCTGATGCAGACCCAGCAAAAATATGAAATAAACTGTGTTTGCACTAACTCACCAAAAGAACAGAAAGTCAATTACTCCATATTTTGTCCATAGTGAATCTCCTTATTCACATATATTATTTTTGACTAATGAACAAAAGATATGTGAACATGTGCTTGAAAAATTGTAAAGACTACATATTGAGTTCATAAATGTTGTACAAAAGGTTGATTCAATGGTAACATCTATCCAGATTTAAATGTATATCTTTATATGCAACAAGTTATTATTTGTACTGCACACCTACTGACAAAAATGCTATGTGACTAAATGAAGCAGAGTGTCCACGGCATTGTTTAGAAGAAAACACAAAGATTCAAAATATGGCTTTCTGAAGAAAAATAAGTTAATGGAAATCTTGTTCAAGACCCTTGGAATTTTGGCTAGGTAATTTTGATTGGGGCATTCAGAAGGGAAGGATAGTTGATATGGAAGGCAAATCTCACCAGAGTTTCACTCTGCTATGGGCTACTACAATAGAAATATCAGGGAAAACAGTAACCTGTTCCTCATCTGGATATTTGGTGTGAATGAATCAGAGTAACTAAACAGACTTCAGTCCATTTATGCCATTGCATAAGTTTTGAGTACTCATTGCTGACCATTAGTGTTACAAAACTTGGAGAATCATAATCTATAGTTACATGTGCTGCAAAGGTGGCTAACGGTTTCAGTTCACACATTTCAGATTTAGTTAACTTATTGTCTTTCTAATTTTTTTAACAAATTTCAAGTTTACAAATAAACCTACGATTCTCAGTGGGTATTTTAATGGTGAAATATGGTCTTTTCCTCAGACCATATTTATTTTTTCTTTTCTCTGCAGCCAAAAGCTCTTGCAGAGTGCATTCAACAGACCGCAGAGTGCCTCAGTTTTACTAGGTTTTGTTGGGAAATAATCTCCACAGACACTTCTTGAGAGGAAGGGTCTTCAGCATAGCCCCAAGACCTTATTTCCCTGGTTTTGTGTAGCTACAACTCCGTACCCCTCACCTGGTAGATGAGAACTCTAGCCACCATATCAACATTGCCAAAGACTAAACTACTTATATGCAGTTGAACAGATGCAAAAGGACAGACAGAAGTTTATGCTACTGACAAGTGATGGCAAGAGAACATGGTTTAAAAGCTTTATGTCTCTCATGTATGTAACTGTCCTTAGTCCTGGCTTATTGGATAATCCAGGATCACATACTTTTTCTTTTATTTTTGTTTGATTACTTTTTGGTGGTTTGCTTGTTTGGTTTGGTTTGGTTTTTTTTTCAGTAACAAATCAAGGAGGTTTATTTTACATCTACAGTGCAATGAAAACAAATTGCAGAACTTTTTTTCTTTCTTTTTTTTTTTTAAACAGAATTCTTGTTTCCAAATACTCGTATCAGGGCCTGATTATTCTCTTATTTGACTGAGAGATGTACTTGAGCAAATCTTCATCTCATGTTAATTGCGCCAGTTCTGTTAATTTTGCTTGGGGCTGTCCCAAAGGATAGGAATTTGTGATGCCCTTTAAAATCTCTCATGTTGAAAACAAAACAGATTTTCACTCATATTTACTTTTCCACTTTTATTTTCTGAAAAAAACACTGTCACATTTTTAAAAAATCTTGTGTACTGTACTTTTTGCACCTCACTTATCTCATTCGATCAAAGTAGACAGGTTAGTTTCACTTTCTGGTTCCCAGTGATGAAAGGTACAGAAAGCATTTCTATTTTCTCAAACTTATGTAAAAACCACTGGCCTATGAATTCTAATTTAAAATTAGTAGTACTACTTTAACCTTACCTGAACTTAGAATACACAAACAACTATATTGGAACAGACCAAGCAACCATTTAGCTTAGTATCCCATCTCACACATGTACAATAGTTGAGTCCCAGGAAAGACTCCAAATATAAAATAAATATATTGTGATACTGTGCAGAATATTCTTACAGCTGCAATGATTTTCAGAAAAAAAACTTTCTTCCCTGGAGCTTGTGTCTTTGCATCTAACAGATTCCCGTGAATTTCTCTTCCATGACCATATCCAATCATTTTTGTAATACATATAAAATTGCAATAACCGCTGCATCCTGAAGCAAGCAGTTTCACAATGTAATTATTTAGTGCACTTTAAGATTCTTAGGCACATATGCTTCAATGGAGGAAAGGAATTGCGTTATATGTTATTAGAAGTTATAACTATTGGAGATGGGGTTGATCTTATCCAGTTTTAGCCATACAAAAGTAAGGAGCTGGTCCAAACTGACTGCTTAAGTTCTGGTTATGAACAATGATGAGAGAGAGGGAACTGCATAGGACAACTCTTTCCACACACCTCTCTCTTACCATTGAATGTATCACCCTGTACATATGTCCATTTCTCTCCATTAACTAAAACTGGAGCCAGGACAACTAATTTCGGTGAGATGCCAGAAATTTTAATCAAGTGGATGTAAATGAGGTGAATCATTTTCCATACAACTTTGGACAAGATGAGTCTTCATTTGGCCTCAAAAATGTTTAAAACTCCAAACATTAAGTGAACTATTATTTGTGCTATATAGTCTATATATATACCATCTAAAGAATGACTGTATTCTCAGGTATTTCAGAATGGATCAGGAAAACATCACATCTTTTTGCCAGAGGACTATACAAGAACTCCATTATTACCAATGGAGAAACTATGTATTTAAATCTTGGTAGATGGGCATATCTTACATCTTTAATTCATCTTGAAAGAGAGAGATATTGATGTGGCAAAATTAGTTTAATTAAAGATTGTCCTATGTTAGTCAAAACTGACTTGATTATCTTGAATCAAGGAAATCTTAAATTTACTGGCACAGGTTTGGCACAACCTTCTGAGACATATTTTTGAAAGCCTTTTTGCTGCCTCTTATTCTTTCAAAACACTTGTTAGGGTAATCTCATTATACAGGATAGCATTTGCAATTAATAGATTTTCTAGGATTATCAAGAGGGTATTAAAGCAACATAAATGAAGGAAAATGATACTATGACAATCAAGTTGCACATACTTAAATATTAAAACCAGCCTGTAGGCTCCTTCTTATGACAAATCCCTTCACAAACAGTCATGCAAGGAACACATCCTTTAGCTGTGCATCCATTAAGAGAAGCATCTGCAGGTGGCATTTAGGATACCAAATTCAGGTATTTAATTTGCACCTAATTTTAAAAATCTTAAAATATTCATGGTTACTGTAGATCTCTTGCCTAAATGCCTGAAATAACACGTAATGAAAAACCCAAGCCAAAACTTTTTTACAATAGAAGAAAAAAATATTTCAGTTTTACTAATTTAATACAGAATCTTAACATAATAGATTATAAAACATAATTTGTTGATCTAAACATTAGCAGTCTTCTAGGTACTAAAGTTTATGGTCTTTCTATATTGAATTTTTTCTGATATCTTTCTAATTATCATTGAAACTAACCTGAAATCAGGAAAACTGAATGCTTTTTTCAACTAATTATTGACAAAAGTTTCAAATCTGAAATAGAAATAAAAACATTGAAACTATTTAAGCATATTCTGCATTGTCCATCAGTAGTCAGATTCCAAAATACAGAAACTGAAAAAAAAGAGATTTATGATGATAAGTCATCCAATTTAAATCAAGATGTGAAAGAATGACTTTTTTTTTCTTTTTTAAGTTTCAATATAAAAATTATGGAAATAGGGAAATATATGGTAAAAAATATGGATTGCTAGTTAAATAATGTAGACATCAGATAAGGGAATTCAAAGAAAAAATATCCTGCTAAGTAATGGAGATTATGAAAGAAAGTATTTTAAAATATAACATGAACAAAAAAGAAGGTCTGCTAGCTGCAAATGATAAAAATAGAAATAGGGATTTAGAAAAAGCAGAAATATACAGTATATATTTCTGTTCTGTATTTGGAATGAAGTAGGTGGATGTATCAATCCCATATGACACTGTGGATAAAATATAAAGTTTACCATCTGTAACAAAAGGAGATGTGAGGCAGCATCTAAGGGCTGAGAAATAGCTTTATAGACTGAGGCATAAAGAGATCAGTTTAGCCATCTTGCCAAAAGGAAGAAAGAGAGGGACTTCACCTTTATCTAAAATCACTTACACAAGGAAAAGTGTAAGTTATTCAGGGGCTTTTCATTCTTACAAACCAAAGCATAACAAAAGTCAACTAGACATAGAAATTAACAAAGCAGCACTGGAAAAGAATCTAATTTCTCAGAAAGGAAAATAATTAAACAGAGAATTGCTTGCAATGGGATGGTTAGTCTTTAAAAGCCAAGGAATTTAATTTTAACATAAGAAATTTAATTCTTGTTGCCAGGAGAAATGCCCTGAAACATATGCTCTGGGATAAGGGATAGATGTGATCCTGGGCTGTTCTGGTAGATCTTCCTGTTTTGACATCTCTCAAGTCTCTTATCTTCAGAGGTGCGAGTGCCCTCAGTGAACCTTATGTGTTAGTTAAGAGTTCGTTACTTGAGGATTGTACTGGGAACCTTGAGTTAGTGACCTAAAGGTCCCTTCCAGTAAAATACAGGTGCCATTTCTGGTTTGGGAATTTTACAGGATGCTAAGTGGAAAACAGAGTTCCCCTTTCTGAAGCAGTAGGATGTACATAGTGATGCCTCTCAGGGAACTGCAGAGAAGGGTCAGGTTTGATTCTAGATATTTCTTCACATCCAGACAAGTTACACAACTGTATACCTCTTTAGAGTGACTCTCTGATACGTAGGGTTATCCCTAGGGTTAATTCCTAGGGTTACTGTGAAAATATTAGTTAGGGATAAGCATTCATTGCATATGTTAATGTTAAGAGAATTGCTGTAATATTAGAAGAGATCCATCATTTTATTTTTAAACTATGGGGAATAAAAGAAAATGGAAAAAAAAACCCAAAACACTTATCAAAGTCACCGTGCTGGTTGGATTCTTTCAAAACCCTTAAGGGTTTGGATGTATTAGTCTGGTGGTGGTGTTGTTTTCTGGGCCTGCATTAATTTGATCCATTCTTTTAGAACATGTGTATAACACTACAAAAAAAGTATTATTGGTTTATAAATTACACTTGTTGTTTCAGGGCGATAAACAGAATGATGAATGCAGTCTTTGTTCAATCACCTTTTTATTCATGAAAGGCAAAACCATGGATTCTAAAAACATTTATCTACATCAGGAGTAAGCCATAAACCTTTCAAAACTGCTCCCAGTAATCCAGGAAGGAGCTGCTGATTACTGTCATAACAAAGAGGATTCAATAATGCTAATGGCTTTTCTTATGATAATCAATAACCTGGTGGAAGCCACTTGAATCTTAACGAATCTCCCAGATGTAGCCCCCTTCTTGCACAAATAGAAATGGTTAGTGTGTGTTTGTGAGAATACTTGAGCCTATCAGATTAATCATGGAAAGATGGACATATTTCCATGAATGAGATCTCCATGCTAGCTGCAGGTGAGCCTGAAAGAAAAGTTTCTTATTTCCAAGTTGGGAAGTCAGCCTATTGTTTATCTAAGCAGTTTTCACTTACTGTCTCGTGCACTTTTGTGGGCGTATTCAGAAATCAATCACATTTAGAAAAATGAAAAGTTAGGTACCTGATCTTTACACCCTAAGATAAGTAAGGTAGTATCTGGCCTTAGCTTCTAGTTTTGCTGTAAATTATCAGTATGACTTGGAATTCAACATTTTCTTAACTCTGAGATTTCCTTTCTGGCTGCATGGCCAGGGTGACACACATTTTGGTTAACTTCAGTTGTATACAACTGGGCAGTTCAAGTCAATGAAAAGGGAAGGGAGTGGGGGTGTGCCGTCCAGGGGCCATTTGTCCACCTGTCTTGGATAAATACTTTAGGAAGTAATGAGTAATCTTCTTGAGGGTCCTACTGATGAAAGGTGTAACAAATTACTAGTTTAGGATCGATACCTTTTAGATGGTGAAAGTTATGCAGTATTAATCCTGTTGATGGTGTGCATGCTGTGGCCTCAATAACATTCAGATAAAAAAGAATGCTCTTGTAAGACACCCAATTTATACATCCAGTGAGACACTGCAAGGGTTTAAAGCTATCCATATTCATATCAAAGCAGTGGAGAATCAGGATTAGATTTCAGAAAATAGACAAGCCAAAGTAAACTATTTCAATTCAGTAATGCTAAAATATCAACATAAAATTTATTTTTTAATACAAGTTCTCTTAACTTTCTGATTCATCTGTATCTATTTACACACAGACATAAAACTCAATCAGTTTGAGCTAAAACATCCGTTGAAATATTGAAATTTCCATTCCATATAGAAACTTTCACTTTCTCTCATATATCTGATTACACAAACTAGTATCATCTCTAGACATAATGTGTATCCTGACATTTAGCTTCTGTTTCCCATTTGGTTCATTCTAGATTTTCTTTCTTTCTTTCTTTTTTTTTTTTTTTTTAATTAGTATTGTAAATCTGAACTGCAAAATCATCATGAAAATACACCAAATCTGAAAAAACCCTGTCCTCCTTGAGGGGGATAATTTGTGGGGATAATAAATGTCCCTCGCCAACCTAATACATGTTACTATCATAAATGCTATCATCATTACTCCGAATTTAATCGAAGTCCAAGGGTAAGATTTTTTTTTTTCCAATTTTTTTTCCATCCTTCCAATATTTCTAGATTATTATGGGCCTCTTCTGTTTTTCTTTGGTTCAAATGAGATCGTTCAGCTCTGCAGAATCTGCCTATATAAAAGCAGATAGGTTCTCAGTCTGCAAAGCATGTGTTACAACTAGTGCCCAAAATCCTGATCCTTATGGAGATTCCCATGTTCTTATATGAAAATTTAGATGAATGTACATCACTCATTGGCTATCAAATGGATCCACAGAAGTTGAGGATTCAACTTCATGTCTGTTTTACATAAAGGGATAAATCATTGGTATGAAAGAGACTATCTTTGGGAAATAATCCTTTTTTTTTTGCATTTCTCCACATAGTCACATCTTGACTGATTAAATGATTAATTGGTTCTTTTGTTTTGCTTTGTTTTTCTAGGAAAAGTGTCAATGACGATGGTGTCTTTTCCACCTCCAAGCCTCAGGCCTGTCTGCAAACTTTGTGCTTGTTTTTAAACATTTGAAGAAGTAAGTAACCTCTTCAGTTCTTTTTATTTTTTTTTTCAATTAACTACATGCCTACTAGCCAAATGAACAGCCAAGGATCATTACACCATTCTTGCCATGTCTGAAAATCTGTGTTTTTCTTATAACACTTGTATAAGTAGAGAATTGTTGGTAATGCTATACTACACAGGGGGAACAGAAAGGACATAAGTGCCTTGTCAATGTCCACTCAGTGGTGGAGACTAAATAAAGAAGAAATAACTACAAAAGCTAGTCCATTAATAAACACCCTTAAAAAAAAATCAACAAAACAAGAAACAAACAGACCAAAGAAATATAAATAAACAAATAGGACTCAGGTTTGGCTAGGATTTTGGTTTTATTTGAGTTGAATCATAATTCTCTTCCCTTTAAAAAAAAAAAGAAACATCTTAGAAGTGCCAAGATCCTATAGTTATTAAAAACTATTAAGAAACAGTGAGATTGACATGAATATTAATTTTGCAAAGGAAAGAGAGGTGCAAATTGAGGTCCTCTTTTCTAGGACAGGCCTTTCAGAAATACAACCAGGATCCATTCCAAATCCTGCTTTGGGCTTTGTTGATGTGCAAAGAACATGAGATATTCTGGAAAAAAAAATTTTTTTTCTGAACAAAATACCTTTGTCCACTATTTTTTGAACAAGATCATGGATAAATTAAGCTGATTCATCTGGAATCCATGGTTAGAAGCCTAATCACTATATCAGAATTACTGAAGTCATAGAGTCCCATCTAGAGTTACCTCCTGACTGAATCTTGCCAGATCTCATAATGTGATATGTCCCACGACCCTGTATGTCTGACTAATCTCCTTGCATGTAGAGGAACAGCTGCCATACTTTTCCTCTCTGAAGGTGGTACAAAGCTGGCAGTGAGATCTTGCTTGTTATTCCCTGCTAAATTTCCCATGAGACTTGAGCAAAAAATAACAAATAAATAAATAAATACATAAGGCCTTGTAGAAGGCCATTACAACAAATCTGATGCTAGCATATCTCTCCCTTCCATTTTTCTAGAAAGGTTAGTATAGCTCTAGCGTAAGCAACTTAAATGGTCTCATTACTTACTCTTTAGCAGTAAATAAATTATCAACAATATGAAACTGAATGCTAGACTGGTTAGTTATTCCATCCTGTCCATCATGTATCTAATAATGCCTACTCCATGTAGCTCATGCACAATATATTTTCTGTGCCCTTAAAGGTGAGAGTATAATAATGAATTGGATAGTTTTCTGAATTAAGCTGTCTTTGAAATTAGCTATTTCATTCACTTGAATATACCAAAGAAAATTTATGATGATTAGTTGTATTACAATGAACACCAAAGCACGTAGTAATGATTTGCTACTTATTATAAAGCTTTGCCAATATTTTGTAAACCCAAGCGACATGATATGCAAGAAATCCAATGAAACCCTCTTAAACAAACAAAGGAGAAAGGGAAGAAAGGACAAGTCTTGCAATGCTAAACATTTCCAAGGACAAACAGAGGCCAGAGGAACTCTTCTTTCCATGTCAAAACTTTGCCAGGTTAGCTCCCATTAAACTTAAGCAAGGGAGAAGAGGAGAGCTAACAAGAATTGATACACACTTTCACTCAATATTCAAGCTCTTATTCAAACAGAATCTTACCAAATTTCTACATTACTCCATTTTTTTTACTCTGTTATTGCTTTTGTTCTTGCCATTCGTAGGTTATTCTCTTTTTTAATCTTTTTCTGTTTGAACTTCCCTTGAAATAATTTATTAAAGATCTATTAAAGCATAAGAAGCCAAATCAGTATCTACTTCAACAACTTCAGAAATATCCAGTAGATTGCTCTCATATTCAACTCAATAACTACTACATAAGTTAAAAAAAAAAAAATCACCTGAAAGTATGCTGTCCTCAGTTGAAGACTACTCAGTTGAGTAGTTACTCAGTTGGAGTTACTACTGAAAAATCTTTTCTTTCTCATTTGACAGGCATGAGGCTTTTGAACTAGAGTGAACTTCCTGTTCTGCCCTTATCAAATAAATATGAAAGAGGAAGCAGTTCAGCAAATTTTTCAGCCCATGCTCTAAAAACTTACAGTTTAGAAAACATCTTGCTAGAGGTCAGCTTTTGCAGCTGAGAACCTATACCACTTCAAAGATTTATTCAGAGCCATAATATATCATTACAAAGGATATATTCCAGTTCTTTAGGTAAAGTGTACTGTTATATTTCAGGGAAGTAAGGTGGGCCAGGAAATCATTATGGTGTAAAAAGAACATATCAACTGCTGTAACCTTTCTGGCTGGCTGGCTGTCATATCTACAGAGTGTTTAGAGTGTTTGTCACCTCAGCTGTTCAGATGGGATGCAAATGCCTTAAGGGGATGAAATTTCTATATTCCTTCCTTAGTTTTCCTAGTATGCAGTCTTAGACTTGTACTACTGATTTGACTGTGCAATCTATACTAAAGCAAATATAATGTTGAATTCTTGCAGTCCAGGAAGTAATCAGAAACTATTTTTAATTAATGGAATTTCTAGAGTTGATTATATACTTACATACTTGTTTGTATCTAACACATTGAAGACTGGGGAGTAAGAGAAGAAAGCAGGAAGGGAGGGAGGAAGGAAGGGAGAAAGGGAGGGAGGAAGGAAGGAAGGCAGGCAGGCAAGGAGTGAGGGAGGGAAAGAGGGAGGGAAAGAGGGAGGGAAAAAGAAGAAAGAAAGATGGGGGTGAGGGGCAGAAAGGGGGCGGAGAGAGAGAAAGGACATTTTTTACAGTTGATAGTAGCTAACAAGTCAGGGGAACAAAAACAAAGGTCAAAACAGAGTAAAGAGGCCAATTTATTACAACTGAAGGGAAAAAAAAAGGAGGGAGGGGGGGAATAAAGGAAAATCTCTATCTTGTTCCCCGTGGAACTGAATGAAAAATCTATCCCATCATATCTGAAGATTGTAGGCTAGTGAATTTTACTGTACCTTACCTTTTGTCAGCCCATGCACTTCAGAGAAAGCCTTCTGAACAGAACGACAAATCAGTCTCACAGGCTTGGAAATTCTGTCTTTCTGTGGCAGTATCTAGCCTTGGTCAAACAAAAATGTAATGCAGTTTAGAGAGAGTGGACATGATAATGCAAAGTCACTTTGTGTGTGAGAAGTACAGAACTCCCAGAAAGATTAAAAGAGAGGAAAAGAAAGAAAGGGGGAGAGAGAGAGAGTATTTGTGTATGAATTAGAATGCATTGGAGGTTTATATCTTGCCCCTGGAATGCTGTTTCTAGGAATCATAAAACAATCAAATAGTCATCAAGAGTGTCCAGTCATGTCTGGAACACCCACCTGAGGAACTGCTTAGCCTATTGGTCTCCGATCCATGCCTTTGTATTATCATATCAGCTCCAGGGATGTCACATCAGTCCTTAGTGTGACACTTCTCAGGGAAATCTCTCTCACTATTTCTCATTTAGGTTATTTTAATTTACAGATGAAGAAATAAATGAGCATGTTTTCTTTTAAACTGGGTATCTCTAGCTAAAATTAGAGATGCCAAAGAACTGAAGTGGAACAACCAATATCTATAATTTTAGCACAAATAGAGAACTAGATCTTGCTTTTTTACAAAGAACACAATTTTATTGGCTCTCCAAATCAAAATCTTTTACATAAGGATGAGTTCGGCTTGTGCTTCTATTCTGACAAGTTTTTTCTTTTGTCTTTTAATTCTGGTATACCCCCACACTCTCTAAATGTGAAACAGAGATCAGTATTAAGCAATCTTTAGCAAGCTTGATCACTATTGCCCATTTATTTATTTACTTTATGAAATATGTAATAAATTATCTCTCTTTTCAAATTAAGTAGCCTTCATTCCCTCTGTCTCTTCTCCTGTGGAAATCCTCTGGACTATGACTACTCTCTACTTTACCAATAAAGAAGAAAACTTGGCAGTCAGACCCATATTTTGTTTCTTATCTTTTCAAAAATTTTCCATATCGTATTAGATGCATCATTTATGCATGCTTCATTTTCACCAGCTATATATTGATAATATCCTGCTCAAAAACTATGTGCCAACATTAATTCTTTAATCACCGTAAATTACTCTGAGAACCTGCTGTGAAGCTATGTCCATGTGTACTTAAGATTCAGAATATGTACAGATGCTCATAAACAATCAAGTTTCAAGGGATTAATGAATTACTGTTTGTCAGCTGAGGTGGAATGACTGGATATGCACTGCAACTACAACAGAAATGTGTTTCCTTTAGCTAGCCTAAAGAAAAAAAAGGAAATGTAAAATCTAAACTTTGGTTGAATGATAGCAGCACATATTTAGGAAAAAAAAAAAGCATCAAGACTAGGATTTTTAATACCTTGATTCAAGGTTTGGCTCTGCCAAAGATTTTTTTTTTTTTCATATTTTGGACAAGTTAATGTGTCTTTTAACTTTCTACCCAGAGGGAGCTAAGCTTTTTGCAAGGTAAATCAATTAATGCTTGAAGAATGCTAAGGTAGTATAATCAACATATGAAAAGAGATAAGTTTTTCTAGTCTTGCTGGACAGAAAAAAAATATAGCTTTATCTTTCTGTTGACTTTTGATTGACTTTGGAGCAGGTCGATAATCAGCTCTGTTCAAATAATGAAAATGTTTCTCTATAGATAATTAGAAAGTGGAACAACCCTGCACAAATGTAGAAAAATCTCCAAATTACATTCACCTTGGCTGTTAATAGTTATATATATTTTTTTTTCTCCCACTGTTTTTTTTTGCAAATTTTTGGTAGGATGCCTCATAAATTGTGGATAAGGCAATCAGATAAGGAATTCTCCCTCTACTCCAGATTCCTGCCGGCAAATGTTATCTTGAGTTTATTCCACCTTGAGTTAATCTTCTATTATTTAGTCCTTAACTTTTCCGTACATTTTGTAGATACCTTGCCATCTTCATACAGCTGCAAATTCCTAAATATACCTAGTTAATAATAGAATGCTAATAATTTGATTTACTGACATTTTACAGCCCAGTACCTCTAAGCGCTGGAGTCCAACAAATTTTATCATAGACTCAAGGCAGGTGGTGTCTGTTTCCTGAGTAACAGCTATTACTGGCAAAAGATTGTCCTTCCCAGAGTAAGTAATAGCCTCCTTATATCACTCCCTCTATACACTGATGCTATAAAACTCCACATCCACACTGCATCAACAGAACCCATTCTCTCTCTGTCCTGAGTCTAGATAATAACATTTTAAATTAGAGAACTTTAATTTAATCATTTAACTGTTGAAACCTTTATGCAGCTGACTGCCTGCCATTCCTCTGATATAGGAGGGAACTTACATATATACCTTTACTACAAGACAAAACAAAGACAAAATTAAAGAATGTGCCAAAAATTAGAAAGAAAAATCACCAGTCCACTCCCAGAAAAGACATCTAAGTAAAGTTTACTTTTTCTAAGTAAACATGTTCAATATCTTCTGTGCCAAGAAATTATTGTAAGGTTCAATTAGGTTGGCTAATTCAATTAGACAAAGATTTTTTTTGGAAAAAATATTTTCAAAGGGAATTTTTTAAGGTTTGTTTATTTTGTTATATACCTCTCTGCAGCATGGAAGATGCCTATTTCCATCTTTGAGTGCTTCTGATTATTAACAAAAAAAACCCCTCATTAGCTGATAATGCAACATCTCTCCACTTCCATAGCAGAAATTAGCCAATGCAGAAAAAGAAACTATTCCAGAATTACACAATAAATCATCTGTCCTTAGCCAGTCAATATTAATTCTTAAGTAAAGACATGGCTATTGCAAATACAGTCTGATCTCCTTCATGCCAAGAACAAAGCAAATTCCAAATAAGTCATTTAGATAAAAAGATTATAAAGTTGTGACAATTCCTTTCACTGAGACTCAAATAAAAGCAAGTTATCTGTCTGTAATGGTCTGTAATGGAACGTACTCTGCATAAGTTAGGTATCTAATTTGTGCCTAACTTTCAGGTGTTTTATGTGTCTTTGAAGGCCTGCAGGAGAAGATCCTATCTGTCCAACATAGATATCTAACTGTAGCCATGCAGAATCTCCTTTTGGATGTTTTCAAATACTTTTCTTCCTGTACTGATAGACAGCAAGCTTGGTAAATTTTTTTCCTGCCCATTGGGCAGAAAAGCTTCTTTTTTAAAGGATTTCCAGAAACAAAGTTTCTATAAGACACAGATATGGATCATCAAAAATGTCCAGCTTACAAAACATAAGAGTTAAAAAGCATTCAGAACAAAACCAACATTATCAGTTGCCCAGCATTTGATGATTTTCCAGACCTTTAAACAAGCTATTTTGAACAAAAAGCGTGTAAACGGGCTTTAAAACTGTCTGGGATGGTATCATGCTAGCTATGAAATATCGACCTTCCTCAGAAGTTCTGACACTTGGGTGGTGGATGATTTCACCAAATCCCATAAATCTCAGTGTTAGTATTTAAAAAAATTTCATCAGCTCTGGAGCTATAAGAATTTGGCAGCATAGTTTAGCAACCTACACATTAAAACCAGTTTAAAGTCAATTAATTTCTGGAACAAAATGGATGTGATGCATTCATTTCAGATTTGGAATGAGTAATCCTCTGTATTTCACTCTGGCTGCAGAGGACACAGTTCTAGGCCACTGGGCTAACTGCCTATATGTTTCATGCATCAATAAATTAAAATGTATTTATTTACTTTAAGTCATTGCCAAGTGTACTATGGGGACGCATTTATCCAATAGATCCAGATCAAATAGATCCAGCCTGTTCACAGACTTCAGGAAAGTCTGAATGTAGACCCTGTTCATTATCTGCATTTCACATCAAAGGCAAGTCTGTATGGTTTTAGCCACTGAAAAGGTACAGGGCAAAGCAGGAACTTCACTCCCTGCCCTGAAGCCTTCTTTCAACACATACATGTACACTCCATCATCATGTAGCAAAACTGTTCTTCAGGGATCATTTCTCAGAGCAGAGACAGGACATATCCTCCACCACTCAGCTGGGACTGCCAACCAGGGTACCAGGTAGTGCCAAGTGTGTGATGTGCACTTTGATGTTGTGCTCATTGGTCTGAGACTACCAGTTCAGTGGAGGATCACTGACAGCCATCACATCAGAAAGTGAAACAACTAGGTACAACAAAGCACAAGATTTTAAGTGGAGAGGTAGTGTGTTGCGAAGCAAAAGAAAGTGAAGGTAAGGAGCAGCACATCCAGGCTCCTATCCTCTGTAGTATGCTGTCATTCAGCTGACTTCTTTAAGATATTTCAGTGGAAGATCTGGCTTGTAAAATGTTAAGGCAGCAATTCCTTTAATGTTTTATGATGTATCTTTATTTAAAATTTGATATGAAGCAAATCATTGCTATGTCACTTTGCACCCTTGTTTGTTAACGAAAGAGCAATAAGAGACATATAACAGTAAAGGATCATTTTCTGTAGGGAGTTAAGCAATCCCCTGAATTGTCCAATCCTGTTAAAATCTGAAAGGAGAAGTGCTAGAAGAACGTAGAGCAAGCTTGTTTCCTGAAAGTCAAAATGTCCCTGTTTTCCAAGGTCCTTCCATCATTTCTGAAGGTTTCTAGTGTCATTGTGGATCTTTAATTAACTGAGGTTCTGATTAATTGTCTTGTTTCCTTAAGAACCTCTTCAATGGCATTATATGGATGGAGGTTGAAAGGGATCAATAAAGTTACATCAGGATCAACAGAGATTTCTGTAATCACCAATTTTTGTGCTAGAAATGGCATAAAACTGGAAAGCAGTGATGGGTGGTAGAGGATTGGGGGTGGACACGACCGAGTTACTCAGAAATGTCCATGAGCCTGTGTGCCTTCATCTACCCCCAGGTCACATGCCTTCACATGCATGCACACATGCGCATGCGTGCACACACACAGAGGCTGATCATACAGATACTCATATCTGTTGCTTGCACATGTGACAGTGATAAACAGGTTTCTGCTAGGAACAATTCAGCTGGTAATAAATCACTGTGGTAGGGGCTAGTGTGCACAGGTGAATAGCCATTATGCAAGGATATAATTGTGCATAATCAATGCAAACATGCTGTAGTGGAACGTGACAAAGACTTACTTAAACATGTTTAGCTAAAGCCTAAAGGTTAAGGCAGAAGCAAGGTGATGGGGGTTTCTCAGATAACACCAGGATATCTTCCTAGTGTCGTGACAAAGGGAAGCATGAGACAACCTTTGGCTGAACTGATGTTAGGAAAAATATGAAGGAACAGTCTTTGTGACCCCCAAGAAGCAGTCTGTCAACATTCCTCAGGATTCCCCACCATCTCAGGAGCCTGGAAAACACAAAGTACAATACAGAGTACCTAGGGCAACTGTAAATTATGATCAAATCCTGCACAACAGAGAACAGCTTCCTAAGAAACTGCTTAGGACTTTGAGTTTTGGTGTTGTCTCCCTTTTTACTGCCCCCAGTTGAAAACAGATTCTTTAATGAGAAAATGTTTTGTTAGAGTCATAAATCTCCCACAGAGACGTATTTGTTTTAGCTAAACTTTCATTAGGACAAACATTTCATGTCTTCAGTGGAATTTATGGGCAAAGCTCAAACTCTAGAAAAGATGCCATGTCATAATAAAATAGTTAGAGTATTATGTTATGAAAGATCAAGCTAAAAATCTGGTCCTGATTAAATCAGTTCAAGGAGAAAAAATACTCATGCTCCAGATGACCATTCTAATAACAAAGGTAATTATGCCAGTTTTTCTGTTCCTTTCTGTAAGGGTTATTGTCATAGATTCACTCCAGTTAGCCTAGCCTGCAGTCAGAGGAGAGAGGTGTTTTTTCTCCAGAGGTAGCTTCAGCCCATCCAAAATTTGACTGACCTTTCAATTGCTTCTTTCTTACATTTAACTCTCCAAGGATGAGAGAGTAACTAAGAATCCTATATTAAGGCCTAAAAATACTGAAGATAAACTTAGACTATTCCATTTTAGGAAACTATATCAACACATAGTGGACTGAGTGACTGATAGATGTTAACCTGCAAGAGTGATTAGAAAGCCCACTTGAGAGGTGGGTGACCCAGTGTCAAACCTCTGTAAATAAATCAGATGTTCTGATCTTTGTCTTACAGGCACTGGATGAATCTCCTTAGAGCTGGCCTGATGCAATAGGCCTTCTTTTCCTGCTTTTGAGTGCCTTTTTTTTGGGGGGGGGGGGGGGGAGGGTGGGGTGGGGAGAACTACTGGTTTCAGCTGAGGACAGGACATGAACATTTTTGGAAATCTCAGGAAAATAATTATTACAGTGCAGGAAAACCATCTCTTTCTTGGATCTATATACAAGGAAACAGACACATCTTTGCTCTTTCTGGTCAGTAAGATAAAATGGTATTAAAAGCATTGTTCTCGTGCAAAATGTTGTATAGATTTCTTTTAAAAAATGCAAGCTATGATCTACAACTGGCAAATTGCCCTATTAGTGTAAGTTTAAAGAAAAGGGTTGAAAGGTGCAAATTGGAAGGAAGCTTGCTCCCACGAATCAATAGGTCCAGAAGAGTCTATTATAATAACATCATGTCCCTCAGAGGGCATCAGGGATAAGTATGTTATTGTTAAATTAGGTGGAGCCATCTTTGCAAGGAAAACAGAAATGTAATGTTTGCTAATTGAACTATAAAAATAATAATTACCTTTGATGTAGGGGAAGGCAAAGTCACTCAGCAATGGCTCTGATTGTATAAATTGAAACTGTTATCATCAGAGCCCAAACTAGATTAGAAGTGAGCTTCTCAAATTACATTTGGATAATACCAAACATACACAAGGCTTTGAATGTTTTCAGTACATGAGAAACAGCTTTTCTCTTTCCCCCTCCCTCACCAAATAGCCATATGTTCTTATCTGTAGCAGCATCTCCTGTGCATTTCTTTAACCAGCTTCATTCCAGCTGCAATTTTTTCCTGCAGAAAATGCCTTTTACAAACCAGTACTAACTTAGGGCACGTTCTACTTTAGTGAAACTATATTGGCTATGATTCCTTCCTGGCTCAGGATTTGTTTAAGGGGTGTTGTCATGATTTGAAATGAGGGGTAGTGAGTGGAGGTGGTGTTTATTCAGAATGCTGGGTCTTAATTTCACTTCTGATGCTATCAATCAGTTACTAATTCTCTACTTTTTATAAAGGCGTAGAGCCAAGGATTGAGTATTAGTGAATAAGCCAGTTGTGAAGGGAATTTATGAGGAATGAAACAGAAGATTTTGCAAACCATTATGATTTTTTTTTTTCCAGTTCAGAGTTATGCACAATACTGTGTTACCTTGTGGTGAAATATTAGTTCTGACTTGGAACAGTGAAGCCATTTATTAATTTTCTTCTCAAAAGCATAAAGAACTTTTGTATTTGAACTACATTCAAAACCAAGAGATTTTACACTGGAAGAGTAAACACTAGATCTCTTTGATTTTATGGAGAACCATAAAGTGTAAAAATTCTTGGGAAAACAAGGACTATGCTCTTTGATTCTAGGAAGAAAAATCCATCAAAAAAAACAGAGGGCGAGGGAAGCATTGGAGTGGGAGTTTGGCAGCTAATGGCCAGCATAAACAACACATTGAATCACCATTCCCTATGACTAAAGACAGAGTGGTGAGCAGATGTGCTGTCAGAAAGAAAAGGACTAGCAAGAATTCTGCATACCTGGCCATTTCTGGTCTCAACAGATCTTCAATATGGAAAATGAGGAAAACAGTCTAAAGACATGGTTGAGCAATAACCTGGAAATATATAAATATAATGTACAGTTGTAGATAACAGTTCCACTCAAATCCTTGTAAAATGAGGTGTCCATCTGAATGAGACAACCAAAGTTTGTGAGATATTTTTACTATGGGCAATAGAAATAATATTCTGAGTAGGATAGCCTGAAGTCTTCCCAGATCAAAGCACTTAGAGACACGGATAAAAACTTGTGGAAAATTCTGAGGTTAGTATGCAAAGGTCTTCTGGCTGTTACTGATAGTGTATATTCTCTGTAATGACAATGCTTCTGGAACGTTGCACAATGTATATAAGAGATTTCAGGAATCTTAAAATAAGGCTACAACAATAGTAAGACTACTCATCTAATTTTCTCAGAAATTCTTTCTGTCTTGCAAAGGAAAAACACATAAAAGAAAAGTTTCTGGAAGTGAAAAACCATGTAAGTATGGTCCTCCTAAATCTGCAACACTTTGATCAACCAAATTTGTGCATGTTTTGTGTTAAATGAGAGCTCTGAAACTTTGGGTGACTCCTCTTTCAGAAATTAAAAAAAAAGCTTCTGGACCACCAAGCTGTCTAGAAAAGACCAGAGTGCAAAATTATTTCCCCATACAACAAAATACCTATTTAAAAACACTTCCCTATGCCATATTTGGCTGAAAGTTTCTTATTTGTGTGTATGTGTGTGGGTATATATTTAAATGAGGGTAGGAGTGTGAGTGAGGCATGCCAAAAAGATATGCCAAAATTGTATTGGCTCAAGTATTTTTCTTATACCATATAGAATATCAACCTCTATTTTAAATTACTACTTAATTTGTATATCCACAACTAAACATATATGCAGGCAAACATGCCCACTGGAAAACCCATAATAAGAGAGACTGAAAGCTGATTAGTTTAAAAAAAAAATCCTACAGATCAGAACACTCTTGTGGGAAATTGTATTCAAAACCAAATATATGTCTTAGCCAGTGGCTACTCTAGACTTGTGCTTCTGACCAGAAATTATCCTGGGAATTAAAATCTTTAATTGAAACCTGTATATCCTTGTGCAAATTTTTAGTTTTTGCCAATTAGTTTATTCTGATTAAAACCAAATTAGTACAAAGAAATAATTCTAAACAATTGCAGTCAGGCAGGTGTTAAAATAAGAAAAAAAAAGGCAAAAAGCAGGAACAAACATGTACTCAGAACAAAATCAGAATGTTGAGAACCAAATTAATGAAGACACTGAAGGACATGAAGAGAAGAAATTATTTAATTGCTTGTACACCACTGCTTGGAGCCTGGATAATAAACACAGGGAATTGGAATTGCTCATTTATGAGCATAAATTTGACCTAGTTCGTATTACTGAAACCTAGTGGGAAGAGTTGCATGACTAGAATTTTAAAGTAAGTGGATACAACCTTTTAAAGAAGGATACAGTGGACAAAGGAGAAAGGAGAATGGCAACCTATCTTTAAAAAAAAAAAAAAAAGGAAATTTTAATTGACTAGTATTTATGAATCAATGTATTTCTGCCCTGTAGTTGGGGAAAAGATAGAAGTTGTTTTCAGATCACTGGATGATGGAACTGAAATACTTTGCATTCAAACAGTAATTATAGAGAAAGTGAAGGAGGAGATCACCAAATATCCAAGTATTTACATTCAAGAGTTTCAAAAGATCTGGGTGAATTTTTCTCTGGAATGTAATGGATAACAGGGACTCTTGTGGCACAGAAAAATCCCCAAAGATCTGAAAAAATTTAAGGTACAGAAACATTTTGAAAGGAAAATGGGATGACCCTGATAAATGTCCTTTTGTCAGTTTAAAGTTAACCTAAGGCAAACAATAAAATGGCTAATATGAGTTTTAATTAACAGATAATTAAAGGAAGGTAATATAACGAATATCAAATAAAATTGGTTTATAAAAATAGACCTACAGTAATTTGACGCCTTTTTGTAAAGTCCAAGTGAAGAGTGATGATGCCAATTCTGATTAGCTAATGTTTAAACTTCCAAAGATTCACTCTGATATCAGAAATGGCTTTGTCAAGAAATGAGAGCACTACAAAGTCAACATGTTATCTTCAGAGTAGGCTAGGTCTCAAACTGAAATGAAATTCAGGCATCCTCATAAAGCAGGCATGCTTTTGAGCAGAACATCTTTCTTGGATATGTTTTCTTAATGGGGAGCATTAAAAAACAAAGAGCAAAAGCCTTTGGAACTGGTTGCTTGACAAGTGAACAGAACACACACAGAAATATATGCATCTATATGTATTTTAATGTCCATATATGTATAAATATACATTGTGAAATATAAAACTATACTTCTAGAAATTAGGAACATAAGCTATTATTAAAGAGCAAGGAAACTCAACTTTGAGAATGAGTGATTCTGGAAAGGACTTCATCATAGTGGTCATAAGGGTTAGCGTGAACACTGAACACACAAAGAGGGCAAATTAGACCAAACCAATTGCGATATTTCTTTCTTTAACACTGGTATAGCTGTAATTAGAATATTGTGCTCATTTCTTATCTCTGCAGATCAATAAGGAGATCTGCAAATCAGAAAGAAAGCAAAGAAGAACCAAAAATTGAGTGAAAACCTGCTTTTATTGCTATACTAAGGGAGATCCATCTGGTTTGTAAACAGAAAAAAGTTCAAGGTATGACTGGGCCTAAGACAGTCATACACCTTTGATCTACACTTCTAACAGTTATCAGAGTATAAGACTGTTTGCTTTATCATGGAGGTGTCTCTAGCAATGATTCACTAGGCTCTATGACAGCTGAAATGAATCACCCTTCGGAGGAGCGTATTTCTGACTGCACTGACTACAAAGGGAGCTGAGCCAATTAGCTTTGGCTAAGCCAATGCTTAAAGTTAACTTAGATGAATCCTACTTTAAATGTCCTTACAAGGAGCAGAAGTTTGCTAATAGAAGGCTCTTCATCTTAGTTAGCAGACATATGAAATACAGACACTGAATGCTGAACAAATATATTTTCCATCCACCTAGTACCTTAATCATTCTTGATAAGTCTCTGTATTTCTCCTCCAACTACTGGGGAAAACAGAGGTGATTACACCTGGAAGTATTTCATTTTGGTACTTGAAGTTAGATCAGATCACTTTAAGCTATTTAGACCAGAGGTTGTGTGCATTTTTTCTTCCTTTTTGTTCTACAAAAGCAGTGTTCCACTGTTCAACACATTTACAGTGCATTGTTATGCATGCTCCCTTCCTAAAAACTTCTAAGTGAAAACAGTAAGGTTTCCATTTGTTTCTCTTACCTAAAATAAATCACCTAATTTAAATGAGTGTTGATTTAGTGAATTTCTATAGTTTGTATTTTTCAATAAGTCTTACTACAATTGTCCCACCTCACTTCAGAACTCATTTTGAGACTGTTTCTCTGGGGATGCATATACCTGGCAGTGGAATGTGACACAAAAATATCTGATATTGTGGTGATCAGATCTGTTACATCCACATAGCTCAGTGCCAGTGATCTACCAGCTTTAGCTCAGGTACAGACTAGCCACATCAGTACAATTACTTTTTAATCTTCACAGAGCTCATTAGGTGAAATCTTACCCTACGATAATCTCCTCATGTCTCACTCTGTTATATCCTATGAATTGTAACATACTAATCATCTTAAAATCTGTATGTGGGTATAGCAGGGATTTAAGGTCAATCTGGAAGCCTTCACAATTACTTTATCTCAACCTACTATACTGCCCTTCCATACCAAGGGATACTACAAGCTGCCGTCAGTGGAAGACCTCTCCCAGAAGCAAAAAGAAGAGATACTTTGCTTTTTAGGGGAGTTCTTTTATTGTTTGTACAGAGAACCTGTAATCCTACATGGTATATCTCAGTTTAATACCAGAAAGTAAATTCATTTGGTCTCATTGCCAGGGCAGAAGCCATTAGAGGCACTCCTCATGGAGTTCTCCTTACTCCTTTCCTTAGACCATGTAACTGACTTGATAAGCCCTTCAGATTCAGTTCAAACAATGTTATTAAATTACTTTCAGCAGTTACCCCATAAGAACTGTCTTCTCTACTATTTTTATATTATATTTCTTATATATGATGCATGGTCAAAAGTATCTCTTGTGCAAACCGGTGCTCAAACACCACATTCTGTGAACAAAAGATTGAGTGATGGTGGGTTATGCATGATTTTGTATCTCATAAATGGATTCATGGGCATTAGATGAGGGGTAATGTTGAAATGAAGCTTTGTTTTTCATCTCAGGTCTCATGACATCTGTCTCTCCTTCCTTGTCTCTGTCTCTCTCACTCAGATTCCTGGGTGTTTTGTATGGAGTGAATTCACATTACACCCTTCTTTCAGTAACTAATAAGAAAAAAAAGTTTTATACTCATTGCCTTTCCTCATGTTATTTGTAGGATCTGAATTATCTCTCAGACTTCTATGTTTTCTGTCAAATTTGATTGAAATTGGTCAGAGGGTTCAGTGATATTGTGGAGACATGGACCAAGTCAGTATCACATAGACAGTGTGACCATGTAAGCCATAGTGCCTTAAGGAAAAAGCAAGAAAGGCGTTTATCTGACACAGCATGAGGAAAATCATTGAGATAAAAACAAAACAGTAATTAGATATTCAGACTAAGATTCACAGTGTTCTATGCTATTTTAACTCTTTTAGTGTCCATTCCAAAATTGGTGTATGTCAGCAGGAACTTTCCACTGACTGAAAAGCAGTTTGAAGAAGGGTCCTAACAAAAGTCAGTGAAAGGCTTGGAAATTCAAAATGCAAAATATAATGATGTTGACTTATTGCACATGCTGGATAAGTACCCTGGGTGAAAACACTGTTTTCTTATTGTTCCTTCTATGGATTTTTCATCCTGGACCTAATGACATGTTAAATCACCATACAGTGGTGACTCAAAAATGATGCAACAGCATAACGCAGTAGAAGGATAATTAGCATGTGGCTCTATTCAATGATAAAGTGGCACTCCAGTTCTTCAAGGTTGAGAGCCACTGCTGTAGATATTCTAACACAAGAGATGCTTTCCAGTTTTACCTTCAGGAATGTTTTCTTGGAATTACTCAAGGCCTCACTTGTAAAAACATCTGTTTGCCCCATGCGCCAAAAGTATTGCTTCAGGGTCCTAGCACCTGAGAGTCATTGATTAGCAAAAAACCAAGCCCTGAATAGTTGATTTTCTATTACAGAAGCAGTGAAGGGAAGAAAATGAGATATTAGTGGGGGGAGGCTGTAGTGGGGAGGAACATATAGATGGTGAAAAGATGTTAGGGTTTCCTTTTTTTAATACAACTGAAGCTGAAGATATTGAATGGGAAAGAATGAGTTTTGTCATCAGCTGCCAATGAGATAAAGATGTCTGATTTGATGATAGTGTTTTTAAAAGCATATTTTATGTGCATATTAGAGAAATAATACATATACTTCAGAAGCACTGATTTGAAAGTGTATGAATTTTAACTAGAAATATCCTTCTGAATGAGAAATAGCTAGTCACCTCCCTTTGTGAGACAGTTCTGCTCATTCCACAGAGAAGCACAGCTGCAACTGTAGTCCATTAGGGAACTTCCAGTTTAATAGCTCTGTCTTCCTTAATAAAGTTCAAATACCTGTCCTTGATGGCTGCTGTTCACAGACTTTTTGGGTGTGTGGACAGAACATCCTCACAAGACTTAAACATAAACTCTATAAATATAAACATGCTGCTGTAGCAAATCTGTAGCAATTTTGGACTTCGGAGTCATCTCTCTCTATTGCACACCTGTAGCTGCTCAGACCTCCATACTGTGAGCAGGGATGCCACTGCTGTTTTCAAGGCTGGTGTCTGCTCCTCTGTTATTTACACTGCAAGTTAAATACTTTTCAGTTTAGCAGAATACTGCTAATATTACATACAGAAATAATAGAACAAGGTCAGTAGCTTATGGGTCAACCACTGTGAGTGTCTGGGGGCCAGATATGTGTCTGACTATCTCCCTCAGTAAGTATTCAGAAAATTAGCTTGTTTTCTTCTTATTCTTTCCTAAATAGATAAAAATGTATGGTCACACTGTTTAACATTTCTGTGTTTCTCTCTGCTGTCTGCCTAATGCTGTCTAATTCTTTCTGAAATTACTGGTGAGCTTGAACCCCAAGTGACAGAACATCAACTATGAGTCAGTTTCTATGAAGTTCAAGTATATTACAAAATGATACTCTCTAAAAAAAAGTCCAGTAAATGGAAAGCCTGGGTTTTGTTTGTTTGTTTGCTTCAAGACAAATAACGTTATTACTGCAATAGATATTTTTAAAGGACATCTTGCATTTTACTCCAAATATCTCTCAGTGTCTCAGGCTGTAATTAGTGCTAATCATCCTCTACTCCTGGTAAAATAACTGACCAAAATTCCATTACCTTTGCAGCCAAAAAGGGTTTCTGCTTGCCAGCTTCTTTATACTAATGCTTTCAGCCTTGTAAATGGAATGGAAGCTACATAAATAAAGTGGAAATCTGAAGAGAGCACTTCTGGACATTAAGGGTGGTTTGAAGCAGTTCCATAAATGTGGGGGCATGTCTCCATGGGCAAAGCCCCTACTTGAAACTTAAAAGACATAAACCATCACAGGTATAGAAGCTGTGTAGTTGCATTAACACACTGCAGTAACCAAGATAATGCATAATTTTCTAGGTACCAAATTCTTGCATTGAGGAGGTTTTGGGTCAGATTTCGCTGAGAGCCAGTCAGCTGGGAGCATTCCTACCTACTGTAGAAGACTTTCTCCCACAAGCCATGGAGACATTGTATTTGTGGGTGGTTGTTTTCATGAGAATATGCAGGAAAATTAAGGAAAACTAACAATGTGTGTGAAGGTAAAGCACCTAAGTCATGTTAGAGAGTTGCTTGGCTTTGCAAAGATGCTTCAATTCACATGAAGCCTTCATTTCCAGTGGTATCTTACCCTGTTAATAGAGAGTTCTTTTAGCAAAGTAGAACCTTCTAAACTTGTTTCCATGTCTGCCTGGCAGTTCAGTTCAGCACAAATTGCAGCAATTGTTAAGGCCATTAAAATGCCTGATGATCATTGCAGCTCTGAGTGCTGTATCTTAGTTTGAATCCTTCCATTTTCTTTAATCTGCCTTATAGCCTTTTGATTTCTAGGAAATGCCATTGATTTAAACCCAAATAAAGCAAGTGGAAAAGTTAAAGTACCCTTGCATAATGGTTGGATTAAGTTCTTATTTTAAATTTACCTGCAATATTCTGCAAGTTTACATTAGAGAATGAGAATATATCTCTTTGGGCAGCTCCAGGAACAGTGCTGCAAACTTATCTGACTGGAAAAGGTTAGATTTTGTCCAAGGCAGGACTAGACAGCCCTTGTTTCTAATCCAGTTTGCAAATTCCCATGTTCCTAAGAGCTTGAAAAATTCCTTAAACATACAATAAATCATTTATATTTTCTTTTTTTCCCTATAAATGTTTTCCTTCCTGAGATCAAATATTCACTGCTGTAGAATCCTGATAATCAGAATCTACATTGTCACCGCTGTGTCCTTTTATAAATCCCCACTTAAAACTCTACCTTTTCTGTGATGCCTACAAATCACTGCCATCTAGTATTGTTTAGAGATCAATAGAGCTGTGGCAGTTTAAGGAGTTATCGCTTGTCAGCTGAGTAAAGTAACTGTTGTTCATATATTCTCAGCCTGCTCCAAATGAAAAGTGAGTTAACATAACTTTCTTCGGTGAAGTGAAAATTAAGTGACATTACCTAGCAATTTGAGTGCTAGCATCCATGTGGATACAGAAAAAATAAATGCAATCCTAACAGATGTGAAATGAATTTTCTGTAGCAGTGGTAAGGAAGAGCTAATGTTGTTATACAAGTAATTTATGTGATCTCCTCTAGAATATTGAATTCCATCCTTACCACTTTTACTCAGAAAAAGACTTGGATACAGAAAGAAGATTGCCAGAGCAATAGAAAGACTGTTTAAATAAGGAGAGAGATTTTTGAGATCGGAAAGGAAACCTCTGGAGGATCCACAGAACATAATGGGCATCACTAAATTCTGTGTATCTCAACCTCTAGCTTCTGGAATTAAAAATTGACATATTAATTCCATCCTAGGTATTCATAGAATCATAGAATCACAGAATACCAGGTTGGAAGGGACCTCAAGGATCATCTGGTCCAACCTTTCTAGCACAATCCAGATGAGATGGCCCAGCACCATGTCCAGCTGAGTCTTAAACGTGTCCAGCATAGCGGAGTCAACCACTCCCCTGGGGAGATTATTCCAATGATTGACTGTTCTCATTGTGAAAAAAATTACCTCTCGTGTCCAACTGGAATCTCCCTGGGAGTAACTTGCACCCGTTACCCCTTGTCCTCACCATGTGACTCCTTGTAAAAAGGGAGTCTCCAGCTTCTTTGTAGCTCCCCTTTAAGTACTGGCACATGGTAATGAGATCACCTTGAAGCCTCCTTTTCCCAAGGCTGAACAAACCCAGCTCTTTCAGCCTGTCCTCATACGGCAGGCTTCCCAGCCCCTTGATCATCTTGGTGGTCCTTCTCTGGACCCCCTCCAGCCTGTCCACATCTTTTTTGTATAACGGGGACCCGAACTGTACACAGTATTCCAGGTGTGGCCTGACAAGCGCTGAGTAGAGTGGGATAATGACTTCTTTATCTCTGCTGGTGATGCCCTTTTTGATGCAACTCAGCATCCTATTGGCCTTCTTGGCCGCAGCAGCACACTGTTCATTCATGCTGAGCTTCCTGTCCACCGGGACTCCCAGGTCCCTTTCCACGGAGCTGCTCTCTAGCCAGGTGGATCCCAGTCTGAGCTGCACTTCTGGATTATGTTTTCCCAGGTGCAAGACCTTACACTTGTCCTTGTTAAACTTCATAAGGTTCTTGTTAGCCCACTCTTCCAGCCTATCCAGATCTTCCTGCAGGGTGGCTCTGCCTTCCAGAGTGTTTACTTCCCCACTCAATTTGGTATCATCTGCAAACTTCATCAGGCTACCTTTGATCCTGTTATCCAGATCACTTATGAAGATATTGAAGGGTGTTGGGCCCAATATCGATCCCTGGGGGACCCCCGTTGTGACGGGCTGCCAGTTTGAAAAAGAGCCATTTACCACCACCCTTTGGGTGGGGCCCATCAGCCAATTCCTCACCCACTGCACAGACCACTTGTCCGGGCCACAACGCATCAATTTCTCCAGGAGGAGGCCGTGGAGAACCGTATTGAAGACTTGGAGAAGTCCAAGTAGACGTCAACTGCTTGCCCCATGTCAACGGAGCAGGTGACTTTATCATAGAAGGCCACCAGATTTGTCAGGCACGATTTGCCTTTTGTGAAGCTGTGTTGGCTCTCCCCAGTCACTTGTTTCATTTGACTTGTGATGGCCCCCAGGAGGATCCATTCCATGACTTTCCTGGGGATTGAAGTAAGACTGATGGGCCTATATTACCCAGATCCTCCCTTGAACCCTTCTTGCAGATAGGGGTAATATTGGCCTTCCTCCAGTCCTCTGGGACATCCCTCAACCTCCAGGACTTCTCAAAGATTACAGAGAGTGGCCCTGCAATGACATCAGCCAGTTCTCTCAACACCCTCAGGTGGATGGCATCAGGGCCTATCGATTTGTAGGGGTCAAGCTCCTGTAATAATTCACATACTAACTCCTTCATCACTGATGGTGGGTCTGTGGTTGGATCCTCCTGGATTTTTGTTCCCAACACCTGGGATCCAACAGTGTTGATAAAGACAGAGGTGAAGAAGCTGTTGAGAATCTCTGCCTTTTCAGCATTGTTGGTGACTGATTCACCTCTACTATTTAACAGTGGGCCTATGTTTTCCTTCTGTTTCTGCTTACAACTTGCATACCTGAAGAACCCTTTCTTGTTATTTTTGACGTCTCTGGCCAGTTTCAATTCAAGTTGAGCTTTTGCCTTTCTAACTGCATCTCTGCACACTCTGGCAATGCCCTTGTAGTTCTCAGTGGACAATCTTCCCTTTCTCCATCTCTGGTATGCATCTCTTTTGGTTTTAAGCAGGCCCAGGAACTCGTGTTTGAGCCAAGGGAGCCTCTTGCTTGGCTTACTTCCTTTTCTTTTATAGGGCATAAACTGGTTTTGTGCTTTCAAGTGAGCATTCTTGAAGAACTCCCAGCACTCACTGGCTCCTTTATCCTCCATGGAAGCTTCCCATGGAATCCCTCCCAACTGAGCTCTGAGCGAGCTGAAGTTTGCTCTACTAAAATCTTCTAAAATCTAATTCAGCACCCTAGTAGGTGCTTCAGCTCACAGAAGAAACTTAAATCTATGGGAGGATGCTTTGATGTAGTCTACCAGGCCAATGGTTCCCCAGCAGACACTGCCCAAACATAACTTTCCTTTAATCTGGATTCTGGCTTCTATTCCAAAATACCATGCCATATGGCTGAATGTTGTTTAGCTGTAATATAAACCTTTCAGAAAACTCAGTCTATTCACTAGGTGAATAAAGAAGTGCACACATAAACTACAAATCTTTCCACAAAAACCCAAGTAAATTACATTACTGCAAGACCAGGAGAGAGGCATTTTGAAGCTTTGTGCACCCTCTTTGTATGCAGTATTGCAAACATGGACTAAAAGGAATGTGATTAATCTGATTCTGATTCTAAATCTGGAAGCCAGGGCCTTAATCAAAAACTGACATTCTTTGTACCTGTATCCAACTGAAAACTCAATACAAGGGAAAGCTCCAGAATTACTCTCCTAAGGTGCGAAGCTCCTCTTCCCTGAAGCTGTGACAGTGTTAATAGCCATGCAGCTAATCTTTTCTTGGACTGCCACATCACAGACCCTGACTTCACACTCGCCTCTTTCTTCCTTTGTCTTTTTTAATTAATAATATCAAAACATGTCCGGATGGTTCTCCTCTCTTTGCCACTTTCCCAACATGCACACTCACTCACTCAGAAAGGGGGAGAGAAGAAAAAAAGGTGGGGTGGGGGTGGGGGAGATGCCAGCTTGAAATTAATGGAAACAATTGCAGCTGACATAATGATACCACATAATCCTAGCAATTAAGTCACAGAGCAGCACAGCGAGTTCATTCTCAATGCTCACAGCATTGCATCTCTCTTCCTTTCCTTGCCTTCCACTGCACGTAGGAAACAAGGGATTACAGAAGATGCCGTTCTCTTTAAGGAGCCCATTCTTAAAGACTTTAGCCTTCCTGGCTCTCATATATGGATATACAAGCTAGATGCAGCCATCCATCCATTCAGTCCATTCGCTGACAGCAGATGACTTTGCACAGGAGTGGCACTTGGATTTACCCCTTGGGGGAGGGCTGAGGTTGAGGCTGCACACAGCTGTGCCATCTGTTCCAATAATACCACATTACTCTCTAAACTCAGTAATGAAGGCTCTTGAGTAATCTTTCATCAGAATGACTTCACAGCATTAAAAATGCATTTCAATACATAGCTTGTTTAAATATTTAACCCTCTTTGACTTTGAGAGATTGATTCAGATCCACGGTGTTTATATGTGTAAGAAACATTGATTTTCATATGTAGGCCTGCATTAATTCATGAAGACATGAGCATGCACAGAGAAAGAGTGAGCTGTGATAAATGGACTCTCAAACTTTGGAATGTGATTGGGGACAATTGGTCTTCTGGCTTTGATTTTCCTCAGTGTGAACTTTTCTTTTGGAAGGGATTTAGGTTGGACAAAATAAGCCAAGCACACCATGGACTGGTATCCAATTAGCTTTAATGGGAGTTGTATCATTCTCATTTACCTGTCACCCTTTTTTTCTTTCATTCACTGTCTGTCCCTTGTCCTGATTTTCGACCCATCTGGCATTATCAGTTCAAGCAGTGTAGTTTTATTAATACTTTTTTTTCTTTCTTTTTTTAAAGCGCTTTCCTGGGGAAAAAAAAAAAAAAGATTTTTTTGTGGCAATTTCCTTTTAGGTTTCTGACATATTTAGCCAGCAGAAATGCACACTGTTCTAAAACTATCAGGCCTTATTATGGCATGGAGGACCTGACACATACAGGGCTGTCATTTCTGCTGTTGCTGTGGAATGATCTGATGCTGTGCACAATGCTAAGGCTTTCCCTACTTGTTGGTAAGTCGAGGGTGAGAGCTCCTTGGTACTGTCCATAGCTAGCAGTGATTATGAATGGCACATTGCTCTAATCATCCCTTTGGCTCTTTGGCACACAAGTTTTGGAAAGATAAAGCACTGATATTTGTGGGGAACGCCATAACAAAGACACAGTGGGAATATGAGCTGTGACAAAGATGAGAGATTATTCTCTAAGATGTGCTCTTATTAAATAGCCATTATGAGGATCAGTGAAGAGAAAGCTGGTCAAAATTATGGAAATGCTTTCCATATGGCTACTTAGACTAAACATGAGGTATCCAAAATAATTTTACTTAGATACCATCATCAGTGTTACTATTCATTTATCACTTAAAATTTTCTTGCATTCCAGTAGTGGTACATTGCACTGATTTTGACTGGGATAGAGTTATTTTTTTTCCATAGTAGCTAGTATGGGGCTATGTTTTGGATTTGTGCTGAAAACTGCGTTGATAATACAGAGATGTTTTAGTTACTGCTGAGCAGTGCTTACACAGAGTCAAGGTCTTTTCTGCTTCTCACACCACCCCACCAGTGAGTAGGCTGGGGGTGCACAAGAAGATGGGAGGGGACACAGCTGGGACAGCTGACCCCAACTGACCAAAAGGCTATTCCATACCATATGACGTCATGCTCAACAATAAAAGCTGGGGGAAGAAGTAAGTGAGGGACACTCAGAGTCATGGAGTTTGTCTTCCCAAGCAACTGTTATGCGTGATGGAGCCCTGCTTTCCTGGAGATGACTGAACACCTGCCTGCCCATGGGAAGGAGTGGATGAATCCCTTGTTTTGCTTTTCTTGCGTGTATGGCTTTTGCTTTACCTATTAAACCGTCTTTATCTCAACCCATGAGTTTTCTCACTTTTATCCTTCTGATTCTCTCCCCCATCCCACTGTGGAAGGAATGAGTGAGAGGCTGTGATGCTGGCTAGGGTTAAACCATGATATACATTCACTGTATTTTTAGGAAATTGTATGAAATATTTGTTCCCTGAATTTGTGGGTGTGTTAACCTGTATGAGTTTGTGTGCCAGTTGTATACCATGAACTCAGAGCAAAGAGCTTGAGCTGTATGTTCTCTGCTTTTGCCAAACATGAGCCAGTTCCAGAAAGGAAGGTATGAGTTATGTTTAGTATGACTTTAAGTCCAAACTAAACCCTCAAGGTCAGTTAAGAAGAGTCTGCAAAAGCCCACCTAAAGAACAATGATAAGTTTGGAGAGGTAGACATATTTCTGTATTAGATATGTTGTTGTCTTGCAATAACTGCCACCACTTACCTTATATGTAGACATAATGATTGAACAGACTTCTCTTTTCATTGGTACTCCATCAATGTTATCCTATGTTCCCCTCCCATGACATGCAATTTGGAATACTATCTTCTGGTGTACATGATAGAAAGGTTCATCAAAGCCATTGTGAATGGTAGATCCCTTCCTCTGCCTCTTCTTCATCTGAAACATTAATGAAAAAAAGCATCAAAAACCATCTCAGATTGTGGAGTAAAAAAGAGGTGGGAAACAACAAGTAAAGATGTGGCATCTTAAGGTTGTTGCATGACTGTGTTTCTGATAGAAACAGTGGTCTTGCTATTTAATAGAGTGTATTTATCTTTTAACAAATCCAAACAGAGCTGTTCTTTCCTAAATATATGTATAAATTTCCTCCTATGTGCTCACATACACACAAAACCACATATATAAGTGCACATATATACACACACATATGAACTCAGAGACGCATGTAGGAAATGTAGATATATGCATGTGTATCTATCTATCTATCTATATATAAAAATCTAGATGTAACATTATCTGTCTCCATGAACTGGCTACCACAGTTGCCCTATATCAGCAAGTGTTTGCTGACTCCCATTAAACATTGTTCAGGGTGACATACAGTGTAGCTCCCAGCTACAAGGGGTTAAGGAGGCATTTGTGAGAAGGCAGGTTACTGCATAATTTGGTGGACCAGCACTGATTTTTAAAAGATATTAAGGCAGAGTCTGAAGGAAGGATCAAGACTATCTGACATGCTGGTGTTTTCTTCAACTTTTTTTTTTAAAGCATACATTACATATATATTTATAATTACTGTTAGCAGTTTTCTTGCAGTATTTTCTGCACTGCATTTTATTTTCACTTTTGCTCATGTATGGGTTTTTTCTCTTCTCTTGCTCATCCACTCCCTATGTTGTATAAGTGCTAATAATAATAATTCAATTTAATATCATCAATCCTTGCAGAGCACTCGAGCCCATCCACTCCTCAAGGGCACCTAACCCTTCACATCCTCAACTTGCAGCTTCTTTATCACACTTGAACCACCCTCATAAACTACATCTTCTTCAGACCTTGTCAGGGAGGGTGAGTCCAACATCATGGAAATGAACTGAGAAAAAAACAACCTTCAAATATGTCATCTCTTGATATTACAATTTCCCTTCCTTTTTGCTATGGGGACTGAAACAGGTGTTCTTGTCTTTCCAGTCAGGCTTTTAGGATCTCAATTTTACTGTCACTCTATCACAGTTTGAGCTAGAAAAATGTCCTTTCATTCTGGAGATACAGGGAAATTCTTTGAAAGCATTTCACTTTGCCCAAACTTCAGATATGAATCTGGTCAAGTTGCTGATATGACTCATATGACTTCAGTGATTTTAGATCACAGAAGGTGCCGAGGGCTTTTTTTGTTGTTGTTTTGGGGGTTTTGTCTTTATTTTGTCTTCATGTGAGGGAAGCTTGTTTGCAATGACTGAGACTCTCCATAGAACAGATCTCCTAAAGGAATTAAATTTTGTGCTACTTCATTAATGTAGGCCATACATGAATCGACTAGGTCTGGAGAAGAACAAAACTGAATGGATCCCAACTGGGACTGAATTTTTAGTCTGTCTTGTTTGTTTTGGCTAATGTGTGAAATAACCTTATAGTGTAAAGTTAAAGACAAAGGAGCTTGACGATAGTAGAAATTTGGACAGCCTTCATTTTGCCTACAAGGGTAGCCTGCCTGAAGAGAAGCACTTGCTCTCCCACTATCACTAACCCCTTGTCCTGGTTTCAGCTGGGATAAAGTTAATTTTCTTCTTAGTAGCTGGTATAGTGCTGTGTTTTGGATTTAGGATGAGAATAATGTTGATAACACAATAATGTTTAAGTTGCTGCTGAGTAGAGTTTACACTGGTCAAGGACTTTTCAGCTTCCCATGCTCTGCCAGGTGCACAAGAAGCTGGGAGGGGGCACAGCTAGGACAGCTGACCCAGACTGGCCAAAGGGCTATTCCATACTGTATGATGTCATGCTCAGTATATAAGTTGGGGGAAGAAGAAGGGAGCGGGGGATATTCGGCATCATGGCATTTGTCTTCCCGAGTAACTGTTACATGTGATGGAGCACTGTTTCCTGGAGGTGGCTGAGCACCTGCCTGCTGATGGGAAGTGGTGAATGAATTCCTTGCTTTGCTTTGCTTGCGTACACAGCTTTTGCTTTCCCTATTAAACTGTCTTTATCTCAACACATGGGTTTTCCCACTTTTACTCTTCTGATTCTCTCCATCCCACTGCGGGGTAATGAATGAGTGGCTGTGTGGTGCTTAGTTGCTAGCTGGGGTTAAACCACGACACCCCTTTTAAAGAACTCCATCTTCTCCAGTAAGAAAAATAATCAGTCAAAGGCTCTAGCTTATTTCCAGAATCCTGGTCTGAGGAAGATCGTTATTATTTATGGCCAATTGGAATACTAAGGTATGGAAACTGTGACTCAGGTAGTGTTGTAGCGCTATTAAAACCTCCTGTTGCAGCATGGTTGGACCATTTCTGAGGATGGGAAGCATGTAATTCCATAGTAAATTGTGTTCAGCCTGGACAATGACCTTGGGAAAAAAAGGTCTGAGAAAAAGGGAGAACATTACAATCTGTTGGAGTAGCCACAGCAACCTAAAGGCAAAATATTTATTTTAAATAATATATGGATCTACTCATCTGTTGTATAAAAAGAAAGGTGAGAATTCCTTCCAAAAACCAAAATTTCTCCATATCTGTGGTTGGTAATGTTATGGATCATTCATTGTTTCTGATGGATGATATTCCAGCTAGACTCCTGGACCTTAGCATTACTCTTTGGTTTGCTTTGGACTTCCCTAGGGATTTTTTCTTGTTTGGTTGAATTTCTGATTTCTTTTTTTCTCTTTTTTTTTTTTTCAAATTAGGCATTGTTCACTCTGAAATCTAGGAAAAAAGTATTTGAGGTTATGAATTACTTCCTCTTAATTGAAATATCCTTTTTGAAATATAGAGTCAGAATAATTGATCTAATTTAAGTGTCTAAAAGCTAGATGTGTAAGTCTGACCAGCAGTCTATGTTCCTGTTATATCCAATAGAGAGAAACCAGCACTTTTCAAGGGTAATAGTGGCTGGATACATGTGACAGCTGCCATCCACCTACCTTATAAAATAACCCAAAGTTATGCAAGTTCTCATTGTAAGAGAGTGTGTTGTTCAAAAATTATGCATTGAATTAATGACAGAATAAAACCTAGGTTCCTTGAATTCTACATCTGTATCATAGCCATTAGGACAGGCAGCCTAACAACTACTTAGTAGAATAGAATGCATTACTAAACAGTCTTATGCAGACAAATCTGGTTTTCAACTAAATTATTAAGATATGTTCAAGAGTAAAGATCTGGAGCAGAAAATTCAAATAAGAGCTATTTTGCTTGCCTGAATGAATTCAGGGTTCTCCTATATATAGTTGGTTTAATCAGGTGGAAGGTACCTACAGTGTTGTTAATTGTCTACATTTGGATATGTCTCACCTGCAAAATTTCTGAGTGTATCAGATACTTCAGAATATGTAAACATATATCCACTCTATCAAGGAGAGGTTTGGATTTCTTGTTTGTTTGTTTGTTGTAATGGTATATATCACTATAATGCATAGAAACATACATGATGGAAAGGGATCTCTGTCACAGAATTCAGTCCTCTGTTGCATAGGAAACTAAGGTATATAATGTCATCAGCAAACTGATCATAATTAATCTTGGAAAAAAAAAAAAGCCAGCAAGCAAAAAATAGGGAAGAAATCTCAGATTATATAGGTAATTTGCACTCACTGTTTCTGCTAGAAAGCTCTTCCAGAGTAACACTTCTCTTATGGTTAGCAATTTCTTTAACTTCCAGAAGAAATATCTTTGGTTAGTCATTTGTGTTAAATATCACGGTTTACCAGGACATTAGTAAAACTAAGTGAACCACCACGATAGTGTTTATTTCTTTAACAGGAAACAGTTTATTCCCTCTCTGCCTTCATTTTGCTGATCTAAACAAATCAAATTAATTTCATAAAATAAATTATCCTTTCCTAGATCATTCCTGGACCTTTTCAACAGCTTGATCTAATTTGGCATTTATATTCCTTGGACAAGTGTGGTCACATTTGTGGGCAGTTCTCCCAAATGCTGTATGAGTTGCATTAATTCTCTCTATTTTGATTTCACTTTTTTTAATTACAAAAGTCGCAGCTCAGCCTCTTTCTTTCTCTTTTCAGAGCTGCCTAACATTGTTCTGGGATTGTCACAGATATCTTCTCAACCCCTGGATGGATGCAGCCTTAGACTATACTAGTCCTCCCTTCTTCCTTAAAAGAAGTCTCTTTTAGCCCATATGTGATGCAATCCAATAAAAGAAAACCACTGAGATCTCAGTGAAGGGATGAAGTTTATTGCGAATTTGGGGTAAATTTTTAGGACTGGGTAGAAGGATATTAACGAGTTTTAGTAAGAGGTTTGGAGGTTTTCAGATCATGAGTTGAGGGCTAGAGAGCTAGCTGTGAGTAGAGAGGCAGTTCTTCCAGCATTGGTGGAGCCAGTACAAAGTTCCTGAGGCCACCTAAAAGTTCATGTCTATCACCACCATGGTTATCACTTCCTCCTTCAGTGTAAGCATTTGCAGATTCATGTGAATAGAGCCAACATCATGTGAGTGGAGCCAATATCCTCCTGCCCTATGATCATGAGCTCTTTTGGGCTGATGCTAAAGGACATTAAAAACAAAGTCTTGTTAAAAAAGATCAGGTAAGTTTTGATTCCCTTATTAGAAACTAAGCCACACAAACCTCACAGAAGGATGAAGCAAGGAGGAAAAGGGATAAAGCAACCCCTTTAAGGTTTCCTTGTGCCTTAGACAAGCTTGAAACCTTGACAGGCCTCCTCCACTCCTGACTGCACAGGGAGGGAACACCTAAACGCTAAGTGAAACCCTACACATGTTGGATTTTTGCAGGGGATGTCTGCTATTTGCAAGTACCTGATTGAATTTCCAGTGGATGCCTAGCAGGTCATTTCAGTTGTCAGCCCCAAGCAGGTAATGAGAATTTATCAGCTCCTCATTCACATTCACAACTGATCTCTCACCAGTGCATTTCTATAAATATTGCTCTTATTTATCTGGATGTATTTTAAATTAGCAGCTTATTTTATTTTGTAGTACTTGTATTTGTATTTATTTATTTATTTGGTTTACACAGGCAGGATAAATAACAAGACAGTGTTTATAACTCTGTCTTCACAAGTGACACCATGAATGGAGATCTCAGTATAGCCAATGCTTCCATTGACATCAACAGCGATAATTGCGTTAATAGTGAGTCATGGCAGTCTCATCGGAAATTTGCCTGGGAAATATAGCATGGGAGCTGAGAGCCATTGTTTCATGAAAAATAAACAAACTTATAATTTTATTGAAAGCAGAAGGGCACAAAAATGATATTGTTTAGAAACGACTCGAAATAATAGTCATTTTGTCACCAGGCTTGTCACCCTTTATGTCAGCTCAAGAAAGCTGCGAAGAAAAAAAAATCTATAAGTGCTCAGAGAATTATAACATTGGACTTGAGAGGTTACATGGGGTCTTAGGAAGAATCTTAAAGCTGCTGTGTTTTTGTAACACTTATCTCAACTAAGTTTAAATTCAGACCTGGGGTAAGGAGGCAGTAAGGAGGTTGTTAAAAGATACAGATTGGATTATTAAATTAAATTAAATTAAATTAAATATTTTAGATTGGTGATTCTATGCTAAGGAACAATTTTAATTCTCAAGTCTGCAGTTCTGTTTCTTGGCCAATCTGGAACTATATTGAGTTTGCCAAAAGAAGGATCATTTAACTTAATTCTGCTCGGCAAGAATTTACTTCCTGTGAGAGAGGTGGGTTTTTCAGGCTATTTCATATGAAGAAAAATGGCTTCTACACAATGAATTCTCCAGACATTTCAAAGGTCACATTTGATTCTGTTCTTCAGAGTATGATATAAAATGCCTAGGATATCTAATAGATTTTTTCACTCTCCCGTATGCTGCACTGATGTAGTGAATCTAGGGATTAACAGAAGGGAAGCATCTACTTTCAAATGAGTGAAGAAACAGAATAGGAAGAGAGGTAGGTAGGAAGAATTGGAAGTATTGCTTGGTTTTAACTCAAATCTTGTTGGAAATGAAGAAATGATGCCTTTTAGCCTTCATGCTCATTTGTTTTGTTTCATTGTTGGCATTAAATACATTTTCATTGAAGCTTTGGAATCCAAATCTTTCTCAACTTACATATTTTCTGTCTGTTGACATTGACACCAGCCACAGTCTTTGTCTCTATCAACACAACATTTACCTCTTTCTTAGTTGTTGTAATGACTGGATGGGTGTTTACCTTGTGTTGGAGAAACAAAATCAGTGTTTGTACTGTTTCTATCTAAGCCAAAAGATTAGCTAAACCTCAATTCAGGTTCACTATGAGCTTGGCCTTGAATTGTGTAAAAAAAAAATTTTGTTGTGACTTACTTACACTAAATCTGATGGATTTTATGGTTTGGGACATTAAAAAAAAAAAAAAAAGGACATGGAGTATTAGATCAATTTCTACTACTTCCCATCATCAAAAAAGGAGGAAAACAAGAACTAAGAGTTTGTCTTCAACAAAGCAGAAATGAAAGTGTGGCATCTTTCTTCTCAGAAACACAAGGACTTGAAGAGGACCCATAGAATCAGGTGCTATCTCTTCTCATAATAAATATGACATTGCACAATACCTTTAAAATAGGTTTACTTTTCTTTGAAAAGGGTTTAGGTTTTTTGTCATTCTTTTCTATCCTCATTTCTCCTCTTTGAAGGCTGATCATCAAACACCTTCTAATGTCCAATTTAAGTGTATTATTGCCTTCACAAAATGATGGATTTCTCTCCATGACCCACCATCACATTCCAAGCCCTTGGTAACATTTACCTACCCAGAAATACTTGCCAGAAAATCAGCATAAAACTGAGTGATACTTGCAATGGATTGTTACATCGACGTAAATCAACAATAGTACCAACAGCAATTGTGACATCTTGTTCTCAGCTCTTGTTATTAGAGCAGTGTCGCTGTATCTACTGAAACTACCCCCAAGCTACTGTGGCTCCATGAATTGCTGTTAATTCCATTGTGTAATGATACTGGGACAAATTTAACCACTTCAGAGTCTGAGGATGACAAAACTTTATTTAACCTAGAGGCACAGGGATCTGTGTGTCTCAACCTCCAGCTCTCAGAAGAGGCCACACAGCTTTTTCCCAGCTTTGAGGCATCCATATGCCTGCATGTCTTGCTTTTGTGTGCAAATAAGAATTAGCCACCAAGGGTCCCACTGTCCTACTGCCCTCTTGTCAGCAATGGTCAGTGTTTGATACTTGAGAGCAACAGACTCTGACATGCAACCAGAAGAACCAATTGCTCAGTATTATACTTCAGGGAAAAAAGGGTGAAAATGTCTTTCATCTTTCTTAAAAAACTTGTGGCCTGAAGCAGAAGGGTTGAAGTCCCCTGTTGTTTTATCCTTGCTAGTGTCACTCATTCATAACTACTGGATTTTTCATGATGCTTCACTCTGTGAGATTACACTTTGGTTTCCTAGAGTACACATCCTATTCTGGCAGAGTCAAGTGTTTACTTTGAGCACTCAGGCAATGGCTTTACTGCAGATGACTTAGGCTATCACTCAAGTATTGATCCAAATACCCCTTATTCCAATCACACACAAACGTTTCTCACGCAACTTAAACTGAGAAAGTTTTATTCTTTCAACCTTACTCTGAGTATTAGTTTGGTCTATGGCAACTTGCATGTTAGATCTTGGAAAATTCATGCATTCTCATCTATCAATCAGACTTGATCTGCATGTAGAATTGTTTCTTTGTGTATTCTAGTCTGGTTTTCTAAGTAAATGAACCTGATAAAACAACATTCTGTATTTATGTCAGTGTGTGCACATTTGTCTCTTTCTCTATGTGTCAGCACTCCCTCTTCAACAGCTTGTGAACCTGTTACTCAGTTTTGTGCACAACTGATAGAGAAGACATTTATAACTATTAAGTTCTAATATGTTCCATGAAAATAATGGTTGGGAAAAAAAAAAAAAAAGACATCTTATCAATTCATATCATCATCTGAGGGGTAAGATCTATCTTTAATAGTCACACTTGAGCTTACATGGGAAAGAGAAGCTACTAGATTTTTTTTCCAAATTTCAAATAGTTTTCATGCAAACCATAGCAACAAAACCCAGCAACAGGAAATACTGCAATCAATGTTCATACTTTACAAGACATCAGAAAGTCCAGACATGAAACATAAAGCCATAATAGTGCACAAGGTTCTATTACTTATGCTGCTCACAAGTCTTCTGTATCAATTGATGCAGGATTCAAGACCAGATCTTTGCACCCTTCCTTCAGAGATCAAGAAACAGGAGTGTGGTACTTTCATAGTTGTGTAAAGGGAGAGGAGCAAGTTATCTGAGCTGTCATCCTTCTCTAGCCTGGCTGGGATCAGACACATTATATTAATTCCTGGTCTTTATACAGCACTTTTCACTCTTAGATTTCACAGCACTTTTCAAGGAAGTAGAAGAGTCTTCGAGAAAACCATATTCCCATCAAGAAGGCACAGTTCACTCAGAAATGAAACACTTTACAAAATTGGGTCAGCTTCAATATAACATTGTTCTGAACAAAAATGGAATAAAAGCTTTCACAATTCAAATTACTACATTTTGACATTGTTGAAACAAGCTGTTTCTTTCTTTTTGGCTCTTTCTTCTGAAATTACTTTCCATTCCTGTGTTTTAATATTGCATAACATACCATCCAATACTATTCCATAACATGCTACATCGTAATACAAATGATAAAAAGTCAATTGAAATGTTTCAAATGTGTTGTAACGATCTAAATCAGATTTTTTTCTTGATGAGAAATTAACAATTTCAGTTCTCCTTTCAAGCCATATGCAGCTGGAATTGGAAATTCTGTCAGTTTTCATTAAGTTGTAATTACATCTTCTGTATAACCAGAGCAAGTATACTGATTCTTGTTTTACAAATGAGAAATTTGAGTTGCTGAGAAGAAAAGAACCAAAGCTCAGAAAATAGATGTCAGCAGAGCTGGAGGTAGAAATTCTAGTTCTGAATAGAGCTAAACATCTGGGGGTTATCTGTGCAGACAAACTTTTTTCCAAATTTCAAATACTTTTCTTGCAACCCATAGCAATAAAAGCAATATTTATTTATTTATTTATTTATTTATTTATTACTCAGCGCCTCACTAAACGGATCAAATCCGGAACCTCTAGTAGCCCAAAATTTGGAAAATTGATCTAATATGTCAATGAATAAAAGTTCATAGAAATTCCGCCTGGAACAAAGAAGATATGCACAAAAGAATTTTTTTCACAAGGTTTGTGGAAGTATTATCCAAGCAAAAAATAAATTCATCAGTTCCACTCCTTTTTCAATAAGTTCATTCCATCTTTCTATTCTTGCATGTCATCTAGAATGTTTAAACTGAAGAGGAACAAACCTCTCATTTTTTTAAATTTTAAATGATATATAGCTTGTGCTCTTTAAGCATACATCTGTAATGTGAGTCTATGTTGAATACATGCAACAAAATTTATATACATATTTTACTGAATGTCTCTGTGTGTAGAGTCTAGGTGTAAGGGTGCAGATGTGGATTTCAGGCTGTGTTTTGTTCAGCACATATCTAGATGCAGTTCCTAAGGTGGAGGCTGGTATGGGCTTACACAATGTGTGGAGAAAGACCTTTGAGAGGCTAAAGGTAGTGTCTCAGCATGTGTAATTTTGGGTGAACAGACCTCATGTGTGTGGAGGCATTTGGGTGTGAAGCATGAGGGGACAGGTTTCATTTTGAATTCTGTGTATGTGAGTAAAAGATTTTCCAGCAATTATTTTTAATTCATCTACATTTGATGTGTAAAGGCCCTTGGGAGAGTATTGCTTTACACCTATGTTTTTCATTGTAACATAAAGAAAAAGAAAAAAAGAAAACAAAAAAGAGACATTGTCCTTTACATGATAATAAACTCCTTGTGTTAGAAAGGAGTGTTAAATCTGTCCATTATAAAACCTATCCATACTCGTGATGTAAGTGGTATTTACAGACTAAAGAATGGTGACATTTACAGAAGAAAGATGTTTTAGCCATAAATCAAAGCCATATGTTGGAAGACATTCCTCCATTCTAAAGTCACTATGGACTGTATCCAGACTGCCTAAATTCAATTTCAGTCCCAGTCCTCTTCTTTTCCCCACAGTAGGCATACAACCTTGGAAAAAGATGTAGCCTTCTGAATACTGAAAAGGTAGTAGTGCACACAGGGAAGGCTTAATTCACCCTCTGGTTCAGACACTCCCAGGCCTTAAGTATCTTCCTATGCAGTGTTCAGGAGCCTAGAACTGTCTTCACTCCTTACATAGTCAATAGAAAGAAGCAAATACCTCAGCCAAGAGTTCTGAATTACTTGTATGATGTCTGCTTTTTAAGGGCTGCAGGGTCTGAATAGGCTGCTAATATTTTTCCTCCTAGTCATAACTTATCTTGCAGACTCCCTGACAAAAACAAGGTTTTTCTCATGTTGAAATATATATACAAAGTAAAACAGTCCCGTATATTAAGCCAGTAATTACTTCTAACGCATGGTCTAGGAGTACAATCGAAATTTCATTTTTGGCATCTGTCACATTTTTCTTCTTCTTCTGCTCAGCCCCTGGAATCAGATTTGATTCAACATAGATTGATACAGAGGCTTAATTTTCAAGATTTCCTGTGATGCCACACTTTTACTCTATTTAGTTTGTAAGAACTAAATAATATGTAAACTTCAACTGTGTGTACACAAAACGGGGAGTTGTTAAGTCCTCTGAAGTCTGAAAATCCACATTGTGCCAGGTCTCTGGGGCTGTTTAGCACTGGGCATTAATGTGCCTAGGAGAAAACACTTGCTCTACTGTTTTACTAAATGACTTCTTTGCATGGTTGCATTGCTATTCGGGAGCACAAGGCACTGCCTATGCAATGTGTCAAAACAAGGGGTTGAGCTTGGATGAGGGTTTCCTTTCTGAACATTGTTCTGAAGCAAGAAGTATCTCACCATAAGAAAGCCACTGATGAAAGGGTCCTAAAGTTAAGTGTATTAAGAGAGGAAAATGGGATCAATCTGTGTCATTCTTTAAAATACTTCTAAAATGGTGTATAGGACAAGATGAAGCTCCATGATCTTTCACTAAGTTAATACCTTATCATTGCCTTGTTAGTTTATCATCTTTTCTTAGCTAGCCATATGCTCTTCTTGCAAAAGGTTTGTTGTATAAAAGGTTACAAACTGAAAGTTAGGTGAGCAGGAGAAGCCAAGAGTGTTTCAATTGTTGGAGGAAAGAGAGAGTGACATCCAGAAAGTCATTCACCCACTTTAAAATAAATGTCTAAATTAAATCTTTTTCTGGAGGCAACCAGTTAGTTCCATTGACCACTTGCAGAAATGGTCTTCTATTTGCTAATACTAGACATATAACTTTGATGACTAAATTTAGGTGAGATGAAACATGCCTTCGAGAAATTCTATAATTCTGTAAACCGTATCCTTTTGTGCTCCCTCTCTCCCCTGATGTTTCTTTTGTTCACTTGTCACTTCTTATTTCCATGTCATGCATCTAAACTTAGATGGTAAGCTCTTTGAAGAAGAAACCAGGCATGAATATTTGTCTTAACACTGAATCTACTAGTAGGATATGCGGCTGTAGAATGCCTAAGACACTAAACAAATTAACTATGTATGATTAGAGTTTTATTAGAAAATCTGCTCCCCCTTTGCAGTACACCAGAGTAAATGCCACTAAGGCCAGTAGAAGGTACTGAGTTTTAGTTTTTAAAACTGAGTACAATTTTAACTGTTTAGTTTTTTTAACCAAATTTAGTTATAAACCCATAGTTTTATATAGATAATAGTAATAAACAACAAAGGACGACTGATCCTGACAGCTCACCATAACACTCCACTACAACTGAATGAAGCCACGGACCTTGGGACCATGAGGAACAGTAGAAGGTTTAATATAACACCACATGAAGTAAAATCTAAATGTTTTATACCATTATAACTCTATCGTCATTATTGTTGAAACTTTTTCTGCACAAAAGTATTCTTTTTCTGTAATAATTAGATCTGAACTAATAATTATAAGACTGATAATATACTAACAATAAATTCTTAGCTTTATAGATAGATAGGTACAAAGAAGATATGACCTTTTCAGTGTTCAGATTTTCTTTAGATTAACTGAAAGTGTTGCTATAAACAAAACTGTGACTTTAGCCTAGCTAATCACTGGAGTATTTACCTGCAAATTCTCAGAATATCCAGCAAGTAACATCCAAAAAACCTGAAATTTGACCTAAGTGCAAGGTCTCCATGTCTTTAAGGATTTTCCCTCCTCCCCCCAAGTATTATTTTTACTGTAAGATTTATCAGAGACCTGTAAAGACTTGCCCTTGGTTCAGGTCACATCTGAATATGAATGTAAATGTCTTCTTTTTTTCTATCAGGTATCTTTATGTCAACATCTTATACCCAGAAAATACCTCCAGCTGATACACTTTGTTTAAAGAGCAAATGAAGAAACAACACTATCTTTCTACAGAAGGTTTTGTTGCTTTTCCTCTGAATACACAACTTTTACATCATCAAGATTATTGTTTCTCTGATAAACAGTTGTAATGTTTTTATTCATGGGAAGGAAGTCCTACACAATCCTCCAAATCCACCCCCACATACCATAGTCTGGGCCAGGCAATGCATTCGATACCATGATTAGAAGGGGAGTCTAGGCTGATTAGGTCAGCCTTAGCCACCATGTTTTATGTGCCTACGTTTAGGTAAAAGGAACTCTAACATAAGTTTATGAGGCTTTTTCACCTTGTTCCATCTGTCTTGGATTCTCAGTTGGACTTAGAGGGGCAAGGAAAGCTACCTCATCTATACACTGGCCTAGATAATGGTAACAGCTCTAGAGATCAGGAAGACTATTTCCACCAAAGCACAGAAACTTTGTGACCTTCTGATAAGTTTAGGTTCCAGACATACTTCAGGTAAGTAGTTAAACTTGTGTATTTGTTGGAAATAGGCACATGTTTCTTCCACCATAACTATGTGTATGCTTTCTCTCTCAAAATATCCTCCTGGCATTTCTTGCTGCCAAGTACCACAGATAAATGATTAGACAGATATGGACGGGATGACATCCAGAGGGCCCTGGACAAGATTGAGAAGTGGGCCCATGTGAATTTCATGAGGTTCAACAAGGCCAAGTGCAAGGTCCTGCACCTGGGTTGGGGCAACATCCAGTATCAATACAGGCTGGGGGAAAAAGAGACTGAGAGCAGCCCTGAGGAGGAGGACTTAGGGGTACTGGTGGATGAAAAGCTGGACATGAGCCAACAATGTACACTTGCAGCTCAGAAAGCCAACCATAACCTGGGCTGCATAAAAAAAAAAGTGTGGCCAGCAGGTCAAGGGAGGTGATTCTGCCTCTCTACTCTGCTCTGGTGAGACCCCACCTGGAGTCCTGCATCCAGGACTCTGGAGTCCTCAGCACAGGAAAGACATGGACCTGTTGGAGGGGGTCCAGAGGAGGGCCACAAAAATGATCAGAGGGATGGAACACCTCTCCTATGAAGAACGGCTGAGAGAGTTGGAATTTTTCAATTGGGAGAACAGAAGGCTCTGAGGAGACCTTATTGTGGCCTTTCAGTACTTAAATGGGGCTTAAAAGAAAGATGGGGACAGACTTTTTACTAAGGCCTGTAGTGATAGGACAAGACAAATCCTTTTAAATTGGAAGAGTGTAGTTTTAGACTAGATATAAGGAAGAAGTTTTTTTATGATGAGGGTGGTGAAACACTGGAACTGGTTGCCCAGAGAGGTGGTACATGCCCCATCCTTGGAAACATTCAAGGACAGGCTAGATGGGGCTCTGAGCAATCTGATCTAGTTGAAGATGTCCCTGCTCATTGCAGAGGCGTTGGACCAGATGACCTTTAAAGGTATTTTCCAACCCAAACTGTTCTGTGATTCTATGATTCTATGATTCTATGATGCTATGATTCTATGATTCTATATTTTGTTAAGGCTCATAAAGTCCATAATAAGCATCCAATCTGTAACATAAGTAACAGAAGCCAAAATATTTTACCAAATAATTCTTGCATCAGGCCTTATTCTTGGGTGTGCTAGAGGCAGTCTTTTAGAAAGGCATCCAGGTTACATTGTCACGAGTATTCCCTGAGGCTCCTCACATATCTGACTCCACAGGATATCAGCAGGGGCTTTGGAAAATCACCAGAGTGTGCTTTCAAACGTAGATGCTTGCAGTGTGATTATAGCTTCCAAAAACAGTGACGCAGATGGCAAGCAAGGAGAGTAGATCCACCCTTATTGTCTGAAAGTCTTCCAACAGAAATATTAAGTCTTACAGAGTCTCTTCGTTGAAGAACAAGGGATGTAATTTAGCGTGTAACACTCCCAGGAAGGCAAATGACTGAAAACTAATTGTTTTTCCCATTACAGAGAACATCAGTGATTGTACCAGTGTCAGTCTCTTTCAGAAAACATTCTAGACAAACATTGTTTGTAATGTGCAGCAATAATAATAGGAATGATACATTGCATTTGTACAATGACATCCATCTTGATGGATACTAAAGTAGTCTAAAATCTTGGTGATCTGTTTCTTTCATATGGCTGACACAGACCTTGGATATTTGGATAACAAATTGTGATCATAGTTAGCAAAGAACTGAGCAAATCTCCCTAACTTTGCTGACTTGTGTCCAAAAACTTCTTGCCAAGGATCACTTGTTTGTCTTCTGTCAAGTATTTCCCCGGTGAACATTAATACTTAAAAACATTTAGTACCTAAATCTCTCAGGATTGGAGAAGAGACAATTTATTCAATACCACTTTGGTTCAGCTCTAAGTTGTAGTATAGTATGATTATTTTAATTGCTACTGTCAGTGGTTATTCATGACATTTCTACTATGATATATAATGATCATTGTTATTATTTTGACAATGTTTATTGCTATTATTCAACTTCATATTTTAATTCTTGTTGCTGTAGTGTGAATGTTAAAATTAAAATTATACTAACAGTAACATTAAAGATAATAATAATAATAATAATAATAATAATAATAATAATAATATTCTACAGAGGAGCACACTTCATTAAAGAATCCTAATGTAGTCTCTTATAAAAAGGGTTCCTAACAACCCAAGAAGTAAATATGCCCTCAACTTACAATAAAGAGATACACAGACTTGGGCAGGAATATAAGTTTGCCAGTGACAAACTCCCATTAGTTTCAACTATGTAACACTATGCTTTAATAATGCCAATCATCCATTACATTTGGAAAAGAAAAGAAATAAGAATTGAGTTAATACGTAAGGTGGTACGTACCTTCAGTAGGTGAACCAAGGAAGGCAACTATGTGCTTCATCTCACCTACTTAACTGTGTAAATGCTAGATGTTGAGTCTGGGTTGGTCATATAGCCTTTCTCTATTTGCCATGGAGACATCCGCTCCTAAGAAAGCTGCTTAAGATATGTGAGCTGAAGCATCTTTGACGGTTTTTTCCTCCATCAATTTGCTACAGACAGAGCTTAGGTATACACACCCCACTTCTACAGAAAGAAAGTTACAGAAACCAACTTGAAAGTCTTATTCTGCGTGTTTTCATGTGGCTTTAACAAGTGTGTCTGTATAATTGTCCTTTTTACCCCATTTTTGGTTTACTACCTAGAGGCAAATTAATATGACAATATGTTCCTTGTGCATCTCAGAGGTCCAAAGTATTTTATGGAATGAAGCAATGGAATGAAGGGTTTCCAGCTAAAGCCAATGGAGTCAAGGAATGCAGGTCCTTGGAATCAAGGAAGAGGTCTCTAGGGATGATTGCCATCTGAAGCATCCATTTCCAATACCACCTGGGTCCTTAATTTTCTTCCATTAAAGTACTGCTCCAGCCTGCATTTGAGAGTGAAAAGGACCAGAGAATGTAGCAATGTGAACTCAGTTCAAGAAATGAGAACATTTCAGACTTTTTAACATTTGATCTTAGAGGGTATGATCAAGGCAAGAACCCCTTTGAAAGAAATTTTATCTGTGCACATTGATATATCTGCATCAGACAATGTGAAACAGAACAGAAATTGAGATAAAACTCAGCAGGGCTCTCAGGTGGCTTGACATAGGACAGATTAATACAGTTTCATGTGACCGAGTCCAGATGTAAACCAGCTGTGTTTATTTGGTACTGCAAACATTCTTTTGGACTTAAGATGGTTAAAAAAGACCCAGTGTTGTTATACCTTCAGTGGGCTTTCAGATCCAGGAAGGGCTATACCTAATTTTTTTAAGGAATGCCTATACCCAATTTGCATTTTTGAAGTACAGAGGAACCTATCCTACCAGGAGCATCAAGTAGCATGAACCAGCATCTATCAATCACCCCACCAGCACTCAATCTTCTGTTTTGCTTGCTCCATGTGTTGAAATTTAAGGGTGTTCAGGATCACAATAGAAATCACTTGTTCCCAGACAGTCGAGAAGCCTGTAGCTGAAATGGAGGCTGAAATTTGCCCTGTATGTTATTCCAGCCGCAGCCCTTCTGCCATGCATTAGAGCATAATGGGCAAGAAGAAAGATACAAGTTGCAAAATGGGCAAAAGAGAAGGAATAATTCCTTTTTCAAGTTTAAAAATGGCAAAAATATGAAAGGCTAAGTGAGGAAATATTGTGGTTTCATACTTACACTAACTGGGTTTTAGAAACAATAGAGAACAACCCTCCTCCTTCCCCCCAAATTATTTTTTAAAAAAATAATAATAATTTCATTAGACAATCCTTGCTTTTCTGCTAACATTTCTGGATTCTAAACTTTAGTTAAATGTGCTATTGTTTCAGTTTAAGTCTTGAATGTGAAATGTACAATTTAGGTTAGTTAAATGCACTGAAGCCTCTGAAACATCACCGCCAGAGCTTTGAATGGAATTAAAAAGTGCATGTACAAATTACATCTTATTATTCAGCAGATGAATTTTTGCAAGGTCGAATTTTCAGTTATCAAGGTTATTCATCTTTCTGCCTAGATGATTTGTGAGGGAGATATAGACCTCCTAGTCTCCAGGGATTAAAATTTTTCTGATGAAAGGAATATCACCTCTAAATTCAACTAACGTAAGAATGTCGTGGTCTCAGGTTATCTCGATGCACAGATGAGACTGAGATTACAAAACAGAATATGATTAAGAAAACCTCTTTTTCTGGCTGCACACAAGCACAAGGAATTAACCAATGCTGTCTGAAACTCACTACTCCATTTTGGAAGAAAATATGAGTGTAAAAAAAAGAAAAAAAGTGTACATGTTGGTTTGAAGAGAAAGAATTTCAGCACTTCCTGAAGAAAGGACTCTTCTACTTTAGCAGTCAATACACTGCCCTCCTAGGGTAGATAGCTTAAAACTAGAAGCTTAAAGGTTTTGAGACCTCTGGATTAATTTGAGGCTCCCAGACACATCATGACCAAATGGGAAGCCTTGAAAAACTGAAAACCTATCCAAAATTGTCAGTGAGAAACAACCACAATACCCTACACTTAATTTAGTTTCCTTTTATGTCTATGTGTTATGAATTCTTAAGGAGAAATTCAATTGAGTGATACTACTGTGATTTTATGCAATTATCTTTAAACTACATAATTGGCACGACTAGATAAGCTGAACTGTGGATTGTCTTAGGATGCACCAGAGAGATGGGAGAAACCAAGCCTTTCAATTAGAGTATAAGAATCAAATAAATAGCCCAAGCTAAGATATTTGCATAGCCACTGAGTTCTATGAGTAAACAGGTTCCTTGGCTTTCTTTGATGATTAGTTTTAATTAGGTTAAGTTTGAAATCTAACTACTGTAAGGTCCACTAAAGTTATGAGTGAAATAGAAAGCAGACAGTAATTTTTTGGTTACTCAGCCCTGAGAAGAAAGAAAATTGTATGTTAGAAAGTCCTATTTAGAGTTCTGATGCATGTAAGCAGACCTCTGAGTAACCACAACACGGTTTAGAAAAGCATGCTTCTGACTAAAGTAGTGGTTGTTAGCATTGTCCTCAAATTTAATGGATGAAACACACTTTTAAGCTACAGACTCAGCTGTCAGCCTCCAAACACAGGTTTGTCCTGTGTGGCGTAGCCAGGGCATTTGGGGAAGCTTTGTGAATAGAGCTTGTGTCCTGTGCTGGGTGGCGTCCCACTGAAAGAACTGGTCTCTGACAAAAGCATTATGAAGGAGATTGAGTCATTCCTCATTGAGAGGGGTCACAAAGAAATTACTGACAACAGGCCTCACTAATGTTGTGCAATCAGTGTAATTATCAGATTTACTTTTGCAACTATCATACCAAACATTAAAATCTTCCTTTAACCTTTACTGCAGACAGAATAAAATGAATTAATAATTTTTAACCACATCCAGTGATAAGCATGAACTTATACAAAATTGAAACATGAGAAAAATTAGGTAGTAGACAGTCTGACATCTTACCTGTGTGCTTTCCTCACAGCAAAGTTCATTAGGATTGGGCAGACATTTTAGATGTCACTACACTTTTGGGGGACTGGTGACATAAGAATATCTGTACAGACCAGTCTTCATGACTGAATCATCTACTACACCCTTGAGTGGACACAGAGAAGAGTATGAAACGGCCTATAACCTAAAAATTAATTTTTCTTCTCATACCTGTGTTCTTTGCTCCTAGGAATCCTACTTAAGATCACAGCGAACAAAACAGGTCTCCATGTAGTGAAAGTTTGATGAAGAGAGATGTTTCCATGAAAAAACATTCTGGAATGATGTGATTCCAGAAACTGGTACCCAGCATATCAATAGAGCTAAGAGCAACACTTAGTTTTAAACATTCCCTAGAAGCTGGAGATAATCCAGACCAGTTGTACTCCAAATTGTGTACATAAACATGTAGTAATATAGACAACTTCAACAGGTAGGAAGGTTTCCAGCAAAATAGATTTGTTCAGAGTTCCAGAGCTGCTTATCACTCAGCTAAGTAAAATGCCATAGCAAATACAGTGAGGTCCCAGGTCTAAGGAGCTATTGCTTCCTTGGACAACTTATGGGAGGATATTAACAGAGGAAATTGATGCATTCTTTGCTGAAAGAATCCTGCACAATGGAAATTAACTGGAAGAAAATAGTCTTAACTTTTCCTCCAAAAAAGGTTTCAAATGCCTACCTGTTTTGCCCCAGACTAATTTTTAGGCATGTAATTTATATGCTTAGCAAAGTATACAATCATCTAAGTTCCCTTAAAAAGAAGATATTTAAGAGGAAGTTTAGTGTACTGAATCACCTTCTACAGGTCTTTTCCCTCCTGTCTCTGTAGAAAGCGCTTAGATGACTTACTTAGATTAGACACCACTAGACAGATCTTGTTCAGACTTGACTAAACAAAGTCATCAGTCTACAATATTAAATACAGGTGGAGGCCAGAGTAACCGTGTCTCTCTGTTAAACACTTAAATTCAAACTCTGAACTTTATGTTGATTGAAAAAGTCAGCTTGGGGACCAAGGTAAAACCAGATATCCCCCTAACTGGCAAAACATGCCCATCAAAAATGCACTGCAGGTACCAGCATATAGGTCATTCCTGCATATTAATACGCTTATTCATATGTAGGTACTTAGATATGAGGGTTATGAGCACAGGATATAATCGTACCCAGGTGAACTTATAACACTATTTCTCCTAGTCAGTGCACATACATATTGGTTAGAAATGTGCCTTTTCTTTCTCCACTAAATTGGTAAAGTTCTATCTGTATTTAAACAAACATAGTGACTTTATAGGAGCTATAGTGAGTGTAGAAGAGTGAGTGTGTGAAAAGACAAAGCAAGTGTGTTGTACTGTGAGTCTGCATGTATCGATCACATCAATGCTTGTAAAACAGAGAAAATTTCTGAGTGTCAGTGTAGGAGAGGGAAAGGTAGTTACTATAACTACATAAGTGCAAGGAAGTCTGGGATGAGCTAATGCGTAAAACCTGAGGGGCAAGTTGTTTGTGTATGACAATTTGCTCATGCTTAAACCCCCAGGTTTTTAGGAGATTTCTTGTTGCAAACAAAAGCAAGAAACTCTGCATTAGTCTGTGAGCACAAGAGAGTGTGATCATACATGTGTACTCCACAAAAGAAGGAAGAAACAGTGCATATGATGAAAGGAGATTCTGTGCATTTGTGTGTGTGCACGTGCACATCTTTGCCCTAGGCAAGTTCAGTTCTTGGTTGGAATCTTGAGAAATTGACTTTACTGGGATTTGAAAGAGATCTCAGGTGAACTAAATTTGTCTGCTTTCTTTTCCCACTAGTGCAGCCAAAATGGATTCTCAGTCTAATAAGGTTTGACAAGACCTGGCACTGGAGGCAGGTGCCAAGGAATCCAACTAGTCAAAAGCATTAGAGACACCATGGGCACCAGAGGATAGAGATGTTGCCATGGGAACAGAGCAAAAGATGCTCCATGGTGGCTGGTTAGGAGGTTTGTTTAAGAGGAAGCCAAGCAGCTGCAGCCTTGCTATCACCCTATGCTTGAACAACGGTAGGTAAATTCCAGCCTCCTCCCTGCTCCGAGAGGAGCTGAGGAATTTAATTCTGCCTCCTTACATGAATAATGCTGAAAGCACTGACATCGGTGGCTCCTCCCGAAAGGTATCTGCTGCAAAAGAAGATGGCTGGTTCGGTACTCAAGGCTGCGAATGTCTGATCTGCAATGTGTGCTTGAGGGCATGGAAGGTATTTTTTTAAAGGATTTGAGGACATCATTTCTAGTTATAAAGCTATCAGCCTCCCTTCCTCTGCCTTCCTCTCCCTCTTTCCCCTGCAACCTCTCCCCCTGCTCCCTGAAACATGTGCAGACCCTTCTGAGGAGCACTGCCAGAGAAAGAAAAACTTATTATGAAACCAAGTACTGCTTCAAGGGGGGGTTTATAAAAGTATTGTCCCTTCCAGAAAATAATCAGAAGAGCTTTTTATTGTTGTTTTCCTCTCTTCTTTACATATGCAAATCTATAAAGATGGAAATAGGGTGTGAGGAAAGCAGAGGGGAACTTTTTTGGCTCCAAATTAAAATACCAGCTGAGCAGCTGCAATACTGTAATTATCATAATTTGTGTTTCAGTAATGTCTAGAATCCCCTGATAATACCACATCTCCACAGTGCTAGGTGCAGTACATAATGTAACAGGAGACAATGGGTAGCCTGCAGTGCTTGAAAGGAAGATTAAAAAGAAAACAGCAACATAAAATTAAAAACTATATCTGGAAAAATGCATTCTTACGCAACCTCAGAAAAGGGAGGGAGGGAATTAATAGGGAAAGGATTAAAATAATTTATTAAAGAACACTTAAAGATCATGCAGCAATGTCAAACAAAAAAACAGGCTCTGGATACAACTTCTCATCCAAGTTGTCTCTGTCAGCAGCTAGAAGTGTCTCAGGTTCACAATCATGATACACATACATATATATCCATACCTCTATCCCTCTCTGAATGCATGTGTGTGTTTCTGTCTATCTGCACATTTATTTTCTGATAAATGCTGCCTCAGCACTGTTGACTGCCAGAGACAAGATAACTTTTGTCCAAACCAATGCAGACGTTCTTAATTAAATGGTTGTAGCTTCTCTTTATGAAGCCCTAGTCAGTACATCATGTTGCTGCCCTCATTTAAACAGATGTTTTTAAGTGGGCATAGGACCTAGAAAGGCATGACTTCAGTAACAAGTAAACCATATAATAAAAGCACGATGCTGTGTTATCTATACATTTAAACATAAAACTGAAAAATTGCTCTGAAGAGAAAAGAGTATATGCAGCAGAAAAACATTTGCTCCTCAATATAGTTTATCTGGTTGAGATGTTTAAGCACGTTTTTTGGGTTTTGTAACCATTTTTAGGTCCTGAAGCCTCATGTGATTTCTATCTCCTGGTTCTCTTTAGTTCTGCTATAAATGGACTTTACAAACTTAGCTTTCTCATGGGTTTCAGTTGTCTAACCATAAGGAGGATGTTTTGGATTAATGTTACCTTTAGGGATGACATTTCCAATGGTGTTTAAGGCAGGTAAGTGTCCAGTATCTCTTATATGTCAAAGAAAATGATTTTTTTTTTAGCCTGTATGGGAAACTGTAAATTAAACTCTAGTAATATAGGCAGCCAAGCTTGCATATGTTGGCCACATCAAGTAAGTTGCCACTGTAGTGCCGGTACATAGAAGACAGACTAAACAAAATCATGGGTGACATGGAGAAGGTGAATAGAAAATAATTTCTCATAGTATATTTTAATTTATCACACCTTAAATTAAATTCTTAATTATGTTTTACATAATACAAAATTGATAATTTTGCGCTTGGCAGTTGACAGCAATTTTAGAATTTTGTAAAGGTTGGTTCTTCCACAGGAAATGCAGACAGATTCAGTCCCTTTTCTTGAAGAGTCCAGGTCACTGTTTTTTCTTGCAGACATCTAAATGTAATCCACTTGCTGATATAGGATAGCGTCATTTTTGATCCTTGAAGTTCTCTTCATAAACATTAGGAGATATGTCCCTAAAGGAGAAAATAGCTCAGACTCCTCTCCTGTCTCTGAGTGAATTGTTTAATTAAATTCAAAGTTGGCAAAATAAAGAAAACCTCCCTAGCATCAAAATTTGTAAAATAGTTTTAATGTAAAAGCAAGCTATTTTTAAGTCATTTCCTATATGTGTCTGGGGAGAAGGGGTGGGAGGAGTGATTCAGAATTAGTTTATAATGAACCACTAGTTGCACTTTGGTAGTGGAGTCACTACTTCATCTCCATCTTAATATGGTGACTCAATGTCTGGGTTACATTATTTACTGCTAAATAATGAATGTCCCTGTATCTGTGATAACACGGAAAGGGTCTGGTTTCCATTTGTATATATTTTTTCTGCTTTTGGAAGCCTGATTCATTAAAATTTCATATGCTTTTTATGTAGCCAGTATTCCATAAATAAAAGTGAATTCATATCTCTAAAAAAAAAGGAAAAAAGCTGATGCACTAAAATAACAATTTAAATTAACTTTTGTTCCAAAACAAATTCCAGCTCATTTGCACACCACCCTAGCCCTTTTCTCATTATTAGTGTCTAAGGCTCAGTGTAGGATGGTACAGGGCTACATGCAAGCTCTGAACTTCAGTGACTGGTGCCTTTTAGTCACCAGACCGAAAAGACTATGAAAGGGATGTAAGCACATCATTTACAGGAATAAAACACAGGTAACATTGCCTAGGAGTAGTTGAAACAACTTTCTAATGGACCCCAACCCTCAGAAAAGGTGCTAAAGGGTAAGTCTAGGATTTTTAATTAAGTTCTTGGTCAAAGAGAGGGATAACTGTACAGTTAAAATTATTTGCCCTTTGAAATAACTGAAATATAAACACTGGCATCAGTATCTATTTTATTTATCCATTCTATCCAGTCTATTTGTTTCATAGAAGCAATGAAAGAGTTCATTTATATTAACCCACCACAAATATTTAGTTAAATATATTCTCAAAATCCCTTTTCTCAGTATTTTTTTCCTTTTTAAAGGACCTATAATTTCTTATCTGTAAACTAGTATTGGTAATATTTATTTGCACAGCCAGATCTACTTATGAATACATAAATACAGGTGATACATATTTTCAGGTGATTAGGTAGTTATAATAATTGTCACTATGTCCTGGCTCTTCTACAGCTTCAGTCACCTCTATACTGGACGCTCTCTTACATGCTATTTCATCAGCATCTTTATGACCTGACAAACCAGGGAATTCGTATAATTTTACAAAGCTGAGTGTGCTGGTTTTGGCTGGGATAGAGTTAATTTTCTTCATAGCAGCTAGTATGGGGCTATGTTTTAGATTTGTGCTGAAAACAGTGTTGATAACACAGGGATGGTTTTGTTACCGCTGAGCAGTGCTTACAGAGAGTTGAGGCCTTTTCTGCTTCTCACACCACCTCACCAGTGAGTAGGCTAGGGCTGCACCAGAAGTTGGAAGGGGACACAGCTGACCAAAGGGCTATTCCATACCGTATGACATCATGCTCAGCAAATAAAGCTGGGGGAAGAAGAAGCAAGGGGGGCGACATTTGGAGTTATGGCATTTTGTCTTTCCAAGTAACCGTTACACGTGATGGAGCCCTGTTTTCCTGGAGATGGCTGAACACTGGCCTGCCAATGGGGAGGAGTGAATGAATTCCTTGTTTTGCTTTGCTTGTGCATGTGGCTTTTGCTTTCCCCATTAAACTGCCTTTATCACAACCCATGAGTTTTCTCACTGTGTGGTGCTTAGTCGCCAGCTACGGTTAAACCACTACACTGATGTATGAAAAGATTAAAGATAATTGCTGCAGGACACACAAAGTCCAGGAATAGCTGGAAATTTAATTCTTATTATCAATGCTCACCTTTGTGCCTTTATCCTCAAATGGTTCTTCATAGGATCATAGAAGAACATGGCTCAAAGAGATATCAAGAGGTCAGATAGGCCGACCCCAGCCCAGGCATGTATCAAATCTGACATCACCCCTATTGTTTTGAATTAACAGTTGTCTAAACTGTTTTGAAAGTCTTTCAAAGTTGGAAACCCCACCATTTCATTATGAAACTATATTCTGGCCCCTAACTAGCCTCACTATTAGAAGTTTCTTAACTCATACTTGATATTTCCCTTGCAGCAATTTAAATGAGCAACTTCTTGTCCTGTCTGTCATAACAGGAAGAAGGGATTATTTCCATCTTTTGTAGGACTTGACAGTGCTATCACACCCCAAAGACATATTTCTAAGCTCTCCAATAATTTCTTCTTCCAAAATGTCTACAGATGGTGGACATATTTCCTGAAGTATGTTACTGAAAACAAGGTGAAAGATTCAGTTAAAATGCAAACTCTTGCCTTACAGAGAGAAAATCATCTACCTATCTGATGTTGCCCTGACACACTGCATTATGAGAAGGTGTGGAGATCATGAGATTCATGTATTCTTTTTTTCACAGCATTGGCACAAACCTTAATTTTAATACATTTTGTATTTTTTTTATAGCTTCATTTTTCATATTTCATACAATTTCTTGCCAGAGTACTAACTACAAATAGGGTGCATTTTCCTACATGAAACTCATCAAGTATTTTGACTTTCTATTAAAAAAAAAGAAAAAAAAAAGATTTGAGGCATTGAAATCCCATTGTTAAACTTTTATCAATGCACAACAATTAGGTAGATGCAAAAGAGGGAAACCTCCTTAACATTTTGTTTCATTGTGTTTTTCTTTTTTTTTTTTCTGTTGGAAAGAGTGGTTCACTGGAAATATTATTGCAAATTCTTTAAAACTAAACCATAAAAGACCTGCCTAGAGCCTTTATTTTTTTTTAGTGATTACAGTATTTTGCCTTTCCATAAATACATGCCCTAGGTAAAGATGTTTATCACTTTCAACAGTATATTTGAAAATGTGATTAAAATATTTTGTAAAAATAGAGATTTCTGAGAATGGAGCTTACAACTGGTTTTGTTTGGCATTCTGCTTCACCTTGCTAATTTCTGTTCTTAAAAGAAAAACAAGAAAAAATACAAGGTTTCCTGGTGTTCATTTTTATGTGTTTTAAGGAAACCATGGGAGCCAAGTGGGTATTCAAGGAACTTCTTGTGCAATAGTTCAGGGTCACGGTGGATAAATTCATTTGAAAGTAAATTCCAGGCATCCATTCACAGCAACACTGTAAAATGTACACAAGATTTCTTAGTTTTGTCCATCAGTCACCATTCATTGCAGAGATGGTCCATCAAACCCAGAAAGTGTCTCTGCAGAGAGAGCTGCACTCCAGGGACATGTTGCAGAGGTTATTTCTGGAGCTACGCTCTGTGAATGTTCTCCTTGTTTTCAGCATTCTCCAGGCAGGACAGCTGGAGTGCTCCAGAGAAAGTGCACACTGAAGGAAGGCTCCCAGTTTACATGATTATCAGAGGAGGGGAGGAGAAAGGGAAAGACTGGGATTTTTTTTTCTTTCCAGAAGTCTGACGTAGATTTTGATATTTCTATTGATTTTGTCTTGGATTCATCCGAGCTAGCTATGGGAAGGAACCTAACTGAGATGCCTAAGTTAGAAACACAGCCACAGTAGGCTCCCTCTATAAGTAATGGAAAGAAATAGGTGCCTCTGGAGGGTGGACTATCTCACCCAGGAACTGAGAAGCATTTATTTCTCTGCAGCAACAGTGGGAAGAACCTAAAGTGACTGCACTCCTAGTTTAAATACCTCAGATATTTTATGTTATGTCAGTCAAATCTGGGTCTTTATACACAAGTTGCTCAGACAGCAAAATAATGATGAGCTAAATAAGATTCCAGACAGTGTTTGAAGCATATTTTAACACAGAACTGTGGAGTTTTGAGCTGCACTTTCTTTTTTGTTGTTTTTTGTTTGCAGATTATGTTTCTCACCCAGAAATGATTAATTTTTTGCTGTTCCCTCATAGTTTAAATAAAAGACTGGACAACTTGTTAAATTGTATTTGTATGCCAATTGAAATTAAAAGCTATAGAACTATATGATCAACCTCTCCTTGAGTCTGCTGGCCTTGATTTGCCTACTCTAGCACTTTTTCAGAGACAAATGAGAGTCAATGTCAATTTTCAATATGAACTTACAAGAATCCAAATGACCTCGTCGGGTCTTTGCTGGCCAAGCACATGATGGAATCAGAACCTCCAACTTAATGTTTTACTTTTCTAGTTTTATACTCATCATCACACAGTCCCAATCTTCTTCATGCTTTTGGACATTGCTAGAAAACTAATGACTGAAAAAAATTATAATAAAATTTTGCTCCAGGATTCCAGGGAGGAAAAAACCAAAAAAATAAAAAGCCCCACAGAAAACCTATCCTTTATTTGTCCTTCCCAAAACTTTACACTTTTATGACATTTAGAGAATTTTTCTTCTGTTTGTTTGCTAATTCCCTCCTTTTATTGAAAGGATAAAAAAAACTCATTGAAAATTGTGTTTTAAGAGATTTTTGATTTCTATATATAAATCAATAATGAAAAAATATATGCTCATATTACAAATCTGACTTTAAATAAAGACAAGTCACTGTTGAATTCTGTGTCCTGAAAATTTTGCAAACTTCTGTGGGATCTTTGTGAGTCTCTTTTACTGGAAATTCAACAGGCTTGTGTCTGCAGGGGTTTATCCCTGATCCTGATGCATTAGGAAGCTGTATATTTACATGCTTAAAATCATAGCCCAAAGTAACTGCCTAGCAGCAAATACAAGAAATGAGAACTAGAAAGCTGGAAAGGTCACTTCTTTTCTCTCAAACACCCTCACAAGAAGCAGAGTATACTAAAGACATGTTTTCTTTGTGGAGACCGTCATGTCTCAGTGCAAGTCATACTGTACTGGGGCTGCATTCATACATAGTAACTATAGGCTTAATGCAGACTGAACAGACAAAGTGAGAGAGAGAGGAAGGGGAGAGAGAGGATTTCAAGGTGGGAGGGGGGCTTTATCATTTGTTTCACATACTCTAGGCTCAATTAACACATCTTGAGGATTCTTATGACACTACCAACAAGAATTAATGCAGAAGTTATGCATTTTACCTTTTATCTCAATTGTGTTGCACAAGTCTGGCAAAGTTGAAAAGCTGCTAATTTAGTAGTCAGCAGTGTCAAATAAAATTTCTAAACTGTATGTCTATAAAAGAACATCTTTGCAGTAAGGCATAGCAAATATGCTTGCAAAACAGTTCAGTCAGCAAACCTGTTTTAGGTTTTGAAATATTTGGCAATGACATTTATTAGAACAAAACTATAATATATCAGTGATATAAAGAGCTGTCTCTTCGTCACTGACGCTTTATTATAGGCACTAATTTTGTGCAAAATCCTTTAGATTCTTTGCAAAACACCTGCTGAACTTAAAGAAATATGGTTACTGCTTGTGCTGAGACAGATGTAGCTTAATCACATAATACTGAATTTGACTTTTCAGTGCCTCACAATAAATGAACTGAACATACCAGTGCAGGAGATTTAAATCTTGTTCCAGTTTGAATATTGTGTTCACTGACTGGAGGGCCTTAGCTACAGCCAGCTTCCCCAAGTCACAAACAGTACATGGAACAATTTTATTTAAGCCACTCCAGCTCTACTTTAATTAAAAAAAAAAAAGATTAAAAAGAGAAATTAGCTCAAACAATATACTGAATGTCAAACTTCTCCTTTGCAGATTATTTTTCTTTTCTTCCATGTTATTTCCTTGCCTGTTTCAATCTAGCCAGGTATTGAGCTTTCCTCTAGGCTTATTGTTTCCTTTTAGCACTGTTTGTAAGTGTATTTTTATTTTTCCAGGATTTTGGAAGATTACATGTTTAAAAGGGATTTTTGTCTGGAGGCAGCCATCATCTTGAGCCAAGAATAGAATAAGACAGGCCATTTTCTTACTCTGTCATCAACTACACATGATTAGTTTTATATGTTGATTGATTTTTGGTGGTCAGATAAGTCGATTTCTATGAATTTCAGTCACCAGGTAGTGTCCAGCTTGAGAACCAAACTTGTTTAGTTTTTTCTAATTCTCTGTTGTATTTATGGATGATGGAGATTCTGGGAATATGTGGACACATGCTTTTGAGTGCAATGGTTTCATATGTTGTGACTCTGTATGTGCTTGTAAAGGTATCTAATAATTCAACTATACAATGCCTATACATAAATAGAGAAGTACATAGTACAGCATATAACACACACATTTAAATGCACAAATACCTATAAACATATTTGCAGAATATGTATGTTACATTTTACTGTGCATATATTTTTGTCTCTCTATATTCTTATTTACACACTAATGTTAAATAATAGTACTTTAATTTTACTTCTTCAGATAAGCTGTGTGCTTCATAAAAAAATGTAAAATGATGAAACCTCATGAATATTTATATCAATGGCTACATAGCATTATAGTCATAATCTCTGGAACTGGTTCTCACCGGTTCAGAATTAATTATCAAGTTCAGTTTTAATTGCATTCTTCTAAATTACAACCAAAAAAAAAAAAAAAAAAAAGAAAAAACACCCGTAATGAATTAGCTCACAAGTACTCTGCTGGGCCAGGTGCATCCAAGACTACTTTCTGCAATCCCATTCTTAAAGTGTAATAATGAGCCAAAGACATGTGATTCAGAGGCTCCTCTTGAAACCAACTTACTTAAATGTTAATGCTTCTCCCACTTAAAACATAAAATAGAAATCCTATTTCTAGTTGATGCAGCAGACATGTTGAAGTGACTATTCCTTTAGTTAGCCTCTTTTTTTTTCTCTTTAGTTCGTTTTGATATAGGATTGTGTGCTACCTTGTCGTGGTTTAATCCCAGCCAACAACTAAGTACCACACAGCTTCATGCTCCCCCTCCTGGTGGGATGGGGGAGGGAATCGGAACCTTAAAAGTGAGAAAACTCATGGGTTGAGATACAAAGAGTTTAATAATTGAAATAATAATAATAATTAATAATAATAATATAAAAATACAGAAAAGGAAGACATAAAAAAAAAGAACAAAAACCCAGGAAAAACAAATGATGCAACCACTCACCACCCGCCAACAAACACCCAGCCTCTCCCCGAGCAGCGATTGCTGTCCCCCGGCTGGCTTCCCCCAGTTTATATACTAGGCATGACATCATACAGTATGGAATAGCCCTTTGGCCAGCCTGGGTCAGCTGTCCTGGCTCTGGTCCCTCCCAGCTTCTTTTGCACCTGGCAGAGCATGGGAAGCTGAAAAAGTTCTTGACTAGTGTAAGCATTACTTAGCAACAACTAAAACATCAGGGTGTTCTCAACATTATTCTCATTCTAAATCCAAAACACAGCACAATATTAGCTACTAGGAAGAAAATTAACTCTGTCTCAGCCAAAACCAGGACATACCTACACACAAAATATATTTTGATAGTGTTGGCTGAAAAAATCTGGGGGAAAAGCATCTTACCAGAGACAATCAGCTTGAGCTCTGTGCGTCAGCTGTTTTCTGCATTAAACTCCACAGGATCTCTTCACTCAAATATCTGAGATGTTTGATTTTCTTTTAATTTAATCCACAATGAAACAGTGCACAAAAATGTCTATCAAGTCCTTTGGTATGAAAGACAAAATATACTGACTTCCCAAGATTTTGGGAGGATTCCCAGACAGAAGAGGAATCTGTAAACATGCATCCCCCACAACTCCTGGCCATCTCTCTGGGACATATTTTATCTGATAAACCTGGGAGTCATATGTCCTCACCTCTTCTTTTTCTTTCCTTCTCCCCATCCACCCACAACCACAGCCAGGGTCCCCATCCTCAAATAATACTACTAAGCAGCCTATAGCAATGTCACACCCTGAATTTGCTGAATTTCAGCCCTGTACTTTATCTTCTCATCTCCCTCCTGTCCAGAGAAAGAATATAGAGTCCTTCTTCCTTTAATTTATCAGCTCCAGTGTGCACACATGTAAGCATCAGTAAAAATCAAATGCTTTTTTAATTCTCCCTGGTTCAGTCGTCCAAAGATCCGGTGGCCTGTTCCCCAGCTGTGTAATCACAGAAAGTTTGCTACTCTCATCATTTCTTGCAGATGAAGGTCCTGACAGCACCTCAAGCTATTACTCTGTTCAGACAGAGTGTGAAATGGAAGATTCAAGATTCATACTCTCTGTATATAGCTGCTGATCTGTATCCAAAAGTCTTGCAAATGATCTGAGCTCAAGTCCATCATGTAAAGAAAAGAAGGCCGGTGTCGGGGGGAAGGGTATAAAATAAAAGCAGGAAACATTCTGGATCTTTCCTCTCAAATGTCTGTTTACTTTCTAAAGTCAAATCCTACCTGAGGAGTCACATTCCCTCCTGACTGAATACAAGGAAATTATATTTTTGAAGTATTAGCAACTATTTTTGGAGATAAATCTGGAGATTTGTTCTCAGGTTGTTCATGAGCCATTTCACTTGCTCAGCTGTTCACTAGGTGGATAGTGTAACCAGGTACCTAATTCTAAGCATGTGAGTAACATGCTGATTTGATCAGGGCTGCTCTGGCACCCAGGATATCTGTTCAATCCCTGCATGCAAAAAGGATGTAAATTATAAACAGTGGAGCAAGCACTAGTCAGTTTTTAGTTTTAAGCAAATTTGAAGGAAGCTGAACATGAATTTATATCTTGAAATTCAGATCCATATAGGGATACACAAAATAGTACTAATGCTTAAAGCTGTATCACCGCTGAATTTGTTAGAGATAAGGAAGGACAAGAGCAAATCAGAGAAATAACTGAGTAGTTGTTGGCAGATTCTGCTGATCAGAAAAAGAAACCTAGAGAAAAGCCCCAAACTGTTAAATGTCTCAATTAAGTACTGTAATAGATAGCCAAAAGACCCCTCATCCTGGAAGCAGTCTGGCAAAAGACAGGTAGAAGCAGCATCGATATCTAGTTTCTACTGCAATCTAATGATCCGATACAAAAAGGCCTATAAGTCTTACTTATCCCCACCAAAAGCACAGCAATACTTATTTCAAACTAGCCTTTAATAAATTCACTTTCCCTTGCTGGAATAATTTCTTTTTTTCCACCCTAATTTTAGATTACTCAGGCTGCTTATTTTTTTCAGATTTACTGGCTGTTATTACAATATAAGGTATTCTTCAGAGCAAGACAGAGGTATTCTTTACATTCTTAGAGAAACACTTGTTGAAATTCCCAGACACTACCACAGTAAAAAGAATAATCATAAAAATGGAAGGACAGGAAAAGAAAGTATTAGAGAAGGAGTAGAAGGAAAGTCCAGAGTAAAACTATATATAAAGTTGGATACAGGCAAGTTGTGTCCCAGGAAGAATCAATAAAGGCAATCATGTACAATCAACACTTATGTGGATTTAAGTCACGTGACTCTAAAGCTTAAAATAGAGATGCATTACAGCAGATGGCAGCTTGTAGAGGAAAAGCATAGGTGCAAGAAGCGCTGTCCTTTGAGGAGATTTCACAGAGGTGTTATTGGCAGGGAGAATATTTTTTTTCTCTCTCCGTAAGTGAAAGAGGCAGGTTTCTGAGAAAATCATAGTCCAAGACGGAAGTTGTAGGGGGTTGTATAAGCAAGGAATTTCAGAGATGTTTAAGTGCATTTATATGCAGTATGGTTGAATGAGGAGAAAAGAAAGGGGTCTGAAGGCCTTCTGTCAAGCAGTTCTCCTTCCTTTCTTTCTCTTTCTTCTTTTTTTCTGCCTTCCTTTCACAGTCAATTTGCTGAAAGTTAGATCTTGAAAAGGACGCACTGACATCCAGCAATGTGGCTAACCTGTTAGGGAGCTTTTCAATATTTATATACTGTAACCCCTGATAAGACTGCCTTCTTCTGAATAAAGTCCTGCATCTCTCCTTGGGGACCTTTTAGAATGTTTTTATAACTTAAATCTGCATTTATCTTTACATTTTTGTTTCTATTCAGTAGTCACTTTCTCTCAGTTTCTTTCTCCTTTTTAAATGTTTGATATTTCATCCCCTCTAGGGAGTATCATCCACCCAAATAGATTTAGCCTGTTATTCTCTTGCATTTTAAATTTGAAGAAAATAACAAAATAGCTTCATTATGGTGGAGGAAGCCTTAGGGAAGTGGATGTGCCTAGTAGCCACCTCCTCTTGGAACTAAATGAGGGAACAATTAAATGGCCCTTTGTTTAGAAGCAGCTGAAACAATGGAAGCCACTGCCCCAAATACAGGTCACGTATAAAATAAATCAAGGATCTGGACTATGTGGGTGGAAAAATTCACAGTGATCTGAATCAGAATACAACAGTAGTGGGGAAGGAGGGAGAGTGGATTTGTTTGCAGCTGGGCAGAGAATGGGTGGGAAGAAAAGGGTGAAGGAGCAGAAGCAGAAATAGAAGTAATAGAAAAGGGCCAGAGAACCAAAAAAGGCCTGAAAATATGGCTAAGAAAAAAGAGGAAACAAAGGCAGAAGAGAGGGAGGAAGAATACGACCATGCCCTGGTGAAAGAGAGGAACTATCAAAGTTTTTTCTGCAACTCAATTCTTCTTGTGTCCGGAAGTCACGCTTGTGCACGTGTTCTAGTCAATAAACAAGAAAAAAATTAACATCTTATTCTTTTTCCTCTCTGGAGTTAAGAAAGATCCAGATCCACTCTGTTGCTTTCCATGCGTATCCTTGTGACTTGTTTGGGTGAGAGTGATTATCTTTTTGATGTCTTTGCAGAGGATGGATTGTGGGTTTCTGTCTAAAGTGTAGTTCAGTAACCTGGAGAGACCTCGTGTAGGTGGAGAGGTTGGGCTCTTCCCATCCCTGAGATGGCTCTGAAGGAAAACCAAGTGTCAGCATTTACATGGTAAAATTCTCATCCTCGCCAGGTCTGTCTGAGTTTGCCTGTTAACAACCGACATTGAAAGATTTACCCCAAACTGCTGTAACAAAAGCAGCTTTTTATTCATTAAAGACGTAAAATTGGAGAGGACCTTCTTAGCCACTAAGGTCAATTCCTTACCTTCCTTTGTTGTTTTCTTAATTAAATTGTTAAAAATTCTCATGAACCGTTAAACATGGTTGCCTGTGCTTGTTTGCTGTGCTTATCTGATTGTGACACAATTTCCCTGCTTTGATGGTTTGATACTGTTCATTTTTGAACCTTGCTAATTTTTCAGGCTTTATTGGTAAAACCAATGGAAGTGTTACCTATTTACTTGTCCCAGTGAGTTTTCCAGAGATGAACAGAAACAGAATCTTTTCATTTGGAGTCCGAATGTAATTTTACCATTTTATGTGTATCTCTTTTCATTCTTCTGCCCTTAGACCGAACGGTTTCTTTTTCCCTTTTTTTAATGTTAAGTGAGAAATTGCTTACTTTTGTCACTGATAAAATAACTGTCTCTGTGTTAGTTTCTGACAACCAGCTGGTATTTAGTTTTGGCTCATATGTACTGTATTCCTTTTGCTATACTAAAAATTAAATTGCATTAGAAACAAAGAAAAAAAAAAGAAAAAAGAGCAAAAAATCCTCCAAAACTTTCCAGCAAATTATAAAGGAGAATTCCAATATTGCATGGCATTGCTGACATAATCTGAGAGTCATTCTAGTGTTCTTTTAAGTTGTTAACATTTGCTCTCAAAAAGCAAATGTCAACATAGAACATTAACTGAGCAAAACTTCCTATTCATCTTACCTTCAACTTGAGTTGCTTGGTTTTTCTGTGATATTTTTAATTGAGATTTTTACTCCTCAAATGGAAAAAAAACCTCTGTGCTTTCCTTCAGTGTGCTTTTTTTCAGTCTTTTTTCTTCTTGTTTCCCATTTTCCTCTTAACTGTATTGCTATGGGGGATGGAAAGTGAGGAATAATAAATATTAGGAAAGCACCAGTGGAAAGAAATAAAGGAAAGTAGTTCATAACCTTGTTTATTTGTCTTTCAGCAACACCTCAGAGATGTCACACTTTTCACATCACATAGCTCAAAACCACAAGCAAACCCCAAACCATTCTTTTAAACACTAAAGAGACACCAAAGGTGAAGAAACAGATGCAATATTTCATTCAATCATCACAAAATGCACAAATACTGGAGAACTGTAGGTTAACAACAGTATGGCTGGTAGAGGAGATACCTCACACTGAGCACCAGATCAGGACACTCTCTGGCTGGGGTTTTCAGGGCAAGAGTGGATATGTGTGAGGAAGAGCCCTTACAGGAGGGTTGCTTGGTTTACATTTAAAGCTACTTCTTAATAACCCCCTCTGTGTAATGTGGAATCAATGCCTCAATCTCCTTTGAACCTTCGGGCAAGCACTTGTGGTGCTACATTGGCCATCATGTCCCTCACAGGAGCAGGAGAGAAGGGCACAGGGCGTCCCCAGGGATATGATTTCTCTCCAAAGGAAGCATTTTCCACAGCTAGCCCTCTGCAACAAGCAGGAGCTGTGTTTCTATTTCACTTCCTACTTGACCAGACACTAATTCATAGTACCTTCCCTCTCCCCACTTACCCCTTTATCGAGAGCATGATAGATTTATTGGGCCAGGTCTTCATGTGGTGTAAATTGACATTGCTGCATTGATTCCTGTGGGTCTCTGTTGATTTATGCCAGTTGAGGATCTGGTCCGTTTTTATGCTATTTGAATATCAATCCTTGCATCCTCTTTTCCCATCCATAGGCTTTTTCTGTCATGTCTCTGAGAAGAAAACGCAAATGAGTTAAGGGGCTGTCACCAGCTCAGGGAAGAATTTGCTTTTCTTCCTTTGTGACTGGGATGTCTCCCGTTAATTTCCATGGCAGGTCCCTCACAAGTTTCTCCAAAACTTGGTACCATGTCCTCCTGAGGATGTCAGCTCCTGTTGCAGACTGAAACATTAACAGGGGAAGTTATTAGCTATTCTCTTTACATACGGTCTTTCTTTATATCTGAATTATTAGAAGGATGAATGCTGGTCATCTAAAGAAATAATGAGTTTTAGAAAGTGAAAATGAAACTGGCAAAACCAAAAGAAATCTGATCTTGGCAGAGGGGTCCACAGAGAAGAGGAACAAAGAGGTAGAAGATAAAAAAGAAAAACTGGGAACCTAAAAGGAAAAGAAAAGAAAGAAAGGGGAAAAAAAAGAAGAAAGAGAAGAAAAATGAGTTTGGATTGAGAAAGACCAAACTAGTTCCTCAGCAGAATTGAAAGCAGTCATGCTGCAGGCAGAAGGAAGAGAACTTATCATCAAATCTTGAAAGACTTTTTTTTCCCCCTCCCCTTTGACTGAATAATATTAATATCTATCATTAAATCTCAATACTGGATGGTCTCTTTGCATATGTGACTTTGATGGTTCCAGGCTTGACATAGGACTATGCACTCAGAGGCAAAAGGCCACAGAAGCACAATGTCCTATAGCCACACAGATCCTAGACAGCCCCCTTCCCTTCTTCCTGCCCCCCCCCCAAAACCTTCAGAGAGTGGCTGTCAAAATTTTCTAACCATGAACCAGTGCTGTACATCAGGTGTGCACTCGCTGTGGCAGAACTGCTCCTGTTTGAGGAGGGAACACAAGAGCAAAGAGACTGAAGGAAGAATGAAGGGAGGGGAAAAAAAAATACAATAAAAAAGCAACCTGCCAAGAGTTCTTCTTGCCCCTGTCCTTCTTGGTTTATAATTGATGAAACTTTGTTACATTTTTTCTTGGAAAAAATCTTTTTGATCACTCCTAATACAGAGACATAATTTTCTTTTTTTGTTTCCTTTTTCTCCATTCTGCTGATAAAATAAAAAGCTGAAAGGAGTTAATAATTAATGTGAAGATTTTACCTATACTTATCCATCTGCTTTCAACAGTTTAAGTAACTGATTTCCTCAGCTTGAGCCCATGCAGACTCCTCTTAATACATTGTGTCTCTAGTTTGCTTTGTTGATACCTGTCTGTCTGCTGTTTTAGGAATTAGAGATAGTTAGATTAGCAATGCTGTAATGGTGAGATCCTCATTCAAGTTCCTACTTTGCTACTTATGTTCTGTATGGTCATGACTATGCCACTTAGTCTCTCTGGTTTGAGTTTCTTTCTATCAAAAACATCGTGGTACTTTGCTACCTTCCAGGGAGGTTATGAAAATGGTCTAGGAGGGTACATGTTCCACAGGGGCATTCGAGACTGCTTTATAGGAGCAGCAATGACTGTTGCACTTCTGAACAATAGGTGTAATTTGATGTTCCTCCGGCAGACTTTTTCTTTCTCCTCCTTTTCTGCAGTATTGAGAGGACATCTCTAACTGATATCATAGTATATGACTAAGAACATTTGAGTGGTTAATGTGGAGACCAAATATCATAATGGAAGACTCTCAGTGAAAATAGTAATGAAAAACTAAAAAAAAAGTATATTATTTTTGCATGAACTTGGGGTGTTACATTCCTTGTCTTAAACTTTTACACCGTTACCCACTTCAGATTGTCACTAGGGACATTCCACGCAGTGGAGCATGAAATTTCTTATTCTTTCCTACTTTGGGATGATAGAAATTCCTCCTGAAGGCCTCTCCATGTCTGGCTATCTGTGCCTCTGACTATGCAACCTTTGACTGCCTCTCCTGGTCAGAGACCATACATTTTTAAATACTGGGAGCAGTGTTTGCCTTGGAGAGATAGGAATACACCACACTTTGTCTAAATACATGAACCTTGAACCAAACTTCTGGAAATATGCCTGAGTGGCATCAGAGACACTGAGAGGCAGCAGCCATGGTCATGGTTCTCCATTACACCTTCATAGTCCTTCAGAGTAATTCAAAGAGGACATTAATGAATCTTGAGGAGGGGTTATTTTGCTTTTTTTTAATCTCCCCTTCACAAGCTACCAGATATTTCTGTTGTCTGAACATACTAATTGATGCAAATTTGTGTGATATCCTCCTGGGAGTCACTTACCTTGTATCACAGATGATCTCCTGAGAGATGTGGTTCTCAGCTGCAGTCCTGTGAAGAAAAGCTAAGTGATACTCTACCTTAGATGAACTGTGATCAAGACACTCTATAATACAAAGAGAAAGAATCTCAGGACACTTGATACAAGCTGCATAGAATAATGAAATATGGAATTGCAAAGTCACTAAAGTAAATGATAAAAAATACACTCTTAAGACTGTTTGATACTTCCCTTTGAAGGTTTCAAATGAATAGAGATTAAAGCTTGTTGGGAAAGTCTGAATTTCAGTATGACTGATTTTGAAAAATAGATATTTTATTATACTTTTCATCAAAAATCTTCTTCAGAATTGTTGTCTGCAGTATGTTATGGAAAAAATCTATAAACCTGCAGTCTTTTTGAATGATCAGGAACTAAACAGGTAAAAATAGCTGGGGTTTTGGCAACCAAAACAATTATTTTGATAAAAAAAACTAGTGTTCTTTTTATCAGTATTGGACTTGTAAGTAACATTTTCAGAATTTTAGTGCTTTAGAAAAAATATTTTTGACAGAAAGGTATTTTTCTTCATTAAATAACCCTAAACAATATTGTGAATAAAGAAAAAGAAAAAAAGATTCTATGTCTTGTTGGATCTATTTCATATCATAGCAAACGTATTTGCATAATCATAGAGCAGTTTGGCAACCTCCATCCCATGATAAGGCAATGACCATCAGCCAATGGGAATTCAGACCTTTTGACTCTCTGTAACCGTCTTCCATCCCCAAGTTAAATGACCTGTATGACAAACCTATCGTTGCATTTCAGAGCAATATGTACTGCACAAACAATTATTATGTTGATGGCTACATAGTTCTTCCTTGTCTTTGATAGGGCTATTTCCATTTCATTTTAATTATTACTGGAGAAGCCTTTCACTGGATGTCTTAGTGAGATGTTGGCTCTTAGCTTGCAAACAATGTATAATTTTTTTCACATTTGGTAGGAGCTGAGATCATCAAACGAGGCCAGCACTGACTTCTGACTTCCTGCAAGATATACGATAAGTTATGATGTATCACTTACTTAATAATACTCAACGGTGTTAATATTTTGTGACATGCCATGAATGATAAGGTGCTGTAACTCAGAAGTTACCTTCTGTCACAAGTGTCAAGCAGGACATGAAATCTGGTCCCACTGGTAAAATTTACTTATCTACCTACCTTCAATATGCTGTTGCTGTATTATCCCGGGGAAGTATCATGTTAATGAGGCAGAAGTTAAGTTCAGTTTCTTTACATATTACTTGTGAGTTTAGCCACTGAATTTGAGTGTGCTGTTCTATGCACCAAATTCTTTTCCTTCACCATTTAGAGGAAAAATCCATTTATCAGAGCAAGAAAGATCTGCTCCCATATACTCCTTGAAATCAATGAGTTACAGATTTCACCAACAGCAGCAATGTCAATGTGTCAGAGAAGTACAACCAAGTGCAATAATATTAGATCTTCACAGATAAGGGAGAAGAAGGAGAGGTCTTTAAAATAAAACTGTTACAGAGGGGTATAAAGAAAACTTTTATTCTTCCCCTCAATACAAGAACCATGGAAAAAACAATGAAATTATTAGGCACTGGGGTAAATATATAATTTTTTTTCCATGAGTAATATACCAATTTTGTGTAACTCTTTGCCACAGAGTGTAGTAGAAATCAAAAATATACATTAGCTACAAAATAATTTTATTCATTTATTAAAAAATGTGTTTGTTGATAATGTTAAATTGCTGATGAACATTTTTATAAGTCCTATTAACAAGACCTAATTTCTACAGCATTTCAAGGCAACTTCAGACAATGCCAATGGCTGATCTAACCATTGGGTGCTAATCCAACAAGAGGAAGTCAGAAGCTCCTTTTCCTCTAAAATCATCATATTTACTGGATGGGAGGACTGAGGGTACATGACATACTAATGCTCTGCATTAAGAGATTACCAAAGTTTCTGTGATCTCAGGGTCATGAGTATCTTTTGTATGTAAGTTCCTCAGTTCAGCTCATGACATTGGAAAATAGCATTAAATACATGCCCGACTGTATGGAACAGGAATTATAAACTCTGTGGGAAAGAAATGGACTCTTCTGACCATCCTTCCAAGATCTACCCTAGTAAGATAACATATATAGTAAAAGTGTAAAACTATTTCATGAAAAATGATTCTTTCAAATAGTCAGGTGTCACTACGCAGACCAATGACTGCCACAGAAAAGGCATTTATTTTAAATGTTTAAATAAATTTAAATGAAATATTTATTTTAAATCTGAATAAGCCTTATTCTCAAAAATTAAGGGGTCTAATAAAACAACCTACACCTGTGACTGGGGAGAAGATCCTGACTCCTAAACTCAATAGATAAGTTTCAGAGGGAGGGGAAGGGTGTGATCAACATAAAAATTTGTATCTTAGGGAGTCATGTATTCAGTTTCTCTACCAAAACCAGTAAGAATAGCTTCTCAAGTATCTTTGAGCATCTAACCTGATCTTCTCTGTTCTTCCTGCATGAAGCAGGGGTGGTGACAAATCCCAGCCTTCTTGGATGGATCTGCTAAGATTTGGCAATGTTCAGGTACTGTAGCAGTGATTTCCAGGCAAGTTCCTCTGATGGAAGTCTCTGTACTGCTCTGAGCTATTAATGTCTCACTCTTACCTTTGTGACTGAGTAAGGGGAGGCCTGACTTGAGTAACCAAGTAGTTGTGGCCAGGTAAATTCAATTCAGCTCAGCAAACTCTTTTGTCTTGCTAATATGGACAATTTGATCAACCTACATAACAACTCTAGTACAAGGGAGCTTCTTTAAAGATGGAATGCTGTTCTAACTTTTACACGTGGCTTTTAACCTTATTGTAAGTCAAACAGAAGTCCTAAAGCTGTATGTTTTCCTGAGGCTGTCAGGGCATTAGGATATGGTTCCACATTTTCTGGTCTACACCCATCTCTCTTCCTAATTCATAAAGAATAATAGAAGGAGGTCAGGGGCCAATTATTCTAATTAGTCACCAAGGTCAGAACAAGAAGTAATGGGATGAAGCTGTAACAAAGGGGAAATTTAAGTTAATGATTAAGACAAACTTTATAACTATTAGGATAGCTAGAGCCATGGAACAAACTGCCAAGGGAGGTCACAGATCCACTTTCACTTAGAAGCTTTCAAGGGCAGACTTATAATCAGTCTAACAGTAATGGCTTAAGGAAAATGAATTCAGTCTTGCTGTGAAGCACAAGCACAAGATATGCCACCCACTAGGGTCCCTATTCCAGCCCTAATGATTCAGTGCTGCATCTATGGAAAAAAAAAAATTAATTCTCTGTTCTTATAGAAAAGAAAGTTGAGGAGAGGAAGGTGCTGAGGTATATCTTGACTAGTACTCTGCTAATGCTGTCAGCGTGTCTAACTGGGTGCCACTAGAGCTGAGAAGTTTTAAAGAATATTAACAGTGATTTCACCCAATACTTATCACTTTTATCCAAGCATCTCAAACCCCATTGCAAGCTTTGTGAAGCTCAATTAACCTATCAAACTTCACAACAGGAACATGTGCTCAGGTGATTACTGTGACAAAAGCAGCTGTGTCATGAGACTTGAGGATTTATTTCTAAATCATAATAAATAGCTTGAAGCAGTGCCAAATTCAGGATTGAGTTGAAAAGATCAAGCGTATCAGGGAAAATACGTGCTACCTTAAAGGCAAATAGACAATTAATACTGCACCCTTGGTCCTCTGGGCCATGTCTGCAGAGCTAGCTGAATTAGGCTTGGTGTAAAATACATGTGGGTGAATGCCTCATGGTCACTTTTCTAGTTGGTTAAATCTTGGGCCAAACAAGGCATTGCTGACAGTGTAAGTTCTTTAGCGCTCTGGATAAAGGAAAACCTCTTTTCACAAAGGAAGCCCTGGGAGTTCCATATATTAATTCCTACACTGAGTCCAAAATCTATGTTTGAAGTAGGAAAAGAACAGCAAACCCATTTTTAGAACACCCAGAGATGGAAAAATCTATCACCTTTGGTAAATAGTTCCTGTTGTTAATCATCTTACTGTTTAAATTTCTACTTTATTTTCAGTTTGAATTTCTGTAGCTTTAACAACCAGCCTTTGAACATTGCTACAGCTTTGTCCACAACGTTCTTTACGTAGATACTTACAGACTAATCATAATCTCCACATGTGTTTTACCTCTGCCAAGTCAAATCAAATGAAATACTGAATTCATATGGGGACACGTAAGAAAAAATTATGTCTGAACCCTAAAGTGAAAAAGATTTTCCAAAGGGAATCAGGAAGAGCAGCAGTTATAGCCATGTTTGAAAACTGAGTCACTACCTCTTTGCGTTATCCTTCTGCTTGTATAGTCAGCTTTAATTTGACACTTATCTACAAGAAGGGTCGGAAGGAGGATCCGGGGAACTACAGGCCTGTCAGTCTGACCTCGGTGCCAGGGAACGTCATGGAACAGATCATCCTGAGTGCCATTATGTGGCACGTGCAAGACAATCGGGGGATCAGGCTCAGCCAGCATGGGTTTATGAAAGGCAGGTCCTGCTTCACTAACCTGGTCTCCTTCTATGACAAGGTGACCTGCTTAGTGGATGAGGGGAAGGCTGTGGATGTTGTCTACTTGGACTTTAGTAAGGCCTTTGACACTGTCTCCCACAGCATTCTCCTGCAGAAGCTGGCTGCTCATGGCTTGGACAAGTGCACTCTGCACTCAGTTAAAAACTGGCTGGACGGCCGAGCCCAGAGAGTGGTGGTGAATGGAGCCAAATCCAGTTGGCGGCCAGTCACAAGTGGTGTTCCCCAGGGCTCAGTATTGGGACCGGTCCTGTTTAATAGCTTTATCGATGATCTGGATGAGGGGATTGAGTGCACCCTCAGTAAGTTTGCAGACAACGCCAAGTTGGGTAGGAGTGTTGATCTGCTGGAGGGTAGGAAGGCCCTGCAGAGGGACCTGGACAGGCTGGATTGTTGGGCCAGGGCCAACTGTATGAGATTCAACCAGGCTAAGTGCCAGGTCCTGCACTTGGGTCACAACAACCCCATGCAACAACTCCAGGCAATGATACAGGGTTGGGGAGGAGTGGCTGCAGAGCTGCCTGGCAGAAAAGGACCTGGGGGTGTTGGTTGACAGGTGCCTGAACATGAGCCAGCAGCGTGCTCAGGTGGCCAAGAAAGCCAATAGCATCCTGGTTTGTATCAGGAATAGTGTGGCCAGCAGGACCAGGGAGGTGACAGTGCCCCTGTATTTGGCACTGGTGAGGCCGCACCTCGAATCCTGTGTTCAGTTTTGGGCCCCTCACTACAAGAAGGACATTGAGATGCTGGAGCATGTCCAGAGAAGGGCAACGAAATTGGTGAAGGGTCTAGAGAACAAGTCTTACAAGGAGCAGCTGAGGGAGCTGGGGTTGTTTAGTTTGGAGAAGAGGAGGCTGAGGGGAGACCTTATTGCCCTCTACAACTACCTGAAAGGAGGTTGTAGCGAGGTGGGGATTGGTCTCTTCTCCCTGGTAACAAGCGATAGGATGAGAGAAAATGGCCTCAAGCTGTGCCAGGGTAAGTTTAGTTTGGATATTAGGAAAAACTTCTTCACCGAAAGGGTAGTCATGCACTGGAACAAGCTGCTCAGGGAAGTGGTTGAGTCTCCATCCCTGGAGGTATTTAAAAGATGGGTAGATGTGGTGCTTGAGGACATGGTTTAGTGGTGGACTTGGCAGTGATAGGTTAATGGTTGGACTTGATGATCTTAAAGGTCTTCGCTAACCTTAACAATTCTATGATTCTATGATTCTATGAATTCTTTTTCTTCCCTGGATTTGTAATGGCACACTTGGTCCCAATTGTTTGCGTATATCCAGCCTACCACGCAATCTAGAGAGCTCCAATTAAGTCATCTGTTTTGCTCATTATTTACTGCTATACCCAAATTTTTGTCATCTGAAAATTCAGTAATGACTATCGGGGGGGGTGGTGGTGGTGGTGTGGTTTGTTTTTTTTTTTTTGTCCCCTGGGTCTTTTAAAAACTATTTAAAAATGATAGGTGTGAACCATGACCTCTCTGGAATTCCACTGAAAGGAGTTTTTGAGAGCTGATTGCTCATTTGATGTTATATTTTTGGATCCAATACTGAATATTTTTTTCATCTGTGCAAAGTAAGCTATATTAATTATTAAAACCAGCACTACCAAATCCCTCTTTCCCTTCTTCTTAGAGAACTATTCTAACTTCTTGTTGCAAGAATGTTCTTATAATCAGTCAACCCGTGGCCAGGACTTTGAGGTTTTTGTTTACATACCATAACATCAGTCTTTCCAAGCTATAATGACGGATGCATTAAAAATGAATTTAGTATACTTCACAGTGTCTGATCATAAAAGATGAGTTATTAGTTTCTTTTACATGGAGGAAAAAAACCCTATATGTGGCAACTATTTTATACACTTTTTCAGCTTTCTTCAAATGCCTCTGGTTTTCCAGAACAAGTCAAGTGCAGATGAGAATTATGAAGAGTGTCAAAGGACACTTTTATCCTGGCTACTTCATAGCAGCAGAAAAAAACAGGGAGGGAGTATCCAGAAACAACAGTTCTGGTAAGCATTGAGGGTAGCCCATAGAAAGACAAGGTCTGGAAAATATAGGCCATCCTTAGACTAGAAAACGCAGAAGTTACTTCCTTTCCTGCCGCTATAAAAGTTCTTATCTTCTTACGGTCAGTTCAATTACACCAAAAACATGCTGCAGCTGCAGGTCAGGGAAAAAAAAAAAAAGAAATCACATTAAAAAGATAGGTACAGCAACCCTTTGAACAGAACAATTATGTCAAACTTGAGAGACTGGACACCAATCAGCAATGTGACAATTGAATCCATTGCTGCAGACAAAATGCTGTAGTAAACGTTCAAGAGGCAGGGAAGGGAGAGGGAAGGATGAAAAGAAAGAGGGATATATTCAATTTGATCACATTAGGATTGATTTAAAGATTGTTTGGGAGCTACTTTCATTTTCATTTTAATATTATTAGGAGATAGCAGCATGTAACAGGCTTTGACACTGAATGCCATGCTTTGCATCGGTTGCAGAAGTTGCCTGGGGAAGCGGGGGGGGAGCGGGGAGGAATTGATCAGATTCTTTCTTTTTTCATATGGGAGGGAAAAAGTTGTGTGACATTTACAAAGTCATCTGTCGCCTGAATAATGGGCTGGAAGACAAGTTCCTACATTTCATGCTTTCTATCTTTTTTTAACCCATACACATCCATTTTTGTTGGCCTGAAGTTAGAGGAAACACTGTTTACTTCCAGTGATGAAAATCTGTTCCTTCTACTTATCCATCCACTGTTTGTCTCTCTCACCATTCATTCATTCATTCCTCTAGTGTATTGTTCTGTCTCCAGCTCAAACCTATTTTCTGTAGGTTTTCAGATGAAAACATAGAGTTCACACCTGGACTGTTACTAACCTACCAGCCTCTAATAAAACCTTGTCAATAGATGTTAAAGCATTTTACAAATAATTCCAATAATGGGATTTGAGATTTATGACCTGTCTTGTTTTGGGGTTTTGATTTTCCCTTTGATGAGGAATCTGACAGACAGAGACATGGAGTGTATTGACTGGTGTTAAATGGTGAAATAACAGTCAAACAAGAACTCCCGTATCCCAATTCTGTGCTCTGCATCAGAGATTATGAACATACCTGTAAAAGATATCTAATAGCACTATGGTTTGTCTGTATGCTTTTAAGGAGGCTTCCTTTAAATTCTGTTTTTTTTTTCCAGTTGCTGATCTTTTTTCATTAATTTCATCCCAAATCCCAGGACAGACTGTCCAGTGATTCAGCATTAAAGGCTGATCAGGGTTACACTGCTGGAGGAGGAAAGGAGGTGACTAAGGATGTTGGTGGATATCTGAGATGGGTCTATCAGAGCAGAGTATTACAGGAGAGCCTAAAACATTGGGGGACCAGCCCAGGTGTGAGGCATGTGTCACTATGCAATACTTCAGGTTCTCCAGTATGTTTTCATTTGCTGTTCTTCATGTCTTCTTAATGCAGAGGGTTGTCAAACTATCCCTGATGATTCACGTGGACATCAGCTTAGGCTTTACTGTTTGGATTGAGGAGTGAAAATTTCACCTCTTCCTCCATTTGAAGGCTACAGAGAGTAGAGAGGGAATGAAAGACAGTGTCTAGGATGGAACAGCTCTTTCTCTGACTTCTCTTCATAGCCGACAAATAGCTGGGAGAGTGCATAGGATTAATGGACCCCACAAAAATGTTGAAATGAGTACAGCATAAGCAGCTGGAAGTTTCTGAAAGGCATTAATCTTCTCTCCTTTCCTCAAATATGGCATCTAGGATATCAGATACACTCATGACCCCCCCACCAGAGCTAGTCTGCAGTGGCTTCTTGCTCTAAATGCGGAACAGCTTCTTCGGTGATAACACTGCATGGCAAGCAGGATAAGAAATCAGGCGGTTTACGGATCAATGGTACATTGCCAGTCTCATCCCAGCCTGGGGGAACATGCATGTTTCTGTTAAAGTCAAACATCCTCCCAGAGGGAGCCTACATGTCTCATTTTCTCGTGGAAATCATAGGTCTCATCAGTGCAGTAATTCAGTGTGTCTCAAATATTTCCAATTAGACAGGGCAGCTATAATCTTTTTCTTTTTCTTCTTTCCCAGAGGAGGGAAATTTCTTGATTTGCTGAGCTGTGTCTATGGCTGTTTCTCTATAGGTACTTATGTGAAGAAATTATTGAGGTAGAGTTAAGTTTTGCACTTGGCTTTGAATGTGGTTTGTCTGAAAGTGTTGGCCAGCCTAGAAAAACAGCATAATTTGAAGGAACTCACTGGTCAGACAAAATATGAACAGAGGGACTTTTCACATTATTATTGCAATTGCTGATGGATAGAAGGATAACTTCTTATCTTAGTTATTTCTGAATAACCCAGGTGCCTGGGGATCATGGAGAGCAGAACTCAAGACCCAATCTATTGCTTTCAGTTGCTGACAAGATATCTTTTTCCTGGGTAGATGACAGTGTTACCAGGTTGAATATTCATGTTTAGTTTTAAACTTTCTCCCACTTACCTTGGCTTAACTAAGAATAGTCAAGTATTTATCAATCTGGTAAATATTGTCAAGCCAGGTATAGCCAATCAACTGATAGGGTGGACTTCATATAGGTAGGATTTGCTTTGAAAGTATCATCTGAAGAGGAAAGTATGGTTGGAGCCACACATGTCCAACCACGGCAATAGAAGGGAGAGCAGCCTACTCCAGCTGACTTCTGAATAAATAGGTTTTCCCCATTCTGACTTTGAAACAAAAGTGTTGGTGCCTTACCTGCTTGCCTATAGCAAAGACTAAGGCATTTAAGTCCTGGTTGGGTGGACCCCTGTCCTTAGCAGTTTTTCAGGTAGTTAATGTGTTTTATTACTCTGGGTGCTGGAGGTACTTAGTTTTCTTTGCCAGATGTAATATCTGGGATCATACCTCTGGGCTGTGCTTCCACTGTAAAGGGCAGGCACCTAATCCTAATTCCACTGGATCAGTCAGGATAAATCATGCTGCCCTGCTAGCTACTGCAGTACTGCACTAGTTTGAAATCTCTGACCTAGGTACCTTGAGTAATTAGTTTTTAATTATAGTATCTTTAGAGCAGCTCTGTGATCAGTATTAAACTGAGTGAGTGGTAAGAATCATGCCCTGGGCTTGAATGAGATCTAGTGTCCGGCTGAGTCACAATGATCTCTGATTCAAGCTTCACCAATGCAGAAATAGTTACATCAAGTTTATGCTCTATAACCCAAACTGCAGTCTATCCATCTGACTTTATTCTTACAAGAGTCAATCCTCTTTATACTTACGGTTCAGATGACATCTTTCCCATCTGATGCCTTTGTTTCTGCACTGAATTATTGCCTTTCAATAGAGCAGAATTAGCTAAGACTCTCTCCGTCAAAGCTCATTACAATTGTGTTACAAACCTTATCTGCAGACACATCCAAGCAAATGTAATAATTTGCTTCTAACACTCTGAATTTAAACCCACTATAAATAATTATCATTGCACTAAATAACTAGAGCAAAGGCTGTTCAAGCTAAGTTTTACAGCTTTGGGTCAAATCTGTTGTAGGCACAAACAGAGGATTAGAGTATGAATTACACTAGGTAAATAGTGGAGCCAACCTTGCCAGTGAGCCTGGTTGCAAAGAGCAGTCACAAAAGCCTCAAGACAGCTGTACTGTCTGGTTTACCATGAAGCACTGCCTTTGATCAGAAAAGCGGGCCTGAGATGTGCTGAGGTTTATTAACTGCAGGTGTAACATCCAAGTGTGCTCTCCCCAGAGGAACTTCACAGTCTGTGGTGACACCAGTGGGATTACAGCAGCAATACGTGTGGCCCACCACCTTTCAAAGCCATCATGTAAATACCAAATTTCATTTCCACTAATGACACTGCAGATAGATTGTTAAAATGGGTTACCCACATGGGAGGACCAGGAGGTGTTTATAGCTTCACATCTCTGTTTCTTGCCCATGTTTTTCATGCTCTTTTATCATGGTTACATACTTTCCATTGCTGCTTCTCCCTGTAGTACAAATCTCTTCCCTCAATTTACTCTCTTGAACCTCATTTTCTGCTATTTTAACTTCTAATTTTAGCACTATCTATGCTTCATCAATAAATCTCTGCTACTCATTTATCTCCCTGAGAATCTCAGTTCCTATTTCTATCACTTTTGCTCTCTACCAAGAAGTCCTTTTCTAGTTTGACATCCCAGCACACTTGATCACAACATGAAATAGGGAGATGCTTTCCTTCAGTGTGGTTGGCACAGTACAGAGAAAAAATTGTTGCCAACAATGGCAATGAATAAACCTTTCCAAACATTATTATCATGATGAAGTGATATATTTAACACATCCCAGAGGCTTTAACTCACCTCAGAACATGATTAAGGAATTGGTGAAATTGGAGGTGGCAATTGTGTTGTCAGACTCAGGTTCTCTCTGCTCTGGAGGGAACTTTTTTAAAAAAGTAAACAGCTAAACCTGTAGATTTCTATAAAGTGCCAATCCTGTCTCCTTTTTCCAGCTATCGCTTCCAGTTTGGACCCACAGGGGACACAAAAAGACAGCTATAGATTGAATAGTTCCTGAAGTAAACATGCCATTATATTCAGTACATTGTTCAGCTTTCCTTCTTGTTTTAAATTATAGGGCTGTATCTAGCTCGATCCAGAGTAGTTCCATTTTATACACACTTTGAAACACACTATACATGTTTTTTCAAGAAAAAGACAACAAAGAGCTGGCCCTTATATTTCCACACTTACACAAAAAATAAACACTTATAGATCTGCATGCATGTGTGTATAAGTGTATTTTCCTTATCATCAGCACTCTGGGCTGGAAAGACTTGGCCTATAACATTGTGTATTCCATTTAGGAAAAATACGCTGTGTATCCTCTTTTCAATCAAAAGCCCCAGGAGATTTTAGATGGGTGATGAACCACTATGCCCTCAACTGAATTTGGCCAGTATGTCGTTCTTAACTGTTTGTTGCACATGCATGAAAACTACTTAGGCTTTTTCAGTGAACACAATTAGTACTTATTAAAGACATTTCATCCATTAGCTGGCACATTTGTAAATAAATCGTGTGGTTTTGGGACAACACAGGGCTGTATTCTATTAAATTGATACAATAGCTACCATGAGGAGTCTTATACTTGTTTTCATTTATTGTAAAAAATAAAAAATTACTTATTTACACAATCTGGAAGTCACAAGAAGGAGGAGAAACACACCTGGATCTTTTGTGATAAAAGGAAGTTTGCATAGATGAAAAATTAATATTACTGTAATATGCAGGATCATAGACGTTTTAAAAGGAGGGTATTTATCTAACACAGCAAATATAAGTCGAAATCTACATACAAAGCCCTCCATACCTCTTTAGATCCACTTTTGTCTCCTTTGTTTACCAGAGGCTGAATTGGCCTGAAACTGTGTGCAATAATCAGAGACATCTAGTGGCTGTTTGATAAATTGCAAATAAACATATAATTACATGCAGTTCTTTCATAAGCGCTCAAGACACATAAACAGCTTCAGCTGTCTTGTCGTTTTAAGGATCCCTATCTCCCAGTCCTTTCAAGTGAGATACTAGGGATTCATGTCGTTGAAAGAAACCTTTCCCCACTAAACAAACTACAGGTGATGTTTCAGAGCTCTCTTCCTATAATTCTCTCCTGTGAGAAAGTTTAGGGCTCCTCTTTTACCTCCTTGTTCTATGCTTTGCTTAATATATTCCTGTCTAATCTCTCACAATGCATTTCAGCAAACAAACAATTAAAAATAAAAAGGCTACACTGATGCAACTGATGCTTATTTTCTCTGACCCTGAAAAAACAGTGGAAGTCTCTCACTGTGGAGAAGTCACAGGGCTAAGGTTACTCCCATAACAATAAAAATATTTTTGGTTTCCTATTCTGTTTTACTTTGGTTTCTATTACTTTGAAACTTCCCTGGCATTTTACTGCTGAGGAGAAGAGCAAATAGAAACAGTGAGATGTTTTTTCTTCTTCTTTTTCTTCCTCCTCCTTGTCCATCTCCACCCCCCCCCCAAAAAAAAAAAGTTGCCCAACTTGTCTGTCCAGGTTTTATTGGGTTCTGAGTTCTTGTTTGCTGTGTTGTTGTTTGGGTTTTTTTTTTTTTTTGTTTTTTGTTTTTTTAATAAGGAAATTTGCTTGTTAAAAACTAGGGTCTTGCCTACCCTTGGCAGGCTAGTGACTGATATAAACCTTTAGACTATATATAATTAATCCTAAATATCCTGTTTGCCCGTATCTAATTCACACATTCCTCCCAGGAAATGAATTTGTGGCTGTTTGTTCAGTTTTAGAGGTATTGTACATATGTTTAAAAATAACAAATAAATGTATCCAGTTTGTTGTTTTGGAAAAAAAATAAAGGAGTTGTCTAGAAATGATCTTAAAGGGAATTTTCTCCTTCCTTCCTAAAGAATTCCTTTTGCAACAGACCTGAAATGGGGGAAAAAAGTGGTGACCCCTTTCTGCATGAGATAACCCTGCTTGCATAGAGGAAAAATAAAGACAAAGCTCCAAAGTGGTGCCCCGAGGGAAGAGAAACTCCTTGTGTGAAGCAGCTGGCACAGGCACACCGCAAGTTTCAGTCTAGATAAATCCCCACTTTCCCTTAAAGCAAACAAACTCCAAAATCACTCAGAACAAACACACTCCAGTCCAAACCAAGTCAAGACAGCAAGCAAATACACTCCAGAAAACACCAGGCAATTAGACTCTTAAAGTCAGTTTAAACACAGGCACAGCAGATCAGCAAACACTCCCTTCCCCTTATGGAAAATAAACACAGGAGGCCACCACGCCGCTCTTGCTGGCAGTCCTGGCCCCCGATTCCCTGGAGGAAGGAGGGTCATGTCTCTCCCCTGTTGTATTGCTCTCGGTGTGTCTGGCTACCTGACTGGGAAAGGAAATATTAATATAACTTTGCTAATTAGAGTTGTCTGTATGCTTTTCCTATTATTATAATTGATATTTCATTTGAGTGCAGAGTAGGAAGCAGCTTTGCAAAAAAAGGACCTGAGGTGGTCCTGATCGACTGGTTGACCATGAGACAACAATGTGTCCTTGCAGCAAAGAAGGCCAACGGCCTCCGGGGCTGCATTAGGCAGAGCATTGCCAGCAGGTTCAGGGAGGTGATCCTTCCCTTCTGCTCAGCACTGGTGAGACACATCTGGAGTGCTCTGCTCCCCAGGACATGAGAGACATGGATACATTAGAGAGAGTCTAGCAAAAGACCATCAAGATGGTCAAGGATCTGGAGAACAAGGAGAGAAGATGACTGAGTGGATATTTTTTTGTGTGTCTTTGACTACCTCATAGGTACTTAAAAAAATATGGAGTCAGATTATTCTTGCAGGTGGCCAAAGAAAAAATAAGAGATAACAGATAGAAGTTAAACATCACTCTCTCAATTTCTTCATCAGGGTAAAGTAGAGTATTCATCTTTACTTTCAGACTGTTTCCTTTCTCCATGCTGAGTAACTGCTGAAATAAATAGATGGGGAAGGCAATGGCCAGGAGGAAAAGAGGGGCCAAACTAGGAAATGCAAAGTTAGCAATGCAGATTTCCTCAGTCTGTCTAGTGCTTTGTCTGCTACAATTCCTTCTTTGCATTCCAGATTAAACTTTCTGAAGAAAAATGTGTTGTGTGCAGACACAACTAGCAACACGAGAGCTTCTGTACTGGATGTAACACTTCCTAATAGCATGTCATGCACAACAGTACCACTTATTTACAATGGAAACTTCAAAAAACCTTGCATGAGCTAACTGAAATATTCCTGCTGTCCTACAAGAAGCAAAACTGTCTCTCATATGCAGGCAGGACAGGGCTCCATTTTACTTAACACATAAGAGCCCCAAACTCCTACTGAAGTTGCTAAAACACCTTTTTCCAGAATGAGCACTGTAGGGTCAGCCATTAAGGCTGAAGAAGAAACCTTGTGTCTTTATTTTCCAAATTCCTTTTCTCTGACCTTTTTAGAGGCTTCTAAAAATCTGTGCTGTGAAAGAACTCAGTTAAGTGAACATTCACAGAGCTTTTACACCAGGTTTAGACCATACTTGTTTCATCTAAGGCTATTTAGAGGAATAATGTTGCTGATGTGAATAAACATATAACAGGAGTTTGCATTAACAGGACTACTTCCAGAGATATTTCTTCATTATACTTTGTTAATCATACTCGAGCCAGAGGGGACAAGCCATCTCTAAACTAGGAGAAAATAAACCATCTTAGCTATTATGCTCCTATAAAGACCTTATAAACTTGAGCTCGAAAGTGTGCATGCTTACACAGCTTCCTGCCATCTCACCTTGCTTGTCTGTAACTTCCAGCAGACAATCATGTGGATAAACCTATGATGCACTTACATCCCAATCCAACTGGACAAGTTGCTTCACTATATTCAGCATTAAGCATGGAAGAAGACTTTGCATGTATGTTTTTTCCTTCAGCATTGTAAAATCCTGTTTTCAGCAGAAGAAAATTCACATGCTCAATTTTACACATGAGCCGAAATATCTGTCTGAATAAGATCTTCCTTTACATGTCCTGGATGGTGCGGTGGTTCTGATGGTCACAGACAGCAAATACAGAGACTTGTGTTGTAATGAAAATAGCCTGGTTTCCTAAGAATGCAAACCAATACCCACAATGAATTTACTGGTTCCTTCTTGTCTTTTTCTTTTTTATCAATCAGATAAATTAACTTCTCTAACAAAAAACCAAAGAAACCTTTTGAAAGATGTATTCTGGTGTGGCTTATGCAAAAATAAGCCTTTCATATTTGCCAGCTACAGAGGGAAAAACAGTAGAAAGTATGCATTGCAGTTATGATGCATATTATTTCCTTAAATTCAGATGAGTTGTTTGTACTAATTACTTTCAAGTACTAGGCTGATAACAGTGTCCTTTTACCTCCCATTTAAATCATTTAATGTGGAAGGTGCTGGAAAAAAAGTTGGTAATTTAACAGTTCTTTCCTCAAAGAATAGACTATCAGACCTTCTAGGGCACCTCAGCTGTTCTGTATGATGAAATAAAACTATAAGGCATCTCAAAGAGTGTTTTCACAAAGAAAAGTCAAGGGATGAGAAAGGAGAAAAAAAACCCACGCTGAATACTGGGGTTTGTCAGAAAATCTTGGCCATATGTCGAGCTCAGACTCCTGATCAAGACTGCAGGTAGCTGCTTTCAATCATCTGGTATCTGGTAGCTGGGACCCCTCATCAGGGGCAGTCTCATACATCTTTTCTTTGAATTAAATGCATATGGCTCACTTCTTTTAAGGGAGGTGAGAGGTGTTTTACCACACACTTCTCTTCTGATCCCTCCCTGGCTATGACGTTCTCCAGGAACCTAAAAATCTCCGTTCCTGTACCCAGACAGTGTGCATCTCCCTGCCCCTCAGGCTGTGTTTGGTGAACTGTGAGGGTCCCTGGGTAGGAGGCACGCACATGAGGAGCGCGAGATGCTTCCGAGGGGAGATCTCTGGTGCCTAAGGCTGTACATGTATTTTGCAATTTGAATGGGAAACTGAGGCAATTCTAGTGTAGAGACCAGAAACCACCATACAGATTATGCAAGGTGAGCACCCCTGGGGAAGTGACAGCACTACAGCTGTGTCCTTTGCAGGAGACTGGGATGTGGGATGGGTGTCAGATATTTTCAACATTGCTTCAGGAAGATGAACAATCTGCCTGCCTAATGTGCTATCTGTGTGTGTTGTGGCAGAGGAGAGAACAGCTATGGGTGAACCTTCTGGTCAGAGAGGAAGGTTCAGTGACTTTACGGATTTGAAGACAGTCTTCCACCACTGGATAACAGCACCAATGTTTCTCCATCCCATCTGCACAAGTTGCTCTATTTTGGTGAAGCTAATTGGTTTTAATGTTTGAGCAGAAACTGCTGGTCTAGAGGCTGAGGTTAATATCAGAGTTTTCAATTATTTCAGGGATGTTCGGGGCAGAAACGAAGGCTAGATTCCCTCCTCTTTTCATCAGTCTGTTTTAGGGACCAATCCAGCATGCACTAAAGTCAATAGCAGGTGTTTCATTAATTTCAGTAGGGAGTAGTTAAGCCTCACATGTTGCAAGAACATTAATTAGTATTGTATCCATCGCCCAATGAAGCAAGTAGGGATGGTTTGGTGTTACACTGAAAGACTATTTGCATAGAAAACTTTCCCTTTGAGTGAAAATGTTCAGTTTTATACAACTTTCCTGGTTTTCTGTTGGAGACAGGAGAGAAAAATAAAAATTATACTTTAAAAAATAAGAACTTTTGTGAAATGAAAATTTTAAAAATAAAAAATACACAGCAAATTAACTTACTTGTTTTCCTGTTCCAAACATTTTTTTTGTTTTGAAAACTGTATTGTTTGTATTTTAAGAAAGTAAAATGGGATTTTATTATATGAAACACTTTTACCAAAATGCAAAGGCACAAAGGAAAAGGCGTTTATGCACTTTGGTTTAGAAGGGACTGCCTATATCAGGAATCTAGGGGAAAATTTTAAACAAAATCCCATGATAATCAATAGTGGTTTTGATTAGGTTTAGCAGTGAGAAAAATGTGTGTATCTTCTTTTCTTTTTTCTTTTTTTTTTTTTTTTTAATATGGTTTGTTAATGAGCTGTGTGTTTTGTTTTTACTATCTGGGGGAATTTTTGCATAATGTTTCACTCTTTTTTTTCTGCCTGATGTGTCTGTGGTCTTCAGTGGCAGTGACTTTCTTGATTTGTCGGCAGTTGTTAGTGCTGTTACTGTAATATTTCCAAGTGACGTATCAGAACCCCACTGTGCTACATGATATACAACTATTGAATCAAAATTTGAGCCCTGAAATATGAGGCAGGAGAATACAGAGAGGGGAGCACAAAAAGAAAACAAAAACCCCAACCCAACCCAAACCAAAAAGAGCAACGTACAACATATTAGTTGGTTGATATGATAGACTGCAGTCTCATTTAGCTCTCACGGCAATTCATTCCCAGTGTTAAAAATATAATGTAAAGCACTAAGTTCTAGAGAAATACTACACATGATAAAAGCAAATCGAAATGCTGCTTGTGGTGAACAAACGCTTTTACTACATATCATGGGCTGCATTCCTGCAAAGAATGGATTGGTGTGGTACTAATGGGACAGCACCCATTTATGCCTTGGTAGGATCTGGCTGTCAGGTGTTTCTATTAGAACATACATTAACCTTGTGGTACGCTATTTAACTCAAACTTGGTGTTTGACAGTCAGAGCTGTATTGCCAGAAAATCACATAAATTTGATTCTCAGTGAGTAGAAATAGTTAAAGTCCCACTACCATAGTGAGCTCTAAGACAGATTTACACCAATCTATATCTAGTCTGACTTGCCTTCCCTTCAGCAAAGATTGTAGTTAACTCTCCTTGCCAAATTCATTGGCTTGCTTTTCCCTTTCTTTTTTGTCCTGATATTAGAATGGATTCAGAGAAGAAGTTCTACCTTAAACTCACAAAATAAAAGAACATCTTACAATGGATTCTGTGATGATGTCTTTTATGTCTTATTGGGGGGGGGGGGAGGAAAAAAAAAGAATATTTCTAGGCCTCTTCTTGTTTCATTATTCTCTTTGCTTTCTTTTCTTTTACTTTGAGTATCAGCCCAAACCAATGATAGTGCTTTGCTGCCGGGGGCCAGAAGGGTTAAATTCCTCCCATTTTGCCCAGTCTCTCTTGAAGCTGGAGTTACACTCATCAAGGATCTAGCATGGGGAGGGATGGATTTCTTAAGACAGCCTGAGGGCTCCAACAGCAGCCTTCGCTTTCAATCAATGTCGAGAGGCACGAGTGGAAATTCATTCAGCGAACAGTTGGAGGTCTTCGCCTGTCCATACAGCCGCCTGGCACACAATCCCAAGCACAAACTGGTGGCATCTCAGCTGGAGATCTGACACTTTGCCGAACCACCATTTGCTTGAGAAAAGATAATTAAACACTCCTTCTCCTTTAAAAAAATAATAAAAAGGTAGATAAAAAAATAAGTCAACTCTGCTGGTAACCTTGGAGGCTTCCTTTTTTCAAGGTCTCAATACCTGCCAAAATGTATTCTGTTCAGGATTGGTCCTGGCCATACAATTGCCTTTTCTGTTACCTGAGTGTATTATTCTGCTTTCATTTGACTTGCCTCTGGGATGCTGTGCTGCTCTGGCAGAGAGATCTGTGCACTGGCAGAGTTCATGAACTCACGCTTGCAAGCTGATCTTTGCCTTGTGTGTTTCTAAATATTTTGGTGTGTATGAAACATGGCAGAATGTGACTTTGCACTGAAAAGGCAAAAAGACACGAAGAGGAAGAAACATGTCACATCCCCTCCTTCCTCTGCATCTCCCCCCTCCTCCCATTCTGTCGAGTTTTATTATGCTCAGAAGGCAACCAGGTGAGTCATAATATTTAACCAATATTGGGGGAAGGGAGAGGTTTTAATTAATTTCATTACACATTAACAAACTCCAGCTCATGACTCAGTGGAAGTCTATACAATCTTTTGCAGACAGATGGGAGCTTACCCTCTCCGTCCTCTGGGCTTCCTGGATGAGGTGGAGATGCATTAGCACAGCTTATTAGCTGTTCTGCAGTACTGCTTAGACTGTAACACCACTGTAAAACAGCCAGGCAACCCACAGCTTGAAGCTGGCTTGGCTTGGTCAACTCATATTGAAGGCACTCGTTTTTTGACTTCTACCCACAGAAAAAAAAAAAAAAAGAAAATTGTAAGCATATCCGGAGATGTAACTTAAAGCATGAGACAAACAGCCCTGGTGTCCTGTATGATCAGATGTCATCTGGTGTCATTCAGCTATGGTCAGATGTGGCATGAACTCTGGTTCTGGTGCAAAAAAGTAACCAAGCCTAGGTAATAAAAGGGCAGGGGGCAACTGACATACTCCATAGCTTCACATCAGGAAAGGAATAGATCACAGTCAGAGCAGAGAAGAGACTGGAGAAGAGATTCTGCCCTCTGAATACACCTCTCACTTACATCATATTGGACATCTTTACCTAAAGGTGGTCTTGGTCCACTGACTCCAGCCTTTGTTCTAACTCTGGGTTTTATTGGGGTTTTTTGTTGGGTTTTTGAATGGTTGGGTTTTTTCTTCTTTTTTCTTTTCTTTCTAAATTTGTGCAAAAAGAAAAGCAAAAGAGCAAAAGATCTAGTTCCAGCAAGGTCACCTCATAGGGAGCAGGCCTTATACCTGTAGTCCAAGTTTCTCAGAAGTGCCAAGTGAGGGCTAACTCCGTTTTCCTTTCTCATGGTAAGAAATTTTTATACAGTGCATATGCAGCTTAATCCCAGTTTACAAGAAGGAATTGTACTGACATTGCAGTGGGATGTAAACAGAAGGAAGGACAGCTCAGAATTTCTTGTGACTAGACAGAGAAACTGGCCTAAAAGTTTTGGCAGAAAAGAGTTTTAAGGTGTACGCTCCGCTCCTTCACTTTTATTTAAGAAAATATTTGTAGGTAAAACAGCATTGAACTGAGATTCCTGTTACTGTTTCCACGTCTTGCCTAGTATTCCTCTGTGTTTCAATGTCTTTTCTCACATGAGCAAGCTCAAGACCAGGCTAAGCATTTCTGGAGCTCTGCACTACCTCAGTTAAACTCACTGCAAAAAAACCTTCAGGGTCAAGCAATGGAGTCCAGCTTCACAGTCGAATCTCATGTCAGGAGTCATATTAAAATAAATAATGAAATTAAAATAAAATAATAAATTAAATTAAATTAAATTAAATTAAATTAAATTAAATTAAATTAAATCTTGCTTAAAGGTTCCTCTCTCATTGTCTTGGTTCTGGACTGGCAGAGAGAGGAGGAAGGTGCATGGCTTCAGACCTGTCCATCCCTTTGACCCCAGACTACTGCAAAACCTCTTCTGTTCTTCTCAGAGACATCCAGAAGCAGCAGTCAAACTGAGGGAGCAGAGATAAATGGGAATATTCATCCACACTGCCAGTTTGGGGCTGAACTAGATGGGCAGTGGGTTTCACTCTTCCAGATAGGAACTTTCTCCTCTTCCATTTGCTCCTCAATTGGCAGATCAAGCACGAAGTATTGGAGAGACAGTGCTTCAGGGAAACGTCTCTGAGGGTTGGTGCCTCCTGCATCAGGAAAGCTTCTGCACATAGCATTTTCCAGGGCAGTACCCTGAGGTGTTTACCTAGTCAGCAGTCAAATCCCCTCCCCTGTAGTTCTCCAAGACTGCAATCTGCTTCATAACCTGTTATTTGGGAGACCTGGAGGCTCTCATTAAGGAAAAAGGGGATAATGAGCATGAACGAATAAAGCCAAAGGCACACCATCAAAGAGCAAAATAGAGTAGTATTTATGAAAGATACAGTGACCTCAGAAGTGACCATCTCTATTTATTTTTGTTGTAAACCAGCATTAGGTACTTTCAGTATGTCACAGAGTACTGAGGGCAATTAAGTCCTTCCCCATATCATGGTTTAACCCCAGTCGGCAACTAAGCACCACACAGCTGCTCACTCACCCTCCTTCTGTCCCCAGTGGAATGGGGGAGATAATCGGGGAAAAAGAAAGGTAAAACCTGTGGGCTGAGATAAAGACAGTTTAATAGGACAGCAGAGGAAGAAAAAATAACAATTATAATAATTATAATAATAATAATGATAAAAATTCATACAAAACAAGTGATGTACAATGCAATTTCTCACCACCTGCTAACCGATACCCAGCCCAGTCCTGAGCAGTGATCATTGCCCCATGGCCAGCTTCCCTCAGCTTATATGCTGAGCATGATGTTGTATGGTATGGAATAGCCCTTTGGCCAGTTTGGGTCAGCTGTCCTGGCTCTGGTCCCTCCCAGCTTCTTGAGCACCTGGCAGAGCACGGGAAGCTGAAAAGTCCTTGACTAACATAAACACTACTTAGCAACAACTAAAACATCAGTGCATTATCAACATTATTCTCATACTAAATCCAAAACTCAGTGCTATACCAGCTATTAAGAAGAAAATTAACTCTATCCCAGCCAAAAAACAGGACAACCCACTTCACCACCCTGTTGCACAGCCTGCTGTCTCTGCCCTTTGTGCATATCAACTAGCTCCTGTGTTCAGTTTTCTTACACGTCACATCCCTGTGTGACGCTGCACACAGAACTAATAGCAGCAGTGCACTAAGCTAAACATATCTTGTCAAGTGACTGCCATTACAACGTAAGGATTGATTTGTTGGGAAAGGTCTTGCATATAAGCAGACATAGAAGCAAGAGCCAGGGTTAACAGGTTTCCACATAGAGAATTTATTAAGAGCACAATAACAAAAGGATAATCCTGTTGTTGCCTTTTAGATCCCACCTAATGCAGATTTGGGCTGGCCTCAAAACTTCCTGGGATGAGACAAGGAGAGGGTTATATTTATACAGGCATTCCCTGCAGTCCATGTACCTCTTCTAGGCAAGTGCTTCCAGCAGGTAGCTGTCTCTTTGGATATTAATGTTCATATACCCTCATTTTTGTTGTCAGCTGGGGCCTCTAGCAACCTGCCTCTAGTAATAACCTTGTCAGTTCTCCCTGGATAAACTGGGAGGGACATTTTTTGAATAAGAGCTACAGTGACATCCCCCAACTTTGTGGGAAATGTTGCTGGTAACACACAAGTGGCATTCACTTTTTCCCTGCCAAATATGTCTGACACCAGCACCAGAATCTTGAGCTTTGAAGATACACCGCTTTCTAGATAAGGCATTGAATAATTACTTGTGTTAGCAACAGGTTTTCCGACTTGGCAAAAGTAGAATGGAGTTAGGCTCTCAAAGGCTCTCAACGAGCCTCTTGTAATTGCATCTGGATGCAAAGCTGACTTGAGATCTTTGCCACATATTCTGTATCGCTCATCATGAAGGTTGCCTTTCATAGAATCATAGAATCATAGAATCATAGAATTGTTAAGGTTGGAAAAGACCCTTAGGATCATCAGGTCCAACCGTTAACCTACCACCGCCAAGTCTACCACTAAACCATGTCCTCAAGCACCACATCTACCCGTCTTTTAAATACCTCCAGGGATGGGGACTCAACCACTTCCCTGGGCAGCCTGTTCCAATGCCTGACTACACTTTCAGTGAAGAAGTTTTTTCTAATATCTAACCTAAACTTACCCTGGTGCAGCTTGAGGCCATTTCCTCTCATCCTATCGCTTGTTACTGGGGTGAAGAGACCGACCCCCACCTCTCTACAACTTCCTTTCAGGTAGTTGTAGAGGGCAATAAGGTCTCCCCTCAGCCTCCTCTTCTCCAAACTAAACAACCCCAGCTCCCTCAGCCGCTCCTCATAAGACCTGTGCTCTAGACCCTTTGTTTCTCCCTTTCCAGAAGCAAATGGAAGTTCACATAAGTATTTGACTGAGTTTGCATCAGGTGTTGTGTAATAGGCTCATATTGGATATTGACTGTACATTTGCAGGGAGATGGATTGGATTGACATGACAGATCATTTGCAGCCTTAATATCTATGATTCTAGAAGACCCCTTATGGTTAAGTGGAAGCTGAATTGACTCAACACTGTGACAACCTGAAAATATATCTTTTTTTTTTTTTGAAAGAAAAAAATAGGATCTTGAATTATTTCCTTTTTCTTTTTCTTTTTGAAAAAGGCACATGAACTTTGAATTCCACAGGGCCCCACAGCCTTGGGGAAATATTTCCAAATGGATATATTCAGTTTTAAACCAACACCACAAAATAAAAATGTTGATTGATATTGTCAGAAATTCTACTTCTTAAGAAAGTACAGGATTAATAAACTTTCTTTTCCTTTTGGCTCCATTCAGATAGGAAGCCTTCATATTAATGCCAATGTGGTAAAGAAAGTAGCATTTATGTGACACTGATCTTGATGCCATATAAAGAGGTAGGAGTAAAGCATTGTAACGTAAGACTTGAACTGGAGAAACAGGCACATTTTGCCATCGGTGGCCAAAAGAAAAATGACATTTTTTAATGTAAAATCAGGATGTTAATCTTCTTGTCACGGCTATACTAATTTCTTTGGGAATTCTGTATTTATTAGATAGAAATCTCTCCCATAACTTTCATCTGTCTGCAATCCTCTTCATCTGCCTCTGCACAAACATGCTATATAGCCATGCCTTGGGTTCTGTAGATCAATATTTGTCACGGTCTATCTTAGAGAAGATTTCAAATCAGAGCCAGGTTAAATAGCATTACTCACTGTGGTCCAATTCTGCAAAATACTCAAGACAGAGTAAACATCCTTCCCTATTCAACAAAGTGTTTAAACCTGGCTTACAATTTTATAGGTGCTCAAGACTCTTGAAGCTAAAGACATTCCAGCATGTTTTTGAGCATAAGCGTAAGCTTAAGTACTTCATTGAATAGGCAGTGCAGAATTGCCATCACAGTGTAAGGCTTTGTAGAAACATTAAACAATTGACAGTCATTACTTTATGAACAAATTGTAGGTCAGTCGTGGGGATTAAAGGCTATTTCAGAGATTACTATTTTTCTCCATATATATATATTTTTGTCATTTTTCTGAAAGCTCAAACTAACTAGAGATCATTTAGTCTTCCAGGCCTAGGGGGAAATATTCGTAGGACATCCCTTTCAAAATATTAAGAGCAAAATTGCATGAAAAAATTTTAATGCAAGGGAAAAATAATCATTTTTGAGAGGAAGTAATGTTGAATGTTGAAAATTACAACAATGTTCATTGTTCTGTTGGGTTTCAGAATGAGTAGCCCCTTCGCACATATTTGCCATTAAGAATGATATAACCATGTTGTTTGTTCTTTAATTAGTTTTCTAAACACATAACAAACTAAACTAAATGAATCAAAATGACCTTTAAATTCCCAGCATTACAGCCTATTTAAATGGCCATAATAGGGTAATAATAACCCGAGCTAATAGTAGTTTTACTTCCCATACTCTATGACTCTCCATGTGATATGCAACATTACTAATTTCAGTGTGATTACAAATTATTCCCCTAGTTCAGGTTTAATACAGTATTGATGTTGTTATTAATATAGATTTGTCAGTAAAGATACAAAGAAAACCCAGTCCCACTTAATGTTGGTTGACAAAGTCAAAACAACTAAAATATAAAAAACCAAGGAAAAAAAAACCCACATCACTTTACAGCTTAATCCACATGGGGAGAAGGAAGTACAAGCAAAAAATAGTAATTTAATTTCATTAAAGGTGTACTTAATCTGAATCAGAGAAGATAAAGGGGAAGAAATGATACACACAGCAAGGATCTGCTATTAGTGCATTTCTATAATGAAAGCAAGTATTTACTGCTCCTTCTGAGCACTTGTGGTTGATGTTACACAATCAACCATTTTGTTGGTGTGAATCCAGTAAAATTTAGCATACTTCTCTACATTTAGATCACCTACTCAAGAGCTGAATTTGATGCAGAGGTATCAGAGATGATATGGTCACTTATTCTACTAATTATTTGGAAAACCATAGCAGTTCTGCATACTTTGTGTTTGTTCTGGGCTTGCCTGGCCCTTGGTCTAACTAGTTTTGTTACCTGCTATATCTACAGCACACATGTCTTTGAGCTGAAATACAGCAGGCATCATAATCTCTGGAAAATTATGTTTTCAGTTGCTAGATCTCAGCTGAGCACTGTAGCTGGATACAAAAGCTCGTCTCTCCTATCCTATTCTAATTTGAAGACAAACAAGTTAATGCAAAGCGTAGATGGTTTGAGATAACCTTCTTGACTTTGCTCTGGATCAGAAGATAAACGAACACACATCCATTTACCAGTGCAGAAAAAGTAGTCATTGCACCAATTGTCAGCTCTTACTTCCCAAAATTTCTGCCCATTCCATCGACATTTAATTGGTCAGAGAGCAAAAGCTTCCCTGGAGGAACTGAGTTTCCTGCAGTTTTCTTATCCCTGAAGTATCCCAGCAGCAATAACAGACATTGCCTAAGCAAGTGTGAGGAGCTTTAATAATCCTCCAAAGTCAAGTCTAGTACAACCAACACTGTAAACATTCCTTACTCTACTAAGAGCATTATAGACAGGTGTGTAAAGGCTCAAACATGTGAACAAGAAAGAGCAACGAATGATCCTGTGTCAGCTCATCTGAGACAACTCACGTGAATTTAGTCTTTTGAAAATATGAGGTAATACACACTAAGCTTTTGAAAGAAAGAGAATTTACTCTACTTACCTTATATTCATCCTGGACTATGAGTGTCTACATGGATTTGTTATCACAGTTTAGCTCACGTTTTAACTAATTACATAAATAAATGATTTGTGCACCTGGCACACTAGGCCAGATGTTGTTCATATGCATAATAAAGAAACCTGTCTTGCCTGCAGAACTTGCTGTTTAAGCAAACATGGCAAAGGGTAGTTATTATTTCCTATTTTGCAACAGGGGGAACAGAGATGTCATATGATTGGGAAGCTGACTTGTCCCAAGTAACACAAGTGATCTGTGGGAAGATGTAGAACTGAACTCAGATATCAAATGAGCTAGCTGTGAAATCATCTTTCTGATCAATAGGTAGCTTTTCCCACCAGAGTAACTGCCTGCAGTATTTTTCTCACACCTACTTCCCTGAGTCCACAGAAAGATTTCACTCCTGATGTCTCACACCAGTCCTCTCTGAGATACATCATTCAAACTCAATTTAGGGTTATAGCATTCAATGGGGTTTAAGGAACCCCTCTTGCAAATTCTGGGACTTGCGTCAAAGGGGAAGGCAGCTCATTGCTAGCAGTGAGCTAGGATCACAACACAGCCCTCCTTACCGGTGTGCTCAGCACCTGTTAGGAAAGTGCCTTAAAGAAAACACTTGGAAGTGGTTCTACTCACATTCAGGCTTCTGCTTACACAGAATTCAGAACCCAAGGAAAATGTCACAAAGGGATCTTGGGTTTTTTGTACATATTAAAAATACCACCCTAAATGTCCTTTGCAAAGATCGCCAGCAAAGTCATTTCAAGTGAGGAGAATCCAAGGAACTTGATTTGTAGCCCTCTGTGCTCACTACTGTACAAGATCCCCAGTTTATAAAACAACAAATGAATTAATGTGGCTTTTATTTACACTCATGTAGATCACTAAATAAGCAGAAAAGGCATGGGAGTTATGAGGAATGCCCGGTAGTCAAGCATATGTCATGTGACCCAGAAATTTTACTTAAGGCTGTTTGAATCTTCACTTTGTTTTGAATAAATAAAAAAATAAATACATACATAAATAAAAATCTTCCAGCAGCATTTAAGATCAATACCAGGTGGTCAGGCCCAGTCAGCATGAGTTTATGAAAGGCACCTGCTTGACTAACCTGATCTTGTCTGTGACAAGGTGACCTGCTTAGTGGATGAGGGAAAGGCTGTGAATGTTGTCTGCCTAGACTTCAGTAAAGCCTTTGACACTGTTTCCCACAGCATTCTCCTGGAGAAACTGGCTGCTCATGACTTGGATAGGCGTATTCTTTCTTGTGTAAAAAAGTAGCTGGATGGCCAGGCCCAAAGGGTGGTGGTGAATGGAGTTAAATCCAGTTCGTGGCCAGTCACAAGTGATGGTCCCCAGGGCTCAGTACTGGGGCCAGTCCTGTTCAGTATCTTTATCAATGATCTGGATGAGGGGATCGAGTGCACCCTCAGTAAGTTTGCAGACAACGCCAAGTTGGGTGGGAGTGTTGATCTGCCTGAAGGCAGGAAAGCTCTACAGAGGGATCTGGACAGGCTGGATCGATGGGCTGAGGCCAACTGTATGAGGTTCAACAAGGCTCAGTGCCGGGTCCTGCACTTGGGTCACAACAACCCCATGCAATGCTACAGGCTTGGGGAAGAGTGGTTGGAGAGCTGCCTGGCTGAAAAGGACCTGGGGGTGGTGGTCAACAGCTAGCTGAACATGAGTCAGCAGCGTGCTCAGGTGGTCAAGAAAGCCAATAGCATCCTGGTTTGTATCAGAAATAGTGTGACCAGCTGGACTAGGGATGCGATTGCCCCCCTGTACTCAGCACTAGTGAGGCTGCACCTCGAATACTGTGTTCAGTTTTAGGACCCTCACAACAAGAAAAACATTGAGATGCTGGAGCATGTCCAAAGAAGGGCAACAAAGCTGATCACTCTACAACTACTTGAAAGGAGGTTGTAGTGAGGTGGGGCTTGGTCTCTTCTCCCAAGTAACAAGTGATAGGACAAAAGGAAATGGTCTCAAGTTACTCCAGGGCAGGTTTAGATCAGATATTAGGAAAAAATGATTCACCAAAAGGGTTGTGAAGCATTAGAACAGGCTGCTGAGGGAAGTGGTCGAGTTCTCATCCCTGGAGGTATTTAAAAGATGTGTAGATGTGGCATTTAGGGACATGGGTTAGTGGTGGACTTGGCAGTGATAGGTTAACTGTTGGACTTGATCTTAAAGGTCTTTTCCAATATAAATGATTCTATGATTCTATGTCTGGGGGATACCATGGGGATACCATGGGGATACCATGCCATTTAGCATTGAACTTAAGGTAAATTCTTTTAATTGGTGTTGGGCATGCACTGGATTTAAAAGAAATAATGAGAAATATTGAAAGACATTTACTTTTCTCCTCCTCCCACCCCAATGCCACTCTTTTCCTTTATCCCACAGATGACAAGTTCCTAGTAAAGAGGCACATGCATAAAATACAAGCCAAGCTGCATGTCATCTTAAACTTACCACTCCTTGAAAGACTACAAATGAAAGTACATTCAAATTCCCTGTACAAATATCCCATAAGCAAAGTCATGAACATTCCTGCCACCCTATTCAAAGAGCACTGTAACAAATCTTTAGAAGGGGTATTTTTCCAGAGGGTTGTTTTTTGTGGTTTTTTTTTTTTCCCCCTTCACTGAATGTCTGTTTTCATATAGGAACCTGTGCTGATGATCCAGTAGAATAAAGAAAAGGAGAAGGGAATTAAATGGAGGGAGATAACATGGCCTAGTGAATAAAGCAACAGACTTGAGGGGATCAGGAGACCTAGATACTATTCCCAGCTCTTCCCTGCAGTATGACTTTAGGCAAGTCTCTGAGCAAGGTTTCCTTCCCCACTCTGTTTTCTATTTATATTGTAGACTCTTCCGAGAAAATACCATCCCTTGCTGCATGTTTATATAGCCCTAAGTGCAAAGGGTCTCTGTTCTCTGTTGGAACATCCTACAAATAATAATTGAAACAGACCTCCAAGATCCACATGTTGGAGATAATGTTCATCTACCTTTCTGCAGCCAGCGTGGCTGCCAACCATTCTGGGTTATATGCAGTATTTAGATCATACAAATAAACAAAACTATCCCCTAGCAACACAGGATTTAAGTGGCATCAGCAATTCCAGTGCAATGCAGCACTGCAAAAACCTGGGTCCAGGATAAAGTATCAATATAGGCTTTAATAAGAGTATACGCACATAGGTTTTTATCTAGAGGTAAAATACATATGAGTTCCAAGAAAAAAAAATTAAATGGAGCAGTCTGGTGTTCACAAAGCACAGTATGACTGAAAGACAGGAACGGATTTCTTCTAGCTCACAAGTCTATGAGGCCAGACAGGATCCACCCAAGGATACTGAGGGAACTGGCAAAGGAGCTTGCCAAGCTACTCTCCATCATTTATCAGCAGTCCTAGTCAATCGGGGAGGTCCCAGGTGACTGGAAGTCAGCTAATGTGACGCCCCTCTATAAGAAGGGTCAGAAGGAAGATCCGGGGAACTACAGGCCTGTCAGCCTGACCTCGGTGCCAGGGAACGTCATGGAACAGATCCTCCTGAGTGCCATTATGTGGCACGTGCAAGACAATCGGGGGATCAGGCTCAGCCAGCATGGGTTTATGAAAGGCAGGTCCTGCTTCACTAACCTGGTCTCCTTCTATGACAAGGTGACCTGCTTAGTGGATGAGGGGAAGGCTGTGGATGTTGTCTACTTGGACTTCAGTAAGGCCTTTGACACTGTCTCCCACAGCATTCTCCTGCAGAAGCTGGCTGCTCATGGCTTGGACAAGTGCACTCTGCGCTGGGTTAAAAACTGGCTGGATGGCCGAGCCCAGAGAGTGGTGGTGAATGGAGCCAAATCCAGTTGGCGACCGGTCACGAGTGGTGTTCCTCAGGGCTCAGTGTTGGGACCGGTTCTGTTCAATATCTTTATCGATGATCTGGATGAGGGGATTGAGTGCACCCTCAGTAAGTTTGCAGACAACGCCAAGTTGGGTGGGAGTGTTGATCTGCTGGAGGGTAGGAAGGCTCTACAGAGGGATCTGGACCGGCTGGATTGTTGGGCCGGGACCAACTGTATGAGATTCAACAAGGCTAAGTGCCAGGTCCTGCACTTGGGTCACAACAACCCCATGCAACACTACAGGGTTGGGGAGGAGTGGCTGCAGAGCTGCCTGGCAGAAAAGGACCTGGGGGTGTTGTTTGACAGGTGCCTGAACATGAGCCAGCAGTGTGCTCAGGTGGTCAAGAGGGCCGAAGGCATTCTAGCTTGTATCAGGAATAGTATGTGCAGCAGGACCAGGGAAGTGGTCGTCCCCCTGTACTCAGCATTGGTGAGGCCGCACCTCGAATCCTGTGTTCAGTTTTGGGCCCCTCACTACAAGAAGGACATTGAGATGCTGGAGCATGTCCAGAGAAGGGCAACGAAATTGGTGAAGGGTCTAGAGAACAAGTCTTACGAGGAGCAGCTGAGGGAGCTGGGGTTGTTTAGTTTGGAGAAGAGAAGGCTGAGGGGAGACCTTATTGCTCTCTACAACTACCTGAAAGGAGGTTGTAGCGAGGTGGGGATTGGTCTCTTCTCCCTGGTAGCAAGCGATAGGATGAGAAAAAATGGCCTCAAGCTGCGCCAGGGTAAGTTTAGTTTGGATATTAGGAAAAACTTCTTCACCGAAAGGGTAGTCATGCACTGGAACAGGCTGCCCAGGGAAGTGGTTGAGTCTCCATCCCTGGAGGTATTTAAAAGACAGGTAGATGTGGCGCTTGAGGACATGGTTTAGTGGTGGACTTGGCAGTGATAGGTTAACGGTTGGACTTGATGATCTTAAGGGTCTTTTCCAACCTTAACGATCCTACGATTCTATGATTCTTGGAAAAAGAGTTGGAGGAAAGATCCCTTCTGTTAGCACCTCCCTATGTACCGTGCATGCTTTTGCCTCACATAATGCAGTGATAGCTCTGTTCACCCTAATACTTCATCCTTCCCTAAAGGAAATTACTATAGCCAGAGAGTGTGAAATTGTGTATTTTGTCCTCACAGAAAAGGGTGAAAATAAAAGAAGACGGAGCTTGGAAACACAGAGCTATCTACATAACACTAACATCCAGCACTACAAGGACAGGAGGTTAGACTCTTCTAGCGCAGCACTTTAAGTTGAAATGTGGGAGTTTTCCTACATAGGACACAGTTGTGGATGTTCTGCACTGAAATCTCAGAGAAGTACAGGGCTTGAACTTCACACTGCAGCACAGATACAAAGTTAAGTAATCCTGAAATACTGTCTTAAGGGTTTTTCTTTAACGCAGTCACTTCTGACATCTACCTGTGTAGACATTTCTAGTTTTAAATTAAAGGTTAAGACTACACTGTAATTTAAGCACAGATCTGAGTTTATTCTTAATTCAGAGTTCAATCACCATTGACGTAGTAATTCTCACCTCAGTGAGAGTGGGGCACTTCAGTATGTTTTGGAACTTGAGTAGAACAAATCCTAGATTATCTCAAACCCTGAAATCAGACCCATGCATGCACCATGAACTCTGATCAGAGTAGGCATGCATGGAGCCCAACATATGACAGCTTAGCTCTACATCAAGCATTGCCATCTTTGCTCTTCCTAGGAGCAATGTGGATGTCTCAAGCCCAGGCTGCAGATTGGTGACAGCCAGCATGTGTCAGAAAACAAAAGGGTCTTGAGACAATATATACAACTCAATGCTAATGCTGTAGGTAGACATAGCTCAATGGACTCAGGTACTTCTAGTACTTTGAGTACTCAGTACTTTTACAATAGTATTGAGCTCAGCCCTGGCTAATCATCAAGCACTAACTCCCTTCCCAGATGGATTTTGCAGCCCTTGCTGCAACTGATAAACATCTGTGGTGGGTGGACCACAGCCAGCAACTAAGCACCCACTCAGATTCTCGCTCACTCCTGTCCCCAGCAGGATGGGGGAGAAAATAGGAGTATCAAAAGCAAGAAAACTCATGGTTCAAGTGAAGAAAAGAGGGAAAAACCTAAGTGATACAAAGGCAATTGTCACCTCCCACAATCAGACTGATGCCCTGCCAGTCTCCAAGCAACAACTAACTTGGAAGACAACCCACACACACACTTTGGTTTTTATTGCTGAGCATGACATTATACGGTATGGAAAATCCCTTTGGTCAGTTGGGGTCAGCTGTCCCAGCTGTGTCTCTCCCAAATTCTTGCCCACTCCCAGCATACTCACTGCAAAGGGGTGGAGTGAGAAACAGAGGAAGCCTTGGCACAGCAAACACTGTTCAGCAACACCTAAAACACTGGTGTGTTACCAACACTCTTTTAGTCACAAATCCAAAACACAGCACTATGCAGGCTGGTGTGAAGAAAGTTATTTCCATCCCAGACAGATCCAGTACAACAGCTGAAGGTAAATTTCAGTTTGATGTATTTGTTCTCATCACCCATTTTCAGCCTGACCTTTCAAATACCTCATATGTGAGAAAGGGTCAAATAAAATCTTGTGATTAATTCACAGTGAGTTTATTATAATTGTTGAATTTCTTTGAGATGCCTTTAATACAAGTGTAATTCAGGAAAATACATAAAAGAGTGACTTTCCATCTAGGATCTAAGAATGGATTTCAGAGAAGTCAACAAAGTCTGAGGAAAATAAACTTGCATAAACTGTACAAAAATCTACCTATCCATGAAAAAACTTTAGGAGTCTGAAAACAGGGACTGGAGAGGGGGAGGAACACTGACTTTAGGAATATTTCAGGATCATGCTGATAAGGAAAACTATTTTGAATTGGGAGAAGACTTTCAGTTTAATGTCAGAAAGAAAACAATCATGGACATTAACAACGCAGATGCACAAAAAGTTCCTACATTCCCAGTAAAGTATCTTGTCAGATTAATTTAAAATTATTTCTTTCCATCCTCTGACATATTTATTTGTCTTTGCAATTTTTTTAATTTACTTGTTTAAAAGTTTTTTGCCTTCAATAGCAGCTGGAATCCCAAAATGAAATTAAAACCATGTAGGTGCCAATATATATATTCAAAAGATATGAGACTAAATTAAACTAATTGACATTTTATTAATATTCTGCTGTTTGTTCCCACAGAGTTAAAACCGTACTCAAGATCCTATTATATGAAAATATACTCTGGACCATCTGGTAGCCAAACATTTCCGATTATAAATAAGTCATTTTTTGTTAATTATTTATTTGGGAGTTTTTGTTTATCATACAAAAATCTGGAAAGGGAGAAGAAATAGGAAAATGTGCTAGGTTTTATATTACATCTTTCAAAATATTTTTTTGCAAAATATTTTTTTGCAGAAAAATCCAGTTGAAACAGGAGAGGACCCTGAATATTCACTAGAATTAGAAAATGATTTCTGAAGTGGTTCTTGTTTGCAACCCTTTTGGCTTCACTTTGAGTGAACATACAAGCACTTAGTCTTAGCAGAGAAGACACTCAGAAATAGTAAAAGTTTTGCTGTAATTTTACACTCTAAAAAGAAAGGAAATCATCTGTTCATCACAGAAAGAACAAAAGAAGACAGAGACTTTATGAAAAAGAAAAGGAAGAAGAAAAATCCTTTAGATAATGATAGTGAAGTTCTGGGACTATTAGTGAAGGAAAGCTGTAGGTTTTTCATCTCTGGAAGTCTTCAAGAAATTATTAACATCTCTCAGGAATGATGTGGATAGAACTGATCTTTTCTTGAGGAAGTAGACTTGAGTCCTTGACGATGGACTGCTTCGGTTCTCAACATACCTTCCAGCTGTGTTTTCTGTATTAGAGATTACCCTCCATACATTATGGATATCTGGTATAATTTTTAAGTTTAGCCTTCAAGAAAAATCCTTTACACTGTGAGACATAAAAAACGATGAGATTTGGCTAGTGATTGGTTTCAAAAGAAATTAGAAAGTAACTATCAAATAAATAAAGACCAAAGTTCCTTTGGTTCATTTAAAATTATTTGCTTTGTCTGATATCCTATATTCCCACCAACTTTAAAAATATCCATGCTGGAAGAATAGAAAAGATTACAATGTTCAAGAAGCCTTAATAAATTGGACAGTTATTTATCATTGGTCTTTGAAGCAAAGGAAATACCTGTTTCTGATCATTTGGCAAAACCTTGATCAACCATAACCATCCAGGTATGGATGCTTTAGTTCTAGACCCTTTGGATCTAGGTAAATCCCCAACTGACTGCAAAGGGACCAACGTTACAGGTTTAAAAAATTGCCTAGTCATTGAAGTCAAGTCATTGAAGACACTTTTGAAAGAAAAATGCAACTTACAATGATAAAACTGAAGAGGACCTTTGTAGGCAGAGACAGAAATCTTAGCAGGAGTACTGTAAGAGTGATAAAGTTTAAAACATAATATTCCTCTTAGTAAGTAGGAATGGCAAGCAAATACAGAGAAGTAAAATTTGTTTAACAAAAGTTTCTATTCACTACTTGGTAAAGCAGACTGTCAGAAATAACCCATGCTATCAATTACAATCCTCAACCACATAGACTAGAGGAAGAGAGAATCTGCTAAATTGCTCCCAGTCCCTCATCAGGGTGGAGTTCTTCCCCTAGGCTGTTCTTCTGGGCTTGTTCCATCTCAGTTTAAAGCTCCCTAGGTGAGGGGGATTTCATAGTATTGTTTGCCCAGCTATTTTTAATCCTAATGGAAATCACCCTCCTTACTCCAAATGAAAGGATTTTCTTCCACTTATTTCTTGCATTGCTCATAGTTATGAATACAGGTGGCTTCTTTTGCTTCAGTAGGGGTAGCATACAAAAAGTGGCTGATGGACTGAACAGTGTTCTGTACTCTAGATGTACATACATCTGATCCTGATGTATGACTGAGATTCCCAAGCAATATTGAAACTAATGCTAAGTAGCATTAATAAAACATTCCTAAAAATAAAAGTGAACAGAAATTTAGACATTAATTAAGTTTTCCCACTGTATTGACTATGTGGGATATCATAGAAAACAATATACCATGATTAGTAAAAAAAGTAAAGAGAAAGAAGGCGTCTTAATTTTTTTTTTTTTTCCCATTTGACCTGGCTTGTTAATGGGCTTTGGGCAAAAGCTGTACTTTGGATGAGGGACATGAAGAATCTCACATCGCTTTAGGAGGTCCACTGGCTTCAACAGTGTTGTAACAGTCAAAGAAACCATTCATGGCAGCCATTAAAATCACCCTTTGTTATAAGCCTTTACATGGTTTATAATGTAAGCAGGCTATCAGTCATGCAGCACAATCTTCTATAGAACATAGAATCAGCTCATGAAGCTTTGAGTTAATTCTTCATGGAATTAGAATGGATATTAAACAAAGACGAAGGAGGAGAAGAAGAAAGAGGAGGAGGAGGAAAGAAAAAGGAGAAGGGAACAATATTTTTTTCAAATTGCCAGCATTACAGTTTGCCACTGCCACTATAATTTTATTTTTAATGTTTTTGTTTGTTTTGTTTTGTTTTGTTTTTTTTTAAATCTGTTACTGTTCAAGTGGTAGCCACTCGATATTGTCATTCCTGTGTTTGTTAAATGGAAGAATCATCTATTTCCATTTTTCCTGTGAACACTTACAGACTCAGTTTTATTCTTCTTCCTAGTATCATCTAAAATTGTTCATTATTTCCTATGGAGTTTGAAAATAAAAAAAAATTGTGGTGGGGACTGGAATAAAAATGGGACTGCAAAGTTGAGCAGTTTAGGAGCAATATGGATTGGTAATGTGAGGATTGGGAAACTTGGCAGAGAGAAATATCTGCCCTCCCCAGGGAGGTGAAAATGAGAACGGCTAAAATGTACATTTTCCCTGAGAAGAAGTAAAGGACAAGGGAGGAAAGCAGGAATGAAGAAACAGAGATTTGAAGTCATCTGAGTGACATGCACAGAGCGTCCCTGCTTGAGGAGGAAAATAGAAGAAAATGAGATGTGAGAGTGAAGAATAAGGGACACACAGAGACCCTGATGCAAGGGAGTAAGAAAAGAGTTCCATGTGCTAAAAGAGAAAGAAGAGCTGGTGCAGTGCAATGGACTAAGCCAACAGGAGACACATCAAATGCAATGCTGGCTCCAATGGCAGAAATATCCCAGCAGACAAAAGTGAATTGTATGAACCATGAAAAGAAAAAAACCTAACCAAAGGAAAAATCTGTGGAAATGCTCACTGATTTGCACCACCACATGTTCCAGAACTTTTTTAGACAAGTCTGACAATGCAGCTAACCCATTTCAAGAGGGGCTGGTGTGTGTGTGTGTATGTAAAATAGGTTGCTAGCTCTTCATTACAGGGGTGTTAGTTTTCATAGCAAAATGTACTAAGCACAGAACTGCAGAGAGCCAATATTACAGATCTCCCCCAAACACCTTGGGATATCCACCAGCCTAGAAGCTTTTTTAGATAACATTTCTATCTATTTCCTCCCACATTTTTTCAAATTCTAAACTAGATCTATGAGTCCAACCAATATCCCAGGGAGGTATTGTTTAGGATTTAGGAGTATTATTCTTCTCCCACAGACTGCAGGGCTGGTTCTGCTTCCTCTCTACAGAGCTAAGAAACTAATTTGCATGATGTTGAAAAAGAGAAACCTTTTCAGATGGCTTTTCCCTTGAATGCTTTATATGTAGAGCTGTGTTCATTCCCTTCACAGGGGTGATTATTCAGGAAATCTGAGCAACTAACTGTACCTAAGTATTTACATTTCAATATTTTATTAAATGATCATTTAGTATTATCCACTCAGTACAACAGGAGCCAACAATGAGACTTCCTTAAGACTAAGAAAGGCAAATCCATAGAAGGCTAAATTTCCTTATTTAGGACAAAGTTTAACCATTAAAGTGCATAACGAGACATGGGCCAGTTATGTTACACCAGCCTTGGAGTAAAAACAAAGCTAGCCTTTCTGCTTCAGCACAGCTGAAGGATAATGCTGCTGGCTTTTGGGTCTGGCACAATTTTGAGCGACGCTGCTGCTAACCCAGAGAAAGGAGAAAAATTAGATAGGAATTTGGAACCATTTTTGTTTCATCATATTCATTTTTTGTTGATCTGTTAACATTGTGAGCAGCTCACTGCATTGCTGGTGTATTTTGATGTGCTCGTGGTTACAGACAGCCAAGAGGGACTATATGTCTCGGTTTTTCAAACACTGTATGAGGCCAAACACATTTCCATTGTCTGCCTTCAGACATCTAATAGTTCAGCTCATGGATTTCCTCATATTTGAGGTATGTACAATGCCAAATATACTATGGGGCTAGCCTTTGGCTGCAATATGTATTTTAGAATCCCTAATGCTTATTTCTCCTAATCTCATTCTGGTCAATATGAAGAACTGTGCCTGTTCTTAACAGAGCCGGATTGGTTTGGTGAGTTATTTTAAACTTTCAAAGAGCTGTGTGCATAGTAGATGTCATTACCAAGACTATATGCTTGATCATACAGAATAGGAAATAGTGACCAGAGCTAGACTAAAAACTTGGCCCTATCACTTCAAAGGAAAGAAGAAGGAAAGAAAAATAGCTACTTTCAGAGCAGCTTTTGTACCAGCACACACTAAGGTTAATCAAATCTTATGCTTCACAGTATATGGTTGATTAGCTTCTGTGTCTGGAAACACTTCCCCTTATTTGCCATTCTACTCTTAGCTGCAGAAAGAACAGAGTCCATGTTGGTTCTAGGATATTTTTGTTATTTTTTCAATTATTCACTTGCCACAGAAACTTCAAAAACTAGTGGTAGTACTGAGAAGTGTTCTATGCAGAACAGCTCTATTTCAACAGAGAGATTGGGAAGCCTGCAAGTTTTGATATGTATTAGAAAATAAAACTATTTTCTCCTTATTACTGTGAAGTCCTTGACTTTTTCTGAAGCTTTGTAACTGAAAATGAATTATTCTTCTATGAACCTTTGAGGTAGAGAAGTTCTCTCTCTCCTTCAACATATGGAATGTGAATATTAAGGTATCTTTGCTTTGTGATTTAACTCATGGAGAAACTAAACTGAGGCAAGTGTTGTGTGTTCTGGTTTGGTTTAGTTTTTAACCCTCATAGTTAAGTAAGAACAGCCAGAAGGAAGTCTGGGTTCTCAGGACTCCCAGTCCTGCGCCTTCTTCCCTCCCTCTTTCCCTCTCTCTCTCTCTCTCGTTTCCATGTGAGATGCTCTTCTTTCTGTTAATTTTCAAAGAAGTCCTGTGTTAACCTACCTATTCCTCTTGGCATTCATTTCTTTTCTTTTTAGTTATTTTGACTTTCAGATTCTGAGAGGCACTCTGTCCATTCAGTATAGCTCCATCAACTTCATTAGTGTTCTGGCATTTTGTTCTTGGTGAAGACTTGGCCATGGGGCCTGTGAGAATTTATGAAGGCAAGGTAATGGAATTACAGGCATTTATAATTTCGTGAAGAGTTTAAGGTACAGGTAATTAGCAATGTAATTATTAGGGATATAAGCACCTGTGTGCATGCCTGGCCTTACTGACTGTCACAAGGGTGAAGCACGTACCCAGCTGCCCATCATGTCAAAAAACATATCATTCAGCACCATTGATGAGGCACGATCTGTTGAGAGCACTTCTTCACCCTCCTTCTCATGTTGTGACCTGGGTCCAGCCTATTTCAGGTGATTCAGGTTTTGAAGAATTTTGGAAAGTGGATTTTTCACTAAAAAATAATATTGAACAGGAGACTGAGTTGTAGCATAACCTTAAAAATGAAATGGACAAAACTCTAACCTTGAATTGAGGATGTGGGGAAAGCGAGGTTCATGTGTCAGAGAGAATATTAGGCTGTGTGTATTTTGTAGCTGCAGATATGAAGCAATCTTGAACTGTACCATGGGTTAATTGTTCTGCCCTGATAGTCTTGGGAAGGGAAATGTATTTTGGCTTTCAGAAGACCACTGTGGGAAATAGAGGGAGAAGCTTTAGGCAAGATGCTCACTCAGATAAACTTCCTTATTAAGCATCTTGAAGAAAGCAAGTTTTAGGTAATGCCTGACCCTTGTCATTTACTTCCTATCTGCTTAATAAGAAGCAGCAATCAAATGTCACGTTGCAAAGGCCAAATCCTACTGAATTTATGGGGAATTTTGGAAAAAGATTGCTGGATTTGTATCCTGAGCTACTCACCTCAAAGGATCTAAAAGACCTGTAGCCTGAAGTTACTTTCCATAGAAATTACACAGGTCTGGTGCCTGCTGGATGTGTTGATGTCATACACAAAAAAATTACATTCATTAGCTGTATACTACTTGATGAAGCACTTAGTCAAAAAAAAACCCAAAACAAACAAAAAAAAACAATCCTGAAATTGTGAAGGAAAATAGTCAATGAAAAGTAACTACTCAGACTGCAATACATCTAATCTTCTTGGGCTGACCTTACTGCTTTGATAAAAAATATATATGGATCATAAGACTCTTTCTGGTCATAGGTTGTCATGATTTTATAGGTTTACTCTTATACCTTGTGGAAAAGAAAACAACTATTTCAACTAACTTGTACAAAGAAGCACAGAGAATCTTTTTAGTTCATTTTCCATAGTAAAAAATGTCAATTGTAATTCTCTCCATTATGAACTATAGGTTTATTTGTAATAAAGAATTGTCCTTAATTAAATTACATTTCCAGGTTTTAATATATTTATATTTTTATTGCAGTGAAGAGAGCAGCAGTTCACTCTCAACTTATGTGTCTGCTTGTAACACTTTCTCAGCTACCAGATAGAAGATGAAATTTTGTGGAGCATAGGCATTTATTCTATGTTACACTGGATTTTCAGAATAGATTTTTGTATTTATTTATAATGTTTATCAGCACTCTAATGCTAATTTAATCTCTTTGAAAAAAATGTGTCATCAGGCTTGTAATGAATGATACATTAGGAAATAGGGAATTGATAATGTTTTGCCATTTCAATATGGTCTGAAATTGTAGTTTAGATCTACACTTAGGAATTATTTATATCCTCTTATGTCATATCAATTTAAATAATATTCCACTCATTGAGGCATAAAGAATAATGTTAATATTAAAGTTTCTATTTAAAATTTGCTAATTGCACATGAAGGGGTTATATCTGCTGCATTCAGGGTTTTTTAAATTTAATTTTATTGTATTAGAAAATCTATGAGGTTAAATCTGCAGAAATTATTGCTTTTAAATGTTGTATAATAAGAATCTTGCTGCTGTTATGAGCACTGAAAAATGTGCCTTCACCTCAAATAAGCCTTGTTAAAGCCACAGTTCTGGAACTGCCAGGATTTAATACTAAATTTGGGCCTGATCCAGCTCAGCTTTACTCATGTGAGTAGCTCCATCTCCTCTGAAGAAATCTGTGCCTGAGCAGTGGTTACTGCAGATATCTCTGCACAGTTATTGATCTGGGGAAAGGCTGGGAATGGGGAAGAGAAGGGGGTGAATGTACAATCTCCACCCATTTAGGCACTGGCCCCCGAAAGTATTATGTCTCCGAGATGCCTCTTTTAGGGTTGATGAAATAGAAATGAAGTAGAAATGAAATAGAAAACTGAAGTCTCTGCTAAGGTATTGAAGGAGGCTGAAGGCATATTTTGTCCCCCCTCCACACACCTGCTTCAAGCGAACAGTATTGCAGGCTTGCAAGAAGGGCGAGGACTTGGCAGCTCCACACAGGTGAGAGGAGACTCCTCTGCCCTCACTGCCTGCTCCGTGATGCTAAGGGCCAAACTCAGGAAAGCACATTGTCAATATCGGTTTGCTTGATTACACCCCTTAGGGGAAGTCACCAGAAGCAGTGTGCTCCCCTGGAAGAGGAAAATATTAAAGCAAATATAATCCTATTGACTACTGAAGTCATGTTGGAAACACTCATTGACTTGAACCTCAGCAGGAAATGGCCCAGTAGTACTGTAAAACTTATGGACTTAAGTGAGTGACACTTTGCTTGTTGTAATGCCAAACAATAAATCAAATTATCTTACTTTTTGCTCTAAGCACAGATACTGAGTCTGACTCTCTTCCCACGTTCATACAGTGACATAAATCTGGAGGAAAGCTCTTGATTACAGGAGGATTACATCATCAGCAAACTGATGAGAGAGCAGAATCAGTCTCATTTTTTTGTGACTAATATTTTAAAAATGCAGAAGCTGAAATATTTCAGATTCACAGTGGACACGTCCATCTTCTGCCAATGAGTGCTTTTAACTTTTAGCCCTAGATGAATCTGAACAGATTTAATACTTAATTTTAGATAAGCATCAAAAAGTTAAGATTCTTATCCTAATTTGAAGCTCCCCAGTTTGAGCCATCTGGCTGGGAATCTTCCCAGGACAACCTATCACATTAGATAAGTTTTGTGTCCTAATTGGTGCCATGAAAAGAAACAATAATCAATTAAGTTGTCACTTAACTAACAAACAAGTCCTCAGTTTCCAGAGAGGTTTTCTTAAAACATGAACTTTTATATAATATCCAAACAATAGGTAGATTTTTGTGTATATATGTTCATGTGCAGGCAAACACACACACACACATAATTTAAGGTTCTCCTTAATGTTATTGACATTATTTCCTTCCAATCTTTAGTACTCCTTTGGAAGGAATGCTACTGAGCTCCAATGATGACACTGATAGCTGAGAGGCATTCGTTTCGCACTGGTTAATTAAGCGTGTGAAGGCCACGTAAAGGATTGATTCTGACAGCACACACTCACCATCAACAGCCTGTCCCCTGCAGGGTTAAGAAGAAGACGTTAAATGATCACCTGTCCCAAACACCAAATGACAGTTTTAAGGTAGTAAATGAAGCCTGAGGTTATTGAGGGATAAACTGCATTTTTATCTTTGCACTCAAAGGAAGAAAACAGTTGAGGAAAATCACCTTCTAAAAGCTTGGAGAGGTCTAAACAGAATTTTGCATTGCCCCCTTTTATGTGTTTGCCAGAGATGCTCCTTGGGAGAAATTCTCATTTCAATGAATGTTCAGGCTATGCAAATCTTGAGCTCACAGCTGACACCCCTTGCAAGCCCTGCCTGCCCTCCTCTAGGGATGAATTACCCCTCCGGTACAAATTACACATGCACACCAGATGGGGTGAATTGAATTCTCTAACTAGAAACAGAGGGAGGATGATCTTGTGTTTAATATGAAGGTCAGGGACTCAAGAGACTTTGATTCTATTCCTGGCTCTGCCCCAGACCTTGTATAACTTTGGGTGACTTGTTTAATTGTTCTGCCTTGGTTCTTCTCATCTATAAAATGGGAATGATAATATTGTACTATGTTGTCAGGGTGTTACAAAACTAAATGACTGCTTATAAGATGTACTGCAATCTATAGCTGAAAGAGAATGTAGACAGGCCATTTGTTACTGCTAATCATCATTTGGGGCAGAAACTATAACTTTCTTTATGTCTTCTAAATATATATATATTCAGCCTTATGAGTTTATTTTTAGGGGTGCTTTGGGATAATTTCTCTCTAAGAATCTGAAAATGACAGAAAGTAAAGCTGTGAGAACATCTATGTGTAAAAGTGCATGAGTGTGCATATAAACATATACGAAGAAATACTAGTGGATTAACTTTAAAAATGCAGGTGGAGTAGTAAGGAGGAAGAATTGCTTTGTGGTACTCAAAGTTATTTTTCTCTTCAAACATTACCAAAAAAACAACAAAAAAAGGAAGAAAAGACTTTGCCTTTTTGAATATTTTGTTTGTGATGGTAGTATGTTTTTTGCCTTTTGAAATCTATATTATGTGTAGCTCAATTCCAGAAAGAAGTATCCTACTGATCAAGTAAGGATATTACACACACACATCACCCACCCCACCCCCGCCCGCTTTTTAAGAGAACATCTCAGCAAAGTATTTGACTCTTTCAGCATATTTATGCCACATTTTGTTTCCAGACAGACCCATCAACCAAATTTTTTACTAGTTTCATTCCCTTCCCTGTTCCCAGACTACTGCTTCTGTTGTTGATTAGAGAAATTAAACCCTAAAAATATCTCTCTGCCCTAATGGAAGAAAGCGAGCAGATTTACTAAATTATAATGACTATATTCTGATATTGATGAATGACAGCTCTCTAAACATCTCTCTGGATTACAATGCCACTTTGCCATTATATAGGATCTCTACATCAGAGGATCTCAAAGTATCTTCTGGAAAGTAATTAATTAATTAACCCTAACTATCCTGTCTTGTCTCTGCTGGAATCAAAGGAAAATTTTTTTTCACTGATTTCAATGGCAGCTGGAGGTCAGGCTGTATGATTAGTACTCCTGTAATTTGTCCACTGCCAACTCTCCCCAGAACAAAGAAACGACACAGCTCTCTCTTTCATAGACTCCACTGTCTAACAGCCTTATCCAGGTAACTTTCTGCATACTGATCTGCTCCTGAATTCAGTAAGACACCTCTGAGGGAAGCTTAGCAGGATCTGTCCCTGCATAATCAAATGCCCTCTCTGATTTGCTCTTGTTGGTAAAGTTTCGATTATCAAATATTCTGATATAAATTCTCGCCTGGATTGAGAAGTGATTTATTTTAATGGAACAGTATCAAGGCCCCCTTTTGTTCCTCCCCCCGTACACCTAGGAAAGAAAGGACATCCTTTTTCTCCCTCAGTGAGCCTGCAAATCACTATTCCCCCTGGAGTCTGAATATCTATTCAAAAAAAGTAGCTAACTCAGAATCTGTTCTCATCTTCTCGTTCCTATAATTAAAGTTTTAAATCCTCAACTGTAGAGGTCAAATAGCACATGTAGAACATTTGCACTCCAGCTTACTGACTGTCAGCACAGGGCCAAATCCTTAAGTTTTTATGCAGTCAATGGAGTTGACAGAATTTTTCCCAGAGTTAGGGCCAGATTCAGCTTATTCCCATTTTGCAGATCAGTAAACTAAGGCACAGAATGATTAGGTACCTACCCATGGCATAAGAATGAACTGTCTAGACAGGCCCTTTGAAACATTTTGGTGTCAAATCTGGGGTTTCAAATGTTAAAACCACCATCATTGTTACCAAACTGATGTGTGCAAAGGTAAAATAATTCACTTTGTGGCATCAAAAAACTGTGACTGAAGAGACTTGGGTTTACTTTATTGATTATGCCAAAGATTTTTGATTCTGATGAACTCAGTTACTTGTCTGGTGCTTTAGACTCCCAGGATGCAGCAGGATAAAAAATGGATCTCGATAACTATTTGCTGAAGACAGGCTCTTAAGACAAAATGAACTTGCCATGAAGAATGCCATTTATATGCATGTGCACATACAGGTATACATATATATTTGTATGGTTTCAGAGAGAACTGGAATATACGTGAATTTACATGCTTGAGTTAGTTCAGCAAGTTGTACCCCACTCATGCCTGCCCAGGTATGCAGCTTGCAGATTATGAGTCCTCCATATGATTGGGAGATGGTAGGGTTTTGTCTGTAAAACTGCTCCTACACCTACATATCAACTACAGTGTAGAACCAGTCAGTCCTTTGCATCCTTTGCCTGTCATCTCTGTAGACCATAAAATGTGAAAAAGTTTTTTTATTCTGTATATTTACAGCACAGTGAGAGACAGAGGGGTTCTGAACGTTGGGAGCTATTGCATATTGTAAACTGCAGACAAAAACGTAGATTGAAATAGAATTAAGTTGGAACCTTGGTATCAATATAACGGGATATGTCACAGTTTAGTCATTGTTACTTCTAAAACTTCCCTTTTAAACCTAAAAGTTAAAAACTGAAGAATTATAAATAAACCAGATTAAAACTTTTAGGTTAAAGCCCCCACACCACATTAACACTCGTCTCTACTGACAGCGAGCACAACATATTTAATTATCATTGACATATATTAATTTGCTGCTAAATGAAATTGACTTTGAAGTATTATGTTAGATGATTTATTTTGTTTTCTTTTTCCCATGGTCTACACAGAGTTTCCATGTCTACATAAACTCACTCTTCTAAAAACTGACTTTCTACTTGCAGAGCCTTGTGGTGAACCAGATGTAACTGTTGCACTGTTATCATTAATGTTGCACCTATTGAGCATAAACTGCTAGTTGATGTTGAACCTCAAATAATCTTCCCAATGTTTCTTCTGCTGCTTCTCTCTCTCTCGACTAGGGATACTTTTTCTGGACTAACAGCCTCTCCCTGAATATGTGCTGGCAACACTGGTCCAAATTCATTCCACTTGTCCATTTGACTAATCTGAGTTAGGAAGACCTACTCTGTGGAGTCAACTGAGAGGAAGACAGGCAGCCTTGCAAGTGCTGAAGATTTTAAGTGACCATCACTGTCTTATTATGATTATGCTTGTAACGAAGGTCTCCTGTGAGGAGATATATAACCTTGTATGTGATGAAGACAGGTGATTGCAGCAAGAGACAAAAAAATAAAAAATATGCCATCACCTCAGCTGAGTAGTATGGGAGTAATTTAACTTTACTCACATGAGAATGCAGACTAATGCATTTTGGGGTTTAGTTTCTTTCGCACTTCATTTTGTCTTTCCATATCATTAGTAACAAATACTGATGTGCTTGATCAGCATAAGATAATCATTGTTTAGCAAAATACTCAAAACAAAAAAAAAAGGGGGAAAAAAAGAGAGGTTTTCTTTGCTAGCTTAGGTATGTATGCAATCAGAAATACAGTTTCTGCAGACTTCTGAGGAAGAGGAACAGGCTTCAACAATTGTTCTACCTTTCATATTGCAGTTTATTTGAGTGCAAAAATGCAGACAAGATTGTAGAGGCAATCTAAAAAAAAGTCAGGATTATACTAAGTCTTACTATTAAAAAAAAAAGAAAAAAAGACAAATAATCCCCACCACCATGACCACCTTATTGGGAATCAGAACACAAATCTCTGAAGAATAAAAGCACTTCAGTTCACTGTTAAGTAAAATATGCAATGCCGAAATTCATTATACACATCTTTTTTCAGCCAAGTGATAACACTCGTGTTATACAAAGAAGGGAATTTGTAAGGAGGAGGTTTCAGTCAATACAATCAATATCCATAAGTAAAATTTACTTTAGCCATATATTTTATTTGGAATTCATATGGAATAATCTATTTATTTTCACACAGATGTACAACAGACATCATAAATAGGACAATCCTGTTACTTCTCTGCTTTGCAGAGCCCCTGGAAAGGAAAGGAAATTTTGACTCATCGCACACCAGAAAAAGCACATCAGGTCATTTTCCATTTCTTCCTCCTTCAGAGCTCAGATGTCGGCACTACTTACAAATGGCCAAAATAAATCTCAAAAGTTTCCCTATAAACAGAAGTGTCAGTTTCTACTACCTGCTTGAGTTCATTGATTAAGCTGTTTTATAAGATAATAAAATAAAATGGAAAAAAAAAAACACAAATAGAAAACATCACTTGCCCTAAGGTGTTCCAGTGCTTCACTCTCCCGCAGAAGTCCATAAGTCATAACTAGAGGTGCATAAAAAGTGCTGGGCTCAGGCTACACTAGGATAAGCAAAGTCTGGCTGGGGAGAGAGGAGGAAGGTGTATGTGGCTCCATCCCAGACAGATTTGCATCTCATTAGGCAGATGCAGGAGCACCCTGAAGACCATGAGATACACTAACTGGACCATAACTTAGGTATTATAACTGCCATTGTACCTGTGTTCAAGTCTGAGCTGCAAGAAAATGTATCCCTATTCCTCTTGTGGAAAGTAATAGTAGAAACCTGGATTACATCGCCAGAGCAAGCAGCCCATCATCTCTCCTTTGACCCTCTGGTGGGTCTGGCACATGAGTACAACCCATTGAGGGCAGACAAGTTATATTCATAAGCCTTTCAGTAAAGTGTCTGCACCTGTAGCAACAGCTGAGTTGGATGAAAAGAGCGAAATTCCCTCATCAGTTATGTCACAAGCAAGAAGAGATTTCCACAGAGACAGACTGGATGGACAGTGTAAGTGTCTAAACTATGATCCAACCAACCATCCTGCTCAAGGCTGGGTACCAGTAGATATCTCAGGATGGATGCTAAGACTCAGGATCCCAGTTAAGGCTGCTGGAAACATTTTGGGTTAGATTTCCCTTATTATAGTCACAATAAGATCAATGTCTAAGATTGCCTGATTTCTCATGCAAATCACTTTTTCCTTCTTTTCCTTTTTTTTTTTTTTAAAGAAAAAATCATTATATTTTACACTTTGGTCTTTAAATAGCATATAATGTCCCACAAATATGAATATATGGCAAATACCACACTGACCTCCAAATGTGAGAGAAGATATGCTTAAAAGTCAAAAAAGAAATACATACCTACTTCTCTGAAGTATCAAAGCTCACATGGGCAAACTATAAAAAAGAATATACAGCTAAAATTAACCCCATTTATAGGTAGAGAGTAGATCAGAACCTCTTCTCAAAAATAATTTCCCAACTTATCACCAAAAACCACTCAGATATTGAATTTAAACATTTTAACATAGAAGAGTCTGTTTATATTAATTTTTCATTCAAAAAAATTATGTAGGTATATGTAGTATATCTATACTAGATTTAATTTTCATATATACAGTAGAATTAAAAATAAAAAGTAAGTAGTTTTTTGATCTGGGCTAAGCACATTGGGTCTTAAAATATTTTTTTTTTAGATAAAAAATGTATGCTTACAATAATATGTATATTTAACCACTTTGTAATAATTAAAACTGAAGTAAAATTAATAAAGTCTTTTCTCTTTCATCCCACCAAGAACTGTAGGATCGCATAAGTGTTTACAGCAGAATAATGTTTCCTACCCAATGCTAGAACTGCAATACAGAGAAATCGGGCAACTTTTCCAAGGTCATTCATGAAATGCAAACACTTTGTTTTCCCATTATCTATTATGACTTTTGAATTGCTGTGAAAGCACAAAGAAAGAGATAGCCCAAGACAAATGATTTTTCTTATTTGCAAAAGGTGTGTGCATATGTTTGTACTTTTATTATCGCATAAACCAGTGTAATCAATAAGCTTAAGTACATAGTACAGCCTGAGACTTCTGCTTACTGAAAAGTTTGCTATTCTATATTTTATTATCATAACCAATGGCCTGAAATCCGAATAGCACAGAGCTAATATTCTGCCTTTGTATCAGTTAAACTCTTCTACTGCATTAAGTATATTGTAATATTTGGCTAAAAAGGAATGCTGAGGGCGGGGACATGAGAAAAGGAAAAGGAAGACTTTTTTCCTTGGTTTTTAACCTCCTTGGCAAGGTTTTCACTGGTACCATGCTTTACATTTTTAACATTATTACACTTCCAACTGACATGAGGACCGCTAAGTATTCCTGATCAAATCTTGTTCTCTGATGCTGCTTCTTTTGTATTTGCATAGAAACCTTGCCTTCATATATACATTTGCCATTCTCAGGGTGTAAACATGGTCAAGTCCCTGCAGCTCATCAGATAACTGAGCATCAGCTGAGATTAAGTTGTGTTTGATGTGCACATTATGAGTCTGTAACAGAGGAGTCATAATGAAAGTTATCTTAAAGCCCTTTCATTATCTCACCTTTGCTAAGCACTTACTTAATCAGAGATACAATGTGTGTTAATTTGTTAAACTTTGGTAGCTTGATTATTGGTCTGAGCCTACAAACGTATCCATCCCTCTTATATATACCATGCTTGCAGCCAAAACTGCTTCAAGTATAGAAAAGCATAAAAACAATTAAGTGATATAGGCTTACAATGTCTCTATACATGAGATTTTACTCAGGTCATAAGCAGGTTGTGGACTCACCCTGTTGGACATAGAGACTGACTGTAATGGTGCAGGTCTAAACAAGGAGCAAGTCTCAATGCTGCTGCTTTTCTTCCACTGCTCTAGAAAGATTCCTGAAAGGCTGATAAGCCTCTTAGGTATCCAAATATAAAAAAATAGGGAGTCCAAGTAGAGATAAAGAATAAAATAAATATTTTTAAAAGTAATCTTGTCAATTAAACAAGTTAAGGTTACATAGCAATGTGATAGATAAGTTGTCCAAGTCCCTTTTGAAATTAACATTTGAACTCCTGTATTTTCAGATACTTCTTTACATGTGACTTTATTCCAGGAGTTTTGCAGACTTGAAAGGGGTGTAAGCTGCAGTGTTTCTGTTAATATGATTTAGTGGCAGTCTAAATATTGACTGACCAAAATGGTTCATCATGTCCCCAAATTCCAATCACAGTGTTTTGGGATCTTCAGAAATTTCCCTTGCTTTGAGGATGCATGCCAGGGCCCCTAGAATAAGGACCCAGAACAAATAGCAGTTTTTGACTGGACACGGGAAATCACAGGGCTGTTGTTAATATCATTCCACAAATACACACATAGACCACTTTTGAAGAGACTGACACACAGAAGAAGACTTGATCCTTTCATTTGAGCACCTTTCCCTGTAATTAAGAAGAGTGCAGTATTAGTGGCAAAACATCACAAAGAAAGGCAGGAGGAGCGTTTTGCCTCTGGAATCTTGGTGGGTGATTCTGCAACAGAGAGGGAAGGAAGAAAGTGGATGTGCCAAGCAGAACAAAAGAAAAGCTAATTAACCAAACCAACAAATCCTCTTTGGGCAAGATAGGAAGGAAAGAGAAGGCAAAGAGGTTTTGAGGAGACTGAGAAAAAAGGGAGGAAAGCTGCAGACCACCTTCTGGGACCAGAATTTCTAACAGTATGCCTCAGCTGCTATGCCAGCAGCTCTGTCTCCCTGTTAACTTTAAAAGGAGTTAGGGTCTAATTCAGACTTAGATAGTTAACTTAACAGCTGCCTAAGTTCAGGCAGATATCTTATGGACAGAGATAGCTTACTACTATTTTACTGACAGAGATGCCCTTTTTGTGAAGCAGTAAAAAAAAATGTTCTTCAGGTTTGAAGGCTCATTATTCCCTGTTGCTGCTGGGATATTCATGTGTGCATCAGAACAACATTCAAATAGCCAGATCTAGAAAGGAATAAGTTTTAAGCATGGGCCATTAAAGTTCACGGACTGGCATGGAGGTCTTGCCCACTTCATCCTACCCAGCCACATCTTTTCTGTCTTCTGTCAGAATTTTGTCCAATGACTTTCAATTCCTGAGTAAGTTTGACCTCATGTACACTTATGAATAAAATACTGGGCCAATATTATCTGTTTAGCATAGTTGACATAATTGGAACTATGTTGAGTTACACCAGAAACTGGGCCATTAAATCTGTGAGAATGTTAGGGAGGCAAATGAATGATTAAATAGCCAAAAGAAGTTATCTGACTTTTAAAAGTGAAAGGTATCTCTCTATTATTAATCTTTTTATGTTATTAAATTAAAATTGATATTTCATGTAGAACGATCTTAACAAGCCAAAAAGATGTATATTTACCTTTACCTTAACTCTACAGCAACATTTCATAAGGGAAACAACCTTGCTTTATTTTATGGCATTTGATCTTCTTGAGATCTATATGTTAGCCAGCAATATTCAGTGAAGAGGAAAGATATTGCAGACCTGGTGTGTCATCTTTTTTCTCTTTAGTTAGCTACCTTCACCTTTTCAACAAATTAGTGCCTTGGAATTTAACCTTCGTCTCTAATCCATCTGAGGCTTCTTCTCATAACTCACTTCTGGATGAACATTAGTGGATACGAGTTTTCTCCCAGGGAGAGATATGCCATCCTTCTATTTTAAATCAGAAACTGCTTTTGCAAATTAGCCAGAGAAGACTGGCTTTAAGTGTCCTGCAAAAATCCTGCAGTAAACTCTCTGGATCTTTTGCTCTGCTTGCTTTAAAGTAGGTAGGGTAGAAGTGGACTTAAAGGGAAAGGAAATAGCAAAAGGAACAGAATACATATGTGTTTCAGACCTTTCACTCACAACAGAGGTAGACAACTGGCATAGCCCACGCTTCACTGAAATAATTATTTTGACCTTACAATAAAGTGAGCTGGTATAGATAGGAGCAAAATGAATTGACCAATACAATATCCAGAATGGTCCAACTAACTTTTGGCAATAATGAGCAGTTACTCTGCTACACATGGAAATATATACAGTTTTCTGGAGGGAAAGTTCAGCCAATTGTTTGGAAGTGGCACACACAGTACAGCTGATAGTACCTTTTATTTTTCTCTACGTGCACTGTTAATTAAATAGAGCACTTTAGTCTGAAAGACAATCAGATAAGTCCACAGGCTGATCAATATGACACTTTAAGCCAAGCCAAAAATATTGGAAAGAAAATATAATGCAGGTAAAAAATAAAAACAGTCTAATGAAAAGTCATAACAACCAGGAGATATATGGAAATGGAGTGAAATAAATTGCATGCAATTTCTTGACTGTTTAGTCCTGTTGATTACAATTTAGGGAATGTCCACTATATGCTATTGTGCATAAATTATTTATTCCATTTCTACATGAAAATAAGAACTTTGTTACTTTTAGTAACTATATCACACACACTTACAACAGAAAAAAAACCCTCCCTCTTTTTTTTCTTTTTTTCTTTTTTTTTTTTTTTTAAATACCATCCTGAATGTGAAATGAAGGCCTTTACTTGAAAGTAGGTGAATGTACCTCTTGAGGCTGAAGGCTGGCTTCTTAACTTTGACAACATCCAAACTCTTTTGTTGATATTTTACAATGGAAATTAAGCCTTACTCAACTTAACTGCCTACTTGCATAAGTGGAAAATCTGTTTTTTTATCTGAAGTTGCTGACTAGACTTTCAATTTTGATGGGCTGTATTCCTTCATACCATCTCATCTATTCTGCAGTGAAAGTTAATATAGATATATGGGCTGATGGATAGACTGATGACTAAATGAATATTTTAGATAAATTAAAGTATTGAAAGATAGTTACTGTAGATAATTTTTTTGAATTTGTTATAATTGTTTCTCTTTTCTACCCTCCATCAAATATTTTAGTGATGATGAGAAGCGGAGTTTTGCTAAATTTTAGGAGTGGAAATATATGAGACCAATATAGAAGAGGAGAGGGCCAATTCCTTAATTATACTGCAGAATGCTACAAAATATTATAACTGAAAAGGAAGGGCTAACCACTATCCCAAGTGAAAGGTCCTGGGTTTGATTAAATATTTAACAAAAATCTCTTCATAAGAAACTGCTGGCCAAGAAATGAGAAGCTGTTTTGCCTTCTGACTTTCATCTGGTAATGGCCAGCTCTGTGAAAAGTGCTTTTCTAAGAACAACATTAGTTATCAAAATTCTGATTATCACAGTGTCCTAAAACAAAACTGAATCAGCTCTTCATAGGGAATAAACATGAAGTGTAATAGTGGTGTTAAAGGTAAAAAAGAATATTTTTCTGTAGGGTACATGAAATAGAGAAATCCAGCTAAGGTAATGCAGTGTTAAAACAACCATGTCTAGAAGATAACTTCCTTTCTTGTCACTTTCATGGGAGAAACATAACCAGGGACTTTCTTTCACACTGAAAATTTGTCAGTCTCTATTCCTATTAAATAACTCAGTTTTGAATGAAGATATGATTTGGATCATACTATGAAGTGGGTTCATTTTCTCCAGAAACTGAGACTAGACATATTCTCTATTTTATCTTGTACACCTTCCACTGTTTGAAATACCAGTATTCCTTTCTGTTTCTAACTCACAAGAAATGAAACTTATTCTTTCTGACCCCTGTTAATTATAAAGGATCTCTGCAAGACCAGATCTGGTCTCTGCAGTACACCATGCCTCATGGTGCTCCAAAACTTGATCAGCATCTGTCACAGCCCCATGCAAAACAGAGTACAGTCATTTCTATTTTAAAATGTATGCATATATAAATTATAGTGGAAAGCTCATATATGTTTAGTTGTAACTTCTAAACACTCTTCAGTTGTAACTTATAAAAGTTGTTATAACAAGCAAAGGTAGACTTCATCTACAGTTTATTTCTGGTGACTTGGAACTAGCTGTCCTTTGGTTTCAAGTGTCCGTCACTCCTTTTACTTTGTCTTCCTCCTAACAGGTAGCTAACAAATTGAGGAAAGAAGGAAAGAGAGAGAGGGGAGAAAATCAGATTTCATTTCTCTAACCAACACTCTTCCACTTTGCACTCTGCTGGTGGTCATGGTAAGAAGAATCTTGTAGCAGCTCTACAGAACAGTAGGTTAATGTTCAGACTTCTGCTCATTTATTGTGTATTGCTGTTTATCCTTTGTTTAACAATGATAAAAATAGAAAAGATGCTTATCATGATGACTGTGGGGAAAAAAAAAAGAGAAAAAATAAGAAGGTAATTAATTTCAAGAGGTTCAATCTGTTCTTATTTCTCTTTGCCTGCGTAAATTTTTCACTTCCAACTTTGTACTGTGCTTCTGGTTAAGTAGTAACCTGATCAGGGAAAAAAAGGAAATAAATTCATCATTAAAAAGTATATATAGGTAGCCTGAGAATACAGGCTTATGTTTCAGCTGGCTCAATTTATAGTTGGTGGGAGTATACATGCATTCAGTCCTCACTTGTTCCAGTTCCAAGGTGTGAATAAAGACAAGTAGAAAATTTCTAATCTGCTGTAATAAACCGTGTTTGAGTGTGTATCCATATCCTACCTAGATTCAAGGCCAGGTGTTGGTATTAGATTACACAAGTAGTCAGATGCTCAAAAGAGAACACAAAGATTCAAGATGTTCTACAAAACCCAGAGACTCTTCAGCATATTTCTGAGCATCTTGACGATGAATCAGTTCTTTACAAAGATATATTAATTCAAAGCACACTTGCAATATTTTTTTTTTCTCCAATCACAGTAGAAAACATACAGGAATGAGCAGAATCACACAGACATTTTTTCAGCTGAAAAATCAAAACATTGTTCATAGCTCTTACCCAATAGGACAAAAAAAGAAGAAAATGGAAAAGTGGCACAGATGTTAGATTGAAGGGGCTGATTATTAAAGATTTTTGTCTTTCATTCAATTACAGATTTTAGGGCCATAGGAAAACCAGTTTATTTTTCCCCTAATTCACCAGTTTGCAAGCTATAGTCCACAACTTTTGATGGCCCAGGAGTTATGGTCAGGAATCTCTGGTCACTACACAGTACAACAGTGTTCTTGAGAGCATTCTAAATTGAATGCTCACTTGAATGAAGATAAGCATTTATGATGATGTATAATAAAAGTTACAAACAATATCCAAAATCTTTGGTAACCTATGTTGTAGGTATACAGTGAAGGCACTAATGTCTTGCTACTTCAAAGAGGAGTTAAAAATGTAAGTGTATGTTTTTGTGTTTGCATTCCAGGGCAGATTAGTCTTAAGTGCCTCATGCAGTCCTTGTTCCTGAATTCAATCCTGATCAAGTCTTATTTCTATTAAAGAATGTTATATCTTTCCTTTTTGGAAGGAAACTTGGGTGACAACATAAGAAAAAAATTGCAACAGTTGTTCTGGTCAGGAGCTTTCACAGACCATGACTTAAGTTCATCCCATGGGAAGAACCTGTCTCAAAGACAGACAAAGTCAATAGTATTACTCTACGTTGACCTAATTTTCAGAGAAGCTTAGCTTTCATATACATCACCCAAAACAGGATAAGATGTTGTTACATTTCATCTTTAGAATATAATTAAAGATGCATGCAGGGCACAAAACTCCAAATCCTTCCCTTACCACTACATTCTTTTAAGTGTCGTTCAAACCCATCCCTGAAGTATACGTTTGTATGGTGGTTTTGTTCTGTGCAAGCATATTGTACCTCAATTTTATTTCATTATCACACTACAACCTGTACTGACTGTAAAGTCACAGATGCTTGTCTAATCATATCAAAACTTTTTACTGTTCAGACTATGAGTACTTTGCTAGCTTTTTAAATTTTCCCCCACTATCTAAGCCTCCTTTTTTATATAAACTCTACCATTGTGTTGTATATTACGGAAATCTTTCTCTAATTTGATGTGATTCATTTTAAAATTTTTTTTCCATTTAACTATTGTGGCTAATTATACAGCAGATCCAAATCTGCATGAATTTTGCAGGCTGCTGCTCGCCTCTCCAGTTCTTTAATTTTCTATTATCAGGCAAATTACCCTAGTGTGGATTGTTAGTCCCTTCCCTCCCTGCCTTGGCCTCATATGCAGATTACAATCAGCCAAGGTCCATCCACTGGGTCATTCTATAAATCCTTTCTCAAAAGACATTTCTTTATGCTTGATGGCTTTCCATTTAACTATTCCTTCAATGTCCACTGTGCCCCATGCTACATAAATCATTAAGAACAGTCCAACTTCTTGGACTAGCTATCATGCAAGTGTCTACATATTCTGCAGCTTTAGAGTTACTCAGCAATCTAAACTGGGAAGACTGGATCTGCTCAGTACGATTTCAATATTGCCATGCATCTGAATCACTCGGCATCTGAATCATAGCCATATGATCATCTGTCTTTATAGTTCTACGCGTTTATATAGGGAGAGAGAGATTTGTTTAGTGGAGTGCAAATTTGCTGATCCACAAGACAACAGGAAAGCATTTTATCTTTTGGAGAAGTGATTCAGCCTCTCTATAATCTCAGGCAAATATTACCACAAGTTATAACTATGTTACATTTCTAAGATTTTTGTAGGAAAAAAAAAAAGTCTTGACAATTCTGCAGTATTAGTATGCCTCAAAAGCCATATGATCTCTCTCCTACACTCTCCCTCTGTCATTAACACTTGGATCATAACTTTGGGTTCTTAAAAGAAGTACATAGCAGGAAAGAAGCAACAGCACCATGAACAATTTGAGCACTACATAAAGCTTTCCATAAAGACTCTTCCTTTCACTGTTACTAAGGTTTGCTGTTTATGGCCGGTGGACTTAATTCTTTATAATCAAGGGGTTTCGGTGGAGATCCAGCAAAGGGCAAAGCACATCCTAACCACTATTCTACTTGCTATTCAGATTGCCCTGGATTTGATAGTAGATTTAAGCCAAAGTAGGTATGTTGTCTTACCTGCTCTTGGAAAGCTGTGTGTGCATGCATGCTGAGTTTCTGGTCACCCTGTTACAACTCATAGGAACAGTGGCTGGTTCTTCAATAGATGGACCTATCTAGCAGCACAGGACTGAGACCTGCAATTAAAACTTGATAGAAAGGATGAATATTCATTTTTCTCATTCCAGTGAAGGAAATTCTCAAATAAACAAATTGTAGGTTCTGGATCAATGCAAGGATCTATTATCCTTGAAGGCAGACCAGTTGCCTCCAGTCAATAAATTTCGGACCCACTCAGAGCTCAAATTACTGTAAATGATAGGGGAAAAAAAATATATCATGCTGCCATTTTACAGCTAATTCTGGGCTTGGCTATGTAAAGTTTACCAAGGTTGAAATAAACCCAGGTTACAAAGTTAAAATGAGTCATGCAGTGGTTCATTTTTCTTCCAGCCCAAAACATATTATTGTCAAGGAAGCCAAATGTGTTTTGATGTGCACGTTATACAAAGCCCTACAGGACATAACTGCATCACTCTGAGAAAAATAAGAAGCATGTAACTCCCCCCATAAAGTCCTCACTAAAAGAAAGTTGTCCAAAGTGCATATAATCAATGTGAAGGCATAGTTTACATTGGTTGTTAAACATGTCAAGCTCTATTAAAACTAATGCTTGTTTCCCAAAGTTAATGGAAAGAGCAACTCACAATGCCATTATTGAAAGAAGGAAAAAAATAAAATAAACAAAGGAAAACATGTATTTAGGCCGGCTCTTTCAAGATCCATCTTGTCTCAGGGTAGCATCAGACTTCTGGGACACTGTGGGCAGTGCTGTCCAGCATGACAGAGTGTAGTGGAGGTGCTTTGCCAAGCTGGGCTGTGTTCCAGCAGTGTTCCTGCTTAGTTAAACTTTACTGTGTTTCAGTTTTGTCATCACTGAAAGAAAGACAAAAACACCTAGTGCTGAGCAATTCTTGTTTGCTGCTGAGCTCATCACTTGAGACTCCTTTGTATTCAATGGAGGGAAATTGGCATTCCTGGGAGGTGGTTTGCTAGCTTTGCATTAGGTGTCTGAAATTGCTTGAATGAGTTACACTGTAAAAATGCTGTTTATTTCCATTGCTGTCTTTGGATATGAGCTGTGATGTCCATGAACTGGCTTGTACCTGTGTTATGCTCTTTGAGAGTAGCATCTACACTAAATAAAATAGTTTGTAGAGGCATCACTGGGCCAAATCTCCATCTGGGGCAAGCTGGATTGTTCACAAACTTCAGTGAATGCCACTGCTTTTTAGCAGAGGAAAATCTGTCACATTTTTCTCAAAGTCACTGGCTTTATTTCTCCACTTCTCTTATTTTAACAGTAGAGATGGTTTGAAATGTAAAGATACTGTTGGGCCTATGTTTGTTTAAAGAGCACTCCAAACTGTTTTTAAATTATTTTGAGAGTTGTTAGTTTATGGTAGGAATATGAACTTGTTTTTGCCCTCTGTGTAACATACAGCCATATGTCTTCCTCTTTGCTAGAGCTGTGGAAGTTTGGCTTCTCAGATCTGCAACCAGATATGGAGAGACTTAACCTGTAGCTCTGCTTTTGAACATATGAGTTTCTTGCTCTTCCAGATTTGCCTGTTTCATTCTCTGTGGCACTGACAATGATGCTGACCACCTTAGCATCACAAAACCACATTATTCTTTGCCATAGCTGTTTTGAATGCTAAATGCCTACAAGGTACATACTTTCAAGGGAGACTGGGAAAGTTCCTGGCAGAGAAATCCTTCTCAGATCACTGAATACTGGTACACTGCCCCAGTTCAGGAATCTCTTGAGCCCCAAGTGGTAAGGAGTTCAGAAAGGACTTAAAGACACTTTCTTCATCTACTTGGTCTGATCTTTTACCCTCCACGAGACATTTTCTTTACACCTCTGTCAGAGACGGGAGACTGAGTTGGGCAGACCTCTAGTCTGATTTATTTTAACTCCCAGTTGTTCTTAAGTATTCAGGTCACAGGTTGTGTTTGTGTGTAATCACTGACAAACATGACTATTGTTTCTGCAGTCTGGAGAGAACATCTCCAGTCTTTTTGAGGCACTTTTTGTCTTTTTAAAAATGTTATAATTCTGGGAACATACAGAGTATCCATGTCTACCTGCATTTTGACACTGCAGAAATATTAAACAAATAATTTGGTTGCTAGTACAAGAGTCATCTTTATGCTATCAACTGCAAATCTTAATCAGAAGATTAAACTCAGCTATCCTGATGTAAAATTGGTGTAATTCCACTTCACCAGTTTCTCCTCTCAATTACACTGGTTCAAAGCTGGTGAGTTGGACTATTTTATTGCCACATTTTTATACTACAGAATTAAACTAACTGTGAAAAAATACAGACAATATCTCGGTTAATACTCAGTCAGGAAGAATGGGTTTTTGATGAAATTTAAAGCAGTATTTGTGCATGGTAAAAATATGTTCAAGGGTGGTTACATGCATAGGGACTCACATAGACAGAATAGAGGAAGGAAAAGAAAGAAGGAAAAATTCAGGTTCAGGGGTTATTGCCAATTACAGGTATGTGATGGAAAAAATATACCTGAACACTGCTTTAAAATGGCATTTTCTCTATCAGTATCACTAGTCGATCTTCAAGGTCACTGGATTAAGGGGTCTAAATTTGTTTTTGCACACAATCTGGAGAGCAAAATGATCCTTTCTGACACTGAGGGTTCAAGAGTCAAAACTCTGGTTGACATGAATCCATGAAGATCCACTGAAATCGAAGAGGCTTCTCTGGCTACCTCTGAGTAAGATTTCTTTCAGCAGTGTTAAAAATTGGAAGAATCTGGAGGTTGATTTTAAACAGTAAATTGCAAATAAATCTATGAGAAAATATTTCACCATGGTGGTATGGAATTGGACTTATGAAGGGGATTTTAGTGTGTTCAAAGTACCAGGAAACTAGAATTACTGGACCCTCAGGGGTCCATTCAATGTCATGTTTCTGCAGAAATGAAACATAAGAATGTGTGTAATGCAATTCATGCAAAGTACCTATCCATATTGCTATGACTGTCCCCTTTTCTCTCTGGAAAAAAAATCAAATCAATAGCAATGTTTCAGCAACAAAACAGGCTGTAGGTGTATATGAGCAATACAAAGGAAGATTTACCCCAGATTCTTTCTCCCATCTTCACTTCCTTGTCTTTGATTCCCTCCACCCCCAGCGCATTATTTCAGTTTCCATAAAGCCCAGCTTCTCCTGATTTACATCTCCCTGCCTCACTTTTGCCAACGTTATTTTAAAACTCATTTACAAGGTCCTCTATACAGCTTTTTTGTTATAAAGCAGAAGTTATATATTTGTAAATATAGTACTTTTGCTGAGAAACATTGAGTATTTTCTTACTAACTGAAAGCAATTCTTTGAAGTGAAAATAATACCTTGGCACCAGCAATCATAGGACTAAAGTTCATTTTGGAATATGCCAACGTATTCAGACTGTTCCAATACCTGTTACTGGGAAAGAGACCCTTCTTTGGACATATAAAAGAAGACAGTATCCTGGTACCTGTACCCACATTGTCTCCTTTTCTCCTGTCATTATGTTCATTCAGATATGGATCTGCCTTTGACTGCAAGCTTCTATCAAGCAGAAAAACAACAAATACTTTTTTTTTAATCAGGGTTTCCTCATTTTTTTTTTTATGGGGGTTTGACTCAATACATGCCATCCTAAGTTTGCTTTTTATTTGCCCTGGTCTTTCTGTGTCTTTGACTACACTGGTGAGGGAGGGAAGTTGTGGTATGCATACCATGTAATACAGGTAATGGTAAATTACAGAATAGTAGACTTCACTTGTATGTAACAGTAATGAGATCATTGTGGTGACTTGACTGCTTCACAGTGTTTGTTTGTTTGCTTTTTTCTGCCTCCCAAAATACTCCAGGGAACTTGTCTTTCACTACCACTGGATAATGGCCAATTCTGAAGAAATAAACCCCAGATGGGGAGATGTTCCATATTGATTCTACTGGAACAGAGATTCAAATTAGATTCTTGCATATAGTTGCTATGAAATGCTGCAAATATTCCCTGTTTTAGCACCATTTCATTGATAAGTGAGTAATAGTAAATTACTTCACCAAATCTGAGTCTGGACTATCTGAGTCTGGATGACTAGGGTCTTCACTATTGTGCACTTGATCCTATGGACTTCTCTATGGTAAGTTATGCAAGTAAGCATGATAATTTCTTTCAATATTTCTCTGACATCCGAACACTTTAAGCTCAGGGATTTCCAGAGCAAGAAGTGCTTTTCAGCTATTTAGAAGCCATCTTCTTTTTTCTTTTTTCTTTTTTTTTCTTTTCTTTTTTTCTTTTTTCTTTTTTCTTTTTTCTTTTTTCTTTTTTCTTTTTTCTTTTTTCTTTTTTCTTTTTTCTTTTTTCTTTTTTCTTTCTTCTTTTTAATCTTTTATCTTTTTAAATTTTTTCTTTTTTCTTTATCTTTTTTTTTATTTTTTCTTTTTTTATTTTTTCTGTAAAACTGTTCATGCTTCCCCATGAACTCACATCAGCTTTTATCATTCAAAAAGGACAGAAATGTGTTGCAGATCAAATGATATGTCCTTTAACTTTGACACTGAGACCATCATCTAAAGCCCTGATTCTTTGCCTCAGTGGCATGAATTACAATTGCTCTGGTTGGGGTGGAGGATTTTTCAGGCCAAATGCAATGCACCTACCCAGATGCATCTCACCATCTACACTAGATGAAGTCCTCTAATGCCTCTTTGTCTCTAATGTCCCTAATTCTTCTTAGAAGCATGAAAGGAGATTATACAATATGCCAATAGTTCCTTTTAGCAAGAAAGCACCTATTAGCTAATGCTTTTACAGCAATTTTGGATAGTGTCATTCCACCAAACCCAGTACGGTAATCTCATTTTATACTTGCTGAGGGTTCACCTCTATTCTAATCAGGAGACAGTTGAATCTGCTCACCCATATCCATACTGGTGTCTCAGGACCCAGGAGGTGAAAAAAAATCTACCTGGGTTCTCAATCGTGTGAAGCAACCAGAGTGTTTTATCGCCTAGTGTCCTTTACACCAGTGATTAAACAGTACAAAACAAACCTTCAAAGGTAATTAAGAGCATTAATCTGGTCATAGAAACTCATTCTGGTGTCTATATTCAGTAGGAAGCATCTACTAGACAAGACTATGTTGGTGGTAAATGGATGCAGGGACATATTCAGCCCACTTAAAGCATCTATATCTAAAATTTTAGGTTGTCTGACTTTCTCACCTTGAGTAGAGGTTGCTTTTATGAACCACAGTCAGTGAACTGAATTTAGCTTCAGATTCTGTTGACTCGATGTGAACTAGGTACCAAAATAGTTTTTGAAAAAATGGATATACATAGTAAATGGGCCATGTCTTTAATTATATTTTTTTTTCCCAAACCAAAGGAAATATTACTTTTATAAACAAAATTGAAGTCAGGGTGGTCTCACTACAAAATTACTTGTGCTGCTCTGAGATGTATCAATCCATGTGTGATCACTGTGATTAGACTCTATACAGCTGTACAAATTTGGAAAATTCAAACAGCCATTGAAAAAGATATTTTTTAAAGTTTGTAAACAAACATCCCCATGAGTTGGGAAAAAAAAAAAGTAAAAGTTACATGTGATTTTATGATTTTTATTTTATTTGAGCTCATCATTAAAACCTCACTGCTTCTTCCTTCTGGTGTCCCATTAAAATCTTTCAAGCCCTGTTCATATTTCTGTTATCCACAATCAATTCTCTGTCTTCCAGTGATCCTGCTTTAATATTTGCATGCAGCTGTTGTTCAGTCTTCATTTTATTAAGCTGATACTTATTGACTTGTTAGCACAGAGACAATAGCAATAAGACCTTATGCAAACAGAGTTCTTGGATCTTTCATGATAGCATCTATTAACAAAAATGAAAGTTTTAGTCTTAAAGTAAGAAGGAATTTTTTCTCTCTGGTACTGTAACATCTCTAATTTGTCCTTGTGGCTACTTCATTTCTTCTAAGGAAATCTGAAAGAAAACCTTTCAGTGTGGTGTATTTTTATTTATAAATGCAAATAATTAGATTCTATATTATTTCCTTTGTTCTGCTTTGCCTTGCCCTCTTGACCTTGATTGCTGTGGCACAGGCTGCAGGAGCAAGGCCCTGGTTTCCATTTGTCTGGAACTATGTTTGACTTTAAACAGCATGGTTTTAAAATAGGAAGAAATTATGGTCAGTTTGAGGCAGCAGAATTCTTGCACAGGACACGGATCCACCCAAGATATACAAACATTTTGGAAAATAAGCTTCAGCAATCTTCCCCCCTGCCACCCTGAGTTGTCTTGAAGGGTGCATTTAAACGCTTAGACTGTCCTGAAATGACTTGTGCTATGTCTGCCGAATTTACTTCTTTCCTTACACAAAGAGACACATAGACACAAACATATCAGGTTTGTTTTTTTTTTTTTTGTGCTCAGAGAAAACAAACCAGTGTAAGCTGTAATAGAACTGCTAATGAAGTGATGTTATCTACCAACCTATTTAAAATTCTGTTCTCTTTCGGTTTTGCATTTGGCGGGGTTGTAATTTTAACTTTCAAGTGCAGTCTCGTTTCTTCTCCTTAGTCTTCAGCTTTCCCATACTACCATATGCAGTCCACACACCCACATATGCACACAAATCACAGTGTCTTGACTGGAAAGGATAATTTATGCTTCAGTGCTCTGTCTTGAGTTGCTTCCATTTGATGTCACCTGGTGTATGTTTGTTTTTCAGGGGGCAGAGCCTATAGTGTTTTCTAGAAGCCTAGAGATGGCATGGGGGCATGAAAAACCAAGACATTTGCTGAGGTGGACGTTGTAAGGATATGTTATTTGGAGGAAGACAATGTGAAGGGGCCAGGTGAAATAACTCCTTTATTGCAGTTTGTGTATATATATGTTTTTATAAAACATTCAGTACAAAGGTGATTGACACCAGTGAACTATGTCATAATCTGGACAGGGAACTCATCATAGTATTGGTTTAATAATTCTTGGTCAAATATCCATAAGGTATCATCTATTGATAGATCTAAATTAAATACACATTCCTACTATTTGTTCCATTTGGTAATGTCTTAAGAACATACAAACAAGTTACGAAGAATTATAGGGTATGTTAGGATAATAGCAATCAAATATTTAATATTTAATAAGGCACATTGAGTCAGTTCATCTGTTTCAACAGCAATCTCATACATTTTTTTGAATGATTATTCACTGCACTTGTTTTCCTATTGCCTTTCCTAATCTACTTTTAAATGTCTGAACAATGAAACATCTGCTGGAGAATATCCCAGCATTCCCTGGGAGAATCATACGAGCCAACCAAATATTTCCATAGTATATATTTCAGGTGATCATTTGCTCTATGTAATGCTCTGTGTCTTCCATCATGACTACACTGCTCTTTCTACCTTAATCTTTTTTACTTTTTTTGGCACTGTCTTTAATTGGACAAAAACTTTGTTCTTCAGTAGTATGGGTAAGCATTTTCTGTAAAGGTTTCCTTCTAGTTTTGGATTGGAATAAAAAATTTAGAATTTTCTATGATTTCTATTGCTTATAGTTCTTTAAAAAAATCATTTACTCTAAACAAAACTTTATTAGAAAGACTTTGGAAACCTTCCTCACCCTCATAGATGCACAGACTGGTTTTCTAGTCTTTAATAAAACAGCAAGCAAAATGAATTCTCCCTAAGATGGGATTTGTTTGTGAGTATTTTGCAATAAGTCTAATTCTAGATATGCTTTCATGAGAGCTACATACAAATAAGGGATCATTTCAATGGATTACAACCAAAGTCAACGACTGATGTCAGAATTCAGGAATCTGGTAGAAAGCAGCACATAACTGCAAAAGGATTTACATTTGAGTAATGGATTCAGCTTTATTTAAGTAATAGGTTCTCTTCTGTAGGGTACGAAAAGGTAGCTATGATGCAGAGGGCATGAATATACTCTATTTGTGTGCATGTGTGTGTGTATGTATATCATTTTCTTAAATTATTCTGGATAGATGATTAAGAGATAGGAGTATAATCTCAATCTCATGCAAACCTTTGGATGAAATAATTGTAACTGCAATGCAGAGACTAGAAAATGAGAAGGTCAAACTAGGAGGGGAAGAAACAGGTGAGTGATGGTGGTGAAATAATCAATTTGCAGTGAAGCATATGGAAAATTAAACAAAATGACCTGACTAAATCTATCAAAAAGATAAATATTGAGTGCTTGGCACTCAATCTATAGTAACTTCAATAAGTCCTTATGGAAAAGACTTGGTTTCTGAAGGAGATGGATACAGATGAAAAGAAAGTCCATCTCATGATAACGACCTTAATGGTTAAATATTCTCTTAGCTGACAAGCTTTCTGCTTTAATTCTTTCCTCAAAGAATGAAGACAGTCTGTACACAGCAGTCCCCTCAACAGCAATGCTTCTCACATGAAGACACTTCAAAATGTGGGACTTTTAGCAGATTTACCAGCACTGTAGTCTAGTCAGGGAACGACATTATCATTTCTACCCTAAAACACAGGGTGCAGCATCAGACACCTTGGTTCATGAGCAGGCAATTTGTTTCCAATTAGAGGACAGTGAGGATGGGTAGAGTTCAGAAACTGAAGGACATAGGAAGGGTCAGTACCTTAAGGGCTGATTTACTGAAGGACCACTTGATCCTGGGAAAGGTCTTAGAACAATAGGAATGAGTAAATATCTTTCCAGCTAACCAAGGGATAAAACAGAGAATTCTCCTTGTGCAGAGCATGGGGTAAGGCTGTTGACTGTTTTTATTGTCTTTCCTGTTCTTATATTATTTTAGCGGAAATGCATGTTCTTATCAGGGAAGTGTTGCTCCTGCACACACTCTTTCCATCATATCCCAAGTGAGATTTAATTCACCTCGATATATGTGGTGGGATTCAACTCACAGACTGAAAACCTGAATGTAGATATTTAAATATAAAGGTCTACTTCTGAACTAGATTTCTAAACTCCTGTTACAGTCAAAAGAAATCAGAGATTTGATTGAGCTCTTTAAAAGAAGTGTCTAATGACATTCAATATGCTCTAGATAATTGCTTCTGGCTTCCAAATCCCAGTCCAGAAGGGTAGAAGCATTGTACAGTCTTGCCAGACCCATGTGGATGTTTCATACTCTCTCATCATCTCAAATGACAAGAGATGTTTCATTTTAGACAGCTGAATCAAACTGCTAGTTTACAAACATAATAAAGCCTACAGAGCTATTCAGCTTATGAAATTTAGTTATGTGTTTTAGGACTAAATACGTAGCTTTCTGGACTACCTCTATTTAGATCAACATCTGTTGACTACTATGGGAACTTAAATGTGTACTTTCTATGTGGACAGCTTAACACCAATGTCTTCATCATTTCTGTGGCTCTTCACTGAACTTGATCCAGTATGCCCATACCTCTCTTGTACTGCAGAGCCCAGAAACAGACACAGTACGTCAGATGTCTCAGCAGTGCTGAGTAGAGGGGAAGGATAACCTCCTTCGACCTGCTGGCAATGTTCTTCCTAATACAGCCCAGGATGTTGTTGGCCTTCTTTGCTGCAAGGACAAATTGCTGGCTCATATTCAATTTCTTGTCCACCAAGACCCCTAGGTCCTTCTGTGCCAGAGCTGCTTTCCAGCCGATTGGTCCTCAGCACATATTAGTACCTGGGGTTATTTTTCCCCAAGTGCAAGACTTTAGATTTTCCTTTGTTGATCTACTCACGTTGTCTCATGATGCCTTCTTCATATTCTGGAAATATTTATTCGTTTGGACTTCAAAGTAACTATCTTCCTGACTTGAATACCATTGTGAACAACCTACAGTTCATCAAACTCATTTGAAGGATCAGAGTTCTTTTGCTGCATGTGCCCAGAAATGTACCAGTTTGACAGGCTCTTTACCTTTTTCCTACTTCATAGAAAGAATATCCCTTCCATAAGTCCTTTGAAGAGTCTGATGTGTTAAAAGTACTCTTGTAGAGTCTATTGAATGGTAAAAGAATCAAATCTCTCAAAGCATTCAATTACAGTTAGAGAATGCCAGTTTTATAGCAGCATAATGACCCAGAGGAATCACTCAAGATATGGGAGACCGTGATAAAATTTCTTCACCTAGAAGCTCCCTCTTTCCAGGAAAGTGCTCCAGATGCTCTTAGTTCAGGGGTCTGCATTCAACAGGATTGCCTGATGGGGAAAAGCCATATGATGTGGCACCAAGTTACAGAGATTTTCATCCTTTATAAGCTCTAGCCTGTTCATTCTCTGCCTTGGGAATAGCAAAAACTAATGAATAATGATGTATGCATTTCCTGTGTTCTGAACTGTGCATGTGCTCATCAATTATCTTCTTATGAAAATCCACAGATGTAGTAGGTAGCCTGCTACAGTCTTTTCTTTTCTCCCTTTTTTTCCCCTTATTCACTCTCTCTGCCTTCTGCTGCCTCTGCACATGCTTGTCTCCTTCTTCTTGTCTCCTCTCAAGGCATGAGAGCCAAGGAAGTCTCAGATTTATAACAACTGTGTGATACCTACTCTACCACCATGTCAATTTAATTTGAACCAATTTGACAACCCTGATACTAACACAGGATTGGAGACCACAATGATAGTACAACATCCGTCTCTTGTTAAGCTTCCTGCACCTGCTATTGCTTCTCTCTGTAATTGCCCTAGATCAAGAGACCGATTGTAAATGTGTTAAGTTTTGCTGACAACACAAAGCCGGGGAAACACAAGAACCCAGGCTTAAGAGGCAAGGAAAATTCAACAAGATTTTCTGGGCTCTGAGCTGTTATGCAGCAAATGAAATTCAGTATTGACAAACACACATTAATGTAATTGGCCAAGGGAAGTGTGGGACCAAAAGAGAAAAACTGCTGACTAGGAAAAAGAATGTTTTTAAAGGGATGCTAATATATGGTTCATCTCAACAGCCCGCACCAAAATCACTGTGCAAGTGCAGAGAAAGTCTTTGAATGTGGAATAGCTCTTCACCTGCCTGAGAGTTCTACATATTCCCCATTTCTGAAGTATTTCACAGCATTTCAGTAGGTGAAGCTATTGCCTAAATGGGAAATGGAGGCCACATCACCCAAATCTTATAAAAAATCACAGAATGTTTGCAACAAGTAACTTTTGTCACTTGCAACCTAAGCACCAATGCTTTCTGTGGGATTTATGCTTATGAAATCAACATCCATAATGGTGATGAATTATTAGATACTCTGTTGAGCAGCAAAACTGCTCAATATTTTTCTCTTTTTGATAGAGTAACCTACATACACTTGACTGTGCTATTGCCTGAATGGGTTGTGTGTGTGTGTCCCTTTGAGCTGGGTTATTTGAGGACTAGCTTATCACAAATAAGTAAGGAAGTGATTCATCTCCCCTAACTTCAGTTGTCTAAAATTTAGAGGCCAAAGTCTGATCTCATTACCTAAGACTTCCTTCATGAGAGTCCAGAGCAGAGAGAAACATACATTTTCCAGAGATTGATTCATATTAATCTAGCTTTGATATATATCTTAAAGTGAGTCAATCACTCCTAGAAGCATTTATTGATCAATTCATCTATGTTCGGACAAATGAGTCCCACCTAGTAATCCAAACTGTTCCATTAGAAACATAGCTTTTTAATTATTTCTTTTTCCATCCCTTCTCTTTCTTCTTTCCCAGCCTTCATTCACAGCAAATTGCCATTTTTCTTCACCTGACGTATGTGTCGTGAATTTCAGTGCCATGAATCCCTTGGATTGAAAAGATGAAGCCATGCATATCACCTACAATCTAAGAAAAAGGACTTCATTTCAATGGTGGGCTGCAGTTCATAAGGATCAATGACTCTCCTTCTCTTTTTGGACTGGCTCACTTTTCTTGCCACTTTGAAAACTTCAAATTTTTGACAGTACTTTGCTACAGTATCACAAGCCCTGTCCTGTGGCTGTTTTTAATTTCTTTTGTAGTCTAGTGCTCTCTGCATAAATCTGCATGCTTGCATGGGTGTGTTGAGTTCACTCAATATTTTCCTAAGGGCTTGTCTGTTTACTGCAATATGTCATACTTGCAATGATGGTCATTCTTGCCTTTACATGTGTGTTTGCAGCATCGGTCCTGAGGTTTGCATGCTATTTCATTTCCCTCAGAGTCCTTGAACCAGGGCATGAGTAGGAAATGAAAAGGAGATGATTATTTTAGCCTGAGTGCAGCACAGGGATATGAGAAAATGTTGAAAAGTACAAAATAAGCTATGATCCTACAGGCTATGAATGAAATTTCTCCAAGCAGGGAAGGTTTTTGTTCTTTAAAATCAAATCTCAGTGACTGAATTTGGGCCATCATTAAAAGTTGGCTATGCAAGCCAACTCCCGTTACTTAATCATGTTTGCATGCTCAGAGTGTAGCTCTGCTTTTATGCTTTCTTGGTACACAGGCTCACCCTCTAGACCATACTCATCAGTTATTCACACTGATGGTGGCTTGATTCACAACTAGAATGAGCTATGAGGTCAGTGAGGTAGGAAAATTGAAGCACAAGAATCAACCCAGATGCTGAGTATCTGGATACAAATTCTTTCCCCTGTTGGAAATATGGACATGACTGATGATTTAATTCACAGATCAAGCTCCAGTCTAGGACCAGAATTATGCTAGGGTAAGCGTAATAGAACCTGGTGAATCTCTCCACTAGCATTTACATCATGGCCTTAATCCTCTTGCACTTCAGACCTTATCTATGAAGTGTGGACAAAGCCCCATGATATGAATGACAGGAGGGCTTGAAATGGCCTGACAATTATTCCATCATATGAATAAAGGAGCACATAAAGATGATGTTAATAAAGGGAAACTAGAGAAAAATTTTCTCCCTCTCCTTACTGCTCAAAATTGCTCCATAATGATAATACTTGTTTCAGACCTCAATATTTCATAAGGCCATGTTTAAGGGTGTGGTCAAAATAAATTTCTGACTACTTCAGGGAAAAGTTAAAGGTGAAAAAAAAATGTAATTTTAATAAGCATGAAACATTCATTGTTCACTAATGGTCATTTTTTACTAAAAACTCTAGCAACTTATCAAGGCTGCAGATTATAATTTTCTTGTCATTTTAGATGGGAATGATGAAGTTAACAAGGGAGGTGACAAAATATACTTCTACGTGCCTCTAGCAATTAGACTCAAAACTGATGGGTTAGTATAATTGAACGGTAAATTCTTATATCATAATCTTTTTGAGGACTCCAATCCTAACTCTGGTAGGTTTTGTTAACCCTATTATGATAGATTGGGAGAATAACTGAAATGCAAATATAAAATTGAGTATTACAAGGACTCTGCATGTTTGCATGGTATCTTCTGTTTGATATTCTCAAATCCCTTTACAAAAATAAACCTCAAAATCTCCACTCACTCCTAGCCCATTAATCAGTGCTTTTGCTCCACTTACTAATTTGATCAGTTTTGGTTTCAGAATAAACAGGAACAGCACAGGCAAGAGTTTAGGACAGGAAGGGCACTCCTTGGAAGACATTAGCAAGCTGTGAAAATCAACTTTTTGGCCTAGAGTAAGAGTTTACTTTTCTAATTCTCATTTTATATCACGGAGGGAGGTGAGGCAGCATTTCCCCCAGAACAGAAGAAGATAATTTATCAGCTGGATTCCTACCGACTCTTCAAACAGCCTATTGTGACCTTTGGTTACTAAACCTTTTGACTGTTAGTTAATTTCAGCAGTGGGGAGGCTATTAGCTGACCGGCTAGATTCCCTGCCCGGAATCTGCTAACCAATGACCTGTGATCTGGGCAATAAAACTGAAATTACATCTTGACAATAAATATATTTTCACTTCTAACACAATGAGAGGTGCCATCCTGCCTAATTTTTTTGATTTTTTAAAGGTATGCCAGAAGACATTTTGCTGTGTCCTAATGAAATAACCTGATCTTGGTCTTTATCCACCCATGAATATCTTCTAACATAGGCAATTGATGCCAGGGATTTATGGTGGTCTTGGGGATAGAAAGGAGGGAGATGGGAAGAAATAAATAGCAGCACCAACACAATATGCAAGTCAAAAGAATAAAAATTATAATTTCAATCTTGTTACTAAAAGGAAAAGAAAACTTGGCTTTGGAAACTGCATATGTTTATCAACAACCATCTTAATGATTACTCCCTGAATGTGCATTTGTGTATAAAAAAGTGGGTGTAATTTGGTCATCAGAAGGGACTCAAACCATCTGTTCAATACTGAAAGAATAGTCCTTTAGCAGTAGAACTAGAAATTATTCCAGTAAACTGTAAGAAACTTATAAACTGTGATACCTCATCTAGCAATGCTGACGGCTATCAGGAAGGAGAATAGGGGGTAAGACGTAGCTACTTCTTAGGTCTGGTGCAGGAGCATTCTTGTAGGAAGAATGCTTCAAGTTGCTGCTCAGATGGTTTTGGTTTTAGCATGCAAATGCTTAGTCAGCAGTCTGACATGTTCATAGCTCTATAGTGAGAGCTCAGAAATTTAAAGAAATCTAGAGAAGTGTTAGTGATCCAAATCCTTTTGAAATCCACTGTGATTTAGTAGCCCATTTTCTTTAAACTTCATCCCACATGCCTAACTACTATAAAATGTGCCTACAATTATCTCTAAGTACTCAAAACTGAGAAGCAACATTTTTTGGTACTGTCTGGATGATCAAAATATTTCATGGAAGCTTTTTATATATATTTTAGGAAATTATTTTTTCAAATAATTTCTCTATGTAACTTTACTGTTTCTGCTGTGCTTGACTTCATTATATTTTTATAGGTTAGCATCTTCCTCATCACAAATACTCCTCTGGATGACTGAAAGCAAATTGTATGTAGATTTCAAAGATTAGTTATAAACCAGCTCAATTTCTTAGAAAACAGAAGGCTTTTTTTTTTTTTTTTCACAGGAAATTATTTTTTAAGTGAAAAAGCTTGGTTCAGTTACAATACAATATCAATACAAATAATAGGGGTTTTTTAGCAAAAGTTCCACCCTCAAATAAACAAAAACATCCAAACTAGAAAGACCCAAAGGAGAAACAATGTAGACTGAACTGAAATAGAAAGACTTTCTCTATTTGCTTTGTAAGAAAAATGATATGCACACAAAAGATATTTAAGCTAACTTATCATTACCCCTAAACTAAATATTCAGTTCTTCCTGCAATTATGTGGCCAATTTTTCCCCCTCTCTTCATTTTGTATGTTTAATTTGTATTATTATTTCAAAATCAAAATGCAAAACTTGAGTTTTGAGACAGCTAAGAAGAAAAAGAAAAAAACAAAAAGCCTTAAAATTTCAAGGATCTCATGTGACTGGGTCTTGACTCTGGTTTTACGAACATTCGAGGTTTTCAAACTACACCTTTGTTTAAGAAAAGACAAGATAAAAGCTCTTCTTGAATGTTATAATGTATTTGCTCAACCATCCCAGGTAAACCACACTCTTCTAAGACTCATTCACAAAGCAAATGCCACAGAGGAATTGAGCAACTCAAGACTTCAAATCACAGCCCTCCAAAATACGTCTGACTTTAGAAAAAGAAAAAAGAAAAGTGATTTCAGGTTGCCATGCTACATTTAACAATCAGTGCTTAAAACTCTGCAGTCTGGTTCCCCTTGTCTAATCTGTTTGTCAAAGTTCTCCTGGCATTTAGAGAGCGCAGATGGAGATAGCCTTCAGTCTAATGAGTTTGTGGTTAAACTTAGAGGTAATATATTTTCATTATAGGAAGTAAGATTAGATTCAAATACTGTAACTACAATATTGACAGGCAGGGGCCCTGTAGTCCAAAGTTTTTATAACCCTTAACTCTTAATATTTTAAGGAGCTAGGGAAAAAAACAACAAACCGAACTAAACCAAACCAAACCAAACCAAAACAAAACAAAACAAATCAAAGGAAGAAAAGAGAGAAAAAAAAGTTTTACAATGCTTTCTCTATGCACTTTATGATTCAGCTATGCCAATACTGTGGTTTAAAGTCAAGAGCTCAGTTAAAAGTAGCAGGCTCTGAAGAGGAATAAGCCTTCACTGAGTTTCAACATTTCAAAGAAATGCATGAGACCTTTCTATATAGTTCTTTGTTTGTGGTGTGTGCATAGCTATACATCTTCTCCTGAGACCTTCTTGTGGTGCGTTTAAACTGTGATTATTCAGCTGGTTTCATTAGAGTTGATTCCTGTGTGTGACAGCAGGATGAAGCTGTAACCTAAATTCAGCCCATGTAAGCTTAAGATTTTAAAGACATGGTCTAAGGTAAAAGCTCAATCAACTTCAATCCACTCTGGAGGAAGGTTGGGAGCTCAACAAGGTCAGACAACCTAAGATCTCTGTGATACAGCAAGAGTGCAGAATTGTCTTTCTATAAAGACATCCAGGATTGATGGCACTTTTGATTAAAGTGTTTCAGGTAGGCAGATGGATGCCTCAAGAAGGGGACATGATTTTGGGTTCCAGTAGAAAACAAAACAAAAAAACCCAAAGAAAGCCTCCAAAACTAGGAGCAGGATTTTACCTATTTTATTTATTTGGGTTTTTTATCTATATTGTATCAGAAATAGTGTGGCCAGCAGGACTAGGGAAGTGATTGTCCCCCTGTACTCAGCACTGGTGAGGCCACACTTCGAATACTGTGTTTAGTTTTGGGCCCTTCAATAACAAGAAAGACATTGAGGTGCTGGAGCGTGTCCAAAGAAGGGCAATGAAGATGTTGAAGGGTCTAGAGCACAAGTCTTATGAGGAGTGGCTGAGGGAACTGGGGCTGTTTAGCCTGGAGAAGAGGAGGCTGAGGGGAGACCTTATTGCTCTCCACAACTGCCTGAAAGGAGGCTGTAGTGAGGTGGTGGTCTGTCTCTTCTCCCAAGTAACAAGTGATAGGAAAAGAGGAAATGGCCTCAAGTTGCACCAGGGAAAGTTTAAATTAGATATTAGGAAAAACTTCTTCACTGAAAGAGTAGTCAGGCATTGGAACAGGCTGCTGAGGGAAGTGGTTGAGTCCCCATCCCTGGAGGTATTTAAAAGACGGGTAGATGTGGTGCTTGGGAACATGGTTCAGTGGTGGACTGGGCAGTGCTAGGTTAACGGTTGCACTTGATGATCTCAAAGGTCTTTTCCAACCTAAACAATTCTATGATTCTATAATTCTATTTTATTTCCCACAAAGAACTTTTCCCCTCCCCATTCTTTCTCTGGTTTGTACTTTGCAGACTTTCCCCTAAGTTCAAGGTTGATGATGTAATTGTGACTGAAGGATATGCAGTATCTAGCTTCTCTTTAGAGGCTTTTTTGTTAACACACCACATTACTTTTCTTGCTTGTCATTACATCCTGCCAGATTTTTTGGCACCATATTTTTTTTTTGCTTCAAATTTACTAGTATGCATTATTCATTGGAAAAAAAAAAAAGGAAAGAAAAAAAAGAAAGAGAGAAAAAAAAAGAATAAAGGGAAGAATAATTTGCATTTCCTGATTGGAAGCCAGGGATTATTCATCATTGCCCTGTACATCTCTTATAAAGATGATAAATGAAGGCATATTAACTGAACCCTAAACCAAAATAATGTGTTTTTCTAAAAGTTTTGCAGAGCTGAATTTCCATTGTAATTAGTTTACTTTTTTTAATCAAGTGCTGTTAAACCACCATCAAAATGAAAGCTGAATTGTGAACTGCTTAAAGGAGGTGGGAGAAAGTAATGGACTATTCAGTGGGTTTTTCCTTCCTTTTTTACTACTACAGAAAATAAATAAATTTACCATCTATCTTTAAAATGAAAAAAAAAAACCCAACAAACTAACACAGAAAAAAAAACCAAACAACCCAAACCCAACACAGATAAACCAAAACAAACCAAAGACAAGAACAACAACAACAACAAAAAGCTTATTCAAGGAAATAAAAGGCTTTGCTGATGAAGAATTAAGATAAAATTGCTTACTCTGGACAAATGGATGACTGCAGTGCCTACAAACTTACTACACAGATTTCCCTCTCAGGGATCTTAATGATCACTTATAGTCCTAAGAAAAGAAATTAAGAAGAGATTGGTATTTCATCATTTTTTTGCTGACTTGATTTACTGAGCCTGGTCAAGGTTTCAACAAGACACTTGGCCTCCAACACAGGCAGGAACCCACAATGCTGTTGTTCCCAGCCATTCCCTCTCCTCAGCTGTGCCTCTCCTGCCATGCTGTATAGCTGATTTCTGCTCTCAGCTAAACGGCAAACTATCCTGTATGAGATGTGATCTTTCAGCAAAGTAAAGCCACTTTGTGGTGGTGAAATTGTAATAAGGAGACAGTTGGACCAAGTGAGACCCCGGGGACAAAAAAAATAATAAATTTTTTGTGTGTAAATGTTTTGAAGAAAAGTGGTTGGTTTGGTTTTTTTAAAAATGTGTTTCCCATATAAAATTTAATGTTCCCTAAGGGTTCTCATTTTCAGCAAACCACAACTAAAAGGATCAAAGAAACTAAGCAAAACAGGGCCACTGAAATTTCTTCAGTTTATATCTACTGGAAGTACTCTCTCTTGTCTGTCTTTGCATTCCCTTTTTTTTCAAATCTTCCCTTTTCTTCCCTTCCTTTTTCTATAACATTTCTTTTTTTAAAAAAAGAAAGTAAAGGAGAATATCCAGTTTTTAAATATCTTAATAATTGATTTTTTTTTCCAAAAATTAAAAATATTTTTATTATAAACACCAAGAGCCAGAATTTTCATTAATATTATTTATCAGTCAGAACAGAGCCTGAATTACTTCTTCTCAGATCATGATGGCAAACTCCTGTAATTTATTTTTCTTACCATGATACAGCAATTACATCCTTGAAAGGAAGAATCACTGAGAACTTTCAGTGTCTTTGATAGAATTTTGCCATTTTCATTGTTTTGAAAAGAATAAAAGAGGGACTCAAAGACTGGGTTCCCAGCACCCAGAGGGAAATATCTCAGTTGCTATAAATTGTTCCCTGGAGAAGCTCAGCTCAGTGGTCTCACAAAGCAGGACATTTGTAGACTATTATTTCCATTAAACACCAAAGTAACTGCCTGTAAACTTGTTCAGTTATTGTTTTTACTGGCCTGTAAGAGCATAAAATATAAATACATAAATAAATATTTATAATGCATGGATAACAGTGCTAACACATGCCATAAAGCCATGCCAGAAAAAAGGAAATAAATCAAGCTCCGTGGCTGAGAGATGTCACTTGGCTTGGTTTGTAATAAACAAGTTCAGTTACCATTACGCAGCTTATTACTCTATATTATTTTGTATTACAGTTTTACTCAGACCTTTTCATTGTGCTAGCCACTCTTCAAGGGACAATCACAATCTTTAAGGACTAGATTCATGCCATCCTAATTTAGGCATTTAACTGAAGCACCTAAATTAGGATTTCTCTGTGGCCATTGCAAGCCATTTTAAAAAGCCAAAGCAACTATGCTCCCAGACCTAAGCCAAATTTGAACCTCAGTCAAATCTGGAATCAAAGTCTTACTGCTTAGATGGACAAGATGGTCAAAGCAAGGCAAACACAGATTTCGTCAGCATGAAAGTAAGACAGGAACCACCCTTTTGTTCTGATAACACCAGAATTAATCCCCTCTTCAATTACTCAGAAATCCAACTAGTTTGGATAGATCATATAGACCAGAAGACCAATGTAAACAGTTGTGTTTCTCAAGATGGGTATGAGCTTATTCTTATATCTTGTGTGTGACAACTAGACTACATGTTGCAATGACCAAAGTAACTTCACAAAATGAACCTTTTCTTAGTATACAAATGGAATTTTCTAATTATAGCCCCTTATTTGAATCTATCTGGACCCTCCTGAAAGAAAGACTTCTAGATTGCTTGAATCTTTCATTTCTTCAGCAACTCAGTTTAAGATTTTTTTCCTCTTTTGTAAATTCTCCTTCAAAAGTGAGGTCTTCTGCATAAGAAATTGCAGTCACAATCCTGCTAAGGAAAGACCTAGCCGAGAGAAACCTAGAATAGCATCCCATGCTGCTCTTAAAGGGTAACAGGCTGGGCTGCAATAAGCAGGGAATGTCAGCTCAAGAAATGTGATATTGAGCTTGCCATTTTGAGAGGACAGTCTCTGGAGAGCACCTAAGGGTACTCTGCAGACTAACATTTGCAAAGCCATGGTTCAGAAGAATGCTCAAAGGAAAGCAATTACTAAACCATTGAGCTCTGATGCCAACTTATTGTGTGACCTCCAGTAACTCCTCCTTCACTGTTGGGTTTATTTCATGTCTTCTCTTCCTAATTCCCTACGCTCAGTTTGCAGAATACAGCTTCTCTTACACCTGTAGTCAAGGAATAGGCAAGTCATTAGAAGACATTTCTTTTTCCTCTTAGCCTTTCAGACAGGAAAACCAGAGTCCAGCCCTAGATTGTGTTGGTATAGCTGACACTCTCTGCAATTTAGCCTTTGTGTGCAGTAATGTTTGCAAGAGGTGGATACACTATTTTCCTGCAGGGGCATTTGCACTGATTCATTCCTTCATATGTGTAACATGTTAGGTAATATAGCCTGAGTACTTTTATTATTACTTTCATGGGAAAACATCAACTGATTTATCTGATGAAAGTTTGAGGTGGCAGCCATAAATAAACAAAATACTCAATAAAGTCTTATTAATTTGGACACTTGTTTCTTGTGTTAATTTTAAAGCATTTCTTGGCATTGTGTAATGTCTTTGCAAGTAACACCTGCGAGCTTTGAAACAGGTTTTTTTGTACAACTGCTTAGTTCAGAATAATTTACTTTGTCCCATAGCTAGCAAGTTTCTTCCAGTATTATTCCACACAACTTGTAGAGGTCTCTAAGCATCCCCTGTGGTCATTAGGTCATTTCCTCCACAGCTTTTCCAGTAGTTACTCACAAACTGATAATTGTTACTAAATAAATGCACTGCAGTGCTGGGCTGTCATTTGTTTGTACTTCCCTTCGGCTTATAGCCCTGTGGTCCTCTCTCAGGCTCTGTCTACATGCCAGTATGCTGTAATGATAAATAACATTATTGACCTATACGTATGCATAAAACATTAGATGGATCTTATGTTTTCTGAACTGCTCAACTTTCATGAACTGCATTTCAAGTTACTCTGATCAGGTGTCTTAGCTCTGACACCATAGGTTTGGAGTGGGTAGAGGAGTACTATGGACAGAAGTAACTCAGCAAAAACAAATATATATGTATTCTCTCTCATTTCAACACATTATAAACTGAACAGTTATTTCAATTAATTTCTTAGACAGCAGTTAGAAAATTGAATTAAAAACTTGTCTTTAAAAACCTATGTATTTTGACCAGTTTAAAATGTAATTTTTTTTTCCTCCTCATTTTGTTAAACAGGTTTAGTCAGAGCATTTAAGTTTAATAATGGAAGAGCTTTATTTTAAATCTTTTAAACTTCTGTAAACATATACACATTTTAAAGGATTCAAGGGTTTGGTTTGGTTTTGTTTTTCAAAATACATAAATGATTTAGGAGCCTAGATTTAATTTTCAGTGGTAGCCTAGTAATCAGAAGTCTAAATCCCCTGTATTTCAATTAAAATGAGACTTTTAAGGATGCAAGACACAAATGAAAATTAAATTGGCCCCTAAAGCCTTTAAATACTTGACTTTTTAAGCATATAACTTCTTTGCACCTAAAATGTGTTTGCTTTATCTCAGGCTGTGTGCATGTATGTATTTGTGTGTGTGTATATATATATGTAAGCAGGTGTGTGCATGTATAAATTTATTAGAGGCAAAAATATTCTTCTTTTATTTGTTTTTGAGAGAAACAAAATGTTAAGTTATGCTTTAGTTTTACAAAAGGTGGAAAACGTAATATAGAAAAAATGTCCAATTTATTTTTGTCCAGTTGCAACACAAATTAATTCCTCTCATGTACAATGCAAAAATCATTCAAAATGTAATGATTCAAGATCGGGCCCTTATTTCTTCGCAGAATGCTGCTACTGACACTAATGAAATGAAAGGAAAAGAAATAATAAAATTAAATTTAATAGGTGACAAATCTTTAGATGAAATAACTGCCAAACAAGCAGAATAATTTATGTTAGAGGAGTGGGAGGTCATCTGGCCTAACTCTTCACTCACAGCAGGACCTTAATGTAATATGAGTTCAATATAACATGAGGTCAGTAACATAATTTTGTATTAATTCCTTTTGAAAAATAAATTAGATGGGTCTAGAAAAGAGATCTGGACAGAGCAAGTCTTGCATTTGCAAACGCAGATAGCTAAACTTAGTCCTAAACTGACAGAATAAACATTCAAAAATTAACCAAAAATCTTGTTTGTACAGTTTTCTACCTTAAACAAATCATTAGATTAAAAACTTATAGTCAATTCCCATGGCAAAAATATTGGTAAGAGATAATTAAAGTGGAGAACAGACACACAATTCCTTATTTAAAATTTCAACACCAACGCCAGTAATATCTTCCTTGGGTATGAATTGAAAAGGCTTTGTTCATTACAAATTCATTAAGGAACTCACATTCAGCTACTCATTCTTTGGAGATATATTCCCTGCCCCTCATGCAGTAAAGGAATTAAACCTTCTTATATTTTTACAACTCTGGAAATATTTTGTGGGGAATCTGAACCCTTCTACTCCAATCAAAGGAATTTTTTTCAGTTTTTGTTTCCCTGAAACCAGGAAAATTGGGTAGCTCATGTTAAATTTGGAATTCATTCAAATACCACCTTATTCCCCTCTGTAGCCTCCTTGCTAATCAAAAATACTATATGACTCCTTTTCAGCTGAAGAATCTATCAGATTATATATATATTCAAGCCTAAATGAATGAAAAGAGACTTATGCCTCATATTAGTATATTAGGTAAATAGGAACAAATGTTGGTTTTTAACTTCATTGTTTTCCTTCTCTTCCTCTCTCTCTTTTACTGCCAAAGCCCCAGTAGAGTATGAATGCAGAATATCAGCCCATCTTCTAATATATGCAGCATAATCTTCTTAAAATGAGTTTTCACTTCAAGGAACAGAAGGGCTTAGAAATGAGCAGCATGGCTTTTTTGTATTTGGCATCTCATTATACTTAGTACCATTTTTTTCTTCTTAGAACAATTGAATATCATTAGTGAAGGAAAATTCTCCCTATATATTAATAGTTTTTTGTTTTGTTTCATTTTCTTTTGGGGGGCACAGGGAAGGAAGTGAGAGGCAGAGTAAGGCTTTTTGTTCATTCATGGGGAAGATGGTTTTATATTTCACTTTCCTTCCTCCCAGCATAATGTTTCCCCATTACTGGGCATCCCACACCAAAGAATTCTATTTAAACATTAACAAATAGACATGTCCATGAATTCAGGGTGTGGAAATAGGGAAGTAAAAGTATTTTGCAGTATATTTTTTTTTTTTTGAGGGAAATGGTCTGAAATGCACAGACATAAGAACAACTCAGAAAATCCTCAGTATGTTTGAGTATAGATTTAATTAATCATGGCTTCTTGGCCAAACTCAAACACAGCATCAGTTTAAAATCCAACATCTTCCCTTGGGGAACCTCAGCTGAGTTCTTTACTGATTAAAGCCAATGAAGCTGGACCAGCAGACAATTTGCCCAAATATCTATTTGCATGGATAGTTTGTACTACATTAGAGCCTAGTGGAAATTCAGTGATTTAATATGTTTCTTACATGTTTAATTATTTCTTTTAAATAGGTTGGTTGGAGAAGGTGGGAAGTGTACAATATCATGTCCTGCATGATATTGTTTGATTGCAACCACTGTAAATGTAAGGAGTTGATACTAGTGGAGCAATAATTAATTCTTTTGTCCTATCTAATGTACAGTGTCATAATCCATATCATGAGTTCTCCAGGCCATTGACCATCAATTAAATTGTGTCATACCTAAAAGAGATAAGAGGAATAAGGAAAGAGGAGAATGCTTAGGAAAAAGCTAATTCTCAAATCCAAGTCTGTAACTTTGGCTTACAAACTGTCACTATAAGAAAGGCCACACAGGTTGCTTCATTTTCTGTTTTGTCTCTGATAAATATGGCATTAAGACACAATGCTGAAAGACTTTAGCACCAACATCTTTTAAAAATAAGATGACACTGGAAAGAATGGGAGCACTGGCACACTTGTAGAGATCAGCACAGAAAGATCTCCTTAGCAACAGACATTTAGTCAGTGGAACACTCTATTTTTGTGCTTAATCCCTTCAACCAAACACATAGCCTTCCTGTACTTTGGAGATCTGCAAGCTGTGTGAGACCTGCTGCCATAAACCTCCACCAGATGCTAGGTTATGCCAGGTTCCAGTTCAGCTTGGCTTGATTCAAAGGGGCAGCTAGCCAAAAATGGCCATAGCTTCATTTCAGAGCCTGAACTGCTGTACTCACTGGTCTTGGCACACACTTTACAATCAGCTAGCACACACTCAGGTAGTAATGGAAACCATCCCTGAACTAACCAGTTTCTGTTTAGTTGTTTTTTCCCAACCACAACCATCTGTATTCATCCTTCCAAAATGCAGACATCTAAAAAGTTTGCTAAGCTAAAACCCATTTATCTAGGCAATTTCCTAAAGAGCATCACCTCCAGGGAATGACTCTTTAGTCTTAGTTTTGATTCACCATTGAAAGATGTGTAAATTCCCCAGTGATTATAAGTATGACGTTTCTTTTATAGAGGTGAGATTCAATTTACAGCTTAAAACAAATTAAGACACTGCATAAGTGCCTACATGTGAACTAGAGTTTCAGTGGAGCTCTAAGTAGTACATTCGGTGGAGCTTGCTTCAGCTTTTAAAACACAGGGTATAGAAACAACCATGATGCCCTAAGGAACCCTTATCTGGTCTCCAACTAATGATCTGGGAAGCCAAGGGTATCCCACAGTCCCACATCATACCTACCAGTCCCATGTGGATAACTCTGATACCCTAACACATCTCAAATGCTACTGCATACAGATGTGTAGTTAAATGGAATTGCTGCCTATATTGACTATACCTTCCAGGTGACTGTAGCAAAAGCTTAGACACCTGCATTCCATGTAGACAACTGAGCTTGAATGTCTTAGTCTGGAAACCCAATCTCACTCTGAATAACAACTGGGTTTTCTTCCCAATGGAAGATAAATCTTATTTGAAGGGAAAAAAAAATCCTTCCAACTCTTGCACTATTTACAAGGCCAGAACAATGTACAAGTTTCTTATTTCTTCATCTTGTGTGCTAAATAAAGACCATCAGAAACAAACTGCAGTGCTGCAGATAGAAATGATTGTATCTGATTTAATCCAGTCTGCTGTGGGAACCCATTTCCATCACATGCCTTTCAGTGGGGCATGCCCCATTATATGTTGCATGGGGCAGAAAGTGAGAGCTCAACTTCTCCTTCACTGGGGAGTGGCAGAAGGCTGCAGAGGTTGATTTCTGCATTATATGGTAAAGAAGATAATGTTTAAAAATATCCCTGTATCTCCAAGAATTTTCTGCATGCAGCAGAAAGGAGGAAATTACACTCAGGAGCTGACAGTTGGATTGCAGTAAAAACTCCAGTAATGATGCCCTGTCCATGGAGGCTTTAACAGCCTTTGCTGTAATTGAATGTTCTGACCTTCTCAAGCCCCATTCTATAAAATAAATAGAAAACAAAATAAATAAATAATCCGTCCATTTTGAGTTTAAGAACATACTGAAAATTATATCAGTTAAAATAAAAAAGGCATAATTTAAAGAATACAGTAATTGGAGAATGTTTCTCTCGTCGGTCAAAATAAGCTGCATGAAAATAAGAGATGGAAAACAACACAAGAAGCAAAACAAAATGGCAATATGAAACTATCTCTTTTTACTTCATTTTTTTCCCCTTTGGTGAAATTCTAGATGAAAAAGAACTGACCACTTCTATGTGATTAATTTAGAGAACTGCTTACTAAAAATTAATGTTTGGCAAGTTTCAGAAGAGGCTCCAAGAGTAGCAGATTACATGGAGGCAGAAGGAGGACTAGAAGGAACAACAAAGAGAGTGAGGAGCACAGTGATTTGTGTATGTAGCTTGTATAAAATCTTCTTGGACTTATTTCAGTAGTTGTTTTATACAGTACAGAAACACAGCTTGAAAATACTGACCTGGAATAACAACAATAAAAGAAAGGTGCATACATCTGGAAGACAAGACTAAAGTAAGAACAAAGTATCTTTTTTTTTGCAAGAAATACCACCATTTTCACATATTTCTACTTGTTCCAGGTTAGGAAAAAAAAAAGATATTTTACTTGAAACAATTTTACTGCAATTGGTTTCAAAAATATTTAGTCTCCAGCCAAACTGAATGCTCTGCTTTGATTAAGGCAAAGTGGTTCCCTTTGTGTTTAACTTTCCTCTTTCAGTGAATAACACAAAAAAAACCTTAAGAAAGCCCAAACCTTTAATGTTGTATTTTGAGTTTATTGAAACACTTCAGCATCACATCTTCTGTATGTTTTGATATCAACAGAAATTTTGTCCCAGAAAAATGCCCAGGATTCATTTTTAATGTATATGTGCATAGATATAAAAACATTCTCTTATTAAAGAAAGACAAAATCCAACTTATATTGAAATTAATGGAGATCTACCACTGCTTTTAATGATATCAAGTTACTCCAGGCTAGAGCCATTCCAGCTGTTAATAGACTTACCTGTAGTGACCCAGTTGCACCTTAGTCTCTAGATGTCTGAGACATGACTCTTCAAGTCATGTCATTTTAGAGGCCAAGAATGGCATTTTATTCTAGCAAATGAAATCTTCTAGAGTGTTTAATTGCCATCCAATGATGCTTCGCTGCATTTCTTGAACAAGTAGTCTAGAACGACTAACTCCTAAAAGCCACTGCAGTTACGTGTGTAAAAGGTTTGGTGAAGCAAATGAAGGTCTCTAGGGTGGGTTTAGGCACTCAAGTCAGTTCATTCCTGCATTACCCAGGGTCCTCATCCTGTGTATATGTCAGCTTGCTCTCAGGCTGGTGTCTGAAGAGAATTAGTTTCTCGAGTGCTAAACCTGCTCATAAGACTAGCAAAGGTGAGTGGCAGAGTCAACAACATGTGCTCAGCATCACCCACCCCACCTGGTCTGGGAAGTCAGCTACTCTGTCTGTAGTTTAAAAACAAAGAAAATGTCAATGAGGCCTCATTTCTTAATTTATCCTTAAGTACTGAGCTGTGGTCTTGGGCCTGAAGTCTCTGTTAAGGAAAGTAAACCTCTGTTTTCTCCTTGGTGGTTCCAAAGATCTTCTACACAGCTATGAGAATATCAGTTCACTTTTTGTACATTTTTCATTGGTCTGAATTTTTCCTATCTTTTTCCCCCCCCTTTTTTTTTCCCTATGCAGACCATAAAGTTTTCAGGATAAGTACTGTATTTTTATGTGTCCTTCTAGATTATGTAACATAATGGAGCCTCTGGGGCTTACAGTAGAATGAACAATAATTGCTTTAATTCATTGTGCAAATAGAAAAGAGCTTCTCAAAATGGCTGTCAGAATAGGATGAAGTCTATTATGCATATTTATTTCTGCTAAGAAATATATTTTAAGAAATATTGTAAATATTTTAATAGGCTTGGGTTTTATCTGGGCAATATTTACTTAACAATTTCTATAGTTCATGTGCAAAACATTGTCCACAATATGTGTGTAGGGCAGTATTAGGCCCTTTTATGAAGAATGTAAGCAAGCAAAGCAGTTGGAGAAAAGGATAAACAGGAGTAAGGGTTATTTTGTTTTTATTTTTCTGTACTATATGATATATTTTTTCTCCAGTTATATAGTTTGCAGATAGGACTGTGACTTAAAGTTAATCCTGTTTTAGAGACACTGCTATTGGAAGATGAGCAAATTGGTTTGGCTAATAACAAAAATAATTCCTAGTGCCTCTGCTCAGACAAGTATGTTTGATAATATCATTGGTTTTCTTTTTGATTTGTTATTTCCAAAGTGCATTTCTTTTGTTGGGGAACTCTTACATGAAATTCTCTTAAAAAAAAAGTTAATTACGAATTGGAAAATAACAATGAAATCTTACGTTTACAGAAAAAAAAAGTAATAAAAATATATTTTCTAAAAAAACCCAGTCCAAACTGTAACTGGAATTGGAGGGGATTTTAAAAAAATACCAATTGTAATGTCATTCAGACTTCAATAGGTACATAAATAATATTAATACTAAAATTTAGAGCCTATTTGCTTCTAATTCAATCTTAACTATTTACTTTTTCAGGTTTATAAGTTATGAAAATAATTCACTTCATTATAATAATTTTACTTATTTTAAAATTTACTTATTTTACAAAGAATTTAAAGGATTTTTTTCACAATGTTTTAAGATCATGTAGACATCTAAGAGCCACTTCATCATGATGTGTATACCATGTGTATAAATCTGTCCAATTTATTTTGTGTTCATCAAAGGGAAATTAAAGATTAGTTTAGGAAGTGATGTAGTCATAAGGTATTTTTTGAACACTCCAAATTTCTGTTTAGAATTTTATAGCAATTTCATCTATTTAATTTTGAGAATAAATTGTATTAGTTAAAATAGTGTTTATGTATGTTTGATAATTATATTACAACTATTTTTGATAAATACACCAAGTAGGAATGATAAAAAACTAAGTTTCAGAAAGAAATGGATACAGAAGAGTGAAGTAGCTTTATTTTTTTTTTCAATAAAAACACATGTTTTGACAGCTTAAAATGAAACATTGAATCAAAATGTTGATTTGAAATGAAATGTTTCATTTTGAAAAGCTGATGTGAAGAATAAATTTTGTATCAAATTGGCATCGTAAATTGGAATGCCACTCAAATTCTACTCTAATTCAAATGCCAGTTCAAAAGGAAAGGGTTAGGTCTGAACTGGATTTTAAAGGAAAGATTTTATTCTGTTCTAAACTATTGTTTTCCAAAATCAGAAAGATCATCATGGAAAGATCAAATGGACAGTCCCTATATATAAGTTTGAATATAATGAAAACTCATTTTTCAAAGGACAAACATACAAACAAACTAACAAACAAACATTTTTCATCAGAACATTTTATCTGTAGCCTGATTCCTTACATATCCATCTTCAATGTGTCTGAACTAGGCTCTCTGGAGCAGAGATACATTTTTACCAGAGTTCATATGATAATAACACTCCAGGGACCTCTATTTCATAAGCAGCTGCCTTGTTAAGGAGATTGTTCTTAGAGTGTCACAAATAGGCTCAGACACCTTAATATCAGGAGAAAAAAAAAAAGGAAAAAAAAGAAAAAAGGAAAAGAAAGAAAAAAATATGTACAAGAAGCAATTAAAGAAAAATGGTAGAAATTGTTCAGGTGTTGGGAAAAAAAAGAAAGGACTCTATTGTAATAAAAATTTGCAAGTATACAAAAGAAGAATTATTAGACTGATCTTAAGTGACTATAAAGAACTTATACAGAGGAAGGAATATTTGGGCTGCATTTCAGTTATCATTATTTAGGTAGAATAGTTTGGGGAATTCCAGAAACATCATTGTCTATTAAACATTTAATTAAACAAAAATTTGGATGGCATTTGTAAACAGACTCTTCCTGTTTTGATGAGCATGTATCAAGAAGGAAAAGGAAATAATGGTAGTCTAGACTATATTTGAGAGCTACTGTGTGCTGCTATTGTGGGGTGCTTTCATTTGTTCTACACTTTTGAACATGTAAGAGAGGTTTCCTGTGGAAATGCTCACAGTCAGTCATACTGTTACTTTTTTTAAAGATGTTACACATATCATCAGAAATATTTGTTCTTTCCTAAAAATCTCTCTGATTGAATATCATTCTAAATTACAGAGCTGTTGTGAATGAAGATTAAAAAATAAAAAATAAAATAAAATACCAGCCCTCTCTGCCATAACATTACAGATAGTATTTAGTCAATGTTTTCTTTGTCTAAGTGCTACAATGGTATGATAATTAGGAAATCTAGTATAATGAAGAGGAAAACGCAATCAGTAAAGGCTGGTATATTTGTATATAGCACACATGGCCATTTTTCTAATGTGCACTGTTTATATATTATCCAGTTATGTCTAAGATTCTTAGGCACAAATAAAGTATTTCTTTGCCAAAGAGGAACATAGTTTCAGAGAATTCTCCCTTTATATCAACTTAAATCTGTGCTGCTTTCAAATAAAATTATGAGCAGAAATGCAGGGGAAATGACTTGCCCATCACTAGCTCTGTAATAAAATGAGTCAGGTATGTGGTGGTGGAGATAAATGCCTAAATGGAGGTATAAGGCAGACAACTTAACCTCTTTCACTGATAGCTGAGCAGTTAATGGCTATAAAAAGTACGTTTTCCCAGGCACCCAATAGATTCGTGTTAGACGTAAAAGAAGATTCCTTGATCTTTAGGGATCCAGCTGGAAATCAGCACAGAACTTGTACCTTTTAAATTTATTTTTAAAGCTGTTTTTCCTTTTTCCTAGGGTCATTTCTGGACATGATTACCAATGTGTAAATCAAGAATTCGTTTCTTTTTTTTCCTCCACTTTCTTCTTTTTTTGTTGTTTTTTATTTTGGGGTTTTTTTTTAATTGGAAGATAAGGTTTTCCTCTCCAAGCATGTCGACGTTGTATTCTAATGGGGCAACTCACCCATGCAGATATGCATGAGATAGGTTTAAACTACATAATTCAGACAGTAACGATAATACAGTCACAAAGCCATGGAGATGCTTGGCCTAAACACATTTAGTTTCACTTGAGTTCCTGGCTGCATTTTTGCAGCCTGCACTGAAACCTTGGCTCCTATGGATTGCTTTTTCAAAGTAACTAATTGAGAAGTACTCTGACTATGTCTATGCAATCTTCCACTGCAACTTAGCTGGGCTGTTGTTGAAGATGTGTGTTTTCAGTGCACTGAATTTGGCTTCTATTTATTTGCAAGAACCTTCTATTCTCAAATGTGAGAGGAGTAGAGAAGAAATACCACACCATGGAAGAGAGGAACCCATTAATCACCCTATACTGATAGTTACCAAAAAGAAAATGCATCTACAGCAGTCTCTTATATGTACTGGAAAGAAAGAATGAGAGCAAGAGAGGCAAAGAGAGAAATAGAACAACTTAGAGTGTTAGCAAAAAGAGAGACAAACAACTTTTAAAATATTATTGGAGAGACATTACTTTTAAATGCTAAAATATTAAAATTGATTGAGGTTGTGAAACAAGTATATTACTTAGTCCTCTGTGCATTCAAATTAATTTTTCATCTTCTTATCTAAGCACAGCTTCCCTATTGGCTTTTGCTGAGCATTCTTAATATTTTATATGCTTAAGGGAAAAAAGCTGCACTTTGACATCTCAACATTCCTGAGAATGTTTAACTTTATTTTTTCTCCTCTCCTATGCAAAGAATTTTCAAATCATGCATGAACAAGGGGAAATAGAAAAAAATAAGCATAGTTTTGCTGCACCATTCTGGGCTTTATTTCCCATATGATTGTGTATACAAGTGCTAAGAGCCCTATTCTTCTCTACATTATTATTTTTCTCTCCTTTGTTTCCCACTATCTCACTCATGTGGCTTGTATCATGCAGTAGCCCTGGAATGTTGAGAACATCAATAATTTGATTGTAACTGAACAATAATAAACGATGAAGCAACTTCATCTGAGCTGGAAGATCTGGCCTTAACCTCTCTCTATTTACATCTCTGGAAGGCTGTATTCAAGAGAATTTAAATCAGCAGAGACATACCAGTCCTCATGTACTGTAGTGCTGACATAAACATAGCAAAACTGCTGCTATTAGGAGATAAGTTCTTATTTTGTATCCCCACAAACAAAAGGTTTTAGTATATCATCATTGGTGCTAAAAGCAGCATAAGCAAATGGCCTTGGATAAGGCAAACAAGTGCTTAAATCACTGCAGCTTGGTCTCTGCCAGGAAATTAAATATGTAAAACCTTCAATATTAAGGTCCTTATATTCACATGCTGAGGCTGTATCATTTGATACAGCAGGGTTTTATGCCCTAAGGACCACTCTAGGCATTGCAGTTCTTCCAATGAAGCTATAATTTTGTATCTTTCAGCATAAAGTTATATGCAGATCTGTGTATTCTGCTGAAATTGTACCAGTCCCAGTGTCTTGATCCTTGGCTTTGGACTGATGTGGGTGAATCCTCATGTGGATACAGACAACTAGATCTGGACTCAGAGGCATATGTGCATACTCCTTCTTGCAAGTGTTAGAGGTCTTGACTTGGCTGTCACAGCATTGCTGAAGAAAAATTTTGAAATAATATTGTCTGCTCCCTTCCCAGGGAAATAAAAAAAAAAAAAAAAAAAAAAAGAGAAAAGCTGAAAATTCACCTTACCCATTGGTTCTTTCATCAGCAGTAATTCCCCCTTGTAAACACTCAGAAACCCAGAGTGGCTGGGAGCTGTGGCAGGATGAACTGAGGTTAGGACAGTTAACTTAATTTTAATAGACCAAAGTTTATATGAATAAAGGCTTGGATTCTTGTCACCTGATTTTAAGTGCGTAGCTGAGTCTTTTAGGTAGGAAAATGGACATCCTAAGCTCCTAAGCTCCCTCTGTAACTGATGGAGAGACATGGACATCTCCATATCTTTGAAGCCATAGGCGACTGCTTAAAGGGATGTGAATCCAGCTTGGCTATCCAGTATGGCTTCTCCTTCTGATTACTCCACAAGCCTTACAAGTGTCCCCTTGTCCCACTTGCTTCTTTGCCCCCTCTCCCTATGTCAAAATGTAACTGTGCCCCAGACTGTTACAGGAACTGACATACAGGTGAGTCCTTGACCATTTTGTCATTTTTTTCTCCTTGGCCAACACTCAGATCAAGTGGAGATCTTTTCCTATGGGGGTTTCAGTTCACCTAGAGTAATGGGTGTCAGTAGATGGAGTTGTTTATACGACAGTTACAGGATCACAGGATTTCTTGGAGGGATGTGGACTCCTCTGGTTCATTTTTAAACATGCCCAGAAGATTCCTGGACACATTTTATTGCCAGTATTGACTGTTCAAACTTAGATTGCTCGCATACCCTTCTTTATCTGGCAGTAGACAAAGTTGATATCTTGCTAAAAAAGGACATTATACTATATTCAATCCATGCTTGAGATTGAATGTTACCTGAATTTGCTTTTGAAAACCACAGCTGATATACAGAAAAGGGCTATCATTACCACTCAGGGCAAAACTGTGCATATATTGTGAAATCTACTGAAACACCATAAAATCTGTTGAAATCATATTTCACATGAGATCTCTAAATCTACCCTCACAAGCTCAAACAACTCACAAAAATTAAACACATCTACATTTTTAACCTAACCAGTAACAGATTCCTACTGTTCTACATGGCCTATGCACACATGAAGAGGAGGAATGGTTTCATTCTGCTCCTAAGATGTGTCTCTGACACTGTGCATCAAGTGCAGTACTTCTATACAGCTAGAATCTCTTGATTTATCCAGCTAAATTAACAAGGCAGATTCCTTATGATCCCTTTATAATGAATGATAAATTGTCAATTTAGAGAGACCAGAGATACAGAAAGGATCTAGATTAAAGTCTGGCTGTAAACTGGTCTCCAGACAAATGTGTCCCTCACCCATGACCACAGAATAGATTACAGAGATTAGCATAATTTATGGATGAAGGATAAAAACTCAACGCTGGTGGAAGATGCAGGTTTTCCTTCCTTGTTCTAGTACTCTGAGGCCTGTGAATTCAATAATCTGCCTCACTCCATCTTCTGTTTATATTTTGTCTTCCTTTTCTTTCAGTGGCTTTTAAGTAACACATTTTGACTCACTTCACTTTTTAAGAGCTGTTTCTGAAGGCATCTGTGCTCTTTGGATATCCTCAATCTCTGTTCCTCTGGAGGAGCAAATAAATGGGCAGCACAGAGTGACCCCATTTTCCCTTTCCTCTATTTTATATCTGTCCCATACAAAGTTAGATCTCTCTCCTAATGCTGAAAAGACTGCTGAATCCCCTAGTACTGAAAGGGACTGTAGAATGTGTAAATTATTAACATTGTCTCCATTTGATCACAAATAAATCCTGAAATTACAGCATGAAATGTAGAAGGAATAGAAGCCACAGTGAGCACATCACCCAAAACAAACTGATACCAGCCACATGCCTCCAACTATGGATACTTGATCGGTAAAGTCATTTCCCCCCAGAGTCTTCCTGGGCTACATTGATTGTATCACTTTCAATATCTCTTCTTTGGTTACAGGCGACTCAAGAGATTTCTCTAAGTTGCCTAGCTTTGTCAATTCCAATTTATCTAGATAATCTTTTATCTTTTTCCTCAACAACAAAGGTTTCTGATCAATAGTAAGCCTCATAAAAGCCCTAGAAGGTATTGCTAATCCTTCTTTCTTGCATTACAAATTCCCCCTCTGGTCTACAGAGGAGTGCTATCAAACAGCTTGACCTGTTGGTAGGTACCTTCTATACCCACCATTTACCTGGGATGCTCATTTCCTTCCTAGCAATGGCTTTGTTTAATGTAGGTTTCCTTTTTTGTTTCGTCCTCCCCTCATCCTCTTTATGTATTTGGGAAAATTAAGAAGTCTCTCTTGGTGTCTGGGGAACAGGCCAGTGGCATTTTAATCCTTGGAGAATACCTTTATTTTTTATTCCCACAGAAATTCACATATGAACCCTGCCTGCCGTACCCATTTGGTTTCATAAACTGCTTTCTTTTTGTTCCTTTTTCACTGAAATACTCAGAAAACCTGTAGAGAATCAACAGATAAATTATCCCCTTGAATTCTGTCTGAGTTTGGAATTGCTATGGCTAGCAAATCTTTTCATTAGCCACATTTATGTTCAATGCTCCCCAGTGCATTCAGTCATTCAAAAAATTCCAATTTTGGATCAGTTGTAATACGAATAAGCCAGAAAAATAAAAAAGATGAACTCCCTGTGGTATACACTAGCTTTCACGCACACAAATCCAACTGAGTAGCTCAAACACTGTTCTGCAAAATTTGGTGCTCCAGAAGATATATGCAGGTTAAATGAAGTTTACACTTCTTAAACGTATGATCTTTGGTTGTTATTTTGCCATTAGTGAATGGTTTACTTTAGATGACAACACCAGCATGCCAGAAAATCCCTTTTCTACAGTGTGGCCCAAGACAGAGCTAAATATCTAAGTCTGGAGTAGAGCCATAAAACATTTTGGATTGGTTTTCCCCTGGCATAAAAAAAAAAAAAAGAAAAAGAAGTTCTTTCAGATCAAGATGTCATAAAACTATTGAGATTTGACCAAAATTTTGTTAATTTAACTTCTCAAAAGTGAACTAAATCAAAAAAGAATAAGAAGTTTGTTTTGAAATGAAGAGAAATGAAACAAGTATTACCCTGCTTTACCTTCAGCCAGAAAAAAAAAAACAAATTTGAATTTCTACTTCACACCTACTTCCTATACACATGCACGTTATGCTTCCACTCCTGTCCTCATTTTATATAAGGCAAACATTTAAGGCAACAAAATTTGTTGTGCTTTATTATTATTGCAGTGATATAATTGTGATGTTAGGTGAGTAGTGGGAAAGAGAAGGGGCCACCACTCACTGTGGTTTGGAGATCCAGTTGCTGGATTTCCTTTGGGAGACATGTAGTACTCAACCATGTATGAGGCAACAAAGGAAATGTTAGTGAGAGGGACCTGCTCTCCAGCACTGGTTGTTAGATTATTTAGTCTTCACACATTTAAAATGGAAAGTGTAAACTGTTTTCTTTCTGCTGGCCTTAACCACTGATCAATACCGACAGCTTCTCATAAACAATGCAGTCGTAGAAGAAATGCAATCTTCCTTCTCCCAGAGCAGTTTCATCTTAGGAAGAAAAAAGAAAAAAGAATGAAGGTATGTGTGTGTGCATGAGCGTGCATAAGATTCAGAGAGACATTCATTGTGTTCCACTCATCCAAGGTTTCAGGTCAGATTAATTTTCCACCATAAAACCGGGGCTAATAAGCCTGTTTGTTTGTTCTTTCTCCAGTCATTGGCAATCAATGCAATAAGTTGAGGTCTTCTCCCACCGTTCTTCTTGTGACTGATGAGTCTGATCCTGTAAGATACTGGCTCGTCTCCAGTCAGAAATGACTGTCCTTTCAATCTCCAGTGAAGTTCTTGGCACTTGGCGTGCTCAACTCTTGTTTACCAGCTTCTGCTTTATTACCATCTCTGGGAATGAAGCCTAGGAAGTGGCAAGTGCTGACACCTTCATCAGCAAGACATAGGCTAAAAGCCATCAGGGACAACAAACGTACACATATGTACATACATTTGTCATGATTTCCAAGTATGTTTTCATTCTATGCAAACTGAGACCTTTTGAATCTGTCCCTTAATTTAATGAAAAATCTTTGAGATAGACAAGGTTTCTGTGTAAGAAGGAGTGCCCAGTAAGTTCAGCCCCTGAGTTGTTTAGGCTAGCTCTGTATTAATAAATGCCACAAAGCATAAGTACTGCCTCATGATTGCCCATTCAGGTCACCTGTCAGCATGCTCCCTGGTACTTAGCCCATGTGACCTAGCATTCTTCCAGACAATGCTCAGGAGCATGTCAGGGAGACCATGACAGTAACCAGTACTAATAGCATAGATATAACTTAGAAGCCTGAACCTCTGTTTTTTGCATGTAGCTCTTCATCATATGGATATCTTGGAGCTGCATTTTTCTCAATGTGTTTTCCTGAGAAACTGTTTTAGCCAAAGTTCCCAAGTGAATTCAGTGAGTGTTCCCAGCAGTCTGTAGCTAAAGCTACCAATTTCAGTCTTGAGCTATGTGTAGCAAACAAGACTACCTAAGGCCATGAGACTCAAACCAGAAAAGACAGCTATTGGTCTTTTAGGATCCCAGCAAAAGCTAAAGACTACTGCATACCTAAGTTTCACCTGGGAGACAGCTCTTGGTATGCTTTAGATATGCAAGTGCATGAAAAACAGTGAGTGGTAAATAGACTAGAGAGGGGAGTGGTAATGCAACATGAGATTGTGATTTAAAGGAAAATAAATTATTTTTTCCCTTGAATGGAAGATGCCTATTTGCCATTTGTGATTTGATCTTAATTTATTGTGATAGCTAGAAGTGGAGATAACAGAAAAACATTTTGGCTTGTTCACTAACTAATGAAAAATACAATTCAGTATGAAGCTGGTTCATTGTACATGAGTCTCTGTCTTTCTGCTCCCATCCTTCCTTCCTTCCTTCCTTCCTTCCTTCCTTCCTTCCTTCCTTCCTTCCTTCCTTCCTCCCTCCCTCCCTCCCTCCCTCCCTCCCTCCTTCCCTCCCCCTTTCCTCCCTTCTTTCCCTGATAATTTAAAGAGAAATAATATAGCTGATTAACTCAAGTATTCTTCAAAGTATTGATATGAAAAGAAGCATGACCCAGGGGAATCTTTACTGTCAGGTTAGGTTCTCTGGAAAAATGGGGATTCTTGGATTCAAAAGTGTATTTATTCATTGAATAAAATCATCAGTATGTTTTTCTTTGCTGAGAGCCTTCAAATACCACCAGTGGACCCCCTATTTAGGTTCTTATTAGTGTTACTCAATAACAATGAAAGAAAACTTTAGCTTCTTTCAGATATTTGGAAGTGAAATACAACCCACAGGTTTTACCCTTCTGCTGTATTGTCATTGGATGAAACTCACCAATAGCATGAGCATTTGGGACTATGGGTGTCCTCCAAAGAGACACCAAGTTGAGTGAAGATAGTGGAATATCTCGTATGTAACCTCAAGGCTAATCAATTTTCTGATTAAATTTCAGAATTGATCAATCATCTCTAAGTAGGTCAGGAGTGGGAAGAACAGGCTGGAAGAGGGTTTGCATACTGATCTTTTAGAGCTAGATAACTTGCATATTGCTCTGTTGGAACTAGTTGTCTAACATGATACAGGTGCCCAAGTGCCTTTATGAGTCAGGGTCTCAACTGAGTACTGAGTACTGAAGTATTTGTGCTACAGAGCGAAGGGTACTGAGTTCTGCTGCAGCTGTTCGCATGGATTTCTATGGCAATCCTAAATTTGTAACACCATTTCTAAAATTTAAGGATTGCATCTGGAAAAGTATGCTCAAGGAACTTATCTAGGACATCATCCTCTTAAAAGTTAACTTTGCTGTGTCCAATGAATGAAATACTGAACTGCAGGTATATTATTTTTAAAAGGGATATAAAACAATAGCGAAGCACTGCCTGATTATATTACAGTATCTATCTTCTCATGTATCAGCAAAAACTAGCACTGAAGTATACCTAATTATCATATTTACAGTGGTACAGGTAGTAAAACAGTTATGTTTTGCATTGCTCAGGATGTTCAGGGCTGAAATAGATAAACTATGTGGGAGATTAGTAATAGGTAATTATTCTCTACTTACATATTCAGCTTCATATTTCTAAATTAAGGTAAGTGGAAAAAGCTTATAAAATATTCAGGGCTCTTTTATCTTTCCTCCTCCCTCTTATTAGAAACTGTGCATGAATTTGCATAGAATAAACTGAGCCCATAAATCATAGCAGAAACTGCAAGAATGCTCTTTGTAAGTTATAATTTAAGGTTAACTGTAGCACATTTTGCTTACTGTATTATTAATGACTTTAGTTCACTCATGACAAGATTACATATTAAAAATTGTTGGTAGACAAAACTCCAGTTCATAATCAATTTGCTTCATAACCTTAGACAGCCACTCACCATGTTTTCATACTTCCAAAGAAGAGACCATCAGGAGGAAAGTTTAACAGGTAATATGTTACATTGGCCTTGTTCTTCAATAGCTCTGACACATCTGGTCAAGAGGTTTAGGTACAAGGCTTTGCATGGAGCTTGAACTGTGTCCACGTGCCACACAGTAGGCTTGGAAACTTGATCTACCCTCTCCTTTGGTCTGGAACTTATGGTTATACCCCCAAGGCAAAAGGTCAGTAGAAACATCTGGAGAGCTTCAGAACAGAAACTGTGATACCTGCAGAATATCTGCATGATTCTCTGCCTCGGCTAACATGAAGCACTGAGTGATAACATGGCTATAGTGAATTAATATCCTTGTATGACTCTAATACTGTTACACATTTGCAGAAAGTCAGTTTTAAAGGGAATCCAAATTTGCTGGTTATCAAGACTCCCATGGGAGGCTGTGATTCCCTCCCAGCCTGCTACAGCCGGGCTGCTGTGGTTCCCAGACCCTCAGTTCAGCCAGAAGCAAGGTTGGGAGTGCATGTGGTCAAACATGAACTAATCAATACAAACACAGGGAGAGCACCCTTATGGCAACACATATATACAAACAGCACTCACACAAACATGAGTAATACAAATGGCTTGATCTTGTTTGTGCTTGCTGACTAATCAGACTCAATGTTTGCCATCAGATTTTGTACCTATGCCCATTCAAACACAAAGACATCTCTGCCATTGCATTGGGAGAGTCCTGCGTTACCTCCAGTAGCTGGCTCTCAGACCCCTGGTCTCCCTGTTAGCTGATTCACAGACCTCTTACTATTCTAGCTACTCCACCTTGAGGTTCACTATCCTCACACACATAAGAGAACAGTGAGCACTCTCACTGGGGAAAACAGGTAAGAGTTGGATAAGAAGATATTAAGAAGAAGACCAGACTGGTTATCAAGCAGAGGGACTGGCTAGGCAAGAGCACACTGATATGCACCGCCTTTACACAACATCTTTTATCCCCCATCTTCTCCATTTTCCATGTTTTCTCCCTGATCCACCGTGCTCATTCCCTTTGCCTACTTGCTGCCTTTTCTCTAAACATCCCACAAGAAGTTTTGCACACCACCACAAGCCTTTTCAAATACCCTACAATAAATTTGCTCTTTCCCATAAAACTCATGATAATCTTCTTTCCCTTTTCTTATCAGTTGCTGCTGGTTCTGGCTGAACTTCCTCAAGGCTTCAAGCAGTTCCTTCAACAGTCCATCAGTCAAACAGTGACCTGAGACCTGTGGTTGTTGGTAGTGCCTCCTTTAACTCCTTTTGTTAGGATTTGAGTATCAGGGTGTTAAAATGCTACTTCTGTTTCTCTTCCTAATTTTCTATGCTGAGCAGGCATTAACCAGATATTCTCAAAAACCACATACCTTTAGATTTCATATATCCTCACCCTATGTTCTGTTCTATCTGTGAGCGAAATCACTGGTACCTAGGCAATAATTAGTTCACTCCAGCATTCACTACTGTCTTACCATTAAATGTCGTGCTGAAATCCAGGAGCTGCTGGGTTCAACACTCTTTATGCTTGAACATTATTAACAACTGTCAGACATGCAGAAGACTTGAACCACCAGCTGCACATACATCTAAGTTTGAAGCCTATGAAACAACATGATTCCTTTCTGGATATTGTAGAATCATGTTAAAGGAATTCTGTAACATTACTTTAATTTGGTAGTTTAGTATATCATCATAGGTTCATCTTGGCTTTCATTAGCTGGTTACTTTGCTTACAACTGATGATTCTAAAGCTCTTGGATTTGACTTTCAGTGAGTCAAAGGAGTAGTTTCCAATGTCTAGATCCAAGTCCTAGCACATGATCTTCCAGGATCCACAATGGAATAGCAGGCTACCAGGTAGACTAAAAGAAAAAATCCAATTAACACAGACAAAGATTTTGCTACGTATAATTATGTTATTATTATGTTATAATCATGTTATTCTTATTTAGCACTAACTTTCAGATAACAAGATCTTTGCCATAGCACACTTCGTCTCACATTTTTGAGGGTTTTTTTGGTTGTTTTTTCTTTTTTTTATTATTATTTACTATGTCTTCCTAAGCAAACCAGTCACAGTGACTTAATACTTCAGTCATGAGAATAGTCTAACCAGGTTTTTAGCAATGCAAGAATTAGTCATTGATACTGTCCGGAACAACAGCTTCCTGACCTTAATCAAAATACTATTTTCTCCCTTAAATTTCACAGTTAGTTTGATAAACCTGAAAGAAAAGGATATATGCCATTTTCCCCTTGGAGATAATTTCATTATCAAATAGATATTAACACTTTATGTCCTTGAACACAAATCTTTTGCTTGACAAATTTACTTTAAGTATAATAATGGAAGATTATCTTCTTTGAAAAATGCATACTCTAATAATGATTTATTTGATGCTTATTGCACCATGATTTTTTAAAAAATCCATTTTTTTATAGAGAGTAGATATCCATAAACAGTCATAAAAAAAAAAAAAAAAAGGAATGAGTGTTTAAACTTTCTTCCTTTCATTTCTTTCTCCTTTTCATTTTTTTATAAGGAACAGTTAGGATTCAAATGAAATTTCTTAGTTAAGTACATTTTTGAAAACAAATGTTTCAAATGTCCCATTTTGATGTTGCCAAACTGAAAAATTCTTTGTTCCAGATAAGAAATTGCTTTTATTCAAAAATTAAGTGAAGTATTACAGAAAAGAACTGAAGGTTCAGACAAAACATTAATGTTTAAATAGTTTGATAGACACAAGACCTTTTTGTCTGCACATTTTAAATTAGGAAAAGAGCTCTCAAAATGCTGACTTTTTAGTATTACTCAGGACAGGAAATGTTTTGATATTGTTCATTTTTTATAGAATACAAAAAAAATGTTGATCATCTCTTGTTTATCTAGACTAATCTTTCCTTCTAAAAATCTGTGTGTATATTTTGATTGTTTTAGTTTCTCAATCTTTAATCATATATTCCTGCAATTTTTCTATATCTTTCTCATGTAAGGAAAGCACAGAGTAACGTATCCAAGTCAGGTGTCTTCAAAATTCTTATTCCTTTATAATGAATGTAGGATTTTAGGTCACATACTGTAGTCTCAAGAAAATAAATAAATAACTGAAAGCTTTCATCAATTACACAGAAAAAAGATATATAACCTCCCACTAAAACAAAAATCATCACTGACCTGCAGACAAGTTGTTTAATGTTTGTCACATAGAAAACAGACATCAAAGAATCAATTACACTGCAAGTAGATTGGAAATTGTAATATCTTTAATGTCTACATTCCAGAAAAAAATGGTCTCGTGAATAAGATATGTCCTTCATACTATGCAAATAGATTTGCAAGACTTTTTTTTTTAAGTGCCTTTTTTTTTCAGAAGACATTTATTTTACAGACATGTGCTTGGGTTACTTAATAAGACACCATATTTTTATATGGAATTTTTTCACTCCAAAAGGGTGATGAAAGGGGATATTCAATAGCATTCTGATGGTAAATCATCATTGCTCTTGTAAGGTGACATATTGTTTTACTTGTTCCTGATTAGCCCTTGTTGTATCTCACATTAATGGTAACCTCTTCTGCAATCACGGCTCTGTAGAGTCAAACCAGGTAAAGAATCTTTCATATTACTAATTAGAATGGGGTAGCTTTTAAAATATTCCAGCTCTAATATACAGACAATTGCTGGTGCATTTTGAACTATACATTAATTCCAGAATGTGGCATGTTCTTTACAGGCAGGTACTGGTCTTTGACACAGAATTTCAACAAAATTAGAATAAAATGAGAATAAGGCAAACTGCATTCTTTCATACAAAGTGTTACCCATTACCAAAGAGTAAAGTGAGAAAGGATTGCATTTGTAACGGAATGTGCGCATAAGAGTAATGTCGATTTATATCAACTAAAAACACAGAAAATGGTCGAAATTTGGTTTCCAGCCCTATTTATTAAATTGCTCCATAAACTGAACTCTCCTCCACCTGTGGCAACATGACAAGGTTATTACAGAACCAAACACATTGCCAAAGCTTTCTTAGCACTTTGAAGAATGAAAGACTTCTTTCTTTTTCCCCCTTTCTGGCCCTTAGAAAAATTCCCACCTTGGACAAAAATTTTCAATATTTTAATTAGCCATCCAAAAGTGATACTTTATTGGATTTTTCTATGATCTTCCTGTTCCTTCAAATAAAAATACTTGTGGAAGATATTTTTTACTGAAAAAAGTTGATAAGATAATAACAAAAAATTGTTTCTAATGTACAAATAATATTTTGAAGCAGATCTATTCAGAACTTCTTCACTTCTCTATCTTCCTCACTATAGTCACTATGATTAATTGTGTAATAATAATGCATGACAATAAAAGCATGAATCATACAGTGAATAATAAAATGCTATATTATTGAATAGTTTAGCTGAAGGCTTACAGTCTGGGGAAGAAGAAAGAGCTGTATTTTCTTTTCTTACTTTAATAAAGTATTCAAAGATTGAGGTTCTGGGCTCAGATCTAGATAGATGGACATGCAGAGGGAACTGGCAGAACTTCAGCAGTCCAAAAAAGGCCACATTGTTTTATTCTTGCATTAATAAGGTACCAGTGGACCTGAGAGTTAATAAGCTGAGGAAACTTTCGAACTAGGCATTACTAAATGTATTGGTTAATATAAAAAACATTTCAACCTTCCCTCCAGCACCGAATGTTACTTGCAATCAATCTTTTGATCCTGAGGTGTGTCTCCCCACTATTCTCATGAATATGGACCTCTACATGTTTTAGTGTATCAGGAAAAAGCAATGTTGCAATAAGGTAACAAAGTCAGGTGTCACGTGTCATACCAAAAAGAATGGCACATTACCAGCCATGCTTTGTGAAAGATCCATGATGGGACACCAGTAGGCTACACACATATCAGAAGTTTCCCTGTACATGAGGAATATTTATTAAATCTATATTTCATGTACATACACTTGTCTCCTTGTTTGTCATAGTGAATTTACAAGTGATGGTTTATTCAGTCTAGAGAATTTAGGCTTTGGAAAGGAAAATGAGTTGAAAAACCTCTTTAGCATTACAGGAAAATCTAAATTTAGGACTGTCAGAGCCATTGCAGTGGTATATATGCTGCCTTTGGTCTTCTCAAATGAATTTACTGTGGTCCATTACATGACAGTGGTACCAATTAAATTACAGTAGCTCTCCACTAAATAACAAAGATATGATTGGTAATGTACTTTACATTCTCAAGGCAGTTTTCTAACTCCCTAAGTGGATACTTGTCAATTATTGTTTTAAACTGTAAGCCTTGCATGACTTTATTAAAAGTTTCCGAAATCCAGAACATTACTAAGGTAATAGAAATATATACAGAAGTAGTATAGATACCATTCTGGTATACAGAAGAACAAAATTGAGAAAAGGTTTGGAACATGTGTCAGGCTTTTAATAGGGTCATACATGTGTCTTCATTTTCAAGAGTCTCAGGCTTCAGATGTTTGTGGAAGGGGCAGAAATTTAGCCGAAAAAAGCCTGTTTATATTACTCCTCTATTTCCTCACTAGATTCCTCCAAAAATGTCAACAACCAGCAAGTAATACCATCTATTCTTAAGCAGCTGTTTTGAATTGAACATGCATATAGTTGATTAGAACACAAGAAACCAGACAACAAGAAGAAAAGAGGGCAATTCATAAGATAACTTTATCCTAAGAAGGTAAATTATCAATTATATGGCCACAAATATGATTATAAACAGAAATGGGTGCCCATATGCAGGAACATCTGATGTTGCAAACTGCTTCCAGGTCCATTTACTAGCCTTGGCTCCACAACCCACTGCATGATCTCCAAATCCATTGAGTGAAAGAATATTTTACAGTAGTCATAAAGGAGTTCTGTTCTTTTTCTTTTTTTTTCTTTTCATTTAAGATATTAACTAAAAATATCTCATTTTCTGTTTTATTCCTCTTTCATTCCTCCCAATGTGTTATTGTTTCTGTGACAGAAACCACGCTCTTTGCAGTCCCATTTTGTGCTCCCTTTTCTGCCTTTTTACTGGCAGATCTCTTAGACTTTGCAACTCTTTTTTGCAAAATACCTTTCCAAACCATGGTCCCTCAGAAAAACACAGCTGATGCTCTATTGTAGATGTTAACCATTCAGTGATTCAATAAAACCAGAATGACATAACCTGCTGCTGTAAATTTGGCTACTTAGATTAAAGGAGATTTCATATTGACTATTCATGTCTAGACTACTCTGAGCTATCTCTCTCTGTGTCTTAACTCATTCATTTGAAAAAAACAAGCTGTTCTTCCCTCAATCCCTTCATTACTTGGAGGGCTCAATGTTGGACTTTTTTGGAAATCTGTGTTAAATTCTAATGAGCCATGTTTATGCTTTTCTTCTCCCAGATGTAATGAGAAGAGGAGGTTATCTTGATTCCTTTTACTTTTTTCTAAGAAACAGTCTGTTGTGCATTATATAAATTATTATTCTTCAACTGTAAGAAACTATCACCACCTGCTGTTACATATGAATATGTGGAACTCATTTGCAGCTCAGCTGTGGGTAGAAGTTGCATCAGGGAGATATGCACAATCAGAAAATAACATAATCATAGTGGTTGGAAGTGACCAGGGAAGTTCAGCTCAAAGCAAGTACACTTAAAGCAGAGTATTCAAGGCATTGTTTGTCAAAGTTTTGAGTATCTCCAAGGATGGAGACCTATGGGTATCTCTTATGGTGTGTGAGGGAATTATCCTTACATCTAGTCAGAATTTCCCATGCTCCAGCTTGTGTCCATTGCCTCTCATCCTTCTACTGTGTACCTCCAAGAAGAGCCTGGCTCCATTTCCTCTACAGCCTCCCACTAGGTAGTTGTAGATGAACTAGTCTACAAATCTCCCGTTAGCCTTCTCTTAAGGCTGGAAAAATGCAGTTCTTTCAGTTTCCCATCCTCATGATCTTACTATTCATCAGTAAAATTAGAATAGGCACAATGGGTGGAAGCCAGCAAGAAAGGTGGGAGAAAGGTTTTTTTTTCTGAAATCCAAGTTTCTTTCATGTAAGGTAGTCATAAAAAGAGGTGATGATACATATCATTTCAGTTGTAGAGTTGTAATCAATACTTGACTATGTAAGAATGTGACAAGGGGCAAATGTGATTATTTTGGAGTACTATATAACAAATTTGAACAGCATAATGACTGCTTTCACTATTGCAATATCCTCTGTACTAGAAATTTTTATTCAAGAGAACTGTTTTGTCATAGTGAGATTGCATAATTTTAGACATGTATTGAGAAACAGTGGCTTCAGCATACCTGTTTACAGAAACTATCCTTTACAGACTTGCAAAGAACATGCTTAGTTTGAGAAGAACAGCAGGCCTACAGAATTGATAGAGAATTAATTTCTCTCTGAAAATCACTATCTTAATCTGTTAAAAGTCCAGACTTTGCCAATGCTTCTTTGGAAAACCTTCTAGAGGAAGATATTTGTGTATAAAGGTACTTTAAAAGTTATTTGTCTGCCAACTGAAAGAACAAAAGAGAAGATGAAGGGAGGATGTGAATATTATCATGTTGGCAACAAGGAAACAACGATTCAGTATTTCTCACAATGTAAAAATGAACCAATGTAATAATTATGAAGCCAACTGAAAACAAATAAAAAGAAGCATGTCATTAGAGTATGAAATTCATTGCCATATGATGCTGTGGTAGCTGAAGCCAAAAAAGTATGGATATGGAACAAATTTGTGAAAGAGAGAGACATTAGTGGCTATTAAGTTAGTCAACTTGGGAGGTTTGTCACAAGAATGATAGAAGCTGAAGTGCTATAGCAGGAAAATAGTAATTCTGTACTTGCCTTGTCTTTTACACTCTTTCAATTTATACTGTTTCTGCTGGTCACTTTCAGAGACCAGATACCAGGCTAGAAGGGCCCTTGATTTCATGCAGGGATGATAATTATTCCAGAGATATCATTGAAAGATTGCCACCTCCAAAATTTTCTAGGGCAATGTGTCCCTAGTTTGTAGTCTGTGGCCATGTGGGCCAAGGACTATTTGTTCTGCAGACTACTCAGGATGCCAAGGCATGGCTATGAACAGAAGTGCATAGTGGCAGGATACACTGCACAACATGAACATTCTACTAACACTCACTTACAGACTTGGACTAGCATACATCTTATTCTTTCCCAGTGTTGTAGTTGTCAAATTGAGGGAATTCTTGTTTATATTGCTCTTAGATGATGGTGAAAAACATTCAAATATATTTTATGTTGTGTGTTCTGTGTGTCCAGGTAAATACAGGAAAAAAAAAGACAAAAATGCAGAGCTCACCTTATGAAGAATGAGCATCTTGACATTAGAAAACCATGGCTTCTTTTACTCATTTATGTCATACAAGCAACTAACAGATTGGTGTGTATTTTGCACGTCCATCCTAAGCCTCATGTATGTATAAAACCCTTACACCTGGTGAGCCTAATGAAAACATGCAGAAAACTCCAGAGAGTCATGATTTGATCCCTGATAGCCACCACAGCAAAATGTGGCCTCAGTTCTCTTCATAGTAGCCAACATCAGGATAAGTACTACCTGACTTTGAATGCTACTGGTTTCCTGTCTAAAATGTGGATCTTTTTTAAAGAAAATTAACCTTGCCAAGCATCATTACATGACAGAGTTACCAAGAAACCCTCTAGAGTCCAACATTCATGATTTATGAATCTAACTGAGTTCAGACACCTGGAAAATAAAAAGCATCGTGGTTAGGTCTTGTACAGTTTGCTAGTACATTAGTTATAATATTGTTGTCATTGAGAACCACATGTGTAGTTATGCTGTGGAGATGATACTTATTTCTACCAGCCAAGTGAATTTAAATACTACATATCAATAAAACCTAATGAATTATATCATGGATAAAGGTGGGACAAAATTCTGGTGTAACTCCTTTTCTAGGAAAGATTGTCTGTAAACATATGAAATTTAATTCGACAGCAAACCAGAAGTCTACCAAATCCAGAATACTGGTTCTTTTTGGTTCACACTGATTTCTCATATCATTGTTATTACAACTGTACCTAAGAACCCTCCAGTAAAACGTTAAGTAAGTTTTGTCACTTCCGTTTTCTCATTTTATATGTTTACAATGTTTATGGTAAATTATATGGTGGATCTTGATCTGAGAAGTGGTAGACAACCTAAGATAAAACCACATCAAGGAGCAGGCTCACAACTAAACAGGCTGGACAAGTGTGTGATAGTGCTCCAGCCTATATAATGATGCTGAATTTACTGAAAACTGTCTCTTGCAAATAACAACTCAAACCTTAGATTTTGTCTGTACTCTACTTACCATATTACGGAAAGCCAGGCTGTATGGCAGGTCATGCTTCTGGGCAGACATGCTTCAGGTAAATGGGCAATGTAGAGACTCCTAAGCATTGATGTTGTCATTCCCAGGTACATAATATTGTTATTTATAATATGTTTAAGAAAGATAATATTTTGAACTTCTAGAACAGGATGGAGTACTTTAAGCAAACAAACAAACAAACAGATTAGAAAAAGTTATTAATAAATGCTGGAAAGAAACCAGACTTTTGCATATCTGAAGGATCTAGCAGAAATACCGAACTATTGACTTATCTTATATGAATGTTTGCCAAAGGGGACTTTCCTGGGACACTTCTCTCTTCAAAATATTTTCTTCTGATGTCTACGTGTGTTCTATCATTCAGTCATCAGAGCAGCTGCATTTCAAACAGTGACCACAATGAACTCCAATAGAGAAAAAATGCTTGAGTCAGCTTTTACAGCTCACTTCAGTATTCTAAGTTCTATGGGAGATCAAAATGGATAAGGAGAACACTGTACTATGACAAAAAATGTTTACAAGTTTTTTTTCACATAGAGAAAAAGTAGGAATAAGAATTTTTTGAATAAGAATATGTTCAGAAGTCAGGTCTGGATATTATTTGAAACAATTTATTTTTTCAAGTTCTTTGTCCATTTATATTTGGAATTAAAGAGGAAATCATTAAAATAATATTCTACCATCTCTTCTGTGAATGTATCTCAGAGAAAAATTACTGTGATGCAGATAAACCTCACTGGTATATTTCGTTGTATTTAGTTTCAATTTACATTGATCATTTTTGTACCTATCTTCACTTTCCCTATAGTTTTTCAACCTTTCTATATGGTGATGCTTTCAGTCTTTCCTCAGGAGCTCAACCTGGAACCCTTGCTGACAAAGAAACGTTGCCCTTGATTTCTCTGGTTGAGAAGGGTTTGTGCAAATCTATATAAGTACCCTTTTTTGCTATGCAGAAATTTTAGAAATTGCACAAGATGTAAATTGGAAATTTTACTCATTTATAGACTGGCTGCTGTTGTGTTTTCAATATACAGGTGATGAGTTCCCAGCAAACTCCACAGAATTACTGAGTACTCAAGCCTTTGAGTCTCATCAGAGCACACAGGTACATAAGCGATCATTGTTGCTTTAAAGAGTTGATAACAAATCATTGCAAAGGTGAGTCATATTTTTACGAAAGCAGCACATTCATTGATTATCTATCATTTGCATCACAATCATGGGCAAATTTCAGACCTCCATCCACCTTTGACTTTTAGTTTAATATTTTGCACCACATATTTAAGTTCTGGGAATATTGACTGGGAGAGGAATTTGCCCTCCAATTACTGTAAAAAAAAAAAAAAAGGAGTTGATAATACTTCGATTTTCTGAAACAATTTTTATCCTTTTCTTATATCTGTGTAAGCCAATAGGAGCTGTGACTGCCCATAGTGTGTAAAACTATGGTCCAGCAAAATTCACATTCAGAGGACTCATAGTGCATTGGAGATTGTGTGCTACAGGCGTCTTTGTGTGCTCAATCTGCAGATGCTCTGAGCCTATTCCAGCCTTAACAAAAGAACCCTGGAACTTGCGCTCAAGCTATAACAAACAGTTTACACTTTCAGCTTGACTGTATCTAGTTCAAGCCTTAAATGTCAGCCAAGATGGCAGCTATGACATAACTGGGTATTGAAACAAAGACCCTTTAGGATCAAAAGCATAGGCTTTATAATTCTGAATAAATCAAGTTTTTTAGGAGAACCTTGAATGTATGCAATTATATAGTGATTCATGTAATTATTTGGCACATGCTAGAGTGGAGAACTGCATTCCCAGTTGCAAGTTTGTCCCTTTACAACAAGGTGGAGATGAAACTCTGAAAAAAAATCTCTACTCTTTTTCTTTTCTTCGTTAAAGCTATAGCTTTAATGATTCACTTTGGATATACCTCCCCACCTTTTCTACAAATTATGCACTAAGAATTTTCAGTCTTTTCAGAAAATATTCCTCATATTTGATATGGAATATTTTGTCCACACATTTTCCATTTCAAATGTCATTGTGTAGTACTTAAATAATTTTACCTGAAAAATACGAGTCAAAGATAGAAAAATAGCATTAAAAGACTGCAGTCTTGTACTGTGATAGGTTTCTTGCCAAAAGAGTTCGGTTCTCAATAGAACAAGACTCTGGATGACATGATCCATTTAAGCTAGGTATTAACAGAGCAACATAAACCTATGCAGACTGATTAATTTCCAATCAAATTACAAATCTCAGCCTAGGTCTGTAATAAGGTTCAAGTAATTCATTGACTTGATATATGCAAACACTTCCAACTTGGATCTCCATACATTTAGGACAGGAAGAGTCAGGATGAATGAGTCCTTCCCAGTTTCCTTTCTGATGTAAAAAAAAAATTGTCATTTTTTTAATTATTGGGTTTTGTCTCTACTGTAGAGACTTATTTAATTCTGAATAAGTCATTTTGGGTACCATCACCATCCATATATGTTTGGGTTTTTTCCCTATGTAATATTCTGTTTAGATCTACCTCAAATTTCTGTACATACGTAGACATATTAAGAGGGATTAAAACTCTCTGAATTGCCTCACAACTCAGGATTTGATGATTTCCTTAAAATCTACCAAAGAAGAAAGGGAAGGGAAGGGAAGGGAAGGGAAGGGAAGGGAAGGGAAGGGAAGGGAAGGGAAGGGAAGGGAAGGGAAGGGAAGGGAAGGGAAGGGAAGGGAAGGGAAGGGAAGGGAAGGGAAGGGAAGGGAAGGGAAGGGAAGGGAAGGGAAGGGAAGGGAAGGGAAGGGAAGGGAAGGGAAGGGAAGGGAAGGGAAGGGAAGGGAAGGGAAGGGAAGGGAAGGGAAGGGAAGGGAAGGGAAGGGAAGGGAAGGGAAGGGAAGGGAAGGGAAGGGAAGGAAAGGAAAGGAAAGGAAAGGAAAGGAAAGGAAAGGAAAGGAAAGGAAAGGAAAGGAAAGGAAAGGAAAGGAAAGGAAAGGAAAGGAAAGGAAAGGAAAGGAAAGGAAAGGAAAGGAAAGGAAAGGAAAGGAAAGGAAAGGAAAGGAAAGGAAAGGAAAGGAAAGGAAAGGAAAGGAAAGGAAAGGAAAGGAAAGGAAAGGAAAGGAAAGGAAAGGAAAGGAAAGGAAAGGAAAGGAAAGGAAAGGAAAGGAAAGGAAAGGAAAGGAAAGGAAAGGAAAGGAAAGGAAAGGAAAGGAAAGGAAAGGAAAGGAAAGGAAAGGAAAGGAAAGGAAAGGAAAGGAAAGGAAAGGAAAGGAAAGGAAAGGAAAGGAAAGGAAAGGAAAGGAAAGGAAAGGAAAGGAAAGGAAAGGAAAGGAAAGGAAAGGAAAGGAACAAAAAACCACCCAAACTATTGTTCTCCCCTTTATGGGAGAGAAAAATTTTTTCAGATCCTGTTCACTCCATAAACTGAAATGTTCCACCAAAGCTCAACCCCAAGTCCTAGTTTGTTTGCTGGTGGTAACAGATTTGTTGACCTCTTAAATTTCAGAATTAGATGACCTAAACCAGTGTACGAACAAATGAACAAATCTCTTTCCTGTCCCTTTTTAGAGAAGAAAAAAGACAGGTTAGCTGGATAACAGAAGGTATTCTCTCAGCAGCTTTGCATGTGTTTCAATATCAGCCCCTCCCTTACACACCTCTATAAATTCCAAAATGCCTCTCATCACCTGTCCTCATACCTCCATCACATCAAGGACTCTTGAATATCCAGTGCAAGGTGGAAGAATAGATTTCTGAAGAGTCATAACTATTCTCACTTTTCTCCCAGCTCAATCCCAGTGCTTGTAGTTACTTCTTCATCACTAGGAAACATTATGAGTTACAAACTGAGAGAAATGTTTACTCAGTCCTAACTATGAGTGTGGGTTAATGGCTGAGGTCCCCAAATAAATCAATAGCACTGGAATAGGCAAGCACCCCCTTCTGGACTGCACATACTTCAGGACAGTGAAAGCAAGGATGAAGGAGCCCTTATTGGTTACCTTTCCAGCATGAAAAATCAAATGCAATTTGTTCATATTAGTGGGCTTAGTCTCTGTCTGATTATCTGGTGCCACAAAGATGTGACCCATGCCTATGCCTCTGATTTTTAATAAACACGTTTGCTGGGTCCAATAGTTCGGCAATTTGTACAGAAAATTAGATGTAATTTGCCCTGAATGCCACTGGTTTCTCAGATAGCTCAAAAGAATGACAGGCAGTTCAGCAAATAGCTGTAGCATCTCTGCAACTGAATCAGGCTGGAGACCAGATTTCCTTGCTGGAACCCTCTGTTGCCTGTTTCAAATCCAAGCTCTCCACCTCCTCCAAATTCCATAGCCTCCTACTCATCCTCTTCATCCTTCCTCCACATTCTTCTTCCTTATCCTATTGCTCCTTTTCTCCCTTCCCAGTCTTCCTTTGAAATGTTTGGTATAAAGGGTCTGATGCAATGATGAATGGACTTGGTTTTCCCATTGAAATCAAGGACATCAGTGCAGAGTCTCCAACAAGAAGCTTTTCCATAAAGGCTTACACCTGGTCTCTCAGACCTGTACCTATCTTCCCCTGCCTGTCCCCTAGCATTTCCAGAGGTTCCAATGGATTTATGATACCTGTGACTTTTAGTGGTCTATCCTGAAAGCCTAATAAAGAAATGGAAGTTGTGCTTTTTTTGCTCTTTGTCATTTGGCAGTCTCCTCCTCCCCCTTGCTCTTCAGCAAGGGACCCAGATGGCTGCTGCCTGTTCCAGTTAGCTTGAATAGGCAGTGGGAGCCCTTGGGGCTCTTAAATAGCCTTCTCCTAGGCTGCACTCAGCCCCATCCCTAAATAAAATTAAATAAAATTTTGAGATATTATATAGAAAGATTTCTCTGAGGCATCCCAAGTTCATGCAGGACATTTGTGATCCCGTTCTCCCACTTCTGTCTTTATTCTTTTTCTTCACATTTTAATTCCTCCCCCCTCCCCACATCTTTCCCCCCACCACCACCTTTCCTTCCTTTCAGTTCCTCTTCTTCCTCTATCTGATCCTGGTTTTCATTTTCAGGTTCCCCCTTCTCTAGCAGCAGGGATATCCCCCACCCCCTCCAAGAGGAATACACTGCTGTGTAAAATGGGGTCTATTTCTCTGTGAAGTGGTATAGCAGCTTTCTGCAGCAGTTTAAAGAGAAATTATGACAATAATATAAACATTAAGATTAAAAACATAAAAAGAGCATCTCATAGAACAAGCATCTTTTAATTTGAAATTATAATGGGGTAAAGTCTCCTTAAGGTGGCACTTCATGGAACAGAAACCCCACATTTCCGTAGAACTGAATAGATGGGGAAGAAATAAAAAAGACATCCCACCCTTTTTCTAGGTTATTTTTTTTCCTATAATTACCAATAACCCACTATTAGGTTTCAAGGACAAAAGTAACTCTTAGACTGTCTAGATATCAGACCAGAACTAGTCTTTTTCCCCTGGCAGCAGTTTGGAAGGATGATTCCTCATGACACCTGAAGTCTATAATTGTCAGATCACTCATTCCCATGGAGAAGTCCAGGCAGGTGGTATCTGCCCTGTGATTATTTCTCTTCTTTTTTTACCTGGTTTCCACACCATCCCCAAATGTCAGATGTGGTACAGTGGAATACCTGTATTTTTGGGAGGGGAGGAGAAGGGTATTGGAAGGGGTTAACTCTATCTATGCTGGTGCAAGCAATGCCAGCTTCTGTGTTTAAACTCTCCTTTCCAAATGGAGGCCCCAGGTGGGAGACGGGTCCCCATGTGTGAGGTGCTGTACAAACACATTAAATTCCCTGACTTGAAGATCTTACAGTGTAAGTAGAGAAGACCAAGGAGAGGCTGGAGGGTAGAGGCAGAATGAGCACAGTCTTTGGTTTACAGCAAACAACTAAATTAAATGGTGTCCCCAGTGGGCTGAAAGAAATCTGAGGTAGAAATGGACATTGAACATCGATTACCTGAACCTCAGTGTTTTGCTCATAAAGCAGTTTAGTCTTCAGGCAAAATCTGGCCTCAGGTTTGATCTTTCAATAACATTCTCTACTTTCTTATCATTTTCAGAAGCAATCGGCTTTCACACTGATGCATTGTAAGGTAGACCAGGCACAAAAGAAGAGCAATCCGCTGCCCATTCATATGCAGCCGTCTCTTGTGCAGAGCACAGCAGGTATATAACAGCTACCTAGCCATACTATTGAGAATAAAGAAGACAGTGTTTAGCAGATACCTGGGCAGAATGACTAGCAGGTGGGGTCTAACCTTCATTCTTGAACAGAAGTGTTATCAGATTTTTAATGATCACGGAGTAGGCAAAGAATATACACAGATTCCCTCTTTCTTTTTCTCTGTGTGCATCTGTGTGTGGGTATAAGATCATGTCTGTCTCTTGCAGTTGGGCCATGCCTAGGAGAGTAGAATAAGTGATCTGCTAATAGAGGACAGTAAAAAGCTCCTTAAGATCAAAAGATAACAGTCGGTGCCTTTTCTTTCTCTTATCTTTTTTTTTTTTTTTTTTAGCCAAAAATATTCTCAGCTTTACCGTTGAAGATGGGTGATTTGTCTCGTAATTGTGTTCGCTGACTGCAGCAGATGGATTCATTACTAGGGCTGGTCAGAAATCTTTCAACACAATGTGTTTTTTTGTGTTTGTGTGAAAATGATGAATCATCAAAACTGAAACTTCTCACGGAGGTATAGCAGTGCAGAGGAAACTTTTGTCACAGAAGTTTTCTCAGCTCTCCCTGGGGCTTGTGATTAAAGCCAGAGAAAGCAAAAGCTTCTCATCTTAGGGTAACCCAGAAGACAGGATATGTGGGCACTGAGGTTTCGAGTTTCTTTTTTGCTTATTCTGAACAGTTTCTTTTCTGAAGTAAGTGTGTTAGTGACTTTACTATCAAATTATTCAGCACATTTCCTTACATATGTGTGTGTACATAGAGAAATGTAAACATAGAAGAGCTTTCAGAAGAATTGAGAGAAAGATGATGGTATGCTAAAACACTGTTAAGTGAATGCAGGTCATGTCCCCTGTTAAAACCACTATATGCCTTTTTGGACTCAGAAAAGAATTTGCGATCTCCAGAGGGAACAGCTTGCTCATTACGGACACTTCCACCCAAATCTACCAGATCCCATTCTTTTTGTTTCAACTGAAATCACCAAAATAATCCAGGGGGACTAATGTTCAAGGAGAAGTCTTAAAGGCAAAGTCACTTAGCTCATGACCACATTTTACAAGGAAAGAAGGTCATGAGCCTAGTTATCTCCTCATGTGTATACCCCGTAAAGCCTTTTCCCCTCTGAGTGTTTGTTTAACTTGTATATAAACTATTGCTGATTGTACTGCTGCCTTTGGGATCCAATCTTATGCATGACTTACCCTGTGCATAAAGAAGTTTGTCTTGGACCTCCTTAGCAAATGTTCAGTCTAGGCTCTAATCAGCACAGAGAGAGACACTTTCAACAGGAGCCACAGCCAGCAAGAGACCTATTTAGAAGACAAGCAGGACACCAAATGCCTTTTTTAAATAGGGCAAGGCAGCTTGCTAATGGGCAGGAATTTGGCCCTGAGGTTTCAGCGTATGACGGGCACATAAATGGCAATCCCGCCGTAGCAATGAGAGAAGGAAATCAGACAGTAAGACTGTCTGATCAGTGGCAACAATAATAGGGAACAAACAGAGGACCACTGAGCAGTAAAACATTAGACTGGGATTTATGTGGAGCAGAGCAGAAAGGAAGAGAAGGGAAAGATGTCAAAACTTCTTCCCTAAAAATAGCATGGAAGTCAATAAAAAGGCATCTCAGTAATAGACTAAGAGTAAGAAGACCTAGATGAAGTTGTCAGCAAAGGTGAGATAAACCTCATGAAAGCAAAAATACAAATAGTCCCAAATTACTATAAAGGTCCAGCCTATCTATCAGCAGCCCAACCTCTTCCTTTGAGTTTTTCTTCCAGGTCAGTCCTAGTGCTGTTGAGGATTTTCCATTTCTAGACTCTGTCACTCCTTCTGCAGTGACTTACTTCTGATTTAGAAATATTTTCTCTTTCAGGAAAAGTAACCCTGAAATATATAGTCAGGAAATCTCCTTGCAGGACACCTGTACTATTTCTTTTCTGGACAACTCATAACGTGCAAATTATACCAAGCCTAGTAGTCTACAAAGGTCCTCGTGTCTGTAACATTGTCTAAGGTGAATAAAATTATACTAATATTTGTTAATTTGAATTGCAAATAAGATTTGCTTCCTATCCAGTTAACTTCTGCTCCTTCCTACTGGTATCTTGAGACACTGAAGAAAAATATTCTCTGCATCACGGAAGTCATAGATCCACTTTTTAGATGATTTATACCAGCTTTTTCAACCTTTTTTTAATTCAAAGATCATTCATTCTAAAAGTGTGTGAGACAACTTATGCAGAGTTGCTATAATGATTTTCATTTTACAAAGAAATCAAAAATAGGCTAAATTGTGAATGTTTGATTATTGTTCCTTCATAACACCTTGCTTGTTTTCTTGCTTAGACGAATGTACATGTACATCCCTCTTCAGAAAGGCTAGGCAAGGAAGGAGAGGCAGTGGGGTAGCCCTGTATGTTAGGGAGTGTTTTGATTGTCTAGAGCTTAACAATGGTGATGATAGGGTGAAGTGTTTATGGGTAGAAATCAGGGGGAAGACCAACAAGGCAGATATGGTGGGAGTCTGTTATACACCACACAATCAGGATGAAGAAGCAGATGAAATATCCTATAAGCAGCAGGGTGAAGTCTCACAATCGCTAGCCCTTGTTCTCGTGGGGGACTTCAATTTACCACATGTCTGCTGGAAATACAACACAGCAGAGAGGAAACAGTCTAGGAGGTTTCTGGAGTGTGTGGAAGATAGCTTCCTGACACAGCTGGTGAGGGAGCCAACTAGGGAAGGCACCCTGCTGGACCTGTTGTTTGCGAACAGAGAAGGACTTGTGGGTGATGTGATGGTTGGAGGCCATCTTGAGCATAGCAATCACGAACGATAGAGTTCTTGGTTCTTGGAGAAATAAGGAGGTGGGTCAGCAGAACTGCTACCTTGGACTTCCGGAGGGCAGACTTTGGCCTGTTGAGGAGCCTGGTTGATAGAGTCCCTTGGGAGGCAGTCATGAAGGGCAAAGGAGTCAAGGAAGGCTGGACATTCTTCAAGAAGGAAATCTTAAAGGCACAGGAGCAGTCCATCCTCATGTGCTGAAAGATGAGCCAGCCGGGGAGAAGACCGGCCTGACTGAACAGAGAGCTTTAGCTGGAACTCATGAATAAAAGGATAGTTTACAACCTTTGGAAGAAGGGGCAGGCAACTCAGGAGGACTACAAAGACATTATGAGGTTATGCAAGGAGAAGATCAGAAGGGCCAAAGCCCAACTGGAGCTTAATCTGTCTACTGCCATAAAAGACAAAAAAACCATTTCCATAAATACATTAGCAACAAAAGGAGGGCTAAGGAGAATCCCCATCCTTTATTGGATGTAAGAGGAAACACAGTGACAGAGGACAAGGAAAAGGCTGAGGTATTTAGTGCCTCCTTTGCCCCAGTCTTTAATAGTCAGACCAGTTGTTCTCAGGGTACCCAGTCCCCTGAGCTGGAAGACATTATGGAAGCCTCCATAATCCAAGGGGAAATGGTTAGCAACCTGCTACACCATATGGACACACACAAGTCTATGGGGCCAGATGAGATCCATCCAAGGGTACTGAGGGAGCTGACGGAGGGGCTCTCTGAGCCATTTTCCATCATCTATCAGCAATCCTGGCCAGCTGGGGAGGTCCCATTTGACTGGAGGTTAGCAAACATAATGCCCACCTACAAGAAGGGCTGGAAAGAGGATCTAGGGAGCTACAGGTCTGTCAGTCTGACCTCAGTCCCGGGGAAGGTTATGGGGCAGATCATCCTGAAGTGCCATCACGCAATGCATACAGGGCAACCTGGGGATCAGACCCAGTCAGCATGGATTTATGAAAGGCAGGTCCTGCTTGACTAACTTGATCTCCTTCTATGACAAGGCGACCTGCTTAGTGGATGAGGGAAAGGCTGTGGATGTTGTCTACCTGGATTTTAGTAAGGCCTTTGACACTGTCTCCCACAGCATTCTCCTGGAGAAACTGGCTGCTCATGGCTTGGATGGGCATACTCTTTGCTGGGTAAAAAACTGGCTGGATGGCCAGGCCCAAAGGGTGGTGGTGAATGGAGTTAAATCCAGTTGGTGGCCGGTCACAAATGGTGTTCCCCAGGGCTCAGTATTGGGGCCACTTCTCTTTAATATCTTTATCGATGATCTGGATGAGGGGATCGAGTGCACCCTCAATAAGTTTTCAGGTGACACCAAGATGTGTGGGAGTGTTGACCTGCTGGAGCGTAGGAAGGCTCTACAGAGGGACCTGGCCAGGCTGGATTGTTGGGCCGGGGCCAATTGTATGAGGTTCAACAAGGCTCAGTGCCAGGTCCTGCACTTGAGTTGCAACCACCCCATGCAACACTGCAGGCTTGGGGAGGAGTGCCTGAAGAGCTGCCTGGCAGAAAAGGAGCTGGGGGTGATGGTCGACAGCCGGCTGAACATGAGCCAGCAGTGTGCTCAGGTGGCCCAGAAGGCCAATAGCATCCTACTGGCTTTCATCAGGGATAGTGTGGCCAGCAGGACCAGGGAGGTGATAGGGCCCCTGTACTCGGCACTGGTGAGGGTGCACCTCGAGTACTGTGTTCAGCCTTGGGCCCCTCACTTCAAGAAGGACACTGAGGTGCTAGAGCACGTCCAAAGAAGGGCAATGAAGCTGGTGAAGGGTCTAGAGCACAAGTCTCCTGAGGAGCGGCTGAGGGAGCTGGGTTTTTTTAGCCTGGAGAAGAGGAGGCTGAGGGGAGACCTTATCACTCTCTACAGCTACCTGACAGGAGGTTGTAGTGAGGTGGGGCTTGGTCTCTTCTCCCAAGTAACAAGCGATAGGACAAGAGGAAATGGCCTCAAATTTTGCCAGGGCAGGTTTAGATTAAATATTAGGAAAAACTTCACTGAAAGGGTAGTCATGCACTGGAACAGGCTACTGAGGGAAGTGGTTGAGTCTCCATCCCTGGAGGTATTTAAAAGACATGTAGATGTAGTGCCTAAGGTTTAGTGGTGGATTTGGCAGCACTAAGTTAAAGGTTGGACTTGATCTTAAGGGTCTTTTCCAACATAAACAATTCTATGATTCTATGATTCTATGTTTATATAACGCAATGATAAAGATTGTGAGGTTTTCATGGCCCACTCTTTTGATGTTTTATGAATCAGCTCAGATCAGAGACAGAGAAACGCTGACTTCCTGTTGTTCTTTATCCTTTACCATAAATTCAGTGCAGGATTCCCCACTCCCCCTGCTTCTCCCCCAGGGTATATTTTTACAGCTATGTCCAAATTTAAATGTCACAAGGTATTTGGCTTTCATCCATGTTATCTTTGTGCTATCCCCTTTATAGTTAAGGGTGTTATCTAAAGACTGATTCTCTTCCATAATTTTATGTATTTATTTTGGCAGAAACTTAGTATACTCTGTCAGGACAAAACTTTGCACTATTTGATCACTCCTTATTTGCATTTTTAATAGTCCCCATTAAACAGACTCTGAACTAATTAGCCAAGCATCTGTATTAGAAAACTTCTGTTTCCTGTTTTCAGAACTAAGAAACTAATGGCTAAAGCACTACTAGAACAATTAAGTAATAAGAAATATACTGTGTTGAGATTGGCAATAGAGCAGCTGCCATAAATCACCACAATAATGACTTGCAGCTCAAAATATTTAAGTAGATAAAAAATTAACCTACACACTATTTCTGTGGTCTATAAATTAGAGATGTCCCAGATTTTAAAAAGAAAAAAAGGTATATATAATGTATATGAAGTTATTCCTGTTTTATTGTAGTTTCAGTCTTTTTTAGTCTTTAATGTGACAAAAGCTGTTTTGAGTACAAATAAACCAAAATTCCAGCTACCAAATTTTCATTTTGTTTACATAACTTATAAATGTATGGGTTAAATATCAGGGAAAAATGACTACATGTAGGCTTCTTCACCTAATCTTTTAGACCCTTGAAGTGCTTTGTTCCCTTTGATTTCAACAGACATTTGGTGCCTAAGTCACTTCAAAGTCATGGATCTTAGGACCGTGATTCAGTTGCCCAAACACTAATCTCTTGCTTTAGATATCATGTTATCCCACCTCCATCCAGCTACTTCTGCAAAATGGATTAAAGGGCATTAGACATCCATATTCAGGCAACTGATGTCTGCCCCAAGTTATTTCCATTCCTTTTCAGAACTTTATTCAGCATTTACTTTTAATTTTTGTATCATCCAGAATGACAGAATTTGTCAAAAGTGGTTTTTTTTAAGTATTACTGTCACTTTTTTCTTCAACAAGTAGAATATGCGATGCATTAATTGGCCAGCACAGTCTTTTGCAAATGTATCCATATCCTCAGTAAGACTATCATTAGAATGGAAAAATTCCATATCATGAATTGAGTGATTAAAGATGGCAAGTAGCCAAATGGAAAGTCAAAGTAATTTTGTTGGGAGCTTTCACATCAATTTTTTTTCACTGGCATTTCAAAATTCCCAAACAGTGAAAAATTGACAAAAATAAAATCAACACCTTCTATTGAACATTAAGAGGTGGTTTAAATTCCCAATCAGTTTGGGAAAATGTTAATGGTTGGAATGGGTTCTTCTGGATGTAATGGTTTCCCTAGGAGTAATTTCCATAGGAGAATTAAAGTTACAAGCTAACACTGGCAAATATGAATGAAAAATGGCCTTCTTTGAAAGGCTTTGGAAAATAAATGATTTTTCATTTTTCAATCCAGCCCTCTCAAAAGGGCTGTTGGTATTTTAATGTATTTGCTTTTTCTTACTATCTTTATGTCCTCAAAAATTCATTCCCACTACCCAATGAAGTCATGTATTTACTTTATAACATTAAAATTTAAATCAAAGTTCACACTTTTTGTTTTCAGTTTTTAGAAAATAAATTGACAAACATCTTAAATAATATGTCCTCTGCAAAAATAAGTAGAACAAAATAGTATTTTTTAAAAATCCATGACAATCTTTTTATTTTTAACTTCTACTAACCGAATTATTGATTTACCCAAACCATCTAAGAATAGATTTTTGTACAATAAGCATGGGAAAGGTAAAATTTAGTTCCTGAAAAGGCATAATATCTTGCTTTACTTATGTCCATTACTACTCTGAATTTAGTTAACTTTGTAATGAAACTAGTAATATGCTTAAAGCTATGGAACTAAAGAATGGTATGTTTATAAAAATAATGGAACTACATAACTACTTAATGCTAAGAACATGTACAAGTGTTTTAAAAATGTGGTCCTATTATCTAGCTAAGCACCAGCAAGAGATATAATATCTTTAAATATCTTTTACTCTAGAAATAGTATCATCATATTAACTACAGGCCTGTATTAACTTGCCATTAAAAAGTACCTTAGGACTTATTTTGCACCTAAGTTTTCTTTAATTTGTTTTGTTTTTCTTCCTTGATCTCTTTATAAATTGCAAGATTCTTCAAAAGAAGCAAGCATGAAAAATCTTTTAAAGAAATTCAGGTTTCAGGGTACACAATAACATAGCTAATCCCCTGATCTTCAAAAACATTCCCTGCAGGATTGAACACAGCTCTGTGCTATGGTAAAAAGAAGAGAGAATTCTTTTGTTTATTTGTTTTTTTGTAATTAAGAAAAACCTTTTTTCGCAATCAAGCTGTAAAACATTCTGCCCATTCTGAAAATCATATTGGAGAGATAATACACTTCAGTCCTGATTTATAACACTCTGCTATGCCAGGACTGGACCCTTGCAGATATATTGGTTTTTATACCCAAAACTTGCCTGTTGGTCTCTGTCTTAGTCTGGTCCTTGTCTCTTCACACACTGTGCTCTTGGTACACCTCTGTCCTGGCTTTCAGGATATAGTTATTCCGAGACTCTTTTTGGGTACTGCAGCAGCAACCTGCATAAAATTCGCCTGTCTGTGCCAGCCACTGTGGTATTGAAATGAGCATAAATGGGGATGTACTAAAGTCATTCTGAAGAGTGACTAGAGCCAGAATTTGAGCTTGGGTTTGGAGATGAAAGGCTGGTGAACTAGCACATTGTGCTTGCCCATTACACTGCCTGCTAGGAGACAATAAGTTTCCCAAAACTTGCCTGATGGAGCCAAAAAAACAGTGACACAGAAGCAGTCGTGTTTGTTTCTTATCAGCAGGGATCCTATTGCTACAAGCTCCACAGTGTTTTGGACTCCAGCTCTACTCAACAACTCTACTCGTGCTCCACTCGCCAAGCAGCTTACAGAAAGCAATTAACTATTGCATAGGCATTTGACCGTAAACAATTATGGAACTCAATGTCCTGTAGCTTGGAGGGGGTAAAAAAGCCTCCTACACTGGCTGAGCTGATAATCAATGACTCTGACAGTGGAAAACTCTGGCTCTGAAAGAAGAAAGAAACTGTTTGAACAATTACCCCATCACCATATTCCACCACAAACTGTCTTCAATTGGGTGATTATTTCTTTTACGGGGTCTGGCAGACGATGAGATCTGAATGCCAGAAAAGAACTGGCACAGAATTTTCACTGTTCAGCTTGACCACTGCAGCCTAAGCAAATGCAAAAAAGCATGTCATGCTGTGTGCTTTTTTGAGGCTGATGATGAGAGCTGAACCACGGTGGGAGGCAAGCAAATGAGTGATGTGGCATTATTCAGATAGCCCATGTGCTTGAATTGCACAACCCAGTGTACCGAAGATGGGATCCAGGCAGTTAAGCTTTCGGCAACATGTAAGCTTCATTATCAAGAAACAGGAGTCTCAAAAAACAGACCAGCAATCTGTGGATAACAGCACAAAGTTTATGCTGATAGCTTTGTGGGGGAAAGTGATGAAGCAACATTTAATGCAAGATATTCAAGCAAAACTTAAAAAACTCTCCATTAAATGTCATGATGCCTTTAGAGCTCACATCAGAGGTTTCTTTGCTGTGACAAGAAGTGATCTCCTGGGTCAGACCAACTGTATTTTTTAGTTTCTTTCAAAAACCTAACATTGTTTATAGTTACCAGGTATGAATTTGTATAGGTATTGCTTACTGCATTTCAAAATGTTATTCTTATCACTTGGCCACAAATACCCATCTTTCACTTAAACTAAGTGATCAAGTGTAAGCTCTAGGGAGAAAAGGAAGCTCTGTCTTAGTGGTGAAAAATCTTGTGTTGCTTTTACTTAGAAATCATAAATCATAAACTTTAGTACTGGGTAGATGGTGTTATTCCTTCCTTCAGATGAGTAAGGGGAATCTAGAGATGATATCTCAGACTTTCATGTAGGTTCAGATGTACCCTTAACCATCTATATTTCCATGACTAATATGATAATCTAAATTCTCTCTGTGAAGAAATACTTCCACAGGGTGATCTATCCCATCCTAAAATAAGTATGTACCTAAAATAGAACAAATCATTCTTTTATCATTTATTCTCATCATCTATAAAGGAATCTAAAAATAAATAAGTAAATAAATAAATAAATAAATAGGCTAGATGCCTAAAGCTGGGGGAGGCAAATATCCTCCATAGTGATTAACACAATGTCTGGTGAGATCATTGAACAAATAAACATTAACTCCAGGGACCTGTGGATTGGCAGAAAGATAAGCCAGTGCCAGTGCAGAGGCTCAGGAGGAGATATTGGCTCCTGATGAGATCTGAGAACCTAAGAAGTCAGCGACACTGCCATTTACTTCAGCAAGGACAGGTTTTCATACAGAACTGTCACCTTCCAGACTAAATCTGTTAAAAGCTAGACAGATACACACATCAAATCACCCAGGCTAGGGAAGGAGCTCTCCTTGGGGTCAAATTGTGGGGTCATCTGGGAGCAGGGGTCAGGAATCAACACAGGGAGGAGATCTGGGCAGGAGCAGGACATGATGTGGGGCACAGAGTGTGGGCCATGAAGGCGGTGACCCAAGCTGTGTGGGGAGGCACTCTGACCTCCAATACCTAGCAATGGCCTTCTCCAGCTTCTCTTGACTCCTGCCCCACACCCTACTGGGTGCCTGTGTCACATGCATCTGTGCCTGTTATGAAATATGCCCCTTCAATGCCCCCTTCCTCTCCAGAGCCACCAACTCTCCTTCTCACAGTTCCAGCCTTGCCTGTCACCCAGCAAGGTAGGGACAAACCAAGTTCTTTTGGGGAAAATCCCTCAAGATCACTTTCCCAGGCCCTTGAAAGGTGTTCAGTGGTTGTGACACTTTCTTTTCCCTCTCCAGTGTGTGTGCTGTGTCACCAGGGAGATCATGACCCAGATATTTATGGGCAGAAAAGGCAGGAGGACTGTCTCTGTACCCATAAGAATTGCCTGGTGAGCTTCCCTGCGGCTGCCTCCAGCTTTACCCTGAAACTCAACCTAGCAGCCTGGGCTCTCCAATGCCAGCCTAGCAGCATCAGGGCATAGGGGTACACTGGCTCCTGTGGGAAATTACATCCCAAGAGCTCCGTGACTGTCAACTCCTTCTCCAAGCACCATCAGAACACCTCCCTGAAATCCCTCTCTTGAGCTATGCTTCAGCTCTTCTTGTCTACCACAGCCTGGTATCTGCTCAGCTCTCCCAGACTGGTGAGCCTTGCAGGAACTACAGATAAAAAAGTTCTGCAAATAGTTCGCATAAACTGTTTCTGCAGATGCAGAAATGGTCTCATAGGACAGTCTTCTGTACATGGTTAAGATAGTCAGGGGAAATGTATGTAATATGAGGAGTGATAGATCTTGCATGGGCTGGAGTGGTCACATAGCAGCACAGTCAGCTGGATATGGGAATTCATCTTAACAGTCTTATATATTAGTAATAAAATAGTGAACATTATATTGCTTTAACAGCTTATTTAAAGGCTAATTTACAAATTCTTTTTTTTTCCCAGTCAGTCTGTAATTTCTGAAGGCATGCAACACCTGCTACAAATTGTTTTAAAAGTCCTAGCCATTTCAGACCCTGTTTTGCCTTTTAGAACAATGGTCCAGGTACACTTGCATAATGTCTATTGTTTTAACGTGAACTTAACATCATTGTGTGTTTGAAAAACACAGCATCAGCCTTCGCCATCTCATAGGACAGGTATGCAGCTCTCAGACATGTTCCAGCATGTTCATACCTCTCCTGCCAAATGACACCCACTCACACCTCTGTGAACTTCTCCCAACCCCAGACATATCAGTGGTTTTCTAGGAGACTTGCAAAATTGTGTGCACCAAACCTGCCTTTTAATTTTGATTAATTACTTTCTATTAACATTTAAACTTTAATTATTAATTTCACTACCTTTTATTAAATAATGTTTTATACCTTATATCACTACATTTTTATTGATATATATTTAATTTACATATCTTTCTATATATATTTACACATGTACATTATATATACACAAATATAATTAAATATATATAAAGTATCTATGTATAAATAAATGACACATCTATTTATGCTTATTTGCATACACACACACATCTATATATATGTGTAATATATATATTTTTTTTTATATAGGAGCATTTTCTGGCCCAAAGGAAATGAACAGCCAATCAGATGGTGCTCTGAGATCATGTAGGGATGGCATTTTCAAGAAATGGCAATCAGCCAGCCACAACGCATTATGAAAACATGTGGGCGGTATGATGTCAAAAAATGGCAGCCTCCATGTATGCAGTGGACAGAAGCTTCCTGCTCTGATGCACTTCCAGGGAAAGTGGAAAGGAGTGCCCTGTCCTGCCAGCCAATCACAAGACAGTATGAAAACATGTGGATGATGACCATATAAAAAATGATGTCTCCCTGCCATAAAATGGCAGCTGAAACAAAATGGTGGAAAGAGGTGGAGTTCACAGACCATGTGACTGGAGGTTTGGGGGACACTACAGGGGCAAGTGGGATGAGTGGCTGCTGGAAGGGACAATGCTTCTGCCCAAAGTTGGGGACTGGGTACCTGTTACTATCTATCTCAAATTAATATTATTCTCATAGTGCTGAAGTGCTTATGAGAGCTACCACCAAAACCAAGAGAGGTCTGATACATTTAGAGACCAACCCCAAAGGCTAGGAAGAGGGAAAGTAGAGATTACCGGGAAATAAGACTTGATTTTAATGAGAGAGCAGCCAGACAATGGCAACAATGACACTAAAATGAACTAGAAAAGAGGAGGAAATAGCAGCATTCCTTAGGGGGACTAAGTCTTTGGTGAAGATTTATTAGGATTTTCTGAAATCAGTAACAGGTTAAGGGAAAGACTGGGATTTCTGGATGACAGAAGAGAAAACTGTTGTGAAGAGGGAAAGACATCCTTTTTGAGGAGTTAGTAGGAAAATACCATTCCGGTGTGCTTGGTTCTGGATGACTGTGACTTGTTTGTGCACTGAGGGGAGGCTGAAGAAAAAACTGTGGTGCACTGAAAGTCTAATGGAGCAATAATAAAAGCAGGAAGAAACATGCTGTCTTCATTAATCCTTTATTAAGATTCACCTAGTACACCTGATAACATTAAGTAGCTGCCAATAAGATGTGAATTAGCATCCACATCACTGGAAACCATAGTGTCTCCTTCAAGTGCTCTCTGTTCAAGATGGAAGAAGCAGCATGCATATAATTTTCAGAAAGCTGTAAATCTGTTAAAGCATCTGCACAAGGCAGACCTCATACTTGGAGATAATTCCTGGTTTGGATCACTATGAATCCTTAGTCACTAGCTCCTAATTGATTTAGACCTGCAATCATGTTGTGAAATGGGAAGATAGCATCATTAAAATATTGACTCTTAGAGACATACCATGTAAATCTACATGGATATATAAAATTGAATCTATGGTTTCCTCCGAAAGATTGAAGCCACATGAACTATTTTTCCAGTCCTGTAGTCAGGGCTTACCCTTTCCCAACCACTTTGCAATCAAACTAATCTTACCTACATTGGGGTTCCTATTTGTGAACCCTATTACTTAATAGGGGTTTTTTTAATTATTTTTATTAGCTTCTTTTGGATAGACAAATTGGAAAGCAGAGAAGGGATATAGGAGGAAAGGAAATTAGGAGTAGAAAAATGTGTTATCATTGATGAAGGGCTCTCTGCTTTCAGAGATTGCTCTGAATGTGAAGGTTACAAGCACAGTTCAGACAGGGAAGGACTAAGAGAAATATGGGAATAAGACCAGCATAGTCAGAAGTGAAGCAGAGTTTCCAAGATCATCATGGATGGCTCCTGAAGATAAAGTTGAACACATAGTTTAGATGTTCAGGAGGAATGGTTTTAGGACCACATTAAGGTTAGCTTTAATTCCTGGTGTAAAATTAAATGAAGGACTTTATCAAGTTCATATAACAAGTTCTTGAAATAAAATACTTGCTCAGATCCTGATCTAGCAGAAAATGACCTCAGTCAGCTGCATTTCTGCCCCAAGATCAGAAAACCAAAGTTACATTTACTGGATGGAAAATTCTGTCTTGAGAAGCTGTGATCTTGTAAAAGACTTGAAGGAGAAAATAACAATCATTGGTAGCTTATCAGAGGAATATGTTATCCAAGGAGATGTTATGTTGCAGAGGACCAATGTGATCCTTAAACACATAGATGAAAATATATCAAATAGGAGAAAGGAATCTTTTTATTAGCTTGCACTTGGCATTGGTATGACCATTATAGGAAAACTCTCCAGTCTTGGTACCTGCAGCTGAGAAAAGATTTTGAAAAAGATTGGAAAGGGTTCAGAAAAGTTCTATAGGAATTATTACAGGTTTGAAAACACTGTGCAATGAAGTACTCCATGCTCTATTTAATTTTTCAAAAGGAAGATAAAGGCATAACTAGGCATGGTCTATAAATATCCAGTGAAGGAATAAAAATGTGAAAATAGAAGTTTCTTCAGTCTTAGAAGGAAAAACTTGAAAAGATCCAGTGGTCAGGAGTTGAAACTTGGCAAGCTGGTTCTGCAAAGAAATATCCTTTTTTAGCAAAAATGATAGAAAACAGTAAAATGACTGGTCAAGAACTATAGTAGGTTTTTCAACGTCTGGCACTTTCAAATAAGGAAGTAAAGTTTTTGTTTGTTTATAGAATGTACTGTATAAGCATAGATCCTAGAATTAAAACTGGAATTCCTTCATGGAAATTTTGTCTTTATCTGAAGAGCAGTTAAAAGTTCAAATACAATTAAATTATTTTAATCAACTGGAAATTGGGCATTTTGTTATGTAAAAAGAGTGTTCTGCAAATTCAATAGAGAAAGACTAACACCTTCACATGGTTATTCACTCCATTTTCCTTAAACATGGACCTTAGGTGGGATGAATCATCCACTGAATGTACCTGTTTCAGTTGATTGTACAAAGAGGTTAAGAGTAAGATTTTTCTGAACAAACATGGATATCTACAGTTAGTCTTACCCTTAGTCCATCTTGTAGTCAAAACCAGGAATTGGTATTTCTAGGGCATAACTCAGCTCATCTTAAGGTGAACTTCTAAGTAGGTCCAAGGAATCATTCCCTAAAAATGCCTGTTTATTGTACTGGATTGAAAGTGCTGTTATCCCATTTGCAGATGTTGTAGTCTTTTGAAGCTGTATGAGGTGAGTACCATCCTAAATTAATACAATGATTTCTCATGGCCTTTAGGCTAACAGGAAATTCTATGAATAATTAAATGTTCCGATATCACAGTGATAGTCAATTTTACAATATCTGTGAAGATTCCTAGCTGGAACTGAAAGAAAAAGACTTGGTCTCTCTGCCTCATTTAAATTTTGCTGAGTAACCGACATTTTCCTACAGCAGTTCTATTTTGTCATTGAGTGGAGCTTTATTTTAAAGGACCAGGTCATGACTTTGGGTTATATTACTTTATAGTAGGCAATCTCAGTTCTACCCAGAATGCTTTATGTGTCTGAGGTCAGACTCATAGACACCTCATTAGCGTCTTCTTAATTCAAAGATGCAAAAATCCCATAGGTAAGGTGAGACTTGACATGGGTGAAAGGTGGGAAATCAGGAAACTTAATAAAGATTTTGCAATCATGTTACTGTCTCACGCCTTGCATTCTATTACCCTAACAGCTGCATTTGGTACCATAAATTATATACCTATTTTGACTAAAAGGAACCACATGATGAGTTGTGAGGCTTATAAAAATCTAGTCAACATTAGAGAAAGTGTCTGAATGATAGACAGAGAGACAAAGTATAATCTCTGTGATTCCCTGATGAAACATACACTGAGGCTTAACCTAATCCCTGAAGGAATGACAGCAAAAATAAGGTGAAAGACCAATTAGCCTTCTCCCATACTAATCCTGGTTAGAGCAGCTTATTCTTTTTTATACTTGTAGAGACATTCCTAGCACTGTGGAAATTCAAAATTGTACTGGCCATACCTTTTCTTCAGAATAATTTCACTGTGATAGCATATCAGTCCTAGCTACCTACAGGTTTGTCACATGTCAGAGTTGAAAGATTTATGATCCCACTGTAAGATTTGGTAGTGGCAAGTCAAGAAGATAAGCCAGGCATGAAAATTAACCCTGGATAGAATGATTTTAAGTTGATTCTATTTAAATTGAATGAAAGGATGAAAGTAGGTCTGTAACTAAGGTTTTCAGTGATAAAGGACAAAAGGAAATTAGGCAGAGAAGTCAGCTGGGTGGAACAGATCCAGAACATGAATATAAAGAAAGCCTGTATATTTTCCTTTTCTAACATAGGAAAACTACTGAAAAGTTCTATCTCAAGCAAAAGTTAAACTTTAAAATGTTGCTAGACTACTGAATGAAAAAGAATAACAGAAAAATCAGTAAGGAAAAAAGGAACACTAATAAACAATAGAAACAAAAAGAATGAATAGATATAGCAAAACTGTGTTGGTCATTGAAAGGCTAATAGAAGAAGTATTCTTGAAGTTGTTCAAGACTCATTAGCAAGAGAACAGTATATAAAGTGAAAGAGATAAAGATTAAGGCAAAAAATTATCATGTTTCAATAGTAAATATATACTTTAGTTTTCAAGGGAAATTAAAATATTTGAGCAGCATTGAGGAAAAGAAGTAGAATAAATATAAAATTGGAATTGTTCAAATATATTTCAGCCATGCATTTTACCAATTCAACCTAAATCTGTGGACAGAATAATGTTTCCTGACTTCAAAAATAATGAAACGGCAGAGGATAAAAACCAACCAAACAAACACAAAACCCACTTCAGTAAATTCCAGCTGACATGAGTACAAGAATTTGGGGAGGATAATCAACTATATGTATCTGAATCTTCAAAAACTGGTGATGGATTTAAGTTTGATTTATGATTGATATGAGGTCTGACAGAAGTAATTTTAATATGACTGGTTTGCTTATTTGTCAGTGAAAATCTGTAAAAGAACTTGTAATATGTACATGATCTCTTGAAGTCTGACAGCCATCTTTTTTCTAACTATGCATTTGCCAGGTACCTCCTTGTAATGAAACTATATCTAAAAAAAATTCTATTTTAAACAGAAAAGTTCATTAACAATGGATTCTAGGAAGCTTGTCATTCAGAGTTTCAACTTCTACAATGTTTGATGAGAAGTAATAATCTACACAGGATTCTTTTTAATCTTTTGCATGTGTTGAATACTGACAAAATAACAAACTTGAAACTGCCTTGGTCAAACAATGCAGTATATTTCAGTTAATAAATGCATCTAAATAAATTATGTTGTCATAACTCTATAATCCATTATGCCTCACATGCCAAAATAAACAAGACATATCAAAGCATGTCCTTTTTTGTGAGAAGAATCGGTGCATCATGATATTCATGTGACCACAAGATTGTCTTCGGATTGGGGACAGAATAGAAAAGACTGAGAGTATGCAGCATCCAAACAACAATGCCGTGAGGAATTAAAATAATGTTACAGAATTGGATTGTTTAGGGCTTGGAGTAAGAAATATCTCAACAAATAGCTGACATTTTTAGCATAAAATATTCATTCTTATGAAAAATTTTGTATAATCAAGATATTTTCAGCTGGAGCACTTAATTATTCTGTCTTCAAACAACAAATCAATATGATTTTGGAAGTGAAAAAAGAATAGAAAACTCATCCCACTCTAAAGCAGATGCCTAAGGCTGATAGAACAAGTCACCTCTCAAAATGTGTATCTCAGTCATTAACTGAGTCTAGAAGACTGGTATGGAGTAGACGTTAAACCACCAGATGGGTAAAGACAGTTGAGCTATATACCCCCTCCCATCTTCTGATTTTGAGCAGTAAGTATATAAATACATTTTTAAAATTTAAAATTAAATAATTATGAAACTGTTAAAGTCACAAGGAAACTAAACAAGCTATTTTGAAAAGCATTTTATTGTATGTCATTGTTGCTTGAAAGATACTATTCAGCCCTTGAAAAAGTTCTACATTTATTTGTGATACCAAAGTAATGTGAAGAGTGTCTTTTTGGTGCGCTGTGCTTACTACTGCAGAAACTCTAAAGGTCTTAGAGATTTCTATAATAAAAAGTATATGCTGAAAAATTCTTCCAGATTTGCTTCTTTAGGTTTCCACAATGTACTTAAGCACATATGTAAATTTGAAGTACACAGAAGTTTCACAAACATACAGTTTAATATCCTGCCTAACTGGTACCTTAGGTATCAGTCTCAAAGGTAAAATTCCATGAAGCAAATTCAGCAGGTGTTAGACTTGTTCAGTACTTCCCAAAATCCACATCTGAAGACAGCCTTACTGCAAGGATCACTGCTGTTGTTCAATACAACTGTAAACATCAGGCATCTGCATGAGTTTTAACACATTTTGCCATTTGCCTCTGTTTTCCCACAGTAATTGCCACTAGATCAGAGTCACAGAATTGAGATGGCAGTGAGAACATCAACAGAGATAGGATACCCACTCACTGAGAGTCGGGATATTTGTGGGTACTGCAAAATAATGGGGATGAAATGGTGATCTAAATAGTAGTAGCTGTGTATAGGATTGCTGGCACTGTGGACTGGTGTGGAACCACATAGCTCTGTATCAGTTGGGAAGGACTTCTGGTAGTCCTTTGCTCCAACCCCCTGGTCAAAACCAAACCAACTTAGATTAGTTTGCTCAGCATCTTGTTTGGCAAAGTTTTGAATTACTACAAGGGTGGAGATTCCAAAACCTCTCTGAGCTTCCAGTGAGAACCTGTTAGGGGGAAAAAAAGTTAGAAGAAAATTAATAGAAAAAAAAAAGTATAGTAAAGAGGAAGGCCATTAAAACCAAATCAGAAAATGCATGAAGGAAAAAGGCATAACCAGACATAGTTATGTCACTCTTACTGGCTTGAGGGTGGCTGAATGGTTATAGTGGATCTTGATCCCACTTGATACTTGGTTTAATATGCCATTTTATTTGAACTGAATGATTCCAGACCTACTTCAAATGTCTAGAGATTCACTCTCCAGAGTAGACCTGTCAGTTTTGTCTCACTGTATACATTCTCTGTAATCAAAATGGGTCACTGTTTTGACAACAGCACTTATGATGGTGTACCAAGTCTGGCAGGAATGGAGTTTAACTTTCTCCATAGGAGTGCATATGATGCTGTGTTGTGGATTTGTGACCAAAACAGTGTTGATAATACATCAATGATTTGTCTGTTGCTGAACAATGCTTGCACAGCATCAAGGCTTTCTAGCAAGTAGGCAAGGGGTGGTCAAGAATTTGGGAGGGGACACATGCAGGACATCTGATGTGACATGACCAAAGAGATATTCCATACCATGCAATTTCATGCTCCACAATTAAAAATTGAAGTGGGGAGTGATGTGTCTTCCAAGGTAGCTGTTGCTCAGAGACTGGCAAGGAATCAGTCTGGCTGTGGGAGGTGGTGATTGATTGCCTTTGCATAAGTTGTGTTTGGGTTTTATTCCTCTCTTTTCTTCACTTATTAAAGTGCCTTATCTCAATCCACGAGTTTTCTTACTCGTTCTTCCTGTTTTCTCCCCTGTCTCACTGCAGGGGTAAGAGTGAGTGAGCAGCTGTATGGGTGCTTAGTTCCTGTCTGAGTTCAAACCACCACAAATGGCCAGAAAATACACCAGAACAGCAGCATGCAAAATTGTCTTTTTTTTCTTTTTTCTTCCTCTTCTAGGTAAATATTTCTGAACAATCATAATCCCACTTCTCCAGATGAGTTTTACCACTCCCTCCATATATTATTTCTTTTCCTTCACTGACACTCAGAGACCTTAATTATGTTTAAGACCTCAAAAACAAGCATACTTTACTCTATTCATTTGTGTACTATTTGAATTTATACATTTACGTCTTTGTGTCTAAGTCTTGCACAGCAGTTTCTTTACAGGAGAAAAAGTGAAGAGCTGGTGTTATATATGAAACAGACAGGTAGTGTTTCACTCAAAGGGAACACCTCCTCTAACGATTATAATTTATAAAACAAAATATCCTGAGTATGACACTAGTCAATTTAGTCTGATATAAAACAGGGCCTGTGTTTTCTTTCATTTATGTTTTTATGATAGTAATGTCTTTATAATTTCCAACACTCACATCAAAGCTGCCAACTGCTGAGTGTCTAAATAAGTAGCATGTGAAGAAAATGAATGAATTGCTAAATGTCCCATTACGTCCATGGAGAATACCCTTGCATTTGGAGTCAAGAATCTTAAAATTGAGATGACAAATGAATGGTTTTCACTCCAGTGGAGTGAGGGTTTTGGCAGTGGCAATTCTATTATGTTCCGTGTCTGAATGGAAAGAGAAAAACAGAGATGGAGAGAGGAATAAATAAAATTCCAAACTTATACAAACCTATTGCAGTACCTCAACTCCAGGACTGAATGAAAATTACTTCAAGAGACAAAGAAAAATAAATCTGATAGAACTTGATGCATCTAGAGGTATGTTATCTAAAAGGGCTGAAATGATATACTGGGGTGTGGGTAGGAGTGTGAAGATGGGAAGATGAGAATTTTTACCATTTCTAGTGTCTGAACCAGGAATGTTTATCTGTTAATGCCTACCCACATGGCAGGATTCCTAGGCACTTAAGCTATGACTGTTAAATGAATAATGCCCAGAGGGACTCTCGAGCATGTCTGACCACATTAGTGAGATATAAGGACTGTCTCTGGTCCAGTTTTTGTTCATAACAGCTAACACACTGTCAAGACCTGGGAGCATTTTAGGAGTTAGAACTACCCACTTCCAATAACTACTCCAGATGCACTCACCCTTTTTGGAAGCTTAGAGAATTCACCAGCATAGACCCAAATATATTTTGCTGCTTGACCCCAATGACCAATGTTCCTGATCCCATTTAATTTCTCAGTATAGATATATCCTCAATGATTGTCATAAATTAGACACTAAGAATAAAGTAAAATTGCCTAGACATAATTATCTAGTGTCATTTGAAATGCCCTTGGATATCCCTTTTGGTTGCCACTCCAAAAGCACAGAAGGATTTTACCCACCTATAAATTGTGTCACATCTGCCAACCCCACACAAATGTTTTAGATACACTATGGCATCTCAAATGACATCACACACTTAAATGTCTTACCAACTAGACTGAGTATTAAGGGTGGGTTTCAGCTCCAAATTCAGAAACCTACATGTGGTAATGATGATATGTTGGTTCTCATTGCGGTCAATGGAAATTCAGTCAATGCACTGAAAAATCTAGAAAGCTACTTGGCTGAAAAAAACCCAAAATGTGGCTGTCTATCTTAGGGTAAGGTGTTCATATTAACCATAATCCCCTTTGACTATAATGAGATCTCAGTCATATATGACACCTGCAATGCTGACACCTACCTTTAAGTATTGGAATCCTATGTGGCTAACACACCACCATCTTGGCTCATCTTGTAATGCTATCACTACTAATCAAAAGCCAAATAGGTAGTGGAAGAAATAGTTTGTATAGCAGGAAAACAACACCAGAACTCCACAAAGAGGAAAACTTGGCTTACCTAAGCTCTCAAAACTCTCCCATCTTATGCTCTAGTTCAAAAGACTTTCCTCCTTATGAGAAGAAGTCAGCATTAAGCTGTCAAACTGTGACAAATTATTTAGTCCTGTTACACAGTATCACTGTTGGGATGAATGCTACCAAAAAAAGGCAAGAGGAAAGAACTGCTTTTTCTCCTAGGACATAGGTAAGTGAGTATCTTACCAAGAAACCTGGGGAAAATCACTGAACAAACTATGTTACAGTGAGTAGCTATCCAGTGGGTGAAAAAAATCAAGTCTTAAATTATAATTCATGAAGTAAAACCAGGATGTCATGTTGTGTTAGGATACTCTGGGTTATTATGTCTTACAAAGTGTATCTTAATGTGAATTGACACAAGAAAACACTCATTGATTTATGTCACTAATTTTAGGACAGGACTTTTTTGGTTTTGCTGCTGCTCTTGTTTTTACCATTATTGTTACTGTTATTGTTATATTATCCTTGATCTATTACTGCTTTTTTTCACACCAAGATTTGACAAGCAGATAATGAATATTGTCTATTGTGCCATTACTATGATTAGAAGTGGATAGCAGTTGTTCTGCTATTGACTCATTTCTGCTATTGACAAGCTAATTCTGAATTTTTTTTAGCTATCAAGATCTATTGTCAGCTGAAGTGTATGTGTCTTGTGGTTAGCAAGCCAATCTTTTACTAAAACTGTAGGATCCAGTCTGTTAGTTCATCAGTCAATGCATATGGTACTTTTTATTCTATACAATCATTTACCTGTATTATGGTATCATTCTAAGTCATCAGTTGTGATCAAGCGAGACCCATACAAAGAAAACATCTTGGAATAATCATGTAATCCTCAATTAACCAGTAGTCTGTGTAGTCAAGGTGAAGTGCCTCATCATGTTACCATTTTTAGCCATCTGTTAATTACTAATCCAGGTTAATCTTCTGGGTTCCCTCTATGGTGGCTCCAGAGAGCATTTCTTCCCACTTTTAACGGACATTTATCTTTTCCTGATGTGACCTAACTTCTGTAATTGTCTATGTCTCTCCACTGAATGCAGAAAGAGCCTGCATAAACTTTTAGAGTGATTGAGTTCATAGGATCATCAGAGAATCCAGGTTGGAAGGGATCTCAAGTGGCCATCTTGTCCAAATTCTTGTTCAAAGTATCAGGTTGCTTAAGTCATCTATGAAAATCTTTGAGGATGAGGACTGCACAACCTCTCTGCACAACCTGTTTGGCTGCTTGGAACAGGCAGAGTTAGCTGAGATAAATCCTATACCAAGGATCCCAATCCCACACTAAGGATGCATAAATGAGTAGCAGTCAATTTAGGATTTAAAGTCCAACGTCAAGACTACTGGCAATGTCATACAGAATGATAGATATATTGGAGGTATCTCTTTGCATCTATATCTAAATGTGTTATTGACCATTCCTAAAATTAAGAAATTTTAGTGAGCCACTCAAGGATTTTGTTTTTTTTTTAGTATCGGCTATGGTAACATAGGATATACTACTGCTGAAGTTCCAGCTTCTATGTAAAGCACATTTAGCACAAAAAAAATTCTCATTAAAGTACATAGTAAAATATATAGTGAAGCTAGAGTTTTCAGTTTACAGGGCAAATTATCGTCCCTGTATATGAAAAAGTAACCTCCAGTGGGCAATAATGCCTGAAGCTGAATTATATCCACTTTTTCATCCCATAAGTCAATAGCTTTCCACTATAAACATCAGCTCTAGTCAATATGATATGCTGCATACTGATATATTGACTAATGGTACTATTAAAAGCTCACAAAATGTCAGCAGCTGGGAATTTCTCATGCATATACTTCTCCATTTCAGTAAATAAGGGTGCTCTCTGTAACTTACAAATCCGTGCCTAGTTGGGAACAGTCTTTGTAATGCTCCCCTTTTTGTATGCTAAAGGATGCAAAAGTTCCCCCATGCCTCCACTCCCCCAGTTTTTTTTTTCTTCTTTTTGTACAACAGACTTTCTCCTTCTGTAAAAGTAGTCATCCAGAAAATTCCCTATTGCAAGGTAACCATAAGAGGTAACATATAATTATTCTTTTGCTTCTTCATATAAAACATGCCATAGAGTGAGGTTTTTCTTTTTTTCTTTTACAGAGAAGACACTGACTCATATCTCCTTTGCTGACAGTGTGTCTCTAAAGAATATATTTAGATGGCAGGTAAATGAAAAGTAACCTAAGTTTTCAAGATGTGTTTGTTTAAGCAATAATGATCAAGGCCAGAGGTAACTCCTGGGGATTAGTGAAGAGCTGTAAGGAACTGATGGCCTGGTGAACACCTGGAGAACATTATTACCAACTAGTCATTAATTCCAAATAAATGCCTTATGTCAAGGTGATCTCTTCTGTCTAAGGCAGAACAGAAACAAAACAGCTATTCTTTATGGTCAAATCATTTACATTCAGTTTGATCTGAACACTTCTAGAGAAGTAAAATGTTTTGAGCATTTTTGGCTGGTTGGTTGGTAGGGATTTTTAAAGGTTTACCAAACTAAGATAAGGTATGGGTGCATAGAAACCAATTGAATTGACAAGAGAATTCACATACATTTGAATCACGTGTTTCCAGCTCTTAGTACACTTTTGGCATGAAAGTGTCTTATTTTCGCCTACAATTGTATTAACAGCATGCATAAATTAGGAATGAAAATGTACATGCATTGTGAACCTGGTCTGAAGTACCTGACAGTTTGTCAATCACTGCTTCAACATCTTGCAGTCTTGTTAGTCAGACAGATCATTTGAATTTTGGTCAGCTATACAGATGTCACTTTCCATCCCACTAGTGACTGCTCACCATGCGTGTCATATGACATCATTTGTTGACAGTCCGAAAAGTCCTTCAGGATTAAGAACAGCAACCAAAGGAATAGTGATGTTGGTTTTGTTATTAACCAGATGTGCTTTTCAGAAGAAATAGCTAAAAGGTGTAAAACAATAATGGCATTCTCATGAAAAAAAGTTAATTTCTCATTTTTCAGAATGTATTTCTTTTCTTCAATTATTTTTATTCCAGTTTGGAAAACATTTCTCTGTGTGTTTTTAACTCTGTTACTTTTCCTGAAAGCGGATAATTTTTCCCTTTCATGGAAAACATCTTTTTTTAATAGCATTTATTTATTAGAGTACAAGATTTTCATGCAAGCCTAGAACCTAAGAGCATGTACCATTTCAGAAACCTACATACACCATGTCTATTCTGACAAACCTGTATTAGAAGAACTGTGCTTCTTGTGCATTGAAAAATTAACTTTAACAGACACCCAAGAGGAAATAGCATCTCACCACAGAAGTTTTAAATTGGATGATCAGTGTCTTGGAATGTTTAACAGAAATAGCAGCAGTCAGGAAAAAAAGGTTTTATCCCTATGACACATTTAGCATTTTTGATGCCCCACTTGCTGAGCATGGTTCAGCATGGGAATGCATAACCACGGAGGATTTTGGCAAATACCATCCATTTTCAGTACTCAGCTGGCAGAGAATAATGAAAAGGTGAAGAATATGAACTGTAAATCCGACTAGGCAATCTGCAGACTTTTTCTAAAATAAAATTCTTTTGGGTTTAGCTGAACATTTTCGAAGCATTAATTTTTGCTTTTTTGTTTTGATTTGAAATGTACCTTTTTCCCTTCTGAAAAGTTAAAATGTTTATGAGAAGAGAATGATCTCAATTTCTTTTAAAAAACAGTTTAACTAGAAATCCAGTTTTCTATCAAAAGGAGATTAGATAGATAGAAATTTTTCAATCTAACCTATAAATAGCTGTGATTTATCCTGATGCATTTAACCTCACTTTATTAGTTGAGAAAATAGGTATAATGATAATTATTGTTATTCTCATAGGAGCTGTGAGCATGAATGGACATTTTTTAAGTACGCTAGGATGTGAAATGACAGATAATGGATATGTCCAAAGTATCCTTCCTTTGGGTTATACCTGCCAAAGGCAAATGCAGCTATGGGAATTATTATACACAATATCTCATTTTGGTATCAAACTTTTCTTATCAGCATGGTTTATAAAATAGTTATCATAGACTTTAATTTTATTACCCAAGAAATATATTAAAAATGTAGATCTTTTATAATTCCTTCAATTAACAGTAGACACTTCTTGATTACTTTCTAATTAAATCATTTCACTCCAAGACTTGGTAATTACAACAAGAAGTTATTAAAATTAGAAAACATTTGCTAACTCAGTACTTTTGATTATTAAGCCTTTATCGCTTAATATCGCCAAACAGTCTGTGAAGATATATGAGGATGGAAACTGATTTTAATGTATTCAGCTATGATAATTAACCACAGGTGTTCCAAACAATACAATGCCTCTTTCCTGTCACATAGTTTCCTATGAAAACTGTTGTTCTTGTCATTGAATGGATTTTTCGTCTTATTAAGGTATGTTTCTATCGACAATGTATTATTGTTCCTACTACAGGGAAGAATACTCATGACACTACTCTATTCACCTGGAAGAAATATCAGTAAATAATATAATACATATTATTGGGTCTATATATAGGAGAAGATACTTATATGTATTTATATACAGTATCTAAGTATGGCATGTCCCTGCATGTACATGAAAAGAAGTCGGGTAGATTCAACAAATATACTTAATAACAATAAGAGAGAATTTTGGTCAAGGACAGTATCACAGAAAATTCTGTACTGAAGTAGAAGTACTGTCTAGTATTCAGTGTGCTCAAAGAACAGAAGGGTCAGCAGTTTTCCAAAACCTCACAGTAGAAAGAAAGGGAAAGAAAGGAGACGTATAAAATAAACTGCTGGCGTGCAATTTAACAATCATCTCTTGACTTGGGCTGAAGAGCTGTGGTGACCCAGGCCTGTTTCAGATGGGAGTCTCCACTAACAAATGGAGTGAAATCTTTGCTCTACAACAGTTGATAAAATTTCCTACTGGAAACAGAGGAGCCAGGTTAACATCTTGGGTTTTTAAGGCTACTGTCATCTTTCTAGATAAATTCTACTCAATCAAACTGAGTTTCCATTGAAAGGACTCTTATTTTGGCCATCACTCAAGTTGTTTTCAATTAGACACATACACTCTCAAGCTGTTTTTCTGATGGAAACATTATATGAAGGAGTCAGCCACACATAGAGACTTAGGCTTGGATTAATCCTGCTAATTTGTGAAGCATCTGAGGGCTTTTAAGTTGGAATATAGTTGCCTTCAGCTTCCTGTCTAGTCAATGAAGAGAGATAAGTCCCTTCACCACTTAACTGAGATCAGAGGAAGGCTGAATTAACCTCTGGAGAAATTCAGCTCCTGCTTTTAACATCACAGAGTATTTTGTATGATTATAAGCAATCAGGTTCTTAGGGAACAATGAATCTAGGCCTTTGTGAGTGTTCTCCTCAGTGTTTGGTTAGACAGCCTGGACACGTCCTTGATTTTTACAGCTTTTTTTTTTTTTTAATTTTTTCCACCAATGGACAATGAAAACTATAATCTGCTCATGTTCAAAATGAAGAATCCTGCTGAATCTCAGGCAGCTCATCTTTCCCTTTCTATCATCCATCATCTGATAAAGAAAACAGTCCCAGAAATTAAGGAACAGCAAATTTGGAAACAGTCATTTAAAAAAAGGGGGGGGGGGAAATTCATAGATTTTTTTGTTTGCTAGAATTTTGATGCAAACCTCTGAATGAATACAATCTAAATCAACTCACCTTTTTAAAACTATATGAGAATCTTAGAGTCATTGATTTAACTTCCTAACATTCAGAGAATGTCTGCAAGTATTATCTGCCTTTTCTTATGGACCTCAACAAAAGGTCATAAGGCTTAATTAATGTGGATTATTTTAAGAACCTTAGATTAAAAGTGATATGCAAGTGTAAAAACACTGCCATTATTGTTTATGTCCAATACTCTGCAAGCTTGCCAGATGGCTTTATCTATTTATTTATTTATTTATTTATTTTTATAGGAAATTAATCATAGTAAAGAGAGTAAATAAATACTAGCACTATGGTTCATTTCTATATGTCACAGATTTCACATGGCTTCACTTGGTGATCAGAATATCTAAATGACCTGACCATTACACACCATCTTTATTATGCCTATTTTCAAACAGCCGTCTTTACAGTCCCACCTATTTCTGGATTATTCTACCCCTTCAACATGAGTCTGCAAATATGGTTGTTTCCTTTGTTTATTGTCCAGTATTAATTCCAGGTCATTTATAAGCTGTTTTGCAACAGAGCTTTAATAACTTCAGCAGAGCTTTGTGATACTCTGGCCAAGGAAGTAACTGGGTGTTTCTGACAGCTGCTCATGAGAACCCATGAGAAAATTAAGTCCTATTTTTTGCTTACTTGTGCATTGTCATAAGCAATCTTGCCCTAAGCAATAAAACAATAAAAATCTTTGAAAGTATAAAAAATGTAAGACAAAAATTACATATGAACTTTCTTTAAAAGAAAATCGTGTTGCATTTATTTTTTTTTTCTCCTCAAAACATCCAATTTGCCACACATTTTGTGTTTTCTTCATAAGTTTTTCTTCATTTCTTTATAAGGAAATGCAGAGCTTCCCCTGTTCCCCGCATTTTAGAGGTTACCCATAACAGCAAAGATATTGCCAAACAAAAATGACAATGAATAAATTCCTTATTTGCACCTCTCTGACCACAAGTCATGTAACTAAATCCTTCTTTTTCAAACCAAAATATTGCTGAATTCACAAGATGAACTTTTCCTGTTCTGACATCATTTAGCTGATAATACTTGTGCACTTGCTACCTGAAAATTCAGAAGGCATTTGATATTTCTGAAAGAAGCTACAACTCCTGCTTGAAAGTGAACTCTCACTTGCCTGTACGTGGGCATCCAGGAATTCCTCTTCCTTTCCTCTTAGCTGAAATTTGTTGTGGGAGACAGAGCTGGACACTTGCACTCACTTTTAGAATGATCCAGCAAACCCACTGGGTCCCATGGGCCAGATCTCTACAGCTACTTCAAGAGACTGGTTTCTGGATCAGCTAGTAGAGCATCAAATCTTACCTTCTACCTGCCATCTCTCTGCTTTGACTATCTCACTACTAATAGGCAACCTCTTTGGAAATGACTTGAGTGGACCATGATTGTAGCCTTACTCAGATGCACCTTTGTCTTGCAAACAGGTGCCTCCATTGATTTCAACATAACCAGACATTTTGTGCATGTCCATTTTTGCTGGAGATGCATGTTCATAGCACCTGTTTGAGTTAGGGCTTTGTAGTTTCACCAGAAGGTTGAGATTTCAATCCAAGCAAAAATACTAGACACTGATGAGATGCTTTTTATATGTCACTGAACTCGTGCACTTAACACTGAATTAAGAAATTCTAGGGAAAAAAAAGAAAAAAGCAAACTGGAACCAGATCTACAACAGGGGAAAATTTGGGTGCTTATGTGTGTGACATCCATTCTCAACAACCATCCGTATACACAAAAGTACACCGTGTTTCCCTTGTTTCTAAGATAACAATGCCCTTAAAAATCTAAAGCGTAGACTGAATTCCTCATTTTCTTCCTCCCATAACTGTCACTTGCTTAAAAGTGTCAAAACCCTGCTGAGTTGCACTTAATGCCTCTCGCCTGTCTATAAAATACTCTGCCTTGCTCACCAGTCTTTTGCAGCCAGATGCTCCCTTACGTGATTATTGGAGCTGATTGATAGGAATTTTTTCAGCATTTGTTGTCATTACTGTCAGAGAAGACGATTTATTGAAATGAAAACTTTTCACAAGAACTCAGCATATTTAGTGAATCTTAGCTATGTCAGGAAAGAGTCCCAGCTGCCCCCTAAAATTCAATATTCCAATAATGATGGGAGACTCAGGTTCAAATGCCTGGTCTGGTTATTTCCCACAACAGACTCTTTCTCCCACATCGGAGGAGGACTTCATGCACAGTATGCTGCACGGTTAGGTCTGTCTAGTTGAGTGTGCTTTAGAAACTGAAAATATTTGTCAGCTAGGATGGTTGGTTGCTTCCTATCCAGCTCTTGTCATGAGTGACTCTCAGTACAGAACTTCTAAACCTTTTATATTTTGCAGTCAGTTATTCTGATATGACATGCTGAAAAAAGGAATAATAAGTAAAATTGAGGGCTAGATCCTGACCTCAGGCTGTATCTTAAACAACACCAGTAAATCAACAGAATTTCTCCAAATTTGCATGAATCCATCTGACAACAGAACTAAGACTCTTATCTCTCCATGTATCATCATTCTCAGCACCCACCAAGTGCTAGTACCACCACACTACTACTGAGGCTAGATCATTGGAGTGAAATGAATTTCCTCGTGATTTATTACATGATCCCTGCTGAAATACAGCTCTCTGATAAACGAATGAAGCTTCCTTTCAGAGCCACAGATCTCAGCTGTGGTGCTGTGGCCTCCAGACTTTCATCAGTCTAAATTATATGATACAATTTAATTAGTCCAGTCAAAAGGCCCAGCAGTTCTTATAACTGCTCAGGAAAGAGGAGAGGAAAAAAATCAGTGCTTTGTTTACTTACAATGTTGCTCCTGACGCATGAAGACACACCAAAATAACTGCTGTTTATTTTACAAGATGGAAAAAATATTGAACGCCCTCTGGTCATAGAAGCCATTTTCTTTTGGGATTACAAGTGCAGAGATGAATTAGGTACACTTAGGATCAATATCTGTTTCTCTTCTCGGCTCAAGATGGGATTTGTCAAAATTCGAGAGCAGCTTCTATTGAGTGTCAGCTACAAATCCTTCCAGTACTGAGTCATATACTCATTGAAAGTTGAAATATAAATGGCAAAGGGCTTTTTCAGCTACAATATCTGAGGTCAGAATGGTAGATCACCTTTCTTCCTTCTTTTTAATGAGCTTTGGTTTGATGAAGTGACCTTGCAGGTCTGGAATCTAAGGATGTAAAGGGTCTTTACAAGCTCTGGCTATGTCAGGTTCTGTGTAGCACAGCTCCAGGAAGCAAAAAGCACCACACAGTACAATGGAGGTTTCAGGACCTGGTCATTAGCATTGATAAGTGAAAGATACAGCACATGCTGAGAAGATTTTAATTGAATCTTGAATGTGGTCTGAATATAAAGGGAGGAATTAGTTACGGCTACCAGGTTTCAGCATGGTCAACAAGTGTTAATCAGCTGCGTGCCATTCCTGGACATTGCATATGAAAAATGAGGGTGTGTTGCAGTGTTGAGAATGTTAATACCTATGGGAATATCCTCATCTTTAGATGAGGTGGGGCCCCAGTCCACAGTCCAGAAATCCAGGAATCTCCAAAGCAGATCATGCTCCATCACCTATTTGGAAACTGAAACAACCTCTGAAGACAGAACCAGGAACCTCAAAGAGGTTCCTCCAAGACCGGATTTTGCTGGGTAGTTTGGAAAAAAATTACCTTTTCTAGAAGAACAAAACACTCCCAGTTTCCAGCTGACCATGGAAGCTGGGTCTTGCCATTTGGCTTCTTGTCCAGGGTAAAAGCAATAAAAACAGGGAAGTATCATCTAGGTCCAAGATAAACAAAAAAATAAAAAATTACTCAATTCCTTAGGAGTTTGAAAGGTTTCTGATTTATTTTAATTTCTTTGGGAAGCATGTTCAGTACTGGCTTTATAAGAGTGCCTTCTGGCTTTAAATATCTTAGTTTGAGGGCAATCAGATTCTATAGTGAGGGTGAATGTGCAAAACAATAGGTCTTTACATAGTTAGATAGACCGAGAGTTTTTTAAGGGCACCTGTGACCATCAGGTTATGTACTCTGATGTTCTGTGTAACACCATAAAATTCACACAGTTCTGCCTGCATATGAAGAGACAGAAAGATACTTCCCTGTAGACCACTTTGCATGATTGAAGCAAATGATGAATTACCTTTTCCATTTACAAACAAAGGATTCATACCTGGGCTACCTGTGTGTCATGGGGTACTCAATTATCAGAGGAGGCTAAATTTTCACCAAGTGTGCTAGGCTGGCGTGCCTCTAATTGGCAAAAAACATTGAGTCTGTGTCTTATGTATGCATTATTACCTTAAAGAAATTAACTAGGGAATTTGGATTGAAGGAGCTGATTCTTTTTGTTAAGTGGAAAAAATACTGTATAATTAATATTGAAGCCAATAACAAAGCAAAACTACGCTTCTCATCCTTGAAACTTCAGTGACTGGAAAAATTAGCCTACTCTCCCTCTCTCTTTCTTTCTCTCTCTCTCTCCCCCCCCCGCCTCTTTCTTTTTTTTTTTTTTTAATTATAACTTGCTGAAGCACTCGATAATACCTTTTAATCTCCTTTAATAACTACCCTATCCTAGATTTTTCTAAGCATCCTTTTGCACAGCATCCACAAATCCAAGAATGAATTGCTCTTAAGATTAACTGACTGACTGACTGATCTCTGAGCTCTGCCAATTTACTGATCCATGGCTTGTTCCTGCGGTTCCTCGGGTTCAGTGTAGACTGAAGGGTGGGAGGGGAATGGGGAAAGGCTGTTATTCTCTCCTGTAGAGCCGCCACCTGTACTCAGCTTGTCTGACTCCGCCTCGTGAGTTGACAATAGCACTTTAAGGAATCCACTGAACTAAAAGGCAGGCTGACCTTGTAATGTCCAGAGATAGCACAGTCATTTTTGCATCTCCATAAAGGTGTAGAGTAAGATAATGGAGACAGAATGATGAAGTAACTGACTTTATGGCCCTGAAGTCCTCTGACTGCAATTTACCTCCCTACATTTCAAGAGGTACTTGAAGAAAGGAAGAAAGAGTTGATATTTTTCATTATTTTCTGTCTTAACTCATTAGATATTATTCAGGTAACATTACTTAAACAGCCTTCAAACATCATTCCTCATGACTTTAATGCTTTCAGGTTACTCGTGTTAGTTAAGGTGTCTCTGCATATGCAATGAGTAAGATAAACAGCACTGGTTTTATTATATTTTGACTACATTTTGTTGATCAAGATGTGTCCATATCTATTTTTTGTCATAGTTCGCTATTTCCTTATCCCTTACATTTCTTGTATCATTTTCTTGGTGTTTTTGTAAGAGAGACCTTTTCCAGCAAGGACCTCACTGAGTTTTTGTCATTGATTTCTAGTTGCTATGTTTACTAGGTAGAGTCTTCTTATCAAATGAGATGAAGCAGAACACTTCCAAAAATTATCTATATACAAACTTCTGTCCATAGCTGTACTAGAGTTATTAGTTGCCCATAAACCTGTAATCTACAATGGTTTTGGACCGGATTCAATACTGAGTTCTGTCTGGAAAATGCAGCATATTGAATGTAAGTAGTTAATGATGGTCACCTGGTGGTCATCAATGTACGTGAGCTCATTGGTGATGTCAGAATTGGAGGCAGCCTCTGCTGCAGTGATCACGCACTGGTAGAGTTCACAGTCGAGAGAGGTAAGGGTCAGGTGAAGAGTACACTCAGGACCCTGAATTTTAGGAAAGCAAACTTCCAGCTCTTCAAGGAGTTAATCAACAGGACCCCCTGGGAAATGGGCCTCAGGACAAGGGAACAGAACTGAGCTGGCAGGTCTTTAAGGGCACTTTCCATAGAGCACAAGAGCTCTCAATCCCCAAGTGCAAGAAATCAGGCAAAGAAGGAAAGAGGCTGGCATGGCTGAGCCATGACCTGTTGGTCAAACTAAAGGTCAAGAAGATAATGCACAGGCAGTGGAAGCAGGGAATGGTATTTTGGGAAGAGTACAGGGACACTGCCCGGTTGTGTAAAGATGGGATCAGGAAGGCCAAGGCTCGGCTGGAGCTGAACCTGGCGAGGGAAGCAAAGAATAATAAGAAGGGCTTCTACAGGTACGTCAACCAGAAAAGGAAGGTTAAAGAAAGTGTACCCCCTCTGATGAGCAAAACTGGCAAGCTGGTAACAACAGACAAGGAGAAGGCCGAGGTACTCAACAACTTTTTTGCCTCAGTCTTCACTGACAACTTCTCTCCTCACACCTCCAAGTCAATGGACCATTTGACGGGGATCAGGCGGGCAAAGTTTCTCCTACTGTAAGTGAAGATCAGGTTTGTGACCACCTGAGGAACCTGAACTTACGTAAGTCTATGGGTCCTGATGAGATGCATCGCAGAGTCCTGAGGGAATTGCCTAATGTAGCTGCCAAGCCGCTCGCTACAATATTTGAAAAGTCACGTCAGTCAGGTGAAGTCCCTGAGGACTGGAAAAAGGGAAATATTGCAGCCATTTTTAAAAAGGGTAAGGAGAACCCTGGGAACTACCGACCTGTCAGACTCACCTCTGTGCCTGGGAAGATCATGGAACAGATCCTCCTACAAGCTATGCCAAGGCACATGGAGGATGGGAGGTGATTCAAAACAGCCAGCACAGCTTCACCAAGGGCAAGTCCTGCTTGACCAACCTAGTGGCCCTCTATGACGGAGTGACTGCATCAGTGGACAAGGGAAGAGCTATGGATGTCATCTATCTGGACTTCTGAAAGGCCTTTGACACAGTCCCCCACAACATCCTTCTCTCTAAATTGGAAGGATATGGATTTGATGGGCGGACTGTCTGGTGGATAGCAAACTGGCTGGATGGTCTCATCGAGAGGGTAGGGGTCAATGGCTTGATGTCCAGATGGAGATCAGTGACAAGTGATGTCCCTCAGGGGTGTGTACTGGGGTCAGTGCTGTTCAACATCTTCATCAATGACATAGACAGCAGGATCAAGTGCACCCTCAGCAAGTTTGCAGATGACACCAAGCTGAGCAGTGCAGTTGACACGCCTGAAGAATGGGACGCCATGCAGAGGGATCTGGACAAGCTTGAGAACTGGGCCTGTGTGAACCTCATGAGGTTCAACAAGGCCAAGTGCAAGGTCCTGCACATGGAGTGGGGCAATCCCCAGTATCAATACAGGCTGGGGGATGAAGGGATTGACAGCAGCCCTGAGGAGAAGGGCTTGGGGGTACTGAGAGATGAAAAGCTGGACATGAGCCAGCAATGTGCTTTCGCAGCCCAGAAAGCCAACCATATCCTGGGCTGCATCAAAAGAAGCGTGGCCAGCAGGTCGAGGAAGGGGATTCTGCCCCTCTACTCTGCTCTGGTGAGATCTCACCTGGAGTACTGTGTCCAGCTCTGGGGTCCTTAGCACAGGAGGACATGGACCTGTTGGAGTGGGTCCAGAGGAGGGCCACAAAAATGATGAGAGGGATGGAACACCTCTGCTATGAGGAAAGGCTGAAAGATCTGGGGTTGTTCAGCCTGGAGAAGAGAAGGCTGCAGGGAGACCTTATTGCATCCTTCCAGTACTTAAAAGGGGCCTACAAGAAAGATGGGGATAGTCTTTTCAGCAAGGCCTGCTGTAACAGGACAAAGGGTAATGATTTTAAACTAAAAGAGGGTAAATTTAGACTAGATATAAGGAAAAAAGTTTCATGATGAGGGTGGTGAAACACCAGAATGGGTTGCCCAGATGGGTGGGAGATGCCCCATCCTTGGAAACACTCAAGGCCAGCCTGGATGGGGCTCTCAGCAACCTGATCTAGTGGAAGATGTCCCTGCCTGTTGCAGGGGGATTGGACTAGATGACCTTTAAACGTCCCTTCCATTCCAAAGCATTCTATGATTCTATGATAATACCCGCCATAAAGTTTACTTTGCAAAAATATAAATGACATGTGGCTCAAGACAATAGAGAAGCAGGCAGGCTAAAATCAAGATATATAGCCAGAAATTACGATATATACAGATGGTCCAAATAGGTGGGCTTTCTTCAATTTCTTGCTTATGATCTCTGACAAAAAGAGCGTTATTTAAAGCATTGAGTGAATAACAGAACACAGCATAAAGAAGCAAGAGGGGATATCTGAGGTGAAAAATCCTGTCTTCTGATACCAAATGCAATCAAACCTTATAATCCAATCTATACATTCATCGGGTTCCATTTTAAAATTAGTCCATTTTCCAACCCCATTCCTTCTATTATTAACGTACTATTCCAAAATATTTTTTTCTTAGAGTATTTTAATAGCCAGATTAAAAGTATCTATGGTAGTAGATCCGTTTTTTAAAAGTGTTTTATTTTTTCCTAAGCAAAAGTAATGTGGTGCTTTGTTTAGCTAGGAGTTTCAAATTTTGTTTTAGCCATAACAGTCAGTTGATATTTACCTACGGAAAGGTAAATAAATAAATAAAAATGTACACAGAACAGAACAAAAAAAACCCAACCTGCTCCCATGTTGTCTCAAAAAATTGCAATAGTCGTGGACAGAACATGAGGTTTATAAAGCACAACTTTGGTCATGTGTAATTTCATTCTCTGCCAGACTGCTTGTCTTATTAAGTCAAATGATATTTGGCACTAGGATATTCATCACCTGTACTTTTGATTATATGTTATGAAGTTATGTTAGTTGCAAACAATTAAGAAAACTTTTTATGTAGTCCATAAAATATTAAAAGGATGTCCAAAAATGGACTCATTACCAGAAAAATATACCCAGATCCATGGGTGCAAGGTGAAAAGTAAACCTCATGAGAATGTGAACAGTTATCTACTAAACAGACAAAGTTAGCAGGCTTGGTAATCAGAACAAAAAAAAAATACTCTCAGATCAAATCATATTGGTATATCTCAAGTATCTGACCAATTGCAATACAGCCTCAAGAATAAGTTAAACAGTGTAGTTCTGGCTTGGAATACATCTAGCTTGAGCTCTGTCCAGATTTTCAAAACAGTGAGTTTAAGCCAATCACACATCTGACAAAGAATTATGCTGCCCATTTAGAGATATTTAACAGGTGCCAAATTAGGACATTCCAAATTAGGAACTTCATCAGATTTGCTTTTCTTGGTAGTCAGTGGAAGAGGAAAAGAAGCTCCATAGACTCACTGAGCACACCTGAGATTTGAGGGACCTGCAGCTGGTGGATATTTTTTTTCCATTTTGACCAGAACAGGAAACAAAGGAAACTGTTTTTCTAATTTGCCCCTCTAAAATTGAGAGTAAACTAAAGCATATAGGGTTTTTTAGTTTACTTTTAGGGTTTTTTTTAGGAAATATTATTTTTAAAGCAGTGTGAGATATAGACATGTGCAAATATTTAAGGGGAAAAAAAAAACCCACAGAACACAAGCTTGTGAATAGATAGAGAGATCTTTTCCTTCAGTAAAAACTGATCTCCAGGAAAACTGGGGTTCTTAATTTAGAAGAAACTAAGTCTATATGTACCTGAAACTTTGTATTAGAAGTGTACAGGAATAATTTTGATTTTAATTTTGCATTGGAGAATTCTGTTTCTGATCATGGACTGAAAGTAAAAAAAAAAAAAATCAAAGCATTTCAAGGCCTTGAAAAATTTCAGAAGTTTACAAAACTGACATTAATTTCTAGACATAGTCTGAAAATTCAGGTAACTAGGCAAAGAGGAATGGGATTTTCAGAGGAGAAGAAAAATATAATAAATCAACCCCCCCCCCAATATCTTAAACAACATCCTGAGGGTTAATTAAAGAACAATGCAATACAACTAAGAGATGAAGAATTCATATGCAACAGCTTGAAGACTTTTGTGAAGTGATTCATGATAAGGATAATTAATGTCAAAGAAAACTGATGTTGAGATTCAAAACTTAAGCTTTACCTTGAAGATTACTCACAGGGGGCCAATCTATTACAGCGAAAAAAATCTTACCTCATTTATGTATAACTGAGAAGCACATTTCAAGGAAGGTTTTGGGACATCTACATATGTGAACCATAGTATGAACAGGGGTTCATTGTCAAAGACGCACCATTGCAAACCAGAAAACTTAAAAACATTTTAAAACTTCTTAGCATGAATAAAAATAATTTTATTTTTTACTAATTGTAAACTACCTTAATAAAAATGTCTAACAAACTATCTTAAAATGTGTATAACTTGCTAATACAAGATTATCTTATTGAACAGAAGGCAAAACATGGTTTGTCTTTAAGCATGCTTTCTGATCACAGCCCACAGAAATTTTCTATCCCATTTCTCAGTTCTGAGAAATTTCTCAGTTCTGAATTTTCCTAACTTAAAAAGCAGTCACCTTATTTTACACTGTTATGACTAAAATCAAGCAGGCCATATACCTCCCATAGTTTTACTCTCGCTTTGCTAATCTATTGTCTCTGTTGTTGGCTTCAGATAGTTTTAATATTTTCTAATATTGAATAATTAAATAATTCTAACTAAAGTAAATGGCTAAAAGAAAATAGTAGGTGAATAATAAAAATGGGGATTCCTTTAAAAAGTGTTAATTCTAGCATAAAACTATAGCATTTGTGAATTATGTGAGTAAAATATATATATTAAAATTTTAAATAGGTGGAGGTCATAGGATCCACTGACTTGCATCCTAGACTAAAAGAAAGGAGCCAGATTTATTTTCTTACTTTTATTGTTGGATGTTAATGGACAAGCCGCTTCACTGACTCAGTTCTCTCTATGTTTGACTATATTCAGAATGGCATTCTTCAAGGACATGCATCAATTCTATGTCTGTACAATGGCACCCTGAAACCACTCAGGGGCTTTTAGAAATAACTGAAATACAGATAATAAGAAAAAAAGGAGACTTACATCTCAGCTCTAGTGGAGGGGGTTTAGTGTTCTGCAATGCTTGACTGCCTTATTATTAATTAACAAACAGCAGCACTATGTTCCTTCTTTCTTTTCCCCTTCTTGATATGAGTTGCAGCATGAAGGCAGCTCCTACCAATATCACTTTTTAATTTCATGGTATAAATTGGGGTTTTTACGCTAGTTAGCAATAAATAAACAAAGACTTTCTGAATGATTGAAATGGAATTTCTGAAGGAAAGAGCAACAAATAATTAGACTTCTATATCACTAATTATTATTGGTGGCTTGAACAAAATTATGTTTCTGGCCTATAGAATTTCTAATCAGTAAAGTCAGAGCATCATAATATGATCTCTTCAAACAGATTTATTTTTCAGATGACTGGTTCCTAATGCCATTTTGGCATTGCACAATTCTGCTATTGGCTATATTTGTCTCCTGCCTTTAAATATATTGTTTACCACTACTACAAATTACTATTTGTAGCATGGTAATGACTAAAAACTATATTCATGGGTTAAGGCTGCATTGCACAAGGAATTGTACTAAAGTGGAGTCAAAGCCCATCCCCGATGCAGACGGTGCAACTTAAGAAAATTACATAACATTTAGATATACTACAAGCCCTCATGTCTAGCCATGCTCACCTATCGCACTTCTTCCATTTATTTGTAAATATCTATGGAGAACAATCAAAGCAAGAAGCTTGGGCTTGGGGGCATTTTTGCACTCAACAACAAAGTAAAGAAATTGCATCTAGGAGGTCTCTAGTATAGTTAATGATGTAAGCCTGGTTTAATCACTGTTAACTTTAGATAGTGTCGTGGTTTAACCCCAGCCAGCAGCTAAGCACTACGCAGCTGCTCGCTCACTCCCCCCGCCCCAGTGGGATGGGGAAGAGAATTGGGAGGGTGAAATTCAGAAAACTCGTGGATTGAGATAAGAACAGTTTAATAATTGAAGTAAAATGAAATAGAATAGTAGCAGTAATAATAATATAATAATACAATAATAATATACAAAGCAACTGATACACGCTATAATTGCTCACCACCCGCCGACCGATACCCAGCCCGTTCCTGAGCAGCGATCGCTGTCCCCCTGGCCAGCTCCCCCAGTTTATATACTGAACATGATGTCATACGGTATGGAATAGCCCTTTGGCTGGTCTGGGTCAGCTGTCCTGGCTGTGCCCCCTCCCAGCTTCTTGTGCACCTGGCAGAGCATGGGAAGCTGAAAAAGTCCTTGACCAGTGTAAACTCTACTCAGAGATTCATATTAAAATCATTCTTCTTATTAAAGATTAATGGAATTCGTAAAGGTCAGTCAAAAAGCTAAATGTGGTTTGTGTCCCTTGGTAATGTGGTTCAGCCCATTTTAGTTGCAACTAGAAACTCAAGGTTTTCCACCTGGAAACTCAAAGGTTTTCCTTGATTCTGCTGAAACAGAAAGTTATATATCTTGAGTCTGGGTCTCTGTTATGAATGTGGAAATAAGTGCAACCAGAGAGCATTGAGACAAATAAACAGGAAAATGAGATAGCTAGATAATAAATTTTGCGATGGTGCATGGTGATATGCCTTGGAATGACAAATACTTTACATGTAAAGCTTGTGTACTTAGACATTTATAGAAATTGCAAGGGTCCCTGTTTTTCACCTCTGTTCATGACTGTTAAAGAAAGGGAGAGCAAACACCAAATTAGAGTGATGAGTGACAGATAAGTGGCAAGACATGGGCATGTTAACAGGTTGTGTCCTTTCAGTAGCATGTAATGAAGCTATGGTACTCCTTACTGAAAGATGGTACAAAGGCAAAAGGATGACACAGATTGAAAGACTCATTAGGCTAATTATAGAAAAAAAATCATTAAAAGCTATCAACTAAAGGCCATGTCTGTGGATGACGAATTCCCTCAAAATGTTGGAGACTAGGAGGCTTTTGAACAAGTTTTGCTGCATGCTGGGAGAGTATTCGACAGAGTAACAAATACAGTTGTCCTGTTCCTGTGTTCCTCCCTAGGCATTTGCTTTTGGTCACTCTTAGAGAAAACATACTGGCCAAGCTGGATACTGGTTCAATCCAGTCCTGTTGTTTCCATGTTTCTGTGGTCTGGTCTAAAAGTGCAGACTTGACAACATGGGACTGTGTGGGGTGGAAGAATGGAGCAGAAGAAAGCTGAATGCACATGGGGACATGAACAAACCCTTTTACTAAGAGGTGTTAGTAAGGAGGTGGAGATGGGGCCACATGGGAGTGCACTGCTATGCCCCAGTACCCAACATGGAAGGAATAGTACAGAGGGCTTCATGTCTCAAAACCTGTGGGACGGAGATCCCACCAGGTGGAAAAGCCAGAACTCACACCAGTGCAGTGGGTGTTATAAAAACAGACTGCAGGCTCAGCAACCTTTCTGAAGAGCCTCCTCAGAATGGAAGCAAATGCAGTCATACAGATGACTGTACCTGACTGGGCTACAGTATACTAAACTGCAGAAAGCAACAAATCACCAGTCTGTTTGTGACAGGCCATCCCAGCTAAATCAAGTTGTCATTTATTTTTTACTTGCTCTTGCCCCAGGATCAGTTGCTGTTTCTTTCAGGTTGAGAATGGAGCAATTTGAAAGTGCAAAAACCTATTAAAAAAAATGGCATGAAGGGTTAGTTATAGGAGTGATGGTTGCACTTTGTCATCTGTAGTTAACCCTTTTGCCCCAGGACTTCAGAGACTTTCTGTATGGTTCACAGGTCACTCAGAAGCTTTGCTGCAAGTAAGCCTTTAAAGAGGAAACCTGGGAGCAAAGCTCCCATGCAAGCATGGGTGTGCATGTGTGTGGCAGAGGGCATCTGTTAATCCAGATAATATTTTAAATGCAAAACAGCTCCCCAGCAAAACACAAAGCAAATTTGTTTCTTCTTATTGGTAGTAACAAAATGCCAATCAGTTAGGAAAAATAGACACTTTCAAACAGTATGTTTCAGTTAGATTCCCTGCATCATTGCTGCCCTTTGTAGTCTTATACAAACCAGAGACCTCTTCTGAATCCTGAACTCAGTTGTATCAGGGGCTATGATTCAAAAAAACTCACAAAAATTATTTATTTGAAGTTCTCTCCATTTCTTCAGAGACAGGAGGAGGGAAGAGGAAGTGAAATTAATTGCTCTGTAGGGAAACCCAACAACTATTTTGTTCATCTAGACTTATATCCAGGAAACCAGTATCTGATATCTGTGTGTAGAGCCAAGTGTTTAAGGCAAAGGTTACTGACCTGTAGCTGCACTATTTTGATTTAAACTAGGCTTTCTGCAGAAGATGCTGTTTACCTGTTATGTTTCTTCTTCTGCTAACTGCTTTTCTCAATACTTTATAGCTTGACTATATTTGCCTCATACCAATGGCAATATTAGGAGGATTTCCATCATTTTCCCATTACTCTACTAAAGGATGGCCAGCCAGACATGCTTGTGCATTTGGAGAGGTGTGGGTGAAAAGCAGGATTTAGGAAGGAATAAGGTCTTTTCTTCAAGTGATCTGTTAGCCACTGGGCTGGCATAGATACATATAGTTGCAATGCCAGTCTCAAGAAAAAAAAAAAAAAAGAGGCAGCTTTTGTACATTTGCTCAGGCCTGTCAAGATGATATGTGTATCTGAGAAGCATATTAAGACTGAATAAAGCAGTTCCAGCTATTATACTATTTGTTTATTCAAACATTTCTGCAAAAGCACATGTCAGAAGGGCTTACCTTAACAGTGCTAGTATGGTATTCCCTGTTAAGGGATGCAGCTATTCCAAAAGATTGCATGGCAGTAATCACTAACAGTGTCAGAATAATTACAAATTTGCACATGATCAGTGTTGTGGGCTTTTGTGCTTCCCCCCCCCCCCCCCCCCGAGGCTTCTTTGGTCTGCATAAACGTGCAATTCTGCCTCTTACTCTTCTAGCCTGGGATATTGGTACTATCTTGGATATCCTAATCTGAAAAACTAAAACATTTCCCTTTCTCTCTCTTACTATTCTCATAAGATCATGAATGCCTATATTGTCACAGTGCAAGTGTCTATACTGTTCCCTTTATGGTCTCCATACAAGCTTGCTATAGCTTTTCTCATTCCTTTATACTTGGCTTTTCTAGAATTCCTTAGGCATCTTGACTTCACTTTAAAAATAAAACAAGGCTGACAAATTTGGATTCATCTCTGATATTGTGAGGAAGCAATAGGAGATAGAAAATAACCTCTGACAATTCAGAAGAAAGACATTTTTTGTTACAAGCTTGATAATGGTGTGAGCTCAACTTTAGTCTCTGCTGAATTGTTAAAATGTAAAAAGAAACTTACCTAAATGGGCAGTGAATGAAGGGAGCTGGACACATTGTGCAAGCAAAGTGAAAACTATCAATCACCATCTATTACTCCACTCTTGGTATTTAAGCAGTGTTTCAGATGTTCTGGAGAGATTAACTCAGAATAAGTAAATGCCAAAATGGAAACTGTCTACACATATCCATCCAGTGTGTCACCCAAGCTAATCACACTGTGCTTTATAGACTGGCCAGTTTGGTCCCAGCTCTATCAGGGATCTCTCAAACATAAATTTATCAAGCTAGATGAATCCGACATGTCTTAGTAGGAAGTTCCATATCCCTCAAGCAAGTTGTCATGCAGATATAGAATGAAAATATCTGACTTGGAGATTTGACCTTCTAAATAGGCAAAATAAATGACAAGCTATGATGATTTCCTGCAGTCATTTTCCAGATTATGTCTTGATTTCTAATACTTGATGGATCACAGGTTGAGAAGGACTGAGCTAGCTTAACATGATAGCTGTTGTCTATAAGCAAAACATGGGCCATAAGCCCATTCTTTGGAGTTCACACATGATAAGAGGGGATATCCTCAGGCCATAAAGTCAATTCCCAGTCATTTTACAGAACCCCTTTGGTAGACAATTTCTGATTCCTCATATTGTATTATAACTCTGAAGAATATTTTGCTTGAGCAACTGAGACCTCCCTTCAGGATAAATCGTTGTCATGCTCCAGCTCAACACGTAGGTGTCCTGGTTTCAGCTGGGATAGAGTTAATTTTCTTCTTATTAGCTGGTATAGTGCTGTGGTTTGGATTTAGGATGAGAATAATGTTGATAACACACTGATGTTTTGGTTCTTGCTGAGTAGAGTTTACACTGGTCAAGGACTTTTCAGCTTCCCGTGCTCTGCCAGGTGCATAAGAAGCTGGGAGGGAGCAGAGCCAGGGCGGCTGACCCAGACTGGCCCAAAGGCTATTCCATACCATATGATGTCATGCTCAGTATATAAGCTGGGGGAAGAAGAAGGAAGGGGGGGACTTTCGGCATGATGGCATTTGGCTTCCCAAGTAACCGTTACATGTGATGAAGCCCTGCTTTCCTGGGGATGGCTGAACACCTGCCTGCCGATGGGAAGTAGTGAATTAATTCCTTGCTTTGCTTGTGCACGCGGCTTTTGCTTTCCCTATTAAACCGTCTTTATCTCAACCCATGAGTTTTCTCACTTTTACTCTTCCAATTCTCTCCCCCGTCCCACTGGGGGAGAGTGAGTGAGCAGCTGTGTGGTGCTTAGTTGCTGAGTAGGGTTAAACCATGACAGTAGGGTTTTCACCCCACCTAGTTCCAAAGAGCTCAAGTGATACCTGGTTGCTCTGAGCTCTTCCAAAGCAATGCCCCTTTGCATCTCTCATTCAATGAGGAAAGCTTGACCACTGTAATCAGCTAAATGTAAAAGAGAGGCAGCATGAAAACTTTGAGTTCTCTTATCTTGAGGAAGGTGCAATCGGCACATAGTAGGCAAAGGAGTTACAAGAGGTCAAAGGCAAATGTCACTTGCTAGGGCATGTTTTCTCATGCTGAAGAGGTGCCATGTACAAGCAATCACAGTGATAACTCTTAACAGGAAAAGTATCAGTGACTAAACAGCATCCCCAGGCATGGAGGAGAAACCCCCAGGCTCAGGTGAGACTCACTTCTCATTCTGAAATAGAAGAAAAAACAGCAGCAGTAGAAGAGAGACCATCATTTGAAGCAGGTGTTGCAAAAATAGTCCTGGAGGCAGAAAGCAAGGGCGATGGCTGTAGAAGCTAAGACCTGAGAGGGTACCAGGGATAGAAGAGTCACAACATGATAGCAGAAGTGGTAAAGAGTAGGCAGCATCCAAGTACTAGCAGAAGAATGACCCGTTTATAGGAAGAGGGGTAAGAGAAGCTGAAGTGAGGTAGATTTAGCTGTAACTACTCAAAAGAAAGAAAAGAAAAAAAACGTCATAGAAAGCAGTAAGCTCTGACCATGAAAAAGGGGGAGATTTTCTTCCTCAGGAAGAATAAAAGGTATTCTGAGGTATGGAGGATGGAGGAGCTGAACCAGAAGTGGAACTAAAGAAAAAAACAGGCAGTGAAAAAGCAGGGCCAAGCCTGCACAGGCAGCCACTTCAGCGAATTGTTCATGTTCTTATTTTTCTCCAAATAATGATAACAACCACACTGATGATGTGAAGCATGACTTCACATCCAGCAACTCCTATAAAGGAGTATGTGATAGCTGGGAGAACCCCCAAGCTCTATTTTAGCAACACATGCACTTGAGTCTTCCAGCATTCATCAAACTTCCTTTGCAAATGACTCTGACATCATTCATTACTTTAAAAGATGGGGAAGTGGAAGCATGAGAAGTAGGAATGCAATTTGCTCAAAGTCAGAAGTTTTAGGGTAAAGACAAGAAAAAAAAAGATTAAGTGCAAAATCTACGGAAAACCTATATGCATCTCACAAGAAGCAACAATGAACAGAATACAAAGAGGAAAAATTGTGTTCTTTAAAATATTACTCACAGCCTATCCTTGTTTATGTGTTAATAGTTTGCCAGTATTTCCTGACAGTGGGTTTTGCTGTCTGAGCCTTTAAAATATAGAGCTTTGAAAAGCTAAAGGCAAGCAATGGTGACACAAGCCTAGCTGTGAAATGTAACTGGAGATCTGAGGCCATGATGAGGCCAGTCTCTGGATATTCAGTACAGTGCAAAAATAATTTAGTGACTTTGTCTTCCATTTCAAGTTGGTCTTATTCACTGAATGTTGACAGTCACTCTGCATGATTTCTGCACTGCACCATTATGTGAAATATCACATTTCATTACCTTCCTCACAGCCAGTCACTCTCCATAAATGTAAGCATTTTTACCAAGTGAATACCACTCTAGAGCAGTGTCCTTACCTGCAGGAGAATTTTGGAGAGACAGCATTGCGGGGAGGGAGGTTCAAGGTTGGGTGACTCAGTCCTGATGCATTGTAAAGCCAGAGCTTTCCTTTGTGCTAGAGCAATGTCTTTTTCTTTTTCTGCTTTTTGTATTCCTTGCCACTCTGATCTCAAAGACTCCAAACTGCAGTCACATCACATCACATACACATGTAACACGTGTATGCATTCTCATACATGTGTGCACACACACACACATGTTCACATACACAGAGGTAAAAAGCATCTGAATCAGTGTAGAGAACTGCTAGTGTAAAACAACAAGATGTCTCAAACAGCCTGGGTGCTAAAACCACAATGCAGAGCAACGGTCACTAGGATCCAGGACCGGACAGTACCTGGAGTGAGGGTGAGGGAGGGAGTCCTGTGGAGACAGGGCGGCCTTGCCTCGGCCCCATTTCCCCGTGGTCTGTGAAGCGTCTCATTCCCCCGCACACACCTACTGCCTGGGGACAGTCCTGGTATCGCTCCTCTCGGTTTGACTGGTCGCTGATGTAATTCTCCAATTAGCAAAACTACTAACCACTTGTGCCTTGGGAAAGGAATTTGGGAGGGAGCTAAAAGATAACAAACTGTGGAAAACTAATGGCTCTAACCTTGAAGAAGAGCTAACAAGCCAATAAAAGTGAACATCTTGGCACCAAAGACTGGACAGTGGCCAGAGAAGATAAAACTGCAGAAAGTAGGTGAGAGGTGAATGTGGCGAGGGGAGATCATGACCACTGACTCAATTCAGGACCAAAAAGACTTGCCCCCCCCCACCTGAAAGGAGCATGCGTGCTAATTTGCGTAGCAAGCGAGGCTAATTTAAATACAGTAAACCAGTAATATATGAAATGTTAATCACTAAGCAATAAGTGTAAATTTAGGCGGGTTTATACTAATCACGTAGCCTGATAAATGTGCTGTAGTTCGTATGATGGTGTGCTCGTGCCCATACTCATGCTCGTGCTCACGCTCGTGCGCACGTGATTTGTGGAATTTTTATCACCAAGCACCCTGCGCAGAATCAACATCTCTATAAGAACCTTCACTTCTCCTCACTCTTCTCCTTCTTTCCTCACCGAATACCCTTGTTGGCAGGACTAACGCTGGATCCAGGACTGGTGATTCTCTTTTCCTTCTCTCTCTCTCTCTCTCTTTCACTTTTCCTAAGGTGATTAAGTTGTTAAAGTTGTTAAATTGTAGTCAAGTATTGCATGGCCTACCTTGACTTTCCATAAAACCGCATAGCTGGGGTTGATATAACCGTGAGAGGGTTGGCGGGTGTCGAATATTTGTACTCAATATTTGTCTCTATAGAAGCTTTCCGTTAAAGCTGGTGTTTGTGTACGGACCTTGAGTGTTGGCCCACCTTAATCCACACTGAGAGGATTTGCGAATCTTTGTCACTCCTCCCCCCTCCTCCCCAGGTGGGACGTGAAAATCAGCAAGATGATGAACTGAATGCATAACACGAGGCAACAAGAAACGGGGGGCTATGCTTGCATTAATCTTGCACTACTGATCCAGCTGCCTTTTTTATTACACTGGTTTTAGATTTTTAAATGTTATTGCTCACAATGTAGTCATACTGAGTATAGCTGACTAGTCAAAATTAGTAAGGAACTAGACACAGCAGCATTAGAGCTGTTTAAAAAATATAAGGTAATAATTTTTTGAATGAAAAGTTAAAGTTTTAATAATCTAGAGATTTATACTTAATTTTTCCCATTGGTTTTTAATAGCTTTTCCCTTTCATTTTTTTAAGGTATTTTTCTTTAGTGTTGTTCACACTTCCTGGAAACTGTTTTTCTCACTGGTGTCATTTGTTTGTTAACTTCTCAGTGAGAAACCTAAAACCTATTGAGTGGCAAAGACAACTCTGTATTGTCAGTTTACAGTGTCCTGTGGCTCAAATTCTTTTAAAAGAGGACTACATAATTGGGAGCAAAGCTCCCATTTGCATGGTTTCAGCTGTTATAGTGGTACATAGAGGATAAATAATTTATTCCTGAAAACTAATTGATTATATTCATCTGGAGAATCTTCCAGAGGACAGGCTAGCCTTGGCGGAAAACTATTTATAGGAAGCCTTGAAACAAGTGGGCTCTGGAGATGAACAGGGTATATAGACACAGCCAGACTTAAGACCAAACAGAAAGACACTTTCCTTAGGATCCTGATCCAACTATAAAGAGTTTGTTGAAACTGAATAAGCCAGCAATAATTGAATAACTGAAAATAAGTTTTCCATCCTTCTTGAGAGAAAGTACTCATCCTACAAAGAAACAGGTTTGGTGACACACTATTTGGTTTTTAAGCTGCCTCACACTGAGGTTTCTTCTTTTAAACTATATGTAACTGTAGTATGTATCCAGCTAAAACTTAAATCAGAATTGAAAAGCCTTTGTGTGCTTCTCTGCTCACCTTAAGAGTCCCCACTCCCTCAATTTAGATAAAAGGGACATAGGGAGACAGGAACTTCTCACTCAACCTTGTGCTTCAGGACTCTTTTGTCATGTTTAGATACTTTACTTTTTGCCTATTATTTGGAAAAACTGTACTATTTTTCCACCTCTAATTTGTGTGAGACAGATCTGAGAGGTAATAGAAACTTCCTACATTTCTCAAGAAATCATGTGCACATGAAATCTCTTGGTCAGTTTTACAGACCAGTGATATTTGAAAGAGAGACTTCACTCATGCATTCAATTTCTGTGAATAAGAGAAAATTAGATTGTTTTTGGAGTCCCTGCACACATATGAATCCCCACATAGTCTCTTTCCCTCTCTCAAGCACATGAGTGTATGCATGTTATACATTTGTATGCCTAATTGTGGACACAAACAGGCACAGACTCATATGTGGTTTTTCTGGCTAATGCATAGACATTAGACACAAATGGCATAGCATACAGTATGTGACAATGGTTCTAGCTGAACCCAGACAGAATTTTTTTTTTTTTAATCTGTGACAGCTGTGAATATATGAAAAGGTAATCTTATCCCAGATAGGGAAAACAGGATTTTTAAAAATTGATGCTCAAAAAAAAAAAATGATTGAGTCCTTCTCCTTTTAGTTCCAATTCTTTTTCAATTAATTTTGAGATAGATTCTAATGAATTAACTTATATCCTGAAAGGCAAACCACTTAAACCAGCTCTCCCAACTTGGGATTTTTGACAGTTGTGTGTTTTTCTTCATTTTGGTTTTCAAGCTGAGAGGCTTCTGTTTGGAATGAACCCTTTTTTATGGACAACTTTAGTTATGACAAAATGATATGTCCAGAAAACAACTTTTAAAAATTGAGAATTCTCCCAGCCTTACTTCTAACTGACAACTTTAAGGACTCTATCAATAAAGTTAAATAACTTTTGTTATTATATTTACAGCTAAGAATGTCAGAATATTTGTTTTCTAATATACAGCTACTCTAAGAAAACACAATATTTTGTGACCCTATTTCCAAATTTAAGCCATGCAAATGGTTAAACAAGATTGTTTTCAAACTGATAGAAGGTAAGCAAAGATCTTCAGGGCAGAATTAAGCCATTGAGACAGTTAGCATTTCTTTCAGTAAATTTCTCTGAAATGGAAAACCCTGATTTGTCCAAAACAAAACTTACTATGGAAACATATCATTTCAACAGAACTTCAGGTTGGTCCAGGATGGGATCTGCAACAGTGAGTGAAAGCTCCTTGCATAGATGGTTCAATGCATCACCTTTCTGCAGCTGATAAAATCAATCTCAACTCCTTGATCTGTCATATGCCAACATAGACTGGAATATGGCTCCCTTCATTCTCAGACAGATATGGTACCTGTTATGACATAGAGTCTCTTTGCCACAATAAGTTAAAATGTATTCTGAAGTCTCAAAGGATCAGAGATACAGCTGGGATGTAGAATATCTTTCTTCCAGACAGTGAGCTGGATGCCCCACTGCCAACCTACTGGCTGCAAGAGATAGGCATCTAGTCTGTGCTAGTTCCGTAGGCTCCCTCTGGCATCAAGGGGGAGAGCACCTGTACTACAAGTGGGCACCTCTCAGGGTTCAACAATCCTACCTAACAGAGGTGAGTAAAAGTGCTAGCTTACTTGAGAAGAGATGCCTCATTTAGCGAATGATAGCTGAGATTAATCCCATCTTCTGTTTTCTCCATTCTGAAGAAGGTCACCCCAAATCCTTGGTTGGAGGTTTTTCTTCCTTGTCTTCTTCTTATCGTGTATCACCTCATTTTCCAGCAGCAGTGAATATGCAGAAAGGCTTAGCACACCAGAAAGTGCAACTCAGTGCCTCTTGCTCCTCAGCAGCCATCATGTTGCCCTATGAGATATAAATATGTGACCTTATTTTGAAAGGAAAATCCTTCCTAGCTGCTTTGCAGCTCCATCACTTATGCATTATAGACTTTCTACTCAATTGCAGCATAATCTCATAGGAATTTATTATGCATCCTGTATATAAAACAGTATGTACCGTCTACAGAGAACATCAAAAGGTAGTTAATAGAGATGTTAAATTATTATTGGTTGAAAGGAGCCGATGCCCTAGAGTAATCAGATTCTCTCTTTCTCCCTCTCGCTTCATATACTATATATAATATATACAATTAATAGTGCACATATATCAGTCTCTGAATAGATCTCTATAAAGTCTGCTTGAATGTTAGAGGAACTGATGTATAAAACATGTGGAACCAAGCAAAGATGTCACATTAGGGCACATTATAAATACTAGCAAAAGAGTTGATGGATAAGGCAAAGGAGACACTGAGAATCCCAAGGAAAAAAAAAAAAAAAAAAAAGCTTTATGTTATTTCCTGCTCTCACCATTTATTTGTGGGAGAAGACAGTCAAGGTGCTACTGACTGGAATCAATAGCTGCACTGTTTTTTCTTAGTGGTCAGGAGAAAATGTCAGATGCTTATACTGAACTAATTACTTATTGCTAAGGATCAGGAAAAGGTGTAATATGGAACTTACTACCCAATGATTAGATTAATTGAGATGAGATTGAATTAGGATTGTGGTCTCTCGGATAAGGCTCTGAACTCGGAACCAGGAAATCTGTTCCCTGCTATGGGTGTATTATGAACTGTTGCCTAAATCCATTCATCCCAATTTGTGATATCCTCTGCAGAGTCTAGTCTCTTCTTCTAGAGAGCTGACTCTTTCCATGTGTTTATTCAAAACACAGTGACATCTCAAACAAGGCTAGTACCCTAAAATACTGTGTGCATTAGTAGTAAATATCACTAGTAATAATAATTAAACTCAGAGCAACTGGTGAAATCTAAATACTAACTATAGATTTTTAAGTGTTTCTCTAGTAGGTAATTTAAAATTTGGGAATGAGATCAGCTTAATCCAAAATGTAAAATGTAGGACAGTGGGAAATGGAAGATATATATTAATTACATATATACCTATATACACTTAATGTGCAGAAAATACTTCAACCCAGTGAAGCTTGAGTATCTGGCTCCCCCAATAATGCACTGGTCTATAGGAAGATCTACATTTTCCTGGGGTGTTTCACTGTTCCCTTCTAAATTAGCTGGGGCTATATCATACCTGAAGGCTCATCCCCATGTAAATCACATTGCTATAGTGAAGAAACATGCTGACAAGAAGAAAAACAATCTTGCAAAAGATTTCCTACCTGCTTCACTCAGGAGTTCCAGAAAGGAAACCCCAAATGTGTCCAACCTCAAACAGCAAGCTTGGACCGAAGTGACGTCTCTGTGTTAACAAGGCCTGCCGCAGAGTATCATGATAAATGATGAGACACTATGTCCTACAATCAAGACTTGAAGTGGAAAAGATGTGTTTGAAGGCTACATCTCAGCTGACAAACTAATTGACTCTCAATGAGTCTCCAAGGCAGAAGACATTGAATATTAGAAGATGAGCTGACAAGGGCTCACAATACACACAATGCCTCTTCTTACTAAGAGAGTCTAGCAATACAATTTCATCTTTGATTTGGACTGAAGGTCCCAGTTCAAATACTATTAATAATCCATGTTGAAGACTCATAAAAGTTGATCTCATCTAGATTGAGACTTATACAATGCAGATATCTACATTTGACTGCATAGACAGAAGCAGGCATTTTAGGCAATGGTTTTTTTATTTTTTTTTTTTTTTTAAATTTAGGTTAGAATGAAATGAAACACGTTCAGTAAAAGCTTATCTGCAGCTTATAAGATGAACAGTAAGGATAGACAGTAAACTCAGCTGCAGATGTCTACCTTGCAGACTTCTGAATGAATCCCATCTTCTGTATCAAATAAGACCTTGTTCAAATGGCTTTGTCCAAAAGTGACTGAAGTATGTTTAAGTGGTGTTAGTCACACTGACCTTCATTTTGTGTCATATTAATTTAAGAAGCAAAGCAAAAAGAACTCTTGAAGATCTGAGAATTGCTAAGATTTCTGAATCATATTAGCGTTCTGTTTTGTCATAGTTTTTCTCTTGTATATGTAACATATGTTTGGTGTCTTTAAACACAATTACTTTTGTATAATAAAAGTGTTGATTTGATGATGCAACATTTTCTGCAAGTGTGTTTAAGACAGTTTATGTTTTCATAAGTTGCAATGAAACTCAATTATGTGTGTGTAATAAGGCCCTTGATTGTTACACTTCTACTTTTCTGTATAATGAAGCCAGCAATTAGAATTTGGTTGCTCTATGGCATAGAAAAACATATTTGTTTTGTAGACAAAAGATCTTGATGAGCATCTTCTTTAAAAAAAAAAAAAAATTGTTCCAAAAAAAATAGAAAAGGTCAATAACTCAAACATGTAATCAGATTTCTTAACAAAAAGGATTTGTTTCCTGACAATCCAATAACATAACTTCAAACAGACAAACAGTCCAGATTACATAAATGCACTTTTTACTATGGACAGAGAAATGAATAAGAAAACAATTCACCATTAAGGTTACGGCCTTTACATTCTTAAATTACATCTGTAAAATATGTCTTCTTGACTGCAGGTAACTGCACACAGCTTGTATAGTAATAAGCCCTAACTACACTTATTAGTGGAAGCATCTACATCAGTGTTTTACTTTGGACCATAAGTGTGCTTCTAAAGCAAATTTCCCAATTGCTTTCATTTACCATACCTTGGTTTGCATTACGTGGCAGTCTTGGAGCATGCAAACTATATTCCGTTTAGATTAAATTAAACCAGAAGATATATTCCAGGAGTTCTTCAGATGCATTACATCTGCTAATGGGACTGCAGTTTGTGGGTTCAGACTATGACTAGTCCCAAGCAAATACTCTTGAAGTGTCTATAGTGTGGCCATCAAGTGCTTAGCACCAGCTGTTTTGCTTATACAGTTACATTTCTTTCATACAGCCCTACTAGACAGTATAGATAAAAATAATGCCTCATCAGGGGTCAGATTTCCCAGTAACTATCCCCAGTAGAGGTTTATTTTTAATTTTTAGCCTTTTAGGTGTAGGGCTATGGAGTCAAACTGAGTCCAAACCAACCTGTTGAAATAATTAGGTTTTCTCCAACCATAAGCCACACCTGAGCCCATTTATTGATGCAGTGTTAAACATGAACAACAAGAGCAGATCGACTTTCAGTCACTTTTGATGATGGGCACAGCTCAGCCTAGGCTGGGAAAAGAGACTAGTCATCTTGGAGTGCAGTGGCTGAGACAACAGAAGAGGCAGGACTCATTGAGTGTAATTATAATTATCTGAAACTGGTAAACAAACACTGAACCAATTGCCCTAGAGTCTTTTAGAATCAAGTAGAGAAATAGGCAATTTTAGGGTATGGTTCTTCTGAGAAATTTTAGACAGTTACTTCAGGATGAGATGGACTGTGACCGAAGAGTTTCTCTTTCTGTCCATTGATTACAAGGGAGAATAGATGACTAGCTCAGATGGAAATGCCTTATGCATTTAGCCTTATGAATGACACCCAAATTGTCTGGTCCTTAGCAAACTAGGAAGAGCAACAAGGATTTCCACTCTCTGGTGAAAGAAAGGGAACCCTAAATTGAGAAGTCTGACAGGTAAGTATCTTGAAAGACTGAAGACAGAAAGAGTGAATGGAAACTTTTCCCTTGATTTTAAAGGAGCTGATGCTTACTATTAAAATTAACACAGAAAGTACAGGTAAAATGCTGGCAATGCACATCATTGCAGTATCAGAGTCACACACAGCAGCCAGTGTGAATTCAGGTGAACCTACAACAGGTTCTCAAGTGCTATACACAGTCATTTGGCTCCATTCATAGCAGTTACAAATGACTAGACATTTTACAGGTGGAATACTTATGTCAAAAATCTGTTTTTAAATGTTTTTATCTCTTCAAATAAAAAAAACGGTGTTGCTGACATCTTAAGCAATAATTTTGTTTGATTGTTTCGATAGCCATATTTTCAAGGCCAAAAAATGAGATTACACTATTGTAAATATATTTTGCTGCAGCTTAATTTCTTTTTGAAGTACAACTTTTTCAGAGGTTAATAAAAATACCAATAAAAATATACCCCGGATTAGGGTTTTCTTTGGGGCTTTTTTTCAGTCTATGAAATGCAAATTACTTCCAAATCCTGTATTAACTGGTTTTAAATAATTTTCCCTATTTTTAAGTTGTTTTATATTTGTGCTTGCATTTAATTAAAAAGAGGAACAAGCTTTTTTAATTATCTTATTTTTCTTAAAAATGTCGCTGAAACCAGTCTTTTTCTGTAAAGGCCAAGTGCTTTGATCTTTTTTTTTTTCTCTCCATATCATCCTACAGTGCCTGACATAGCCATCCAGGGTGGGAGTGTGACATTACACTCTGGTTCCTTTATGTCTGGTAAAAGACCCAAAATAGTACAAAAGAAACCCAGAAGCCTGTAAGTTGTGATGTACTTATCCTTCCCTTTCAGGTTTTATGAGCATGCATGTGAGATTACACCAAGTACCACACTGCAAGTATTGGTAGAGTGGTACATTGGGATGGAGGTAGAGGCGAGGCTGGAGGTGTGGGAATTGAGTTTTTTGCACCCCATGTTGCTGAGATTTGTGGCAGTACGAGGCACCCCTCAGGCATTTCCACAAAGCAAGATGTTACTAGAGCATGGGCAGGTAGCCCAAGATAACTGTAGGCTTGCTACCTCAGGGAAGCATAGCTGTGAATCTTGTGGATCTCATACACCAAAACCATGCTTTGGGTCCTGGATAGGTGTCTGGGTTATTAGTACTTGAATTGAACAAATAAACCTGATCATGTCTGCATGTGTGCAGTAACTGACCCACCATATGGCAGTGTCATCACAGCCTTAAACAGGTGTTTGGTCCTGACTAAATTTAATTTGGGTCCCATCCAAAAGATATTTTGGAAGCATAAGCATGTGTTAAACTGCTTGGTCCCTTTATGCACATCCACACACATGAAGAATGTTGTTTTCTTTGCTGTGGCTTTTACATGATTAGCACAGAACATTATGCACTGGTTTTAAATATAGTGTCTGCCTGCTCTTTCTCAAACAAATGCAAGAAACATATTTTAGCTGTTGTTGTTGTGTTTCTCTTGTTTCATCTTCTTTTTCTTTTTTTTTTTTTCCCTTTCCTTCTCCCCTACCATCTGGGTTTCCACAATTAGAGATAGGATTCATCTCAACTAACCTTCACTGTCTGAAAGGTGAATGGCCTAAAATAATCACCTAGGGTCTCTCTGCAGTCAGCAGAGAAAAACAGACAACTCCAAATAGTGATTTGTCCCAGCTCAAGCCAGATGTCTGACACAGGCAGGACAAATCAGTCTCTGAGGGTCCTCATTTCTCTCCACTGAATATAAAGAGAGTCCAGCTATCTAGCTTAGAACAAGTACCTAATTTTTAGGCAACTAAAGGTAGGTGAGATAAATCCTGTCCTTAGTATATTATGATACTACTGTGTGTTATTCTTTATAAACCAGAGTAAAGTACTTATGTGAAAAGTACTACTTACACAAGGACTGTTCTAAGTAGGAAATATAACATTCAGTAATAGAGGAAATTGGACAGTAAATGCAGAGATTTAGAATTAAATTGCAAGATTAATTATCAATGACTGTAAGACTGCCTGTTTGGCTTGGCGATACAATTATACATCTGCAGATTGATACAGTTAAATACTTTACACCTAGAAACATACATGCTTTTTGTCAGCTTAGAGAAAAATTCCATTTTCCATTTCTGTGCACTTGTCCAACTGGATATATAATGATAGTAACACGCAGTATAAATTTTGCACTCAGATTCTCATTAAAGAAACTTCTTAATAATATATTTTAAAGAAATTGCATACATACTTTGTAAAATTAATATTTTCTAAAGACAGTTTGAGGTTAGGTCACATAAAAAATAAAGTAATTATGCTTTTTCATACTGGAAGGGACATGGTCAAACAAGAATTAATATGAAAAATTATTCCTTTTTAGAATTATTCTGTATTTCTGAGAAATAGCTTCTGAGGTACTGTAATAATAAATTGCTGTTCAGAGCAGTATCTGTTTTAAAAAAGGCCTTCTAAATGTACAATACATGAACACTGAGGACATCATTAAAATTGCACAAACATTATGCTAAAAGAATATTACCAAATTGCAAACTCAAAAGTTAGTACTCCAAAAAGTATGTGAACAAGTATTCAAATCCCTTGTGGGGACTCAGAAAGTTAATTTTTAATTATGTGGTCAGCTAAAATTATTTTTTACAAAATCTATCAACATTTTTTACCTAGGTAGCATAAACTCACATTCAGAGGAATGCTGAAACCAAAAGCTCACCTTTAGGAACATGTTAAACTACCAGTAAATTCAGTGGATTTTTATGACATGCAGAAAAAAGTTTAGCATAGCCTAAAACATTTTCTGATAAGAAACATACAGTCCTGAAACAGTAGCAGAGCTCGTGCCAGTCATATCAGTATATAAACTGATCAATGAGGTGATAAGCAACACAGTTGGTCAAAACGTTCATCACATTCTTCCCTTAAGATAAGAAATTTTCCCTTACAGTAAAAAGGATTTTTTGGTGTGTGTGTGTGTATAGGGGAGGGGTAGGAGGAAGAGAGGGCTTAAGGGAAACATAATTTATTTGTATTTCTCCCAAAGAGTTTTCATGGAAAAATTAACTCTGACCCTCTCCTTCCAAAGTGGCTGTCATGGGGTTTTTTTGCATCAGTTTAGAGAAATCAATTTTAAAAAAAGACCACAAGTCTTCTGCACCATTTTATATATCTACATGATCTAAATGTGTTTCTTTCTGTCCATTGACTGTAAGCAAGTCCTGAACTGACCACCTCCTATATAAACATCTGCATTTTTTTGAAGTTAATTACACCCTCTCTCCTGGCACTAATGATATTGTGATGTGGCTATTTGATCCATTAACGGTTGCAAAGGACTCAGTCACTGCAGTGAGCTGGGAGTTATAGAAGTCTGCAGATGTTTCCAATTCTGAGAGCCAGCCTGAGGAGGATTTACAAACTCTGCCCAATACATGGACATGTATGATCATCCATTTGCAACTAACAATCTCCAATAAGACACCAGCTGCCTTGAACAGCTATCGGCAACAGCTTCCTTTCTGTAAGGTATAAAAATGAAATGAACAGCTGGGTAAGTTTCTGTTTAATGAAACATTTTACATTTTGAAGTATCCTTCCCCAAATGTACACATAAATTGCCCTCTTATTGCATCTAGAAAAAGGGCAAATGCTCCCCAATCCTCTATGTCTCTAGTGTCACAATTCAGAAATTGAATAATGATACCTTCCAATACCTTCCAATACGTAAGTGAATGAATAAACAAACTTCCAAATCGTATTGTAACGAGTGGTTGCACTGTTAAGTAAAGACAAATGCTCCTTAAGGAATAATTTCAGGTAAAATTTCAGGTATTTTACCTTTTCATCCATTATCCAACATTATAGAGAAGCTGTTTTGTTTCCTGATGCTTCGATTTCCAAGGCATGACAAAATGGTGAAATGTGTGTATCTATGTTTTGTGGGATTTTGAAGCCAGTTTAAGAGGTCTGTGTGCTTGTACCTGAACCAGCCTCAGAACATGATAGCTCCTCAGGTTTTATCTCCGCAGAGCATGCAGGCATGTGCTTCAGAGCCATTGGCTTCAATAAGAGCTGAGAACAAGTGGGCAGTTCTTATTGAAGTCAGTGGCTCTGAAGCACATGCCTGTGTGTTTCATGAATCAATGTCTCCCAGGCACCCAGCCTTGCCCCAGAGATGCTGAATATTTTACCTCCTATAAGAGTCTGGTGGGAGGAGAATGGTAATTTGCCATGGGAAACATGCAGAAGATGAAAGGGCATTTTACCTCGCAAAGCCCTGTTAAACTCATGTGAATTGTATCACTGTCAGGTCCTGAAACTATGGTTCCTTCACACATCTGCCAGTTTGCAGCAACTGAATTTAGTCTGTGAAGGCATTACCCTTATGTCCCCATGACCTGTAAAATATGATATATGATGAAACCGTAAGAATACAAAGCCTCGGAAGAGCTTCTGCACGCTTGTTTGTGTACGGACTTTTATTTTGTGTGTGTATATGTGTGCGTAAGTGTGTATGCACATTTTTATGCATGTCTGTGTTTTAGTGTTCTCCAGCATCTGCCTTCTTGGGCTGTTTTAATTAGTATCTGATTTTCAAGAGCACTGAATTTATTGAAAAGAATTGTTAAAGAAGAAAGCTGGAAAAAAAAAATGCTGAAAACACTAACAGCAGAAACTACCTCGTCTCGCTTAAGGATGTAATGGCCGCAGGGAGCATTATTTTATAATTATTTCAGACTAATGTTAATGTTTAAAAGTTAGTATTTTAATGGAAATGTTTGATCCTGATGAAGCACAGAAATTGGCTGTGGCTTTTAAGTCGCCTTGCTCATACACCTCACATACAGACAGTAGATGGACAGCATAATCCTCTCTGGGGCTTCAGGTACAAGGCAAATCATTATAGTTTTCCCATGTATACCAAGGTTAAATAAACACCTGTAATGCTTAGTAACTTCAGCTCCTCCACACACTGTGTTAGTTGCAGCTTTCCTTAAGGATTTGACTAAGCATATGTCTATGCAGCAAAATGGAGACATGATTTCAGAATGGATTGCCTTTAGCCTACTTGATATAGGTAAAGATAATAGCAATGACATGTTGACACAGGCTAGAAACTCTCATATGCACCCATCAAAGGCCTGGGTAAATATTCAGGCTCCCAGTCCTCACAAACAGGCAGGATGCTGATCAGCAGTGACTGACAGTTAACAATTGGAGCAGGTTAGTGAAAGGCAATCTAGTGAGTCCTGCATTACAGGACTATGAAAGTTTGTGACCAAGTAAGGACAGTGTGATTCAGCAGTTTTGATACTGACATCCACTGGTCCCTCAATTTGGCCACATAATCCCTTTGTACCTTTTCATCCTTTCATCTGATCTGTCTAGTAGACTGCAAACTCTCCAGGTCAGTGGCTGCCTCTTATGATGCAGGGTGATGTTCACTTTGCAGCCACCATTAACAGGTCAGACCTGTGTTAGAAATTAGCAGTAAAAGGTGATATATTTATTGACAATACTTCCTGTAAGCCTTTTCTGCTATACAAGGCCTGATATCATCTTATCTATTTTTTATGATTTTCTGTTCATTGCAGTATGGAAGGACCCTCTAATCACCATCCAGACACAGAATCCTACAACAGGTTGTCTGATTAGAGAGGCTAAAAAATTATCAGCAAGGCCTGCCTGGACTGTCCCTTCTCCCATTCAAATCAATACCAAAATTTCTGTTCACTTCCAGGAACCACCATCTCAGGATCACTGCCTTTTTCTTTATAATCAATACTTTCCCCTTATACCTTTTAGCCTTTTGTAGCCATTTGTAACACCTACACCAAACTGCCCTGTAGATTTATCTGTTTCAAGGCTGGTAGAAACCATTCGAGCATGAAGGCTGATCTTTTGCATAGCACTGGTAGAAGATTTTTACATTTAATTTTGCACATCCATTTTTTTTAACAAAAAAGCATCTGGGAAAAGGTACAAAAGAGCACTACTACACAAGTAAGAACTAAACTTCAATTCCTTGCTTACCTTTATAATGCCTATCACAGTATGCTCCTGATGGGGGTAGGTAGCAGTAGCAGTGATCATCACATACAAAGGAACTAATGTTTTATAAAGAAAGAGTCACAATACAATTGTCATACCAGGTATTTACTTTAGAAGAACAGATTCAGATACAGCTCCAGTGACTTCATTAAAGCAATAATCATTTACATCACCTAAAGGTCTGGTCCCCTGGGAGACTGACCTATTTATTATCCAATGGTGTCTTTCAGTCTCCCTCTCACTGTTCTAGCCTGCAAAGATCAGCCTGCACAGTTTATCTCCTTTTTATTTACCTTGGTTCTGGTAATGTTGCCTAATTTAATGATCAAGTTGTTAAATTTTCCTGATTGGGCTGTATCTTCCCCTGATTTAGTGACGCCCTTCTTGAGTGCAGTTGTCGCACACTTTGCTGATTGAGATGCATAATTTAATTTAATAAATGGAGAGAGTTTACTATCATTTTTGCATATTTTATTATTAGGGAAGATTCATATTTTTCAGTGCTGGTTTATTCATTCCCCTTATTTATTTATTTTTGGCAAAGCCAGCTGCACAAACAACGCTTTTTCAGCTGCAAAACTCCGCTGACCAAGCTGTACAATTCAGGCATTGAACTTTTGAATCTTTTCCTTATTAAGGTACATATTCTAGCAGTAGAAATTCCAGATGCTTTTTGCTTCAGTAGCCTGGGCTTATGTGCTAAGCTGTCGACAAATCTGTTGGGGATATCATTTGTTTTAAGACCACTAAAGTGCATTTTCTATAGTTTCAGCTATGGTTTTAGATTCTTTGATAAAGCAAATAAAGATGCAATCAGTTTCTTTGTAAATCTCCCTATTTTGCATATAGTAAGTGGCACACGCTTTCCATAACCAGCAGCTTCAATCTTTGGAGAATCGTTTATCCCACTATTTGAAAGAAAACCTAAGCATTTTGCTATCTTAGATTCTGAAGACACAGCAGGTTGGAAATACTGTAATTCCTGTTCAGTTTATTTTGCATAATATATTGGGTGAAAAACAAGCTTGAAACTGGACTGGCAAACGCAGAATGTAATAGCTATATAAACAGTGATAATAGGCGGCTCAATCAGCAAAGAATGCAGCATGATTATGTATAAAATTTCATCCACTAAAGTTCACAGCGTGATCAGGAAAGGAGGCAGCCAATCAACAGAGCATAGAGCTCTACTGGGAATGAATATGTTTTGAAAACTCAGCTACCCAGAATATTCAATGGGATCAGCAAAGTTCTAAAAGGGGCATTTGAAGATAATAATGGATATGGCATTATTAGTGAGTAGAATGACAACCCCTTAGCATGTCCTGTGTGTTCAAAAGAATTTAAATATTAGGTGCCTGGGAATGTTGTGTTGTGTTGTGTTATGTTATGTGTTAATGTTGTGCACATCATTCATGGTGAGAGCCCTTGGCAGGACTGGTATAAAAATCTGTTACTGTTACATGCTGAAGAATTTGCTTCATTACATCCCTACTGTGTTTTTCCTCTGTTCATATTTGCAAAGGCTGCCATCTTGACCAGCACCCTGAGAATCAAGAGAAGAACTAAAAAAGAAGTATATGAGACCTAAATTTTTCTCTGTGAAGCAATAACAAGTTCATCGTCCTTGAGGAAAGGGCAGTCAGAAAAATTGCTAGCAGTTATCTGTGTGTTACGCAAGGTACATCAGTCCCACTGAATGCTCAAAGCCTTGGCTGGCTCACAAAGCACATTCCTCACAGCATCAAAATTTCCATCACTGTCTTCCTAGCCTCTAGTGTACGCCGTTTGTTCAGTATACATGCCCAGATGATCTGGAGATGAACTGCTGGGACTACCAGCCAGGATGTCAGCTTGGACGCATACCTCAATATTCTAAGAAATAGAGAGTCAAGAAACACAGTCCATATAGGTCACTCATTGACCACTGAAATCATGGCTGTAAGATACCATGAGATTGAAAATCTCATTCTTTTCCAGGTTTCTAAGACCCCTAACCTTTCATCTTTCTCTTTGTAATATAAAAAGTAGGTATTAGAAACAAGCTTCTGAGTATCCCAGGACATTGCTAGTCAGTGCCATCAGGTTTTAATCTGGAAGAACAACTTCACACCCTCTAGATGTATGTCTTCATGCATGAGAAAAATAGAAGTACCCAGCTTCCTGTCTGTGGCATAGCAAAAGTGATGACGTTGAAGAGCTGAAACTATATATCATTGGAGGATAGAAAGGTACCGCAGCAGAAAATTCAACTTTCATTTACTGATGAGATAATTATTCAGACTGTAGATAAACTGTGCCCTGCAGCTGACTTTGAAGCAGGTTCCTCCCAGTGCAGGTTGAAACCAATGGGGCCTATTGGCTTATAGGTAAAGCTAAAGGAGTTCTTTTGGATTGGGGCTGACTCTTGCTGTTTACAAAGCAGTGTGCTTAGCCTCAGAGCCATTCATTGCACAGGGTGGGGTGATGTGGAGATATCTGAGGATGCATTTACATTAGCAAGCAGGGCGATGCAGCCTAAGTAGATATGCAGAATCAACTGCTGCTGAGAGCCCAGTATCCACACTATACAGCTTTCAGAGATTTTTTTTTTTGTTCAGACTAGCTTTGGGCTAGTAAACACAAGCTACAGGAGCACACTAGCTGTTCTATTAAAGTTAATCACTGGGATCAGTTTTTTCCAAAAAGGATCCCATTCACACACTCCAAACTCACTCTGTAGTGTGAACCTAAGTGCAATAATTGAGAAAGATCCAGAAGGTCACTTCAGAAATACAATTCTGAACCAAACTAAATTGTCAAGGTAGACATACCCTGAGCCATGTCAAGTCCTCAGGGTTTTCAGTCAGCTAGAGCATGGAGCATACTATCTGTTCAGAACACAGGAATTGTAATGCAGGAGATGATTAAAAAAAAAAAAAGAAATATAAGAAAAATGTAGGACTTAAATGATGGAAAAGTCCTGGGACAACATAACCAAAGAGCCCAGTACAGGCTAGGGTCTGTGTGGCTGTGGAGCAACCTTGCTGAAAGGGATCATGGGGTCCTGGCAGACAACAAGCTGAATATGAGTCAGAAGTGCGCTGCTGCAGCAGCAAAGGCAAATTGATGGCATCTGCAGGTCCATTACTAGCAGAACTAGAGATATGATCATCCCACTCTACTCAATGCTTGTAAGGCTGCACCTGGTGCTGTTTTTGTCTCCACAGTTCAAAAAAGATATAGACAGACTGGAGAGGATCCCAAGGAGGGCCACAAAGATGATGAAAAGGACTGGAGAAGCTGCCCTATGAGAAAAGACTGAAAGAGCTACTTAGGTCTTTTCACCTTGGAGAAGAGAAGGCTCAGTGGGGACCTCATCACTGTATTCCTGTACCTGAAGGGTAGCTACAAAGAGGACAGAAGCTCTCTCTTCATAAGGAGCCACATGGAGAAGACAAGGGGGAGGCGGAACAAGTTGCACCAGGAGTAGTTTCATCTTGCTATAAGAAAGAAATTTTTTACAATGAGAGCAACCATTCACTGGAACAACCTCCCCAGGGACATGTAGAGTCCCCATCACTGGAGGTTTTAAAGATGCAATTGGACAGGATGCTACATAACCTTACCTCGGCTCCCTTTGCCACAAAAGGTGGAATCAGATGATCTTTGGAGCTCCGTTCCAACCTGGGCTGTTCTATGATTCCATGATTCTATAATTCTATGATTCTATGGGGGTTTATATATATGTATATATATGTGTGTATATATATGTATATATATATAAAGCAATATGAAATATTCTACCTTCCCTTAAAAAAGAAATGCTTAAAGTGTATGTTATTTTGTAGCCACTTCCATAACCATTCCCAAGTTACCCCCAAACTGATACTGAAAACAACTGAATCTCAGGTAGGCAGCACCAAAGGCGTCCAACACTTGCTGTAGTAATAAGCTGTTACGCATCACAAGATATTGAGCCTGAGGCAAGAATTACTGGCTAAAATTCCATGCCCGGTGCTATGCAAGAGGTCAGAGCACATAATCGTAATATTCCCTTCCAGCCTTAAAATCTATTAATCCAAGGATTTCGTTCTACTGTGCATTGAGCACAATTTGCTACAACGAATACTAAATTCAGTTCACTCAGGTCACACAGAAAAACAGTTGGTTTTAAGATCATACTTTGAAAGATTTTGGACTTGGTATCAGATGACCCCATGTACCAAAGGAAGGACCACAGAAATCTTCTCTTAGCTTTTGCTTGGATCACCCTACTTTCCAAATTTCTGACAAGTTCCAGTGACTTCAAAGGCTTGATGTTTTAGAAAGAAAAGCCACTTGTTAAAGCAAATAAGTGTATATGGAACCTCCTAGGTTGATTTTTTTTTTTTTTCCCCCCTGGGTGGCTGAAAGGGCCAATAAAACATAAGACTCCTTTCATCTCATCCTTTTTTAAAAATAAGTTTAGATATATCTAACTTAGTACTGAAAACCAGTCTAATTTAAAAATTATCACCATACAATACGAATAAAACATATGATAAATGGCTTAAGCACTGGCTAACTGTCAGATCTCAAAATGCAGTACTTAATGTAGTATGATCCCAGGATTTAGGAGGGAGCTGTTTGTAATGTGGCTTGGTAATTGGTGCAGCATTATTAAATAATTTCATCAATGATCTGGAAGTAAATAAGAAATTGCTACAGATAAAATCTGCAGATGGCGCAGAGATTGACAGGCTGGTAAGTAGTGATGGGGACAAGGAAATCATCTGTCTGTCTCAAAAAATGGCAGCCATATAAGAATAAGTTTCATTGCAACACATGCCAAGGTCATACCACTTTTGAAAACTGGAAACTCATCATGGATTATCATGTTGATTTTTTTAAACATATATGTAATGTACCTAAGTAAATTTTTCTTCAGTGTCTAAACTGAGGAATGAGGAAAAGGGATTGGGAAATTATTATATTTTCTGTAAATGGTACTGATGAGATTACAGTCATGACAATCCTGAGAAATGGAGATGCTGACATAAAGCAATGGACAAAGTCTTAAAAATTATCATAAGGATTCAAAAATATTCTTAATAAAGGATTAAAAGAATTCAATTTACTTAATTTTCTAAAATGAAAGCCAGGAGGTGACTTGATTACAACATAGGTAGGACAAGGTAGATTATGTAGTTTAATCTAATGCAATAGACAGAATAAGCACAAATGATTGGACACATTCGAACTGGGAGACAATCAAATTTGGAGGAAGGCACTACTTTTTAATAGTAAGGGTCATAAACTATTGGGACAAATTACCCAAGCAAGTAATAGATTTCCTGTGTTTTGGTGTCTTCAGAAGTGGTACGGATGCCTTTTGGGAAGGTATGTAATCAAATACGGTGAATCCAATACTGAGTAACTCGGTTACATTTCATCATAGAATACCAGGTTGGAAGGGACCTCAAGTATCATGGGGTCCAACGTTTCTAGCACAATCCAGATGAGATGGCCCAGCACCATGTCCAGCTGAGTCTTAAACATGTTCAGCATAGCGGAGTCAACCACTTCCCTGGGGAGATTATTACAATGATTAACTGTTCTCATTGTGAAAAAAATTACCTCTCGTGTCCAACTGGAATCTCCCTGGGAGTAACTTGCACCCGTTACCCCTTGTCTTCACCATGTGACTCCTTGTAAAAAGGGAGCTTCCTTGTAGCTCCCCTTTAAGTACTTTACATTTAATAAATAGTGATATGGAACTACCTACAGTAAGAATAAATGCAAGTGTCCCTTCTGGCTTTATTGTCTCTTCATGTACTATTTTGGATTATAATGGTCTTCCCACAGAATTATTGGCTGGAATCCTACTCTCCTTTTAATGACAGAAGGACATGCTGCAGACTAACTTAAAAATAATAATAACAATAAAAGGAATCTAAGTTATAAGATTCCTTTTATTTCCACTTCCTCCACCCCCATCTTCCACAGCCATAATGGGGCACATCTAGATGTGTGTTACCACAAGATAATTCTCATCTTGGGTCATTGAAGGCGCTCCTCTTTGCCTTGTGTTTCACACTTCCCCCAAGGTATGTGTTATCTCAGCTTAACATACAACTTGTTGCGTCTTATTTCTCAGCTCCAGAAGAGACCCTGAAAATAAATAAATAAGTCACCCCACAGTATGGGAGGAATTGAAGGGTATTTTTCCCCCAGTGTTTCTTTGTGTTCATGTGTGTGTGTGTGTGTGCACGCACATGTGTGTATGTGGTGCATGCCTTTTGGACTTCAGGGGAGAGGAAGGAAGAGAGAAAGGTCTAGGAGAAAGAGAAAATTAAGAATTGAAAGAAGCACAGAGATAAAGCAAAAAAAAAATGTTGAAACAACAGCATGGCTTTGTTACATAGCAACAACATAGGTTTGGGATAACAGGTTCTGATGAAAGAGTGCCAAGAAAATTACAAACACGTTTGCACATGCACACAAACTAAAAAAAATATTCAAAAATAACAAAACATCCATAAAGGGTTAAAAAAAGAATGAGAAAACAAAGTGAGAACAACCAACACCTATGTAGAAAAACAGTGCATATAAAACCTAGAAGCAGAGGAAAATAGAGATTTTGGGAAAAGTATGATTAGGAAACGCAAGCAGAGAACACTGGTGTCACATATAGAAGGAATGCTTTCTTTTTCCCTCTTTTCATATGCTGTGTTTCAAATGTGGCAATGAGGCAGATTGGATCATACAGGTGAGCGAGAACAGGAGTAGAAGGGAAGTACCACAGTGACAGATTAATTTACATGGCTAAAAAAATGAAGACCAGAACTGTACCTGCAGTTCATTTCTTCACAGTCCTTTTTTCTTAAGCTGGTTAGAGATGCCTTCGAAGGTCCTGATAACCAAAGAATAGTGGGCAGAAACAACTACTATATAGGAAGAAACTGTCTATCAAAATCATTAATTGATTTTGAAAATAGCAGCACTGTTTTCACAGTTGGTTTTTGTGGGGTTTTTTTCATCTTTGACTCACCCATAACACACTCCAGGTCAGTAACTCAAGCTCTCCATGTCACGGTACTCATCGGTACTCACCAATAGGGCTTGATGAGGAGAGCCTTGGGCTGCTGTTAGCCACGTCAGCTCCAAAGCTGGGACTAATCTGGCTGTATGAACACATGCCTGCATTCAAACTATAAAGGTGAGCAGCAGGACATGTGGATTGGGATGCAAAGTCACACAGACACAATGATCCTGTTTCTGGATCCATTTGTGCATCTGCACAAGTTCCTAGGATGCACAATGTGAAGAAATCAGTTTGGGGGAGAATGCTAGTTTTGCTCTGAATGGACAGTTGCACCAGCTACTAAACCCTTGGGAACTACAAAAGACAAAGTTTTTATGGAGGAGTGGAAGCTGCCACTTGTGTCCTATCAAGAAGTGCAATTGGGTTTGAAAAATCACCAAGTTGGACCTTTGAGTGCACAGTCCCATTCTGCTCTTCAGATTTGTGAACATAAGAGCCAGTCCCATGTTTACGAAGCATCTTAGCTGACCTTAGAGTATCAGTTTGGAGGAAAGCCCATTGTTTTGTTCAATGTTTGCAAAATACCTAGAACAAGGCAGTCCTGGCCCATGAGTATTATTCTTTGAGTATTGGTGACATACATCTCTTTAAAACTAGTCCACTCAGAAACTTCATCTTCCCTTTTACAAATACAAACAGGAGACCATGATGAAGAAAGAAGGACTGTTCTCTTGCTTGAAAGACTAATCACCATCTCAGACTGGTGGCAATGATGAAGCCCTTTCTCCCCTGCTTCATCTGAGAGCAAATGACAAGTAGGTGTCAGGGTCCTGAGGCATCCATGGGCCTTATTGTCCCTGACCAACCTCCCCTGGGTGTCCTAGAGAGAGTGATCTAGGTCACTTCCAAGAGGTCAATGCATGTCAAAAGTAATGAACAACTATTCATCTGCCAGACTTCCAACCCTTTTGCTTACATCACTCAGTGTGACTTGCTACAGCATTAACTTCATGCATGATTTAAGTCAGCATAAGCTACTGCTTTCATAAAGAAGACCTATTGCATGCTCACCCAGCCCCTCCTTCCACCTCCTGTAGCATATCGTCCCCATCCTGTGCTAAAACAAACCTTTGTGTGGCTACGCTGGGAATTAAATCAAGGAGCTTTTTTGGTTTAAGGTAACCAAGCAAAATACATATAATTCATCTAGCAGATCTATCTCTCCATAGCACTATAGAAATGTTTTCTCCAGAGCTAAAGAGAGGAAGACAAGGGAGCAGGAAAGAAAGGCTTAGAAGAGTGTGTCTCCTTTTTTCCACATCAATGTTGTCCTGGCAGCATCTTAAATTATACATGAATCTGCAGCTTATGTCAGCCCTGGTGTCCACATACAGCTAACAGCAGCTTCATGTTTGACCAAATACAAAGTCACGTTCCTATAGACCAGCTGTATGTCTGTCAAAGCTATGGTCAACAAGAATTTGCTGAAGCCACAGGGGAAAACATAATTGTATTTGTCAGCTAGATCCACCAGAAAAACAGGATAGCAAATGTCTGTACTGGATGCAATATCTGGAGGTAGAAAGTGATAATGGATAATGAGATCCAATGTAAAGCTTACTAGAGATAATAAGATGTCTTTCCACACGTCTCTGTTGGCTTTTGATTGTGAGCAAGCATATCCCCTGCGTATTAACTGTTCTTTTCTAACTAGCACATAGCTGCACAGATCAGCTCACAGATGAGTTCATTTTCTGGGTCTTGGCAGCAGGTACAGTACTTCTGGGTACAAATCACCCGGTTCCTGCAGACAAAGAGTTCAGATGTTAAGGCTGTAGAGGAAAATGCCATCAGTTTCAGGCTCCTCACAAGTAGCCATAAGTGCAAGAACTGGAGGCTCAGAAAAAAAAAAAAGACTTGCAGTCTGTGAGATTTCCTAGCATTGGCGGAAAAGCGCTTGCTTCGGGCCATTGTAGACCAATAAACAGTTCATTTTTTTCATTGTTCTAATTAATTTAATTAAGTTAACTTCCAAGGTGTGTTAAGAAGCAATGCCTTGGGTGATTAACTGTTCCCATATCAAGGTGTTTTCACAAACACATTTACCTTGATTAGTGTACACATTATTATGTAATTAAATACCTCACACAGAGGAATTTATTAGTGCCTCCTTGTCTCCTAACAAATAAAGCAGCCCTTGAAATTTTCTCTGAAAAGAGCTCTCCTAAGCTAGGTGAGAAGGACAAGCAGAAATGTGTGGAGAGAAAGATAATCTTGGATTCATCATGCAAGCAGGTCCCTCAATGTCTCGGCAAGACTCTGCATCTCTGTTATTGCAAGGACTGTGAGTGCCTGCCTGGGTCTCCTGGAAACTTGCTGGCTAATTAAACCACTTTTTACACATCTAATGTGCATTTCTTTGGCCAGCAGAACCTCCTGATCGCTTGCCTATTATCACTGTCCCAGTTCTGTGGGACAAATCTTCTGTTCAAAACTTAATTCAGCTAGATGGAAAACATTAATTTAAAACATATACTTAAGAATATTTAAAATCTGAAAAAATATCTTACAAAGGAGACTTAAACAGTGTTTGAGAGCACTTGCTATGGGGTTTAGTAAAAGGAGTGAAATGGGCCACCTTGTCCAGTTTCACTGAGAGTTTGCTCCTACTTTCTTTCATTTGTAGCCTGTAGTCACTCTAACCACAGTTCTGGACTTAAGCAAGTGCTTAAATATTTTGTTGAACTGAAGCCAAGGTTACTTCCATTGGCTTCAGCAAAGATTAGTGCATGAAGCTGAGATTAGTCTTTGCCCTATCTGCAGACTGTACCTGCTATTTTATTAGGCATGACCACAATATTTCAGCATTCTCTGCTGGCTTTGTCAGTAGATCATAAATTGCACTCACCATCTGATGAAGCAATAAGATTTGCTTTATGCCTCATTGGTCACTTTCCAAGCATTAAAGCTTAGAACGAACAAAACTCGGATGGTTCGGAGGTTTGGTTTAGAGTCTTGCCCAAACTTTATATAAATGTATTTTGAAACTCTTGTGTCTGTAATGATAAACCAGAATTTTTCATTAAATTCTGGTATTACTAATTATTTATTCCAGATCAGCAAAGCAGTTGGAATAAAAATTCTTCTAAGCAAGTGAAATGTGATTATCAAGTTCCCTGTAGACCAGAGTAACAAGGTGCAAATTCACCATCATTACCCCAGTTTATCTGTGGGAAGGGAATTTCAGACCTATATGAAACATCCCACACAATTTTCCCATACTATGAATGTCCCACTTAAGCTAAATTTTGAAGGCTAAGTTGCTGCCATCATATTCCTTAGATGAAGTTCATCTATAGTGAATATGATCTCTTTAATCCTCCCACCCTCCCCAACAAAAAAAAGAGAGATTCTAGCTCCACTTCAGTGTATCTTACCCTGAGAAATGGCAGCAACAAAATCTGGGTTATTTCCAGTGCTTAAATGCTCAGATTGATTATTATTGATTTGGCTTATTACCCATCATTCCTTTAAATATTAAAAAAAAAAGAAAAAGAAAAAAGAAAATAAAAAGATTTTCCACTTTGTGGAAAATAGAAGAAATGTACGAAATGAGGAGCAGGGTTAGACATCTGGCCAGCTGTCCAGTAAGTGGAGGAAAAAACAGTTCAGACAACTGTCTAAAAAAACTTTACCTTGCTTTGTACTTCCAATGGTGTTTGAAGTTGTCAAGACATCTGATCCCTCCCACATCCTCTTACACAACCCACTTCTAAACACATGAATTTGTCAGTCTTGATTACACAGTAACTCAAGCGTGGGCACTGTTGTTTCATGATCTAACACACGCTGTGCCTGAAAGAAGTCAGCCATCCTTTCCCTCCATCCCCATTTCTGACCTGATGTCAGATTTAGTACATTGGTGACTACAAGGTGAGTCTTATCAGTTTGCTTCTCTGACTGAAAATCTAACAGTTAGGGTTTTGGGTTTTTTTTTCCTGAATTCATTTCCAGCCAGAGCAGTGAACTGCATCATCTCACTCCATGGTTGCATGACTTCTGGAACTCATGTAAGGTAGCAGCAGGAGATCAGAGTCAGGGGCAGGGGATGGTTGAGATAACCCTTTCAACCTATAGCACAATGTTAGATCAGTTCAGGCCAAGTGGAACACCACATTTGAGGAGAGAAATGTAACCTCCTGAAGCACTGCATGCACTGGTGATTGATTGAGAATGGTTTTCGTGGTGGAGATGTGAATTCCTATTTCCCATAGCATGGCAGGAACATTGAAAATGGTCTTCCATTTTCTGGAAAAGTGCTTTCTCCAATAGGTTTCGAGTACCAACTCTGCTTCTAAAGACAAAAATGTGATGCAGATTCCTAATTATTGGAACATTTCTAAGCTCCAAATACTAGCTTTCAAGAGGTCCCAAATTATTATAAGAACCTATGCAGAAAAGAGCATTGTAAATGCAGTCCTCTCTTCCATGCATAATTAGATAGTTACATATTTTGATGCTTGGGAGCTGGCTATTCTGACTCCCTGTCTACGACTAAGGGGGAAAAAAATTTTTTTTTGCCTTGTCCAATGAGTACAGCAACTGTGTTCCTGAGTCAGCACTCCAAATTCCTAGAGTTCAAATTCCTGGAATTCAGTGGACTTACTCACCTTGATGTTTTTCAGGACATTTTGGCCCAGAAAAAAAAAAAAAAAAAAAAAAAAAAAAAAGAAGACATTATTGAATCTAAAAGTTACAGTATAAGCTTTAAGCAGGTAGGGCCCAGCCTTCATTCTGCGGTTACTACAGGTCCTGGCTCCAATGGTGTCGTAGTTCAGAATGATGCCTTTGAGTTGCCATTGGAATACAAATAATAAGGCTTACTGATTAATTTACCTGCTGACAGACACAAAAAGCCTGACTGAATTAAAAGCACTAAAAAGCTTTAAACAGCCCTCCTTGTGTGTCTGCCATTCCCATTTTTCAAATCATATGCACAAAAGGCAATACAGGAACCAACAGAATCTTGTTTTCCATTCAGCTCCTAGAGTGTAATATACTACTGGGAAAACAAGTATTAGGATACTCTAATACACAAGCATCACCACCCCTTTTAGAGAGCATGAATTAGGTGGCATTTTCTGGGAATCTGGAAAATACTCCTGAATGCCAAGTGAATCAATGTTGAAATAAGAACAAATACACTCCCTACAAATGGGACAAGAGCTATCAGGTCTGTGGCAGTGAGACAGAATTATGTTTGCCTGGGGCCAGCTCCTCAGGGAGTGAAGATTGATTCTTTATGATTGATGATTCGGCACTTGAATGCCAAGTCATCAGTTCCCTGTGTTCACGGCATTGACTGCATCAAGATAACTTTTCCCTCGTGCCTAAGCATGGATATGGTCCTTACATAGAGTGTAGCCTCAGAGGACTCAGGTACAGAACTTGAGTCAGTTGCTTTAAATAAGAGAAAGACACAGACTCCAAGTGTCTGGCTGCGAGGAATAGACAGCACTGAAAAATGAAGTGGGAATGGTGCATGGAAGGCTTGGCTTCCTCTTTGCTGTAACAAGTTCAGATCACATATCCTAAAATGGATGGGCTTACATTGTGCAGTTAGATGCTCTGAAGTACAAAATAAGTATTTTTGGTTTTGTTGACTGTATATTATCAAGCCTTTGTCCGGGAGAACTGGGTGACAACTCAATACTCATGTCACTGTGACACTGTAAACTGTGCAGCTCAGAGCATAGAGAGAAGTGGCAACCAGAAATATGTACCTTTATCTGTATGTCTGATGGGATGTTGTTAAAATGCACTTGTCCTATGGGTCTTGACACCTACTGACAGGCTTTGAAAACATGCACAAAATAACCAACTGCTGATAAAGGAGGGACTCCAATTTCATTGTCAAAAAAAAAAACTAAAAAAGAAACAGCATGAAAACCATACTTCATATTTGGAAAAAAGTCCCTTCCTTGTCCCATTTTTTCTGTCCCTAAAGTCCAAGCAAATAAGTTTTCCAAGCAAAATATATGTCAGTCTTTATTAACTCCCCCTTTCCAACTGCTCTAGCATTTTAAAGGATATCTCCAGCTGCTTTAAACAGACCACTAAGGATTTCCCCATCAGGGAAGGATCCCCAACTGCCGTAAAGCTCCCTCAGGCTAAGGGACATGTCAGTGGTGTAGAAAGGAGGAGGAAGTGGGGCAGGACTGCGATGCCTCTCAGGTGAATCCAGGCTGACAGAAATGTTCAATCCATGTACATTAGAGGAACTGTGTGGCTGTTCTGTCACACCTGCAAAATGTTTAAGGTGGATAAGCCTCCACCAGCACAGGGGAAATCAGAATTCTGCTGTAAAGTCACCATTTGGTCTTTTTTCAGGAGGAACCATCCGACTTTTTTTACTTTTTTTTTGTTGTTTTGGTTTGTTTTTTTGACTTGCCTAACTTTAATCTTGAAGAAACATAATGCATTGTTACTACGTGCATGGAATTTTTTTTTAAATAACACAGAGACATTGCTGAACTCATACTTTGAAAACACTTATTTGAAGTTCAGTTTCAGTTTCACAAATGACAACATGAAAAAATAGGAAAACATCCTTATTCAGAACATTCTTCCATCACTCTTCTTTCTTTACTTCTAACAGGACTAATACATGATGCCTTTAAAGAAGGAATGTTAAAAATTTTGCAAGAAATAATTACAAACTCCTAAGCCTCACACATCTTACTAGTAATGTTTTTGTTTTGCTCTAAAACAAAGGAAAATTTAAGCAGAAAAGCAAATTCTCATTTCCACTTCCCCCAACCAAAATGAAAAAATAAAGCTCCCAGAATGTCCAGTGATGCAAGCTGGTCAGAGAGGCAGAGAAGTAGCAACAATGATAAAGAAATATGGTGCAGCTCCCAGCTCTAGACACGTGTGAGAACATGTTGTTCCTTCCCTTGTTTACTAACGCTCCATGATCACCATTGCTTAATGTTTATCTAGTGATTCCTCTTCCTTGATTAACGTTTAATAATGCTGATGTCAAAACTGGTTACAAAGGAGCATTTGTAATGCCAGCTTATTAATGTTTCGGGACATACAATATTACAATCATCCTTTTAATCACATCATGTTGCACTTGTCCTATTCAAAAGCAAGGAGTTATTTCACACCTCGTGCTAGAATCTTTTTGACTCAGAGGTTACGTGCCATATACAAAGGGTCTATCTATAGAAAGAGATGTGGGCTATTTCCAGTCTTCCCTCAAGTTTAGGCCGTATGATTTCTTCTCCTGGCTTATACATATATGATATGTTGTACGTTTAAGTTGCTTTCGAACTTGTTTTTAAGTGGCAAATACTTGAGGATGAAAGGCTAAGAGTTACACAGTGTGTTTTCCTTTACAGTGGAATAAAAGGGGTCATACCTTTTGAAGGTTCTGAAACTACTGCTAATGATTTTCCATGAACTTTTGATGTAACGATAGAAGGAAAAAAATGTAATGTTACACTAAGAAGAGATGACCTGGTTCAGAAAAAACACAGCCAGGCAACCAAATGTCCTCTATAGTCATCCATAGCCTGGCCTTGCATGCTAACTAAACCCAGTCCAATTCCTTGTGAAATGTTCTAATTCCATAGTTTCCCTGGGTTGGACCCTTGCTGCAAATAAAACATCATAGATTTTTTTATTAAATTATACTATTTTACATAGCCTCTAAAAGACTTTGAGATTCTTTCTGCTACCATTGCATGAATGTAATTTTTATTTTTACATGCACAATGCTGATGTTACACATCAGGTCTTGTTAAAGTGAGCCACGTACCTAACAAGTTTTGTATGGGTATACTGAGATATGGAGGTGCTTAGATATGTGTACAAATGTACACGCAGGTATTTCAGCTCAGAGAAAGTTCAGTTCCTTTGTAGGTCTAAAACTATCCAGAACTTTCAGAAGCTTGGACACCTGCACAAAGTATTGATCAGCAAGTCCTGAAACTGTGGATTGCCAGGGGAAGCAAAGAGGCAAAGAAAGCATCACTCTGTGCTTGCCTGACTTCTTATACACTTTCACAAAACAGATGCTGTTGGCCTGAGATAGACTTAATGCTTTAGGCTAACAGGACCTTTAGCTTGACCCTGTATATGGGAAGTTTCCTAAGGAAAAAGTTTTTCTGAAAGGAGGCAATGCTTCAGCTAGTGGCTTTAGTGTGTGCACAGATGCTCCCAGCTCCAGTTTCCTAGCAGTTTTAGTATAAGTCACTAAGGGTCTTTGCCAATTTGTTGACAATTTTAATTACAACAAGACCTGATTATGACTACTTGCAGACCCTGTTCAGCGCTTCTCTTCATTAACATCTTATCAGCAGTATAATTGCAGGCGGGAGTGAACTCATATTGCTTTTTACCTTCTTCAAAGCTTCGTTCAAAATGTGGAGACAACTTCCAATTCAGCCTTGAGAGGCTCAAGCAGATGCGTTCCTTCAAACATTTCTTCAATCTTGTCAAAGAAACAAAACCAGAACAAGCACCCTTTGAACTGACAAGATCATATAAGACTTGTACTGGTGAAAACACTGCACTGATTTAAAGAATGAGAACTTTTCCAGTGCTTTAGTGACTGTATTTACAATGGGAAATGGGGCTGACTTCTCTGTTTCCTAGAAGATGACACAATTCAAAATTTTACTGTTCCAATTAGAGTGGAGGCCCAAGGGAGCAAAAGCTTACAAATCAAAAAGTTCTTTTTTTTCTGAAAATTAATAATAAGAATTTAAAAAAAAATATTATTTATTATTATTATTTTAATAGACCAGTCAGCTCCTTTTTTTCTTCATTTAAAACAAATTTTTTCACTCTTCACGACAGTATGTATTATCCTGGTGTCCCTGGAGCAAATACCTCTTGTTCTTTAAAACTACATTGGAGGGTACCAAGCCTAGCTTGTTCTGAATGCATAGGACAAGACTGAGTCTCACAAGCACAGTGCTTCTCTGAGTGCCATGATGGTTAGTGACAGCATAATCTGTAGCCCTAGTATCTAACCATCGTGGTGGAAACATCTTCTTTCCCTGTGTCTGGAGTTGTGTGCCATGCTGTGGACTAAGACAGTCCTTTTAGTTTCTATCAGCCACAGGGAAAGTCCCAGGAAGAGAAGAAAATAAGTGGATCTCTCTTCATTGTTTCAACCACTGTGTGTACCCAGGTCTGATTCAGGATATGTATCATATAGTAATTAAGCATATACCTAGCTAACTGCACTTTAGGTCACATCTTAGGAATTTAATTACAAAAGAAAGTTAATCAGATTTAGGCAGGCTCTCCCAAGCTTGTTTTTGGTTGTTTTTTTTTTTTTTTACTTAAATCATTTTTCCTCTGTGTTCAAAATTAATTAGTGTTAGTAAAAAAAAGGTACTAGATTGACACCACGGAGTCTGTTATTCTTCCTCTATTCATTGAACAGGCACAGTGTGAGCAAGACAAACTTTTTCACCCAGGCATTCAGTGTTACTGGCATCCTTTTTGCAAGTTTATTTGTAAAGATATATTTTATGTGTACAGATTTTGAGGCCATTAGATGTTGATGTGTTTATCCACATTGCTCCCAGGATTAGGAATACAAATACCAAAACCCAGCCCTTCCTCCTGGCAAATCATGAAACCCATTCAAAATTGTGAGGGTGCACTGACACTTCCCTGGTTCTCTGTGGTTGATTTGGGTTTTTTTTAGGATTCTTCTCATGTCATGTCCATAAACTAAATTTTGAGGTCACAGAGACTACAAATTACTTTTAAAAAAGACAGAAATAAAACCAAACATTCTCTAAAACACATACCTCCAGAAAGCAGATGTTTAAGGAAAAAAAAGACTATCATGAGAAATGAACTGAAATCATGGGAGTTAGCAAAAAATTTGCAGAGTACAGCCTGGGGAGCTTCACCCAGTAATTCACGTACAAAACCCAATAACCTGTGGTAAACATGTCTTCTGAGACAAATGCCTTATTCTGGCTGAACAGTGGATTTGCCTGGAGATAAATCCGCTGGAATCCGTAGCCCTGATTCACATCAGTGCGGGATGGGGGGACCAGACCTTTCAGATCACTGACATTTTTCACAGCCTCTGGGATTGTTACTGGGGGTGCCAGTCAGGAAAGGTTTTGTTTCTTGTTTCTGCTTGGGATGCCTTCCCCTCTGGAAGGACAGGCCCTTGTACTCCATTTTCATGCAGTTGCCCTTGTAGAGAGGAAATTTCCCAGCAAGATGCCTCTATTTTCTGTTTCTTACAGGAATTTTTTTTTTAATCGATTATCTTAAATTCATGCCAGATTTCACATGTTAATTCACAAACATTTGAATCAAGCTTTTTTTTTTTTTTCTCCTTGATAGGAAGGAAGTAAAAATATTGGTGAAAATCAATTTAGAAAATCTTCTTCCCCTCTTCCCCAGAAAGCTGCTCTAAGTCTTTTCCTCCACTCCTCCATTGTCTGTGGAGGTGAGAAAGCACCACTTTTAAGTCTGCTCTCCATGGCACTTTTGTCCTTTATATTCAAACAATAAAAACATAGAAGAAAAAAAAAACAGAGGAAAAGCAAAGATGAATAAGAAAAAAAAACAAAAGCATGCACTTAGAAAACACTTTCTAAAAAGCCTTTAAATTGTATAAGGAGCGTCTGTTCCAGGTAAGCTGTTTTGACACAAATGCACTGCAAAGTCACTGGTATCTTTTAAACACCTCACCTTTCTGAAGTAGGTAAATTGTTCTGATCAATATTGTCACACTTGTCAATTATTTGGGTAAGAAAATAACTGACCAATATTCACACTTACATTTTTCATTAGGACACTAACTTGACCGGTGGTTAGTTCCCTATTAGATAATAACAATATTACAAATATCCTTAATAAATGTTCTACACAATTATGGCAATTCTGAATAAAAAAAAAGTCCTCTAATGAAAGGAAGGACAAAAAAAAGCCAGTTGCCAAATCCTGAGCTATGACTGTGTGCTGTGCATTTGAAACTTCATCAAAAAGCAACAGGCACAGATCCAGGAAAAAAAAAAAACATATAAAAGCTATAAGAAATATCAAAGGACACCTTTGTCGGTGGAAGATTTTTCATTATATCTTGACATTACAGAAGGCAGGATGGTGATCAGTAAAAATGAGTACGAGTATGAAACAAATAGAAAAGTCAATGAACACATAGAATGCATAAGGTATATTCAATAGATCATCAGCAAAGGAAATCAAAACGCATTCCAGAGTATTTTCAACTCTGTGTCAGTCCATTTATGTATATATCTATTTATCCAAACATTATTCAACCAGAACAGGAAGGTCAAGAAGCCCAACAGATTTAAAAGGAAACCTGTTGGATATACAGGGGTGCATTAGTTGTGTAAGTCGGCACTGGCAGACAGGTTCAGTGACTCAGTTCATCCCTTCATCTCCTTTGTCTCTGTTTGCCATGGTACATAGAAGATCCTAGGAAGTGCCTGATAACACTAAACTCACTTTGCTCAAGAGATCCAAATGCATTAGTCCATATTAGGATGCAACATCCAATCACTACTAGCAATAATGAGTTTCTTAGACTGTAGGCTCTTAAAGGATGAAACACACCATTGATTTCAGAATTAACCAAAGGGATAACATCCCAATGAATTCCTAAATATTTTAAAAAAAATTGTTTTAAAGTAGAAGAAAAAAATTCAGTTTGTAAATTGTGGGAAAGCTGATGAGAAAACAGGTCTGTACTCTAAACAAAGGTCCTCAGATCCCCACAATGCATGTTGATTTTTGGCAGATCAACTATTTCAAATCAGGAAATGTCTCATTAGAAATCTTCCCGTTTACTCTGCTCTTTTGTATTTGTGCCACAGACAGCATAACAAATGGAGTTGGGTCTTAACTGACCAACTAGGGGTGAATAAATCTCCTGAGATAACCATTCACTTCTGAAAGCCATTCATAATGGTGGATGTCTGTTAAGTGCACTGTAAGGGGAAAATCACTCATTTAATCCCCCCACACCCCCTCTCACTTCTCCCCCCCATTCCCCCCCACCCCGCTTTAGACAACATTCTTTTTGATGGCAACAACAAAGAGATAGTAGGAAAAATTGAAACACATGGAGAACTTGAAAGTCCTTTTCAAGGTTCTTCAAATGTTTGTTACATTGCTTTGGGTTAGTCTTTGCCTATTACTACACAACTCGTAAAAAGGGAAAAGAAAGGTAGCTACTCCCTCCTTTTCTGGGCATATTTTATCATATTGATTTCCCTTTCGACTAAGAAAACGTCCTGTCCTTATGCTGGAAGAGAGAGCATGTAAGTATAATCTGAAGTCATAACTATATAAATTCAGGTCAGTGATGAGGTTGAGTCTATCCCTCACTGAAGAAATGTCTTTGCCTGTTTCTCTGCTGCCCTTGTTAACCACTCCTTAGTGTGGGCTTGAATTTTCTGTTACAGGTTTCCTGGATCAGTTAAATCCATGTTGTCTGCATGGGATTAAGAGTTCAAACCATTCTCCATGTCTTCTTCTTCTTCTGGCTTGATTCCTTGCCTGGAAAGGCTTCATTTCCTTAATTACCAGTTGGTATCAGAGCTGGAGCAGAACGATGTGACCTCAGGGACCATCAGCCCTGACATAACAAGCCTTGAGGTTTTTTCTTATTTTCCTGTTAGTTTACCATGCAGAGTATGGCTCAATCTTTTCTGCTGCTGGTTCCTCCTCCTTGTCTTCCTGCTACACCAGGGAGCTTTTCCTACCAACCTGTCTCTAAAAAATACTTGCAAGCATAAAAGCATCGGGATGCACATGACCCAAAGAATGCCATACAGTGATGTATGCCCTTCAAGCCATTCGGCATCCCAGCCTGAGATCCTTGTGAGGAAGTGGGTGTGCTAATTATCACTGTTTCCAACACCAAGGAAAGAACAAGGTACCATCCGGCCTGCGAGGGAGGTATGTTCACAGCTGGAGCAAAAGAAGTAATAACTTGATATGATGAGGGCTACATAATACCTGCTGCAGAATGGGAAATCTTAGTAAATGTCACAGTACAATGCTAGTGCATGAGAAAACAAACAGTTTAAACCAACTTGTCTTGTTTGCTAAATAATGAAAAATTGTTTTCTTTCCAAAGTTTTCCAAGTATATTTATCTAAGAGATTAATAATAATTTAATGAACTCTTCCATTTCCCTCCTGACTCAGATCAAAATTTCAGGTTTTACAATCAGGGTAGTTCTGGCCAGCTTAAAACTACCCATCAGTTGGAGACTCTGACACCTCCACACAAAAAAGCAGCATCACTTTATAGTCATCGTTAAAGAAACAACCCAAATACATACGTATCAAGCTTTCCTCTTTCACTTTCCTGTGAATGAGCAGTGGCAAATTAATAATATTTTTTAATTTCTAGATTACTCCAGCTTCAATCTAGCAGTTTGTACCATTTTGTCCCAATACACCAAGACCTCCTTAGGAGACCCAGTAGTGATATCTGTAACCAGAAGCTTCATCGATCATATCTGGACTGCGTGAGGATTTACAAAACATTAAATAAACTACTCTAGACCTTTGTCAACATGCATTAGTCAATGAAAAGTCTTGACTAGCTTGTGGAAAGTGGTCTTATGGGAGGTTATTTCCTTCCAGGTTTTGGCCAGAGATTTAGGAGAGTTATTTCATAGAATCATAGAATTATAGAATGTTTTGGGATGGAAGGGACCTTTAAAGGTCATCTAGTCCAACCCCTCTGAAATTGGCAGGGACATCTTCCACTAGATCAGCTTGCTGAGAGCCCCATCCAGCCTGGCCTTGAATGTTTCCAAGGATGGGGCATCTTCCACCCCTCTGGGCAACCCATTCTGGTGTTTCACCACCGTCATTGTAAAAAATGTCTTCCTCATATCTAGTCTGAATCTATCCTCTTTTAGTTTGAAACCATTACCCCTTGTCCTATCACTACTGGCCCTGTGAAAAAGTCTGTCCCCATCTTTCTTATAAGCCCCCTTTTAAGTACTGAAAGGGCGCAGTAAGGTCTCCCTGAAGCCTTCTCTTCTCCAGGCTGAACAACCCCAGATCTTTCAGCCTTTCCTCATAGCAGAGGTGCTCCATCCCTCTGATCATTTTTGTGGCCTTGATATTGTTTTGAGAGTATTTGGTACCAATACCGGACATTGCCATTCTCCTACGTTTTATAGGTGGATGTTGTATTTAGTTAGTTATAAGTGTTAGAGAAAAATATATCATGCTGGACCCAACAGCCCAAGAGAGACAAGGCTGCTACAGTTCCTCCTCCCCTGGCCCAACCAGTAGCAAGGGTGAGGATGCATTCCCAGTGGGCACATGCACGCAGAGCACACATATATACCACATATACATATACATATACATATATGTCTGGTCACACAGATCACAGGCAGACACTCAGAGCACTCACACAAGCATAGACAGCACCAACAGCCTCATCCTGCTCTCCTCTCTGGCTGAGGGGAATGGAGATCCACTAGTGAGAACATATGTGTATGTATATGTGCATATGTACAGGGTGGATCTCTCCAGTGATGGCCTCTGACACTCAATCTGCCCAGTAGCTATCCCTGGATCCCAGTCTCCCCAGTTGCTGGCACCTGGACGTATGAACCCCTGAGGCCACAGCCCTACTCCAGTTGCTGATACAAACCATCGCAGACACAGAGCTGGTTGGGATTTCCCTGGTCCCATAGCTGACCCTCTCGTGCAACTTCACCTACTCACTGTCCTGTCCAGCTTGATCCTCTCCAGCTTTGATAACCTCACTCGCACACCCGCACTTGCTCCAGTTGCTGTCCAATGGACAGAGGGTCCCTCCCATGGTCTGACTCCAGTTGTTGGACTCAAACCTCGTACACACATGTGCGCACAGAATAGACAGCCTTCATGCAGGAAAGAGAAAAGAATTTAACAAGAAGACAGGACAGATTGTGCTGCAGGCACAGGGTACAGCCAGACAAGTGCACTGACCAGCAAATTACTTACATGTGACTGGCCGTTTTTAGGCTCTTATCCCTCTATTTTCCCACACTTGTTCCTTCCCAAATTATGTAACTCCTTCCCTTTTCCTTCCTTTGGTTCATCCCCTAAATATACCATAATAAGTCCAGTGTAATCCCAAAATGCTTTTCCTTTGCATTCTATAATGTGTCCCACACTGCTGGGCAGAAACTCCCACTTTGTCTGAAGGGTGATCCCAAGAGCTGCTCCTGATGGCTTATGGTGATGGGTGTCACACCTGTATAATGGAGTGAAGGGTTTGCTGGACAGCTTGGGATCTGAGGGACAGACAAGGTGTTTGTTTCTTGGGAGTTCTTGATTTGGGTCCCTGTCTGGTATTGTACCCCTGTGCTCCTCTGTGCTTGTGGACATGGGCTTTTGATGGGTTTATGGCCCCTGTGATGGGCATGGAAGTAACCTGGCAGTGTATTATTTGGGTTCCCCCACCTGCTATTGTCTCCCTGTGCTCCTATGTCGGTGTGCAAATGAGCTTTTGTCATATAACCCAACAATAAGTGTTAAACTTAAGCTTCTGTAACTTGAAATTGTCCCAGCAGTGTGTCTGTCTCCAGTTGTGGGTGAGATCTGTTGTGTTTTTCTTCTGCTTTTTTGAACTCAGTCAACATGGTTCATTATTCCATGGATGAAAACAAGAAACAAAAATACCATGTTTTTTTTTTTTTTTTTCCTGAATGATAAGTTGAACTGTTTTGGAAAAGATTAAATGCCTTTGGTAACAGTATGGCCAAAATGGTCACAAAATATCCCCATAACACTGATGTATCTTCTTCTGGACAGCAAAAACTTCTCCATTGTGGCAAATTCACATGCTTTTGAAAATGTCAGTTTATATGGGTTACATGGGAATAGATTCTCACTGCTTAATACCTTGATCATTATCTTTTTCCATTGGGTTGGTCTATTCCGAACCTGAGATACATTCTAGTTTTTGTTGTCTGAACTACAGTGAAGTTAGGTTTGGATATGTGATCCAACCAGGGAAATGGCCTGTCTTCACTTCTTAGTGACTTTCTTGCTATTTTTAAGCACTGCAGAGAAGTAAAAAGTCTCTGGTTGAATTCAGAGAGAACTAGACTCAGAAGTGGGTGATAAGTTTTGGCAAGCAGAATGGATGGGATAAACCAGAACCAACTTTTGAATACCAAGTGGCTAGGGAGTTGGAACTGATAGGGCATGGCATCCCTTTGCATGGACTGGGACCAGGAATGAGGCAGATGAAGATCACTAAAGCTTTAGCATGACTGAAGAAAACGCATTAAACAAATGATAGCAGATGTGAGTTGTAAAAAGATACAGCCAGGCGGCAGAAGAAACAGAAGACAGGGCCACACACACACACAAAAAAAATAGAGCTGCAGGGACACGGAGGATACAACTATACAGTCATTTCTACTTGTGTTTGAGTTTGTGCTGGATTCACCTCAGGTCCATTCTCCTCAGACACTTGGTCACCCTCAGCTGTAAGCTTTAGGATGGGACAGTCTGAGCCAGCGGGCAAAAGAGAAAACCAACAGGTCGACAGAATTACAGGGGCCACAGATATGCTTATGCTATACCTGACAGATTAAGAAGGGAAGTTGGCATTCTTTTTATCAGTTTATTTTAGCTTAAAAGGTCTGCATGGATGTCATAACAAGGCCAGGGGAGAGAATTTCTCTTTGGTTTGAGGCCTTAAGAATCTTTGCTTCATTTTGTTCAAGAGGGTGGATATATCCTGGTGGTTAGACAGAATTGTGAAATAAAAAAAAATCCCATCCTCATCTATTGTAAAACTGACTTGTTTTAGAGATCAGTATTTTATCTTTTGTGTGCTGCAAATGAAGATCTGAACTTCTCAGGTGTGGTCACTAATGACTTCTTCCTCATTTTCTGGTGCCTGACTTCAGGCCCTGGGGTCTGATTTGTGAAGGTGTGGGCTGGGTCACAGCAGTAATGAAAGGAAAGAGGAAAGAAATGAAAGGAAAGAGAAATGTGCACTCAGCATGTAAAATGTCACGTGAAGTAGTCTAAAAAAGGAAGTCCTGGGTGAGAGAGTTTTTCAGTTCACTCAACTTTAAGTACAGAATACATCCCCATATCCTCTCTCATAAGCCAGTGGAGAATTGTTCTCTGGAGAAGACTGTCTCCTTCCATTGATTATTGACGGCATGAGGTTAGATGGCCTCGATAGCTATGCTAGCAAACACTGATGCTGGAGGCTTTGAACCCTTTTGCTTACAGTGTTAATGTGTTACAGGAATCACTCGGGTGGTGTTACAAGGACAATCAGATTACCCATAGGGCTGACAATATCTCTTTGTTTGGAACCGGGTTTAAAGACTACGTGCTAGATAACAGCTGGGGTCACATGCATTGAGATACATCAACAGTGCAGAGGGCTCTATCTGAGCTAGTCAAAGTGTCTTTATAGTCAAGGGAGGAAGTGCTTCTTCTTAGGGGGTGATTCATTTCACTCTAAAACACACATTTAAAATGGGTCAGCTCTTAAAATGTCTCTTTCTTCCCCCTGTTTAGAGGGGAAGCCTGGAGCACCCAGCTTAGACATAAACATCTACTCATGGGATCTCTGTAAGGAGGTGAGGTGAATCCCATGGTTGGTAATCAACAGTGGGAAAGCACGTACAGGATCATTATGTACAAAATGAGGCCTATTCAACCTGAGTGTTGAATGAGGCAGGACACCCATGGAGTGAACAACATGTCTTCATGTAATTAAAAGTGGCTTCATAATCAACAGCCACAATGAGAGAAAAGGCAAATAGCACCGGCAACCTTATTTCTGATGTTTACTAATGCCTGAGTGCTTAACTTTTTCTAAACTCGATGAGCAGTGTCTAGGTGTAGATGTATATGTATGAAAATAGATGCAAATATTTGAAATTTTTGATCAGCTTTTTCTCTGCATTTATCATGATCCAGATCTTTTGCTGCTGTAAACAAGGGTAGTTCTGTTTTCTTCCACACATTTATGACAGTTTCCCCTAACTGAAGATCTGGCCTAGTTTATGCTGTATGTCTTCTTTTTTTAAGTACCACAGACATATGAAGTGAATCCATTGTTGACGCTCTTGAGGGCAGAGAGGCCCTGCAGAGAGATCTAGATAAATTAGAGAGCTGGGCAATCACCAACTGTATGAATTTTAACAAGGGCAAGTGCCGGATTTTGCACCTGGGACATGGCAACCCTGGAAGTACATACAGACTGGGGAACGAGAGGCTGGAGAACAGCCCTGCAGAGAGGGATCTGGGGATTCTGGTCAACGGCAAGTTGAACATGAGCCAACAGTGTGCCCTGGTGGCCAGGAGGGCCAACCATGTCCTGGGGTGCATCAAGCACTGTATTGCTAGCCGGTTGAGGGAGGTGATTGTCCCGCTCTACTCTGCTCTGGTGCAGCCTCACCTTGAGTACTGTGTGCAGTTTTGGGTGCCACGGTACAAAAAGAATACAAAGCTACTAGAGAGTGTCCAGAGGAGAGCCACGAAGATGATGAAGGGTTTAGAGGGGAAGCTGTACGAGGAGCGGCTGAAGTCACTTGGTCTGTTCAGCCTGGAGAAGAGGAGACTGAGGGGAGACCTCATTGTGGTCTACAGCTTCCTCACAAGGGGAAGAGGAGGGGCAGGTGCTGATCTTTTCTCCCTGGCAACCAATGATAGAACCCAAGGGAACGGCAGGAAGATATGCCAGGGGAGGTTTAGGTTGGATATTAGGAAAAGGTTCTTCACCCAGAGGGTGGTGGAACACTGGAATAGGCTCCCCAGGGACGTAGTCACAGCACCAAGCCCGACGATATTCAAGAAGCATTTGGACAACACCCTCACACATCTGGTGTGAATTTTGGGGTTGTCCTATGCAGGGACAGGAGTTTGATTTGATGATCCTTGTGGGTCCCTTCCAACTCAGGACATTCTATGATTCTAATATTTCTACAGTTATGCTGATCCACCTCCACTTATAATTGCTGACAAGATCCAAAACTAAGTGGCAATCTCCTGGTGAATTAATTTTTCTTTGTATTTTGCCTAAGCTTCTCTTGCCTATGTGACTTAAAAATAAGTTCAGACTGAGTATAGTAAAACCAACTCTCACTTGTATTGGGGAGCTGACTGACTATAAGCAGTGTAACTTCTGGATAGGAGATATTGTAGTTAATACTATTTTGAGAAGGAAGGAATTTGCTTGCCAAAGAACTAAAAGAGTTGGATACCATTATGAAAAAACTGTTTGGTACATCTGTCTCATTGAGTTTTAGAAAGTAAAAAATTGGAAGTTCTTTAAAGCCCCCCAAATGGAAGGAATGTTATTTAATGCTTCCGAGCAGCTCTAGGCAGCAGAGTTGGGCACTTCAGTGTTTCCTTGGAGGACATTATGTGATGCATTTTACATGCTATTTCTCAAAGTCATGAATCTCATGGATCCAGGGACAGACTGTTTAGTTCCCAGCTTTCATTGTACTTCTATACACAGAGGACTACGCAGTATCAATTTACATTACTTTTTGGTGTCTTCATTTGGTACATTCTTGTACTCTTGAATGTGACAGGGAATAGGCCTTAGTCTAAAAGAGCGGCACTAACCTGTCCTGTAGCTACAGACTGTGGCTTTATGGCCCAATTCTTAATTTTGTCTCTAATATTTTTTTAAAAAGGGAGTTACTCATTTCTGCCCAAAGCCCAAACATTGTTATTGCTCAAAGGTGTTACACAAACAAATACTAGAAATTTCTTTGAAAGCTTCTGGCTGCAGAAAGATAAAAACTTCAGCAGAACCAGGTCATGCCGCTGGTAATAGATGCATCCTGACTTTGTATGGGTGAATATCTAACAATGGGTGAGAAAGACACGGAATACTGTCTCTCTCTCATGTCCTAAAGGTGGTTCCCAGCAAGGCAATAATGATGGGCAGTGTTGCTAGTGACTAGATTAAAGTGCAAGCCTGATTCTAAGTGAAGCTCCAGTCTTCCTTTTCTAGTCACAAGGTAATACTAATCATAAATTATATGGTAGGAGGAATATTTACTCAACCTGGAGAAGGAGGAGGGAATAGTAGCAGTGATGGTGGTCAGGGGATTACTTTGCTTTCTCCAGTTCACAAGGAGAAGGGAAGTAAAATCTTAATACTACTTGAAGTACATTGTCATCCTTCACCAGCAACGCTTGTGGAAAACAACAAGAACCCATTGGAAATGGTACATAACCTCACTCTGCCTTTTCCACACATGAGACAGATCCTTGGAAGACAAAACCCCTTATAACCCACCCTGGCTATGCTGTTTTTAATCACTGAAGTATTCCAGTGAGTTCAGTCTAGAGAGATTCTTTCTTGATGAATCAATGTGATTTTGTCCACTGGCATCACATCTGCTGCAATATGAAACTGCACTCCTCCAAGTATGGCCTTTAAAGGCAAATCACAGTACTCCTCCTGCTCAGAGAGTGTGCTAGTGCTATATAAGACAAAAACTCTCCTAGCTTCTTGCCAATTTACTTCAAAGTGCCAGTTTATTTCTTACAATCATACTGTCCATTCAGCAGGTCTTTGCATTGTGTTCCAAATAATTTATCCAAATCCTCAATTATGATTTATTTTCCCTTTAAAAGACCCTAAGAAACAGAAAAAGAAAATACTAAAACCTAAGTGTTTTCTTTCCCAGGGGCTCCATTGAAGTTATATTCCCCCCCTAACAAAAATAGGTTTTTTGGCTTTGATCTGAAGTTTTAGCCCTCTTTAGCATCTCCTGGGAAACTTTCTGCAGTGCTGTGGAAGTGTTGAAAATTAATGAGGAATTCTAGGTTCAGTTTTGTTAAATATGGTCACACCTAGGTCTGTCTTATGCTGTACAAGAAAAAAATTGGAAAAGAGGAAGTTTAGAGGCTTTTGTAAAGGATGTAATAGGGCTGTGTTTCTTCATCTGGACTCTTCTCTGACGAATGGTGGATTATTTAGAGAAAGGAGCATGAAAATCTGCAGTACTAAGGCAGGGCAAGAAAACTTCCCTAACAGCCTTCAGAGTTTAAGTTTAAAAAGGATAATCTGACCATTTGCTCTTCTTTCCACTTTCATTCTTGCTGGAATTGCTGCCAGTGTATACCTATGGTATCTCATTAATAGAAAGGAAAAATGACTAGCTTTGATCCCACTAAGGTACAGGGGAAAACCATTCATCTAATTCAATTAGCTCAGGAATTCAAGTTACACCTTTTGAGTATGAAATCCCAAACTATCTTTTGCTCTGAATATAGCATTCTTAACAAAGCACAGTCTGGGTGAGTGAGGACAGGAGAAAATAAGCTTCACGCTGCCTGTTTTGAAAGTGATAGGTTAAATCCTCAAAGATGCTGCACACCTACAACTCCCATTGAGGTCTCCATAGCAAAAAGTTATCCAACTAAATGCTTAGCTTCTTCTAGTTTCCAGGGTTTGGACTTTTTCTTCTATTTTAGAGAAATCTGTGCTGGTAATGCTGGCTTTAATTCTACTGAAGGAAGGAAGGCACTGTTTAAGCCTGGAGGCCTGAATACAAGATGTGTTTCTGTGCCTTGGTGTATGCAAGACAAGGAAGATAATACTTGTGAGATGTTGTAAAGATGGGTGCATCTGAGACTGACACGTACAAATATTATGAAAATAGCATCAGTATACACTCATCCCTTTCATTTTGTCTAATTTGTTTTTAATATGCATCTTTGTAGGTTTTTAGCTACATCCAGTCTAATACACCAATGGTTTTTTTTTTTCCCCTTTTCACTGGGAGATTTAGCATCAACTGCTGTATTGAACACCTCTTGGTGTTATGGTTTTCACTGAAATTCTCTTAGAGTGAATTCTTATTCCCTTATCTGGGATAGGATTTGCCCAAGAAGGACTTCCCTGAAGCACTTTTCAGGGATTCACTCTCACATTCTATATCAGCAGTTTATCCAGTTTCCAGAAATGTTCGGCAGACAAGTGGAACCATGAAAATTCACTAGTGGACAATTTGTTGTCATTGCTGTTGTTATTTTTGCCCAAGATCCTATTAGAGTAAAATTTGATATGACAGCTGGAGGTCTAATCTTTCAGCTAGAAACTGTCAGATTTGAATATAACTACTGTAAAGAGGGAGATGAAATACAAATCTGAGGCTTAAATCTCTGATGATATATTTTATCTTAGTGGCTGAATGCATCCACAGTAGCCTTGTGAAAATTGTTTCACTTTCTTTGTTAATCAAAAACCAACCAAACAAAAAACAGTAATGATGGGGAATTGAATGCTGAAATGACTTCCTTTTAAAATAATAATTAAAAAGTAAGGAAAAAAGTTTCCAAACTCCTCTTAAAATTACAGATTTAAAACAATGCTAGGATTTCATCGGGGCAATCAGATCTGAAATTCCTGTTTGTGACTGGTATGCCAATATGAGAAGCTCACTATTGAATGGACCTTCATATTCTTAAGTTCTGTGTGCTTAATTAGAAAGGTCTATCATGGCACCTAAAACATCTTGTTAATTTATAAAATATTTCCACTGATGAAAATCCAACAGAGTTATTCAGTTCTTTCCAAGGAAAACTTAAAGCAGAGAACAGAGTGTCAGAATCCCATGCTTTCCAAGGAATTTGCATGGCTGTTTTTAAATAGCCACCCCAGCTCAACACCGGCATTAAGTGTAATTAGAGCAAAAAAGAAAGAAAAAGAAGTAATTTTTCCCTCTGTCCATTTCCTTAAGGGTCTAGATAGATTGCACCAGTGACTTTCCCCCTCTATTTCTTCATGGCAGAGCAAGGATGGAGGTCTTTTTAAATCCTCCAGCTCCTGGAACAAATGAAGAAAGTCAAACAATAAGACAAAGAGAAACCACCTAAAATTAAATATCCAAGGAGTGAAAAAATATTTTTTTATATAGAACACTTACCAAAGATCAAATTAGAAGGGTAACTGATGGATTGAAATTGCCAGTATTTTATACCATGATACATCAAACTATTTAGGATGTGTGAGATCATTAAACATAATTAGTTTTAGTGAAGTCTGTGGAACTGTTCAGATAGTCCTGCAAGTTCAGAGAGCTGAAACTATGTGCCACAGTGGTTTGCTAGACTGAGTGCTACATGTTATGATAAATGGAAGAAAATGTCTAGTCAGAAGAAGATATCAAATAAGGCATAAACTGCAGATGTAATATATACATATTTGAATTCTATTTGAGCCCAAATCTTCCCCCATGCTTTTAGGCAGTCATTTCATTTACCCTGTCTCTCATGTGAAAACAGGGATAATAATTTTCCCATACCCTTAAAATGTTATCAGGACAAAATCCCTTAATGTCCAGATGCCATATTGATAAGAGACCATGTCTCTATTGTATTTGTGATTTTCTTTTCACTTGACAATGTTCATTTTCATTTTGTTTTTCCATTTAAAGTGAGACATTCCCAAATGTTTCCCATTACCTCATTTATGTTTCTTTTTGACATTTTTAAAGTTCTTTAAACTCTGATTTTTTTTGTGAATCAAAAAAAAAGGTGATCCACTTCACATTTTCTTTGTAAAATCCTTCCCTTTGCATCATGTTCCAAATATAATGAATAGCACATTCTGAGTTTCAAAGGTTCTGCTTTTAAATGTAGTACTTTAGGTTAGTAATCAGAGTCTATTTTGAATATGTGGTGCCTACAGTACATATGAATATGCTAATCAGCTAAACTTAATAGTTTTCTTTTGTATTAATGCAAATTAGGTGGCTGTACTTTCCACCAAATATTTTCCTCCGTATTTATTAGAGAAATCAAAATCTCTTTCCGCCCATAATAAGTTCTAATATTTCATCTTAACACTTTAAAGGGCGTGTTTTATTTTAGCTTAATCTAATTTCATTGAACAAAATTGCATCTAAAGGCAATATAAAGTTACAATTTGTTCCATGTCAAATAATAAAAATGGCCTTTAAATTTTACATGAATTTGACCTTTTGGTTTGTGCATTCCAATTAAACTTCCCTCGTAATCCAAATGGTATAACGTACGTTGAGTGCATTTGGCCTTGTATAGAGGTATCCAGCTTTATGCCTGTTGCCTCCTTCCATGTGGCCATTGGCCTTTCTTGACCCTCAGTCTCATCCTATGCTCATTAAGAAAGGTTGGGAATTTTTCTGTTTACCACAAACAAGTCTTCTATGCATCTTACACTAACTGGAGTCAGCAATGAAACCATGTGGGATTGGATGTCTCCAGCTTTTCAAAAGGAGTAAGGAATGGTAAACACTCCAAAAAATCTGGGCTTGTTCTTTGTAAGGTGGCCTGTGGACCCTGAATCAGTAGCTGTTAATCCTTTGAATTACCTTCTTGAACTCCAGGAGAGCCCTAGAGTTGAAGTGAAGCCCAAAAAGGCAGTTCATAAGAACGGTGTAAGAGCAACCATCTCTGCTGTTCTGAGCATAGCAGCATGTCAGACCATGCCAAGGTCTCTTATGATCTTTGGCCATATAAATTATACTTATTATTAATAGCAAAAATATATTTGGTGCTAGTAACTTTCATTTCTTCATGGAAGAATTATAGGAAGGCATGTTACTATATCATCCTTCAGAATTATATTAATTTTATTTCAGGATCACACCCCAGCCATTCTCTTCTGAAGCAGAAAAGTAAAAGGAACTTCACAGTCCAATATGTAGAATGTTTCCAGCATACTTATGCTCTGTATGATGAAGAGAAGGACCTGAGGGTAGCTACCCCTATCCTCAACACAGATGAGATAGATACAACTTTGATGGGGACACCACCACTGCCACATCTGACTCCACGTTTTCCAGCCTCTCCCCATCCTCATATGTGACTTGTCTGATAAGACTAAGAAGCTCTCTAGGGCCAGGACCAGCTACTATTTGGTGTTTATTCAGTGCCTAATTGCACAGTGGAGCCCCATACCTGATCGGCCCATAGGCACTGTTGTAATTACCGTGATTAATAATATGCATTCTGTAGAGAAATAGCTGAGAGTAGCTTCCAAGGCTTGAAGCCTTGAACTTCTTTTGCAGCTTTAAATATACTTTCAGACTCAATGACTTAAAAATGACTCATTCTGTGATCAGCAGAACTAATGAAGCCTGGCTTTTGCTGGCTTTGTGTCTTGTGGCTAGACTGTGCCATGTCAGGGAAGGTGCAAACCCTGATCCTGTGGCTGAGATGTTCAAAACTGTGTTCTTCTGTGTGGATTCTTTCGTGTCTAATGAGAGTGGGCTCACGCTGCAACCTGCCTTTAATGGCCGTGCTCACAGAGTGTTTCTCTGCTACTCAGATGCCTCTTCTCTGAAGCTCATAGTAATTTAATATCCTTGACACCTCCAACCCTCAGCTATATTTGATTGAAATGAGTTAATCAGTCTGTAAAGTGAGACAGACAGACAGATAGGCAGAGGCGCACATGCTCTTTGACCATGATAAGCCTCATTTCCTTCAGAAATCAGGGTGAAAAGGAATAAAATCCATGATGCTTTTGGTTTAATTTTCTTTTGGTTTTTTTTCCAGTGCAAACTAATCCCGGCATTAAAACCAGAGCAGCCCCCACGTTGGACTTCAGGAAAAAGAAAGGGGCAAGCTATTCCAGGGAAAAAAAAAAGGGAAAGGGGATTTTATTTTAGTTTCTTTTTTTTTCTAACTGCAGTAGAAATCAAACTCCAGAGCTTAATGGAAAAATCTTACATTTTTCTGGGAAGAGGGAGAAGATGGGAGAGAGGAGAGGAAAAAAAAAAAGCTAAGCGACTGTCAGATCAGCTCAGGATCTCCATTAGAATGCAGAGTGCTCCAGAGTAATTACAAAACAGCTGTAATGGAAAATTGGTAGTCAAACCCATTTTCCACCAACTAGAACGGTGAATGGGCTCCATTATGTTCCTAATTCTCATTAACTTAATTTGCATAAGAAACAATGAAGGAATACCTAATGAGTTAGACTCAGCTAGCAGCAGATCGATACCCCTGTGAACAGGGGTTCGACCCATAATTACAGGACATGTGGCAAAGCCAGAATGTTTCTCCTCTTACATGGGGGAGATAGAAAGGTTGGTCTTGCCGTTGTTATTTATTTAAAGGCTGGAAATGTGGTGCCTACAGAGGTAGGAATTTGTTGCCGTTTGGAGGTGGTGGGGGAGGGAGGGTTAGTCTTTTTCTTTCTTTCTCACTTTGTTCTGTGGCTTTTAGGAAGAAATGTATTATTCGACTTTCTCTTCTACCTTAAAGAAGCAAGTTCTTAAAACCTGTTCTTGTGGCCAAAGTTTGAGAGTTGGGATGTGCTGATGCTGTACACTGAGGGCTGTGGCAAACGATGTCTCTGCATTGATTCTGGGCCAACTAAAACCTGTATAAATACACGTCATGTGTCAGCATGTCTAAGCCTTCGAGTCCAGCCAAAGAGGCAAAGCTTATTCACCTGGGCTCAGTTCTGTGCAAACACAATCACACGATATTAGAGGACCAACAGATGTAAATACCGCTGTCTCAGAGTGCGTGTGTGTCTCTTTGCAGTGTAATCCGGGGAAGGTCTGGGTTCAATTCCCATTCTTGGCAGCATGTCTCTATTTGCAATCTCGGACGTGTGCTTTCAGTTCTCAGGACTTTAACTCCTGTCTGTGGAACAAGGCTAGCAAATCCTTGCTCCAGTGTAGACCTTAAGCTTTCTTGGAAAGGGACCGGATGATCTAAAATTTAAGATAATCTGAACGAGGAATATGTTCTCTGACAAGTGAAGCCTGTAAGCAAGGCAGGATGCTACCGTTTCTGTAAGTGAGGACAATTTTTCTGTTTTTCCTGATTTGCCAATCCTGTACCACTGTAGGTAGGTGATGCATATAGATATCAATACAGCTACTTGAAATGGTTGAATCTCTCCCAATGGTCTTGCAGTTTAATTTAGTCTCTATTGTTCTTTCTGAGTGAAATTTCCCCTGTGAAGACTTCCAAAAAAAAGAGAAAATCCCCAAACAGCACTATATGAGTCCTCAAAACAGTTTTAAATTAATGTTACCATATTTTTGTATGTACTGCAGCTGTGCAGTCCTCACAATGCCAGAGGGAACGTGCTGTGGCAGATTCTGTAAGAAATTCATAAAGAGAGATAGTGCCTGCCTTAACAGGCTCACAATCCACCCAGAGCAGGCAAATAGAGGAAATGTTCTTAACCCCCTTTTACAGACAGAGACCTGAGACAAACCCAAAGTCACATGAGCAACCTGTGGCAAAGCTAGGACATATAGAGCAGGTAGTTCAATGCCAGGGTGGTGCTTTTATTACTGTAACATCATTCATATATTATATTAGCAAACTTTAAAGAATCCATAGATTTTGGTGTCCCACTGTGCTAAATTTTTTCCACATGACATAAGAAGAAGAGGTGGTACTAGGAAGGTATGTCCTAGTGCAGAAAGCTCTAGCACACATTGTGTTCATAGCAGCTAAAGAAATCTTCAGGCTCATGTCAAGATGGTAAGTAGGGGTTGGGTCTTGGTACAGGGTTTTAGGTTGTAAAGCAATTACAGTATAGAGTGGATACCTAATTGTACAGTTGTGAGCTCTTAGGAGAAGACAATAAGCAGGAATAACTGGAGAAAGCATCTGCCTTACAGTATGTATTACATTATGGGGAAAGTTAACAGGTTTGCTCTCAATGTGTTGGGGAGCATTTGCAGACCCAGAATAGTGAGACCAGTGGGTTCTATTTTGTTTTCCCATGTCAGGGGTCAGCAGGTGGCACTCACACACAGCCTCAGGAGTTGCCAACACCACTGGAGTAGTGGCAAGTTTCTCTTTTTAGAAATGCTGCATCATCCTTAGATCTTTGCTGCAGTTCCTTTGTGGGGAGCTCTGGCAAACAGCTCAGGAAGGTTTTTTTTCCATCATAGCTTTTCCAGCTTAACACAGAATTGCATACAGGGAAGTGGGCTGATGTTTCTGAAATTGGGATTGTCTAAATTCTGATTTGATCAGTTCTGTTAAACAACTAACATACATAATATCAATACATTATATGAGCTGAACCTTTATATGGAGTCATTGATTTCTCCTTTAGCAGAAGACTAGTAGCAAGATGAAGATATCTGCCTGCAAGGGGAAAAATGGCACTGTTTAATCAATCCCTTTAAAAATTTCTTATATTTTTTTTATTTGAAAATACATATTATTTTCCAATTTGTCAACTCTTTAAAATAGAGAATCCTCTTGGAAGTCAACAGTATGTTTTTTTCCCAGTTGATGAGCTCGTCCTATGTGATTATTGTAAGTTTTTATCTTGGTCAAGAGTGTACAACACTACTCTGGGCCTCTAGAGAGCTGAAGTCCACCCCTTGGGTAACTGACTTATTGAGGGTCCTTAAGCAACTAATTTTTTAATTCTTTGCTCCCTTTCTCTTTTCCAATTGTTTTTCGTCTTCTCTGTTTGGATGTCTCTGCTTCATGTTTTCATTCACCCTTACTTCATCTGATTTATCACTGCAAATAGAAAAATAATAATGATAATTTTAAAAATATTATTCTAGGTATTAACTTGGGACAAAGATCTTTTATCCAGCTTTAGACTGTTAGCTTTGATTTGAAGAAACTCCAAGCAATCACTGCTGCTAAAACCTTTATGGAAACTGAAAGACCAGTCTTTCTGCAAAACTAAGCCTTGAATTCACCCTTCACTGGTTAAAGTAAAGTCAGGATCAGTACTTGAGAATTTTGTTCTGAATAAACATTGCTCTGTATGACTGGTTGCATTTGTTTAATTAAAGTAACACATCTGTACAGTAAATAGCCTGTGATCGGGCAGTAATACAATACTGTACAAGCACAGCAGTAATTGGATAATGTAATGAAATGCATGGTGGGTTTTTTAAAGAAAATATAATGAGATTTCATCATTTTATACACACAGGTAATTAGTTCTTAGAAATACTGGGCGAGTAAATTATCTGCAGATTTGAACTATCAGCAAGTATTTTAAATGGCCCAGCTGAAGAGGTAAAAATTTTCTAGTTTAAATCTCTTGAAATTCAAACCAAAATGAGGATGGTAGGAAATTAAGGTACTAGTAAGAACTGAAAGGATTTTTGGAAATTAAGACCACCAGGCCATCTACCATAATGACTGCTAAGCTTATGGGTGAATCTGTGTGGGTGAAAGCATGTTTCCCACTGCCTGAGTAACACTGCACACAACTGCAAGCCATCACTCATCCAGATCACAGTGTACAAGCTTCCTTTGCTTTAGACTTTCCAGATTATCTTCCTTTTAAGCTCATTCACCAAATGTGCCACAATTTAGAGTAACCCCCTATAAGCAGATTTTTCAAAACTTGATGTATGTAGCAGTATGAATGTGGTGGAAGAGTACAACTACCTAAAGTGCTTGTGTTAGCTGATCACAGGTTTATCTATGTGTTGTCTAACACATAATAGCTAAGCTAAGCTGTGTAATTAGAATAGTTAAATGGGGGAGCTCATTGTCACAGGGTGTCATGGAAGTCAGAAGTTCACATGCACTGAAGGAAAAACAAGTTCATGGAAAATAAATCAATTAAGAGATACCAAATATCTAGAAAACACTTTATATTCAGGACACCATTCAGGAGGCTAGAAGACTGTACCGAATAAACATATATATATACTTATTCTTTTCTTATACTTATCCCTAGGCACCCATTATTGGCAGCACTCAGAATTTGGGGGTGATTGACCTAAACTCTGATGCACTATGTTATTATTGTTAGGACTAGAGAAAAATTTTCCAGTTCAGATTGATCAGAGTTTGCTTCCTGGCTTTGTCACACATTTCCTTTGCCACACAGCTAAGGCAGGATCCTCAGCAACTGTCAGGTTGTCTACTTTGCACTCACTAAGACTTATTTTGTGTATCTCCCTTCTACTTTGCTCAAAACACCTGACAGCTTGGGTGGAGAATCTGTAGAAGAAAGGTGCCAGATTCTGGTCTGGAGCTGCAGTCAACTCAAGTCCACTTCTGGACTAATATTAAATCTCTGTTCCTCACTTTTGAAAAATGAATGTCTTTCCCTTCATGTGTGGCAATCACATCTTCATAGGGAAGGGTGGGGAGGGAAGGAAGACACATTAACATGGGTTAGCATTCAGAGGGTTAAGTAGCCGGGAACAGAAGTCAGGGTATGTGACTGCCTGCATTTTGTCCTGAAAACAATCCATCTCCCTGCTCCCTGATGTTTAATTGATACATTTCCGCCTTCCCCCTCGTTGTTAATATTTCAGCAGGTGAGCACAGCGGGCAATGGGCTGCTTGCAGTAGCCAGGTGGCCCTGCCAGCAGCCTGCTGCACTAAACACCTCCCCTGAAATTTGCATTGCTTTTGTTCTTCTCTGAATGTACACAAACAGCCCCAATTTGAAAATGCAAACAAACAAACATATACCTAAACTTTCTCTGAAGGAAGACTAACCCCCTTGAAGAAAGTTCCCCAGGGCCATTGCTAGCTTCTTTTATTCTTGCTTTTTTTTTCCCCTCTGTCTTTTTGTTTGGCTTTCACTCTTATTCTCCGTATTGCTTTCTTTCCTTTGTACTTTGATGTTTCTTTGGGGACTTGAGGAAGAAAAGCAACAACAAAACAAAACAACAACAAAAGTGAACAAACTCTGAGGCATTTACAGTTTGTTTTCGTGTGGACCAGACCTGCCAACAGACATGGGGGAGTGTGGAAAATGAGGGGAAGAAATATAACCGAGAAATCTAGAGACAGGAATACTGGGGTACAGGGAAGCATTATCATTCCCTAGGGCCTCTGCCCTGGGACCACAGCTTTCCAATCTATCCAGAGTGAAAGACACCCTGCCTGACTTAGTGCCTGGATCATTTGCTCTTCCCCCATCCCACTCTGGCTCCCTTCCAGAGTGGCAACCAGGTTGCAGGCAACTGATATATTTGCTCTTGTCTAAGGGGCCGCTGGTTCAGGCTAAGAGCCTCCAGCACTCAATGGTCAGCTGCTTGATGCAGAGTTAGATTAATGAAAGGAGTTTGTGGTTAGTCTTTGCCCAATTATCACTTAGGTCACCTGGCTCAAATTCACTGTCACACAACACTTGGGCCCATAAGTTAAGAATCTGTCCTATGCTTTGCTCCTAGGACTATAGCCCAACTGCATGTCTTTGGGCACTCTGAACAGGCTTGAGCTCAAGTCCTCAGCTAGAAACTATTTCATTTGATACAGATTTTTTTAAAATATTCAAGGGGCTAAGCAGGTACCAAAAAGAGCTGTGGGACTTTATCTAGGGAATTTCATTAATATCTCTTCTTTCCCAGCCTAGGTAAAATGAAAAGACTGGCCTGAAGCTTTCTCAGATCATTGGACTTTCTCAGCTCATTCATGAACACCTCTGAGAAATTCTGGGCACAAATATATCATTTCCATGCATGAAACAATGTATTGTCTTGAAGCTAGTGCAGTCATCCACAGCTGAGGATGTCTGAATTTAAATCACTATAAACACACAGGGAAGCTGAACTGTGATCCAACTACTGTGGTGACAGTAAACTTATAGTTACCAACTAGGCTAGACCTAAAAGAGCATTTGCAGCTATGCATGCCAAATAGAAGGTGGCAGTCATGCTGCCAAACCAGAGTTAGGCACCTATCTTCCTGAGAAGGGCAACTTTAAGTCTACTGACTAGTTTACATGCATCCTGCTTTGAGAACATGAACTCAAATATTCATCTTTCTTTACATATTCATTTAAACTTATTAAACCCTGTAACCTCAGTGCATGCTGCAGTTTCCAGTAAAAGCTATGCCCTGCTGTGCTCATTGCTCTAGTGACTGTGTTCTTTGAATGTCTAGAGCCCTGCAGAAAGCTAGAATTAGTTTTAAAGAGTCTCAGAGCCTGAAATCTCCTGGTATGAGGACAAGGATCATCCAAAGACCAGAGCATAAACTGAGTTATAGACAGCTAGGTCTATTTCCTTGTCTGCTGTGATATATCAAGTATCCTGGTGAGTCCTTGTCCTGAATTATCTATTGACATGAAAGTCATTATCCTTATGAATTTACTGGCTGGGATTTTTTTTTGTGATGCCATATAGCTTGTTTAGCAAAACAGGTCCCAATCTTCCTTTCCTAGTTTGATATAAGACACAGTTTGTACCATATTGTCTTACCCAATTCTGGGGACCTACAAGGAGATAAAGACAGTTACACTCAACCATCTCTTCTCACGGCATGCCAGATCATGACAAAGAGGTTCCCACTGGTGTATGAAAGTAGATAAACCTGGATCAACAAAAACATGGGAGATTCTGGCTTGAAACAATGTCAGTTGTAAAAATCCCAAGTTTTGATCTTCTGTAGTGTTTCTTTGCTTCCTGATGCAGAGCTCATACTGTTAAGGAGTTGGGTGGTACTAAGAGAGGTGCTCTGACCTCTGTGGTTCCCTTGATGGAGCCACAGGTGGTTGAGAAGGAGATGGAATGGGGCAGGAATTAGTGAACTGTGGGTGGGAGAAAGGACTGGAGTGGGACAAAGGAGCATCCTCCTGTAATGATGAGCCTGAGGAAGTAACTTTCAGAAAAGATAGTTGATCAATCCTCACACAAACACCCCAACACTTTTGAATTTTCATAAGAAAACTGGAAACATTTAGGATGAGAAATTGGAAAAAATTCTATGAAAAGCAGATATTATCTAACTAAGAATGTCACTGAACTGGACATTCCCAGCCTTCTTATATATTAGTCAGTGATGACAACTGCCTCTCAAGCCCTTCAATACAACAATCATTATGATTTTATGTGTTTAGCGTGCTTATAACAAAGAGCTCCACACCTGAACCTCAAAACATCACTTTCATCACAGATCCAATTTACAAATCAGGCACTGGACAATCAAAGGTTCTTTTGCATTCACTTTATTGCATCATTTGCATTCTGTAGTTCTTTGTGTGATGGCAATTTTTCCTGCACTGTGTGCTTTGTCTACAATGAAGCATCTTCCTCCATTCTTATGTTGGGCTACAGAAGGCATTTTAATAGCCCCATTTCATCCAAAAACAAAGAAAAGAAATAATAAACGGCAAGTGATTTATTTATATGGACAAAATGATTTGATGTTTTTCCTTGTTGACAGACTGATCTGCCCAGAATTATGTTCTATTGATAAAACTGTGAAGGAATGCCATTCATCGACCACATGAAGTTAAGGGGTGAGGGAAAATGAATTTATCCATAGAATTTTCTTTCCCAAGCTGTCAGTTGTTTCTAGAGATTTGAGCAACCTCATGCTCACAGTTGCATTCACATCTATTTTATCTTTCATTTATTTATTTAACCATTTTTTTTTGTTGCTGGCACGCATTTCTATAAATGTAACCAAATTTTGAGCAGTCTTTTTTAGCAGTTAGCAACCAAGATCTAATATTTGAGATTTTTATCTCTGTGGGTCTCCAGAATAGTTTGCATTTTCCCAGTCGCTAAATAAGTAAATCCTTGGAGAACATAGTAGTGATTTTTTTGAAATTATGCAAGATTTCCTTTCTCATACACCAGAATACACAGTTTAAAGACGTCTCCTGACCAGTTCCTTCTACAATAGATTCTTTCCATGCATACCATCATTCTCCATATCCCATGTGATTCTTATAGTTACTTTGCTATTCTCCAAAGCAGACTGAAAGGTAAAAGACATTCTCATACAGAACAAGAGGGACAGATGTATTTCAAAAGAGTGGGAAACTCAAACAAGACTTAGTATCTGAAATCATCCATTACATATATCTGTTCCTTTTCTCTACTTCTCTCTTGGGCTCTGTTCATGATCATTCAGTAACACATTTAGTCTCACAAACACACACACTCAGGGACCTGTCATCTTTAAATAAGGGGTCTGCAGGGAAAGGAAAGTAGTTTTAATTTAGAACTGTCTTAACCAGAATTAAACCAAGCTTTAGATCCCATGTGGTGGTGTAAGTTTGACATTTGCTTCTTGCTTTTTTTCCAAGCTAGCAAGCACAAATGTGCTTCCTCTGTAAAGTAACAGAAAAACTAAGATTGAATGTAATTAAAATAAAATACAACAATATTAAAATAATATTAAAGGAAGGAAATGTAGTGCATAAACTAGTCATTAACCCCAGCATCCTCAATAGATTTAAATTTGAGTAACTGCTGGTTGATTTGCCTACTTATAATTCCCACTCTAGTTTTAGCTGGATATTATATTCTTTTTCATTCATTAAAGCTTTGCAGCTGCTTCCCACTCCAGTGAGGGGTGCACTGTCATGCCAAAGGGAATGATTCCTAGACAGAAAGAAGTTTTCAGCCCTTTGGGAATTTCTGCATTGATTCCAAAGGGCCTAGGATTTTACCCATAGGCTCATATCTATGCTACAGATTAACCTGGTATATTGCGTCTAAATTCTCCTGAATCCTAATGAAGTCAGTTAAGTGAACTGTTAGTGTAAATAAGTCCACAGAGTATCAGAATACTCTGAATCTGGATCTTTTACAGCTGTTACCCAAATTTGGATCCAAACCCTGCCTTTCTTCTCTCTCTCACTGTGTGTGTATATACATAAATGTATATATGTGTATGTACCTATATATATAGACTAGCAAGACATCCTGAAATGTTTTAGGATGAAAGGTTCTGGATAATATGTAGTCATAAGATCTTATTTATGCAGTTTGCTTGGAGGAAGATTGATTGGGCTGAGATAGGTACACTAATGCATGAGTCAATTGTGGTACCGTCACTGCAGCTACATGGCTGATTCAGATGATTTAAAACACACAGCAATACTACAAAGCAGCTCAGGACAGGAAGTTAAGAACAATATCAAAGCCAGCAGATACTGCAGGAGAAATCTGAGCTGGTAGAATATAATTACACCAGTCAGCATGTGGTCCAGACAAGTGAATGAATATTCTCTTTTCTGTGTAAGAGCCAGGGACTTCTTTGAAATATCCATAACTCCAAGTTTAGACATGATTATGAGGATACTTTGGATTTAATATTGATTTAGAGAGCACAATATACTTGATGGAGTCCTGCAAAGTAAATCTAAGGATCTGACAATCCTGGTGAATGCTCAAGTCACAGAATCATAGAATCATACAATGGTTTGGTTTGGAAGTGACCTTAAAGATCATCTAGTTCCAAGCTCCCTGCCATGGGCAGGGACACCTTCCACTAGATCAGGTGGAAAGGTGCTCAAAGTGAGCTCTGAAATCTAGCCCTGGAGCTGCCCTCCTGGTTTCTAGGCTGTGCAACTGCAGTTATGGCACTTGGCACAGTTACAGCACTTCCAGAAACATATCTGTAGCTCAGCAGCCTCCAGAGGCTCAAGGACAGGGCCCAAGAGCTGTATGAATCACTATCCTTTATCATAAAAACTGTACAATTTAATGGACAAGGCAGACCAAGAATTTGTAGCCGCACCTAGGAGAATGAAGGTCGCACAAAGGGACCACGCGGAATTGTCAACGATCTGGAAACATGCTTCTGGATTCATCAGCCACTGACAGAACAGAGAGAAAACCTGGGGCTCCTGAGTCCCCAGTTGTTTAGTCATAAAAACATCCTCCTTCCCTGGCTTAATCGAGAAGTACATTTAATGAATTCAAGCTGAAAATCCCCTTGCACAAGTTTACAGTCTGAATAGATAGGAGAAACCACCATGGGAGAGGGGGGGACAGAAGCACAAGAAGGGAGAATAGTTTGTGCAGGGGTGCAAAGTTTCTCAAGGAGACCAAAGCCCAGCCTGAGGACCCAGCTCTGTCAGCTACTTGACCTATCAAGTTATTGCATTGCTTTTATTTATTCCTTTAGTTAACAAGAAGGTACCAGTATTCTTCTCCCCTCCCATCACGCACCTTGCTGCCAGCCTCTTCTTGCTTCATTTCATACCCAATCAATATTATTTGACAACATACAGGTCAGCAGTGATGGCAGTTATATCAGCAGCATGGAAATTACAAAAGAAACTATTGTTTGTCTTGAAATTAAGGGCTACTGAAATCAATAGTACATTTGAAAATTGATATCGATCACTCTGTGTGTGTGTGTGTGTGTGTGCTTGTGTGTGTGTGTTTGTATGTGTGTGTGTGTGTGTATTTGCATGTTTATGTACAAGAAGAATTTTGGGAGTTAAGTCCTCTTTCAGCTACATAATTTCTATTTCTTTTTGACAAAGCCAATGAAATCAACTTAAAAATTACACACATATGAATCTTTTTGAAGCAATTGAAAGGAGAACAATATTGACATCTCATAATTGGATTTCCCCACTTACAACAGTAACAGCTACCGTTTTTGTGATTATTTTCCAGGGCTTGGATGTTGGTTTATTGTTTTCAAGGTTTGCTCTGGGTTTTGTTTTATTTATTTAAAGGTTTCTATTCAAGTCATATCAAGGAGAGGGGAGGAATAATGTCTGCAAATGCCATTTGGATCAAACAAGCCAGGAATAGTAATAGTTATTGTTTGGCATGTTTGAGAGCTATTGTGTGACAAATAGATTTGGAGTCATCATTTGTTTAAAAAGGCAGTAAATGAAACTTTATGAGATGGGGACAGAGTAACGACAAAAAATTACCCATCCAGAACTCCTGATGGTGATCAGTAAAATGAAATAGATTAACTGTTTGTTTTTCCCCCCTCCAAGACACCAAGAAAATAAGATGCAATCAAAAATATTTGTTATCCTTGACCCACAGTGAACCAAAAGATTGCATGGTAGTGTCTCATTGCAGCGGAGTTTGATGGCTAATGACTGGATAACCAGAAGCAGATGAGAATGTAACAAAAGGCCACCCAAGTATTGTCACATTTGGAACAACAAAGGGTTTTTGATGAGAAGAATTATACTGGCAGAAGGTATGGCAGTTGTCTCCTGGTATATGCTAATCCCATGCTTCATGGTTTCTTCTCACTACCTGAATGGAAAAGGAAGGATTTTTCCCTTCACCTTTTTCTCTACCCTTGCCTTGATGAATAATTTACTTTGTTCACCTTCTCTGAACATCAGCCACAAATCACAAATAAGAGCATTTGTATGAAGCCTGTGGAGGGTGCTGAAGTACCTCTTGGTTGGTTTATTGTTCCTACAAGCTGGGTGTCAAACTCAGCACCAGATCTGGAGCCAAGAACCTTTCACCAGGAAGGTTGCCAGGGGCCAAAGAAGTTCTGTTATTTTTTCTCTTCTGTTTCCTGTCTTCATTGGTTTTTGCTTAATTAGAGGAAGGGGATGGAACAAAGGGTGAGTTTTAGAAGTCCTTGGAAAGGGGTTGGCCTGTCTCAATTTCTTCTATCACTGAAAACTGAAAGATAATATTAGCTGAAGCTCACACAATGACTTGGAGATCAGGTCATTTGAGATAATCAAAGTTTTCCAGACACAGTGGGCAGAACTTGCGTACTTTCACTGATGGGTCAAATATTGCACAGTGTCAGGCAAAGGATATGGAGACAGATTCTTTACAGGGGAGATTATGGAAAATCAAGGAGTTTGCCCTTGTCTTTTCTTAGTCTGTGGTTTTTGTTCATTTCTTTGCTTTGCTTGTAATAATTTTCACTGGGTGGAATTTCTAGAACTTGGTTATTTCTCCTGAAAATTCCACAAATGCTATTTTCTAACTGTTATCCGCCCCCCCCCCCAAAGCTACATTCAATCATTAATACTGGTACCATTGATCTGTTGAACATGACTTATAAGAAATGTGTCTGCTTATATCTTAATTACCATGGCAATTCTTTTCACAGATGTTGTAAATATTGTTATTTATTGATTACATAGCATGTGTCACCAGGCTAGAAGCACTTTCCCCTGAATTATAAACTACCTGGCCAAATTTTGATCTCTTTTACACCTTGATGTTACAGATCCCCAGATGGAAGGCACTATAAAAAGAGTGCTAAGTTTGAAGAATATTCGTTTGAACATTGACAGACAGCAAGAGGACTCTTTTCCAGGCCGTGGGCCAAACTGTGCTATGAGACTCACTGCTCCAAGTCTAGTGTAACTCCCCTGAGTCATCACCACTCTCAATGTTTTGAATCTTGAGTTTTTCCCTGCAGGTCTATCTTCTGCTTCAGCCTAATGAATCCTTTTCTAGCTTTTCTTTGCCTTCCTCAGTAATCCCAAATCCTCATCTTTTCCCTTCAGGTTAAAAGAAAACCACACAAAATATTCCCTAATCCAAACAAACATCTATCCCCCCAAAAAATTAAATCCTCATTTAATTATATAATTATAATCACAAAAATTTCAGTTCACTGAAATTGATGTAAGTATCTTAATTTGCACCAATAAGAAATCTGGCCCATAAATAAACTTAGGGCAGGGATCTCCGAAGATGTGCTGCACAATTAGTGATCAGCTGAGAACTGATAACTACATAACACCCAGCTGGGCCACCTGGGTTAAGTAATCCACGTCTAGGGCTTTCTGTGACACACAGCAAGGGAATCCTGTCTTTTGAATTTGTAATTGTAACTTCTGACAGAGACATTTTCCTGCTATATCATGAAGAAATATACTTTCCCTAATATAACCTATACATATAACCTACTTACATAAATTTCATATGTAATGCCTTATGGATTTTAATGTAAGCAAAAACTAATGCTACATTAATGTCCATTATGACACACATCATTTAATAGTGTATCCCAAACAGTGTGTTGGGGAAGCCTAATCACCTTAAAAAGTATACCTAAATGACATCTGCAAAAATAAAAAAGAAAGATCAAGTTGAGTAATGGAGAGAGTCTAGGATTTTTTGGTAGATTGTTCTTTTTTATTATTATTATTTTATTTTAGCTTGGAGAATTCAAGCTATAGAAAAATAATGGAACATGATACAACTTCCAAATAATAATAATAATGATAAAAATAAAAATTACGTGGGAGAAGTGAAGAACAAAAATGTTCAGCAGAAATGAGCGAGCAGCAGATTGGAAGTATGAACAAACCTGTCCAATGTCATAGCATGCCAATTTCTTGAAGATGACAGATGGTAGAATTTTCTTTTACTGCACTCTACAGAAATACACAATAAAGCAAAACACACCTCCTTCTCCTCCATCCTCTAGCAGGTCATTACTAGATTTCTTGAGACATTACACCCATCCTCCCTTAGTTTTCCTTGACTTATTTTGCATCATTTCTTTTATCAATGATTCTGTATTTCTTTTTTCTCCTCCTTCTTTTAATGCCAAAACGTTGATGTTTTGATTCTGTTCCCTGTTATAACAGGATTTTTTTTAATATATTCAAAGAAGATTAGTTTTTTAATGAAAACTTTCATCAAAATCGTGAGCGTCAATGGCTAAGGGAAAGTGTTTTAATTTTTAATGTGTTCCATACTAATATTTTCATACTCCAGAGGCTACAGATTCTCTTTGGAGATAACTACCTTAGTCACATCCCCACACTACCAAACTTTTATTATCTTTCTTCTCAGATGGTCTTACTTATATGCATTTAATAAAACTCACCTGTGTGCTGATGTTCTTTCACTGGCCATCATGCAGCTTCCCTGAGGGAACAGACAGGGATTGGCTACGTTAAAGAATAAAACACTCTCTGGAAACATTCACAGGCATTAGAACATGATTACTGATACTATTAAATAGTTAGAACAGTTCCCAATATGGTTTTGGTTTATGATAATTATCAGCCTCCAAATCTCTTCCTTGGCATAGCTTGGGCATCTAGCATGGGTCAGGGACCATTCCTAACAGGCAGTTAAAAAATTGTTTTAAAAGCTAAGAAAGTGCTGTAGTATGGATGAGGGCCATTTCATGACATTCAGACTCAGTATCAAGGAAGGGACCAATAAATGTTTGATTTGCTTGTATAGACATAGCCATAGAGTCTTCTAATGTGATTGACTAAGAAAAGTTCTGGAGCACCTCCACACAGAAAGCTATGGGATATAGCCACAAACACAGAGGGGCGAGAGCAGAGAACAAGGAAATGGTTGCAGGTATGGTCAGAACTAGCTTACATCCTCAAATGACTGATACTGATTGCGTTGAGTGGAAAACACACTTTCTTTTTGCTCTTCGTGTTTTTTCTCAGTTTTGTCTATTTGTCTTTGAAAAGTAAGTTGTTCAGGTCAGGGACTATCTTTCACTATGTTTATGATTAACTCTTAGCATATAGCACCATACCTGTACTGCACTTAATGGAGCTACGACAATTCTCATTAACTTTCAGACCTTGATCTTGACCTCCCATTGCCAAAGTAATGCAAGTATTAATACAAATAAAATGATCCTTCTGAAGATATTTATGGAGAAGTCTACATTAAGACTTATCTTATTGTTTTTTGCATTGTTTAGTAAGAAAACACTACCCTTCTCAAAAATATTTGTTAGATTTTATGCAATGACTAATTGAAGAGCTCTATAACTCCTTCTAATAACAAAGTAGCTCTTCAAGATGGGTTGCCAGGTCCTTCTTTCAGTGAAATGACAAGAGCCTAACAAAAAATCAGAGAAAAATGAGAGAAAGAACACTTTTGCTGAGGGATTTCCAAGAATATAATCCTGGTAAACTAGTTTCAGGAGAACGAATGAATAAACACATTAAAAAGTTACCATATAAACAGAGATATTTTTTATTTGTTTGTTTCTCTCCTTCTTGTGTCATCCATGGCCTGTCTGGAGGCAAAGAGACTGACACTTGTAATATCCTCCCTCTCAAGCCATCTGTCAGCTGGGAAATAATGAAGGGAATTGAGCTTGTTTCAGCAGAGATCAAGATTTCTAATGGGAAACTGGTGATGGAGATTGTCTGAGTGCTTGTGCCCTGAGCATGGATGAGTTAGTCAATGTCAAAATGTAAACCATCACTCAGGGAATGTGGATAAGCTTGTTCAGCTCCACAGCTGCATGCCATGTTGGGAAAACTCCATCACGTGCTATATTTTTTTATTATTATTTATTTTTAAAGGCATCATTTTATTTGGTAAATGTGTAGTGAGACAAAACTTTCATGCTATGAATTGAAGTCTTTGTCACCATTTTGAGATGTGAGACATCTGGGTTATACAGGGGTCCCATGCAGACTTTTTGTCTTTTCTGTATATTCTCTGTGCAATCTGTAGTGTGTTTTGTTAATTCCAGTTGTGGTCAGCTGGAGACTTACTATCAGCTTTAAGAAAAGATGGATTAGGCTAATGCTAAAAAGTTAGAAATTCCATATAAAATAAGCATGATGGCATATTATTTCTCTTTCCATTGGTTGCTTTGTCTACTAAGACTGAAAGCTGTTTGGAACTGCAATTGCTTGTTTTTATGAGTTTGCACAGTTTCAGCAAGTGAGACTTTAATTTGACCTGTACTCTTCAAATTCTGATGTAATATATATAAGTACATGGTTTGCAATACATCACTAGTCATTACTGAGAACGAGATAGACAATCTTCTCTTGCAAATGACTTAAGTAGTGGATCCTGCCTTAGGGAAAGAACTACATGGATTACACACCCTCTTAAGACCCTTTGCAATGCCATTTTTCTGTGATTGTATCTAATACATACTTTGTTGGCATTAAGCCATTTAGAATCTAAAGTAGGACTCTCCCTTCAGCATATAGCAGAATGGGGGTAAGTCCACGTAAAAACAAACAAAGAAACAAAAAAACAACCTCTGTTTCTGGATTAGTTTAATTAAAAAAAAAAAAAATCCTGAGTCAGATGTTCTTCAGAAGCAGCCTTTTGGATTGGATCCGTTTCCAATTATACATCTGTTGTTCTTTATTCCATAGAATATGTTTCAGATATAAAAATCATTTCCTGTGTGTTTGGGTAGGAAGGCATGTATCAGAAACAAAAGTGCAGGGGAAGCACACTAGTCTTTTGAAGGGAGTAATAATACCTAAAACCTTCTGTAAGTCACTAACATCACTGTCATATTTACAGAGACTGTCTGTATTCTCTGTCTGGTCTCCTCACATGCTTTGCTTAGGTGTACTGCATGTGTTCTGTAGTTTCCAGGTGGCATTTTGTGTTTCTCCAGCTTTAGACCAAGCTGAAGACACAATATTTGATCTATATCAACTGCTTGTTGCTTTCCAGTTCTGTGTGAAGAACAATACATTTAATTTATCTAATCAGAGTTATATAGTGATGAACAGACATATGCTTAACAATTAGAAGCAAGAATTAGAAAAATAAATATAAAAACTTACAAGTATGTCTAGATCTGCTTAAGCCCATGTTTCATCACTTAGATGAGTTAGGGACCTCCAATTTTAAGTTACAGGAAAAGAAACAGATGTCCTCTATTTCTTGGAAAAATACAGGAGATGTGGTGGGCCAGCATTCCAGAGAGCATGCTCCCTGCTCAACATCACACTCCTTGAAGATAATTTTTCTCAAAGCGCCATCCTCCATTTCTGAGCTTTCATTATCCTACACAACAACAAAAGGCTTTGTTGCAAATCTAAGATGTGAAATTTTCTTTTTAACTAGGACAGTTTGTTGTGCCGGTCAGACTATGCTATAACCTTGCATCGTTTTGGGTCATTACTCTAAGCTGTTTGGTATCTGAAGTCCATCTCTCCTACTGGCTTGTGAGCTCTGATTCTGCATCTGCAGAAATAACATCTCTCTCTTATCTCCTCCCTAGCTAAGAAACCTTATAACTGAGAAACTGCATAACAGTTCATGCTATGAGCTATGGCTATTCATTCAGTACACCTGCATCTTTGTGACTAAGCACTTCTCTGTCCTCAAGAAGAGACACATGACATCTACGGAAAATTAAAGTATACCTCATGAAATTATCAGATGTTAATGATCCTCTCCAGATACTGATCTGTATTGTAGATTATTATACTATCTATTATACTTTTTTTTATCAACACCCTGGTATGATCTTTTGAATAAGAAGTCCAGCGATGTATGAGTGGTTTATATTTATTTATTTATTTTCTGTGTCCATTTAGCAGCTGCTCTTGCTAAGTATAATTCCTTTCTGTCAGGGGCTTCTCACTGCACAGGGGTCTCAAAGTTCAACCACAACCCCTGCAGAATAAGGCTGACATCCTCTTCTGTGCTTTGTGAATTGCTGGAAACTCTCTCATCCTTCATCTAATAATAAATAATTGCAATAATTAGTGTTATTAATAATGCAAGATCTCAGAGGGCATAAGCACTGGTAAAACAGAGCATCCAAAAGATTTCTGTGAGCATAGAGATGCCCCCCCAAGGAAATACAATAATCAGAGGAAAATATCTTGAAACCAATGTAACTTTGGGAGAAATGTGGTATTTCTAATATCCTTTTGGTGCTCTATGGAACAACAATTAAAAAAACCCATTAATTATGATAATTGTTGATTATTTGTTAGGCAATAAACTACAGTCAGGGTAATTAATGATTTTTAATTTTCAAAGCTTTAGGATACCTTGGTGAAACAATGTGGTGGATTTTAATCAGTCTCAGGCTGGAGAGGTCATAGAGCACAAACCCAGCACAGTGAACACTTCTTTCCACAGTGCTGTCTATAAACTGTAGACCAAATAAGACTGAGGAATTAATTTTCTCTATTTTGTTGCCTGCCAGGAATACTTCAACATGGAACTCATTCTGTCCAGAATATTAGTGTCCAGACTAGTTTGAGCATCTGAGTATAATTGGTAAGCTTTGGGCATCTATTCCTTGAATAGATGCATTTCATCCAATAGAAGCAGGTACAAAATTTTACTTTCAAGGTCAAACCAATCATTTTTAGAAAACATCCCAGAAGAAAACTATCTCACTAGTCTAGACATTACCATGAAATTCATGTTCATATGGCCTCCCAAGTCTTTCCAGTGGTCACAGCCCTTCACTACTGTTTGTAATCTGGCACACAGAATAAAACCTACCGTAAAGGGGAAAGCACATATCAGACCTAAGTAGGTTCAACAGAGAGACTACAGGCTCCCAAAAGATTACTACAAGTTATGTCTAGTCTCATGGAGACATGAGAAGACAGGCAGAGACACAGGCCCTGAGTATGTCTTGGAGCGCAAGGTAGCATTGGGAGAAAGGCCGAGGGAGGCAGCAACCCTCTGGATTTTGGTGAGGAGCACAAGTGTGTTGCTCCTCCTGTTGAACATGTCACTCCTATGGCTCACAAATCAAGGCTGAAATCAGGAAAACTCCATAGCAAATGAAACTCCTATCTTTTGGGGTAAATATTCCAATTTCCTTATGTACTTCTTGAATTGCTTCCCAACTTATTCTGAATAGCACAAGGAGGACATTTTCGTACACAAAAGAGCATTTTATGTTCAGTGATGAATTGCACCTGTAGTACCCCAACCTCTTTATGTTTTCATTTCATGCTGCATCCATGAATCCTAACCCCATGCTGCTTCTCCCATCCTCTGACCTCCTGGGAAGAGCTTTTTTACAGTACAAACTCCTATTTCAGCTGGTAAAGTGGTAATACTGGGCCTGATTGTCAGCCTTTTTGGGCTGGTGAGGTTTTTATGAAATTAGACATATTTGTCTTGATGTTTAGTAGAGAGCATGAAATTCAAATCTGTGTGTTTGGCATTCCGCAGGCCAGCGCTTTAATATTCAATGACATAACTTCATTGTGGTTTTGACAACACTATATAGGAGTTGTGCTTACCATTGAAAATTAAAGCCACTGAAAGAGTTGACAACAGCAGAATTGTGAATGCTTCTAGGCTCCTGAAGTGATTGTTATTCCAGTTTGTCTAGAAGTGCTTATTGTGTTTGTAATACCGTCAGTTCCACTTAAGGGCTACTTGAAGTCAATGCAATACAGGTAAGTATTACAGAAATCTTTCTTTCTTCCTGAACATTTATATCTCTGCAGGTCATTTGCATTTTCATTTGCCCATATGTTTATTGATTATTGCCTGAAATCTTATCCAGGGTTCGTGTTTATATCTGTCTATCCTATCTACCAAGATTCTTATCTGGTCCTTGTAGCCCTCATATTTTAGCACCTCAGAATCACTCACAAGCTTTTATCTTCAGCTCTGAGGGAAGGAAGTGCTGTCTGTGTTCCAGAAATTGGAGATTTGTATGCAAGCCCACAAATTATGAAAACTCTCTATCCTAATTTCCTGTACATGATAGTTGCACAGACTGATCTTGCTATGGTTTCTGCAGTGAAAAGGTATGTGTACTGAGCATCCAAACTCTGGTCTAAAACTAATAGCAGTTGAAAACATCATAAAAATCAACCTCCAAATCATCATAAATTCAAAGTAATACAACTATAGAGCTACAAAATTGGTATGAATAAAAGTCAGGGAATTAAGAATTTTGCTTTTCTCAGTGACTTTAACAAGCATATCACAAAGCAAAATTGTTTACTCAGATCTACTCTGCTGATCTCATTTCTTCATATTGTATCATGTAAGATCTCTACACTGATATGTAGGACCAAGCTTAAATTTATCCTTAACCAATTTGAGGCATGTGAAACACCCCATCTTATCTCCATCATACCTTGCAGTTCAATGCAAAGCTTTCCTGACAGAGCTTATTTCTCAAGAGTGGCTTTAAGACATAACCCATGATCCTTTGAGTCATACAAGCCCAAAACTTTTTTGAAATTAATCTGCAACCTGATCTTTCCCCTGCAGGCCTGAAGACCCTCAAGGGGAATGATCAGATAGCGTAGAGTAGCACAGTTGTCCAGATCGTTCTATTAGGAAAGGTGAAGCTTTCAATTGGCTTGGCAGCCCTGATGGCTTGTACACACTGAGGCTCCTGATTTTGAATACTAAAGTTTTCACTAACTTAATTTAAACTCTTTAAAAATTCAGTGAAAATTTTTACTTCAGTTGATGTAATATGGCCTGAGTTTGTTACAGTTATATAAACATTTAAACAGTGAAATAAAAGCGATATGTATTGAATATTCACACTAATGAAGAAAAAAATGATTAATTCTCATAAGATGTGTGAAACACATTGAAATAAATTTATATGAATGAAATTCTGCTTGCACTATCAGTGCCACAGGAAACTAGGGACTTTCTGGTCTGGTCCCAATGTCCCTCAGAAAATTCCTTTCATTATCAATTGAATTAAAAGAGAAATAGGTTTTCTTTTCCTGATTCTCATATTACAAAGCTGGAAGATCCATGTTCTGAACATCAATTAAAAATAGCTTTTTTTTAGGTTAGGAATTTTCTTTCCCTTTCCATCCCACATTTACTCATGGACAATTTACTTCCAGATACTCTTGTGTCCTTTAACCTAATAATTTCTTCTTCCTCCCTGGTGCTTATTTCCCTGTCCTCTCACTCCCAGGCATTTCAGAAAGCAACTAGATTTCTTATCATCTTCCAATATGCAAGTTTTGGGCTGGATTTCCTGCCACTAGCAATTTAGTCTGTGTTATTCACTTAAGCAGTGATGATATCAATGGAAGGAACAGGGCAAGAGCAATAGAGGATTCAACCTAGGTTGACACCACGGTCCAAGATTGAAACTATAGATCATTGTCTACATCTCTCTACTGAGTACTGGCAGAACTAGTATGACATCTTAGGGATGGCATTTAAATGTGAAAAGGCTAGGTGACCTGAATCCAACTCTGAAAATATTCTCTGTTTCACCTACAGAGTGCAGATGATTGTACATGCTTATCCATGCATTGGCTTTATTTGAATGAGTCATATGAAAAAAAGCAGATAACATGTAATAGAGGAACACAGGACTCATTCTACTGGGTCAGAACAAGAGTTAATGGGTTCAGTGTCCTATGTCCCATAACAAGAAGCTTGCCTGCCTCAAAGAAAAAACATAGGCAGCAACACAAGACAGAAAAGAAACAAACAAACAAACAAACAAACTAAAAACAACTAACCAAACAAAAATAAACCCAAACCCAAATAAAAAAGGCTGCTACAGGTTACTGAATAGCCTGCCCCCCAAAAAATATTCTTTCTTAAACCCTCAAAGGTGGTAGCTGACAAATACTTATTGTAATTCTTGGCATTCATCTTATCTGAGTATGTCTCATCCTTTGAGTCCTGACATCCTCTAGGAGAAACAGGCTGTCCAGCCCTGTGGCCTTAATATTTCCATTGTTGTTATTTCTCTTCCTTTTGTTCCTTTCCTTAAGAAGCTGATCTCTTGCTCCTCGTTGCAGATGATCTCCATGCCAAGTTTTTGCTTTCCCAAACATTGAATTATTTGTGCACAAGCAAAGTGTCTGAAATGGTCTTCAGGCATGAAAAGTACTTGCAATTCCCCAGCTGCAGATAACTCAAACCTAGGGATTTTAAAGCATTTTGTGAACAAAATAATTCTATTCATCTCAGAGACCGAGATGCATTTCAGCCTAGAGAAATCTTCCCCATCCCAAAAAGTTTTTTAAACTGCTGAAGGTGCTAAGGTTACGCAGTAAGGGTCTTATTCAGAGTTTAGCCAGACAATACTCTCATGAAAAGCACTGGAGCTCTCTGCAGCAAATGATCAAGGTCAGAGCAGCTAAACTCTAGGCTTACTGCTCATGAATGTCCCTCTGGAGACTTCAAAAAACTGGAAGCCTCAGAAATCTTGTGTTTTCAATGAACTTATTTCCAAAACAAATTTAACAGGAAGTGGACACTATTTCCCCTTGTTGATGTAAGTTGTTCACATGGCTTTCACTTTCTTTTCCTCAATCAATCTCTTCCCAGTGGCTCTATTGAATTATTTTAAATTGTCCTGATAAAACCCTATGAAATCTTGCTCCATCGTTTTTTTTTTGCCTTCAGAGACCTAATGCAGTTCTAGTGCAGAAAAAGGAAACAGGGTCACATCTGGAGTGCTGGGTCCAGTTCCAGGCTCCCCAATACAGAGACATGGACATACCGGAGCAAGTCCAGCAAAAAGCCACGAAGATGATGAGAGTATTTGGTCTGGAGCATTTGGCATATGAAGAGAAACCGAGAGATCTGGGATTGTTTAGCCTGGAGAAGTGAAGGCTCGGGGGGGTCTTACATCAATGTGTATAAGTACCTTAGGAGGGGTAGTAAAGAAGGCCTGGTGACAGGACAAGAGGCAATGGGCACAAATGGAAACACAGGAAATTCTATTTAAACACAAGAAGAAACTTTTTAACTGTGAGGGTGGTCAAACACTGCAACAAGTTGCCCACACAGGTTGTAGGTTTACATCCTTGCAGATGCTTGAATCCCAAATGGACATGGTCCTGAGCAAGCTGCTCAAGGTGACCCTGCTTTGAGCTGGCGATTGGACTAGAGGAATTCTAGAGGTGCCTTCCAATCTCACTTATTCTGTGACTTTATTATTCCCTGATTTAAATCCTTAACACACATGCAGAAAGGAAATATGTTTCAGTCCACTTTTCTTTCCTGGCATCACGCTATTATTCCTCCAGAATTGTTGATTCTGTCCTTGAGCATTCATCCCTGTGCCCATACTGTTCAGAAATATGGTGGCCTCCAGCTGCCAAATCCCAACTAGTCAACTTTTTCCTATTTGACTTTACTGACAGTTTTTCTTGGTCAAAATCACAGTGTCAATACATCTTTCCTGATTTTTTTGTTTTGTTTTGTCTTTAATTCTTTTTTCAATCAGCTTTAGATCCCACTAATGCTATCAGGATTTTAGTCTTAGTACTTGTGTAGGTCTTGATCCTATCTGTTGCCTTTAATCCTGTGAGTCATTCTCTCAGCATTAATGATTCCTTCTCATTAGTTTACACAAGATATGCAGGATTGGGCTCAATTCAAAACTCAGAAATAAATCCTGAATTGTTCCGAAAACAGTCCTATGAATTAGCAGAATGTATTTCATGAGTAAAGGCTGAATAAATGCTTAGTGAATATATGAGAAGTCTTCCAGGAATATCTGAGCAGTCTTACTGGTTTCAGACTGTTCTCCCAGGAGCTACTTGTCATGAATTCTAGTCAGCAAGATAGCATTTGTATTTCATGTTGGTACATGCATGGTGCTTATGGAAGAAAAAGATCCCTCTTCTGACACCAATCTCCAAGGCTTTGGTTTCCTGTCCAAACACTGACATGTTGACAGATATAAAGCCCCCCATTTCTCAGGTAATATTGTTCTGATCATGATGGTTTTGACGAAATTCCAGCTTTATCCCCAATCCATTTTATTTTTTATCATGGCGATTGCTTCCTAGTTTCCCTCAGATTACTTAGTAGCTCAGCATCAATAGACAGTGGTACTAAAGGGAATACACTTTAGTGCTTGTACAAAGACCATCCATCATGGAGAGATGGATTTGGGTATTTTTATAGGATTCTTCTCCATGGTTGGCTGAGTGCTGTTCTGCTGCTGTCTAACATGGGGGGATTATAGGTGTCTCCCTGTTGTACCTGCTGCTTTCATATTGCAAAGCAGGGGGGTTATTAATAGCGAATGTTTTCAGCTGGAGCTTTTAAAGCTTGTAATACCAAGACATAGGCTTGAAAGTTATTAAATGAACTGCCAGTTCTGCAGCAGAGATGACAGTGTCTAGCTCTGGGCACTTTTTTTGCCTCAGTTTCTTCTTTTTCCCTGGGTAAGCAGACTTTACATTGAATGCTTTTTTATCATAGTGCTCTCCTTTAGCAGACTGCTTTCTAGACATATGATTCCAAACAATGCTAATCTTTCTTTAATTCTTTTTTTAACCTTTCCCCCTGTTTTATTTTATGACAATTTATACCCTTGGCATCAGGCTTTTCATCATCTTTCAGCTCACTCAGCCTTTCTTGTAGATAACATCTTTCTATAAGGGTCTTCACCCTGAACTTCTTGCATAGGATTATTATCTGGAGGTATTATTATATCCTAGAACTTCTTGTCCCTTATTTTCCGTTTTTCCTTACATAAAGAACTCTGTCCTAGGTTTCACTGATAAATATGGGAACAGAAAACTTCACTTTACTTATGCCATGATGGGCTCAGAATCATTTAGAAATGAGGTCTTGGGATGAGAAAAGATAGTGCTAAGAAAATACTAGCTCACCTGTAATTAAATTTAAGAATGCAAGAGAGAGAAAAGCCCTACAAGTCTTCAGTGCCCCTGCACACAATCCTGTGTGCAGTTCTACTCTTCCTCATCTCTTAAAGCAAGTAAGAGAGCTGGAAAAGATATAGAAAAAAGGCAAAAAGAAAAATCACAGGTATAAAATAGCATCCATGCATGAAACTCCAAAGCCTAAAAAAAGAGATGACTGAGAGATGATATGATAAGGGTCTATGAAAACATTGTCCACTGGATCTTTCAAAATACGAACTAAGGCATGAAATGAAACTAGTAGATGGGAATTTATAAATGAACAAAAGGAAGAACGTCTTGGAACTCCTTGCCACAGGATGTTGTGTATGCTAAATTTCCTATGGGTTTAAAAAAGAGATGGAATGAGATAAAAATCCACTGAGAGTTATTATAGCCAAAGATACTGCCTTTGGACCAGGAACAGCCTGAAACAAGAAATCCTTGTGGAATATTCTGGAGAAATAGCACTACATATTTATCCTCTTCTCATGCAACATTTCTCACCCTCTAGCTCTTCAGTGGAACTGGTCAGAAAAAAATGTTTAAAACTGATTTCCATCAGAAACATTATTTCAAATAAAATACTCTATGTGTGCATATATGCATACCTGTGCATGTATGTGTACATGTGTATGAAATACTGCTGAAAATTTTCACTTGAAGTACATTAGGAGAAATTTTGACAGTTAAAAATACAGTTGCACAAAGAAAATTACTTTATTTCCTATGAAATACATAAACAGACTGATGTATATATAATTTTTTTAAAAAATGTTTTGATAGATTTGAACCAAATATGTTTATGGATGTTCATAGCAGGGCATTCCTAAATGTTTTTTCAGGTCCCATTTTGATATCACATGGCACTGTTTCTGCTCCATGGCATTTTGTACAGTAAAGACTTTGCACTTCTTTCTGCATCAAAAATATTATTACCATAGAATCTTAGCAGGCAGAGATCATAAGGACCTCACATTATTAAAATATTTCATTTCTCTCCCAGGGTAGGATTATTATCCACACTTACATTGTCTAGTGATTTTCTTCAATCTCTAGTTTTAAAAATTCAAGCAAATGGGTTTACTGAAAAAAATAAAATAAGCCATATAACTGCTCAAACTATTTTTATATAACTTTTTTCTGCTTGAAAATGCCATTTAAGCAAAACCAAAATGTTTCTGGAATGTGCTAATTTTGATAAAATTCTCCATGGAAATTTTTCTAAACAGTTCCAGGTGGTAGTGATAGCTGTGTTTACTGTGCTTCTGACATTTCCCTCTGCAAATATTCTCTTTTGCATGAAATTCCAGACTACATTTTGTTCTAAATTAGAACTGAAAAAAAAAAAAAAAGTGTTTAAGAGTTGGAATCTTTCTGAAAATTCCATTTTCTGGCCAGCTTTACATATCTCTTAAAGAATAAAGGGGGTTTATTAAGACTTGGTGACAAGATGAACTGCTCAACTGGTACAAATATGGGTGGCACTTCCACTTCACAACCATGAAAAATCCTTTCCAGAAGGTTTCATTCATTTGCTTATCATTATGAACTCTGTGTAGAAGCCAATTTCTTTCTTATTCATATTTATATTTTTGTTCTTATTCTTCCTAAGTGAATCTATTCCACCCTTGCCACTCGTGTAATTTGCCATGCTGTGGACCAAGTTTGCTGGGATTGTGGAGCTGTGCTGAGCCAGAGCAGAGCCCCAGCTTAGAGGACATTGTTCAATGGGGTTGCCAGACGACACTCCAGCATCTCTTTGGCCTCTGAGCCTGGCATAGAAATGTTCCTATACTCAAGAGAGATCAGGAAGAAAATCAGGGTAGCACTGATTGTACGAGTACTGACTATAGACTGTGCTAGGAGAGGGAATACAGTCATAGACTGAGACCACAGAGAGCCTGGCTCAATACTGACTGTGCTTCCAGAGAGGGATACCTCCAGATGAACAGAGACCAAGCAAGCTTGTAAAGTGCGGTGGCTCTTTCTCTGCTCCTCTGTGAAGCTCCATGGAAATTAAATCTCTCTCCTTTCAGGAAAGGAAAAAAAAAAAAAAAAAAAGAAAGAAAGAAAGAAAAAGGGGAGCTAATAGGGGAAGTTAAAGCTTAAACAAAGATGTAGCTGCAGCTACAGAATCACAGGACACAGACCTAGCTTCACCCAAGGGAGGATGAGCAATGTAGTCTGGCACTGACACTGTCTAATCTCTTCTTGAAAAGCTCCAGAGCAGCAAAGTTTCACAACATTACATCTCCATCACAATAAGTAATGACCTGACATTCATTGAATGATTGTATCCCCATTCCCTTTCCCTTCCAATCCTTCATGTGAGATGGGGAAATGCTGTTACCCTTTCTTTAGAGGAGGCACTGAAAAAATAATGCCTTAGCCAACATAACACAGAAAGGCAGAGCAGAAAGCTGAAGCCATTTTGCCTAAGTCCCACCTTATGATCCTCCTGTGCCTTCACAGCTCTCTTTGCCTCTGAAACAAGACTGTTATTATTACATTTTCTTCTTCCCTGCTTTTATCAGTCACTGCCACAAAAGGAAGCATTTCACTGTTTTTCATTTGGGCATCCTCACGACGTTCCAGTGCGAGTGCCCAATGCCACAGCCCAGAGGGACCCAGCAGAGCCGGAGTTCAGTCCTGTGATCAGCTGGGAAACACTGGCCACATACAACAGCATTGGGTCTCAGGCAACAGCTTCAGAATTAACTCGAATTCCTCTCCAACCTTCAGCTGAGGAATTCAGAGAAAGATGAAGTATCAGGGTAGGGGGACGGGAAAGGTGAGGCATTTTGTCATTAACAATATAGCCTCACTTATCACTTAGAACTGGAAGTGCAGATAGCAGTTATTAAAAGATGTACCATTAGTACAAAAGCTCATTACTGAGCTGTAATCCTTGTAAGCATTTGTGACTGATACCAACGGAGTTGGCAGTGTGTAGAGGTTTTTATTTTTCTTTTTTTTTCTCCCCTTCTTTATTTTTTGTTAAATATACCTGGGATTGAAAAAGGAACCAGAGATTCAGGGACTGAAATATGTTTAGCAAAAGTCCTGGTTTCAGCCTAATTAAAAAGAATGTTTATGTGTCTATAAAGGGGCTGAAGAGTCATGTGTGAATATAGTTCCCCATCCTCCAAAAAATGAGACTGAATTCCCCTTTCTAATAAGAGGTAACATCACCTAGAATGCTGCTTCTCAGATTTTTTTGTTTATATCTGACTTAATTTCTCCAACCACTTTTGTCTTTCCTTTAGGTCCAGAGTCTTTTCTCTTCCTACTTGTTAATATGACACTTTCCCTTCACCCATTCCCCATATTCTTCCGTCCCACCTGAAACAGAGATTTCTGGCTTATAGAACAATTCCCAATACAAAATGGGGCACTTTTCCAGACATTTGACAACCTTACCCTGGAAACTGCTATTCTACCATGTTGACCATTGAACCATTCCTCATCTGACCTATGGTTTATTTCCAGCCACACGACTAACCTCCATTTTAACTGTTGGCAAATTGTTTCTTTTTTGTGTGTGTTTCAGTGCCTCAGGAAAGCCAGGATAAGAACATTTCCTTGTATTATGAAGTTCTCTAAGAAACAGACAAGAAAAAGAGCTATAAAAACCTAAGTAGTACTACTGGTAATAATATTAACAATCATAATGAAGCTAAAATGAGCCTGTGTTTCCAACTTTGATGCTTTTTTTTTTTCCTTGAAAATATAATCACAGAAATGGAAGGAAAAATAATGACAGAAAGGAAGATGGGAAACCAGCATGGAATTGTGTATTTCTTTCTCCTAACCCAGAAAATAGAACTCCATGGGATTGGCTACACAAAGGAATATTTTGTTCAGTCCAAGGGAATATAGGTGGCAGTTACGCTCAGTATTCATACACCTAGATTTAGGTGTTACAGAATGAACAGAAACATCTTATATGCAAGTTTTATCTACACATAAGTCATTTAGAAAATACAGATCTCTTGGTTTCAAGGATTCCTCTGCACAGCAATTTAAGATCAATGGGTCAATTGAATAAAATCACCTTGATTTGGGATGAAAAAAAAATGTTGGTTTTTTTTTCCATTCTGCAGCCACAAATAGGACTGAGAAGAGAGAGACTGTATGTCCGATACCCAAATACTTGCTGCAGCTTGTTTCTCCTGCCTTCGGAAAAAAAAAAATGCATTTTCTTGGTTATACACAAGTAAACTCCAAGGGAATATTTAATTCATGTCACCTTAATAGGTAGAAACACTCTTTACGAGCTTGAATTTCAAACAAATTGTCAAGAGCGCAAGGCTGCCAACATCTGACTGAAAGGCTGAAAGGCCACCATAGGTGAAGTTTGGATGCAGATATAAATCTCATTAAATGTATTGATGTATTAAAGCTAATGTTTTGGCCAAAAAATATCCTTCAGGCTCAGCAAAAAGAGGAAACAAGCTGTTCTTTGCAGTATAACAGCTGGATTGTGTCAAAGCCCTGAAACTAGAGTACTTGACAGGTTAGGAATATGTAAGATGGAGGCTTCCCTGTAGGTGAAAAAAAAACTACCAAGAGTTGCAATCTATACTGCTCTTGAAACAGAAAGAAATAAGCCAAGAGGCTGTGAAAGTGAGCCCAAGAAAAGGCAGAGAGACAGTACCTGCCCAGAGAGCTTTCCAGAGTGCTGGACATGCAGTTTTGACTAAGGCAACTAACTTTTATTTTTGGCCCTATACTGCTTTAGGAAAGCCTGTGAGTATTGCATGTAAATAGTCAGCTCCAAGAGTTTACTTGGCTGTGATCCCTGAGGTCTCAGCTCAGTCCTGAAAAGCACTGCAAGGCCCCAAAGGCTGTCTAATCCCAGAGGCAGGGTATGAGAGGTGAGATGCATGCTCTGCTCTGATGTGGCCCTGACTGGTAGTAATGAGAGATTCACCATGCAGATGGATCCACCATGGGGAGAAGACTCCAGTGCTCCAATGACAGCAGCAGTGGTCATGCTGAAGGAAAATAAATTATTTCAAAAGAGACATCATTGGGCAGGGATTCAAATAGCCCTTGACAGAGAGTAAAGCCCAGTGGCAAGCCACTGTATGCTTCTCATTTCCCAGCCTGGTAGGTGTGCTCACAGATCCCCAAGAGCTGTCACGTAGCATCCTACCTTCCCAACACAGATGGCTCAGCAGCTCTTTCTGCCTTATCATCAGACCCTGCAGTTCAAACTTCTAATAATTCTTACGAGAGTCCTTTTTCCCTCCCCTCAGTCTTTCCCCTCCTCCTCTCATTCCTCTGAATGATTCATGTTGAAGTTAGAAGGATTAAACAATATGTTATCTCAAATGCTGGTAATAGCTTCAGGTTAAAACCATGCAGTCTGCAAGAGGCACCTTGTTGCTTAAGTTATGCAGACACCAGAGGCTGCAGAGCAATAGAATCTTTTTGCAGACTTTTATCATGTCCACTCCTATAATGTATTATAAATCATTACCTTCCCACTCAGCATCCTGGAGCCACCAATATTCAACAGCATGCTTTTCTTTTCCTAAAAATAAATTAATATATATTTTAAAAAAATGTTGAGTGAATTTACTGCTTAGAAAAGTGAGCATCTGAGAAATGGTGTGAATGGGTGTTGTGTGAATTCACACACACAGCTCTGCAGTCACCTCACAGCCCTGCTGCCTGCCACAGCCCGACTTCCTTGCTATTTCTCGCCATTGGCATTTACGTCATTCACGCCAGTACTGCTTTATTCTTTATTATTCTGCTCTTTTTCATCCTTTCCCTGTCCTGTCAAAGCACTTGAACTCAAAGCCTAATTTGAAGCCCACTGAAGTTAATAGCAGTTTTTCTGTTCACTTCAGTGAACTTTTGATGAGGTCTTCAGTGCTGATTCCCTTAACTATTTTGCCAGCTTCCTGTATAACCTGTTTGCTTATACCTAAAGTTCCTTATGTCCTAGGAGCTGTAACAGCTTTTAGGGTGGTAATGATGTCTATTCCCCATTGCTGTTTGCAGTTCTCACTTTTGTTAGTTCTTGATGAATCTACAACTTGTGGAAACTGGCCAATATCTATTTATGTTTTTATTATTAACTTAAATACTTAACGATTGTGCAAAAAGCAAAAGCTCTATAGATTTCTCTTTTCAAACAAGAAAAAAAAGTTTATTATTTTGAATTCAGTCTCATAATAATTAGTTTTGAGATTTTTGGGTGGTTCAAACATATTAGGTCAAATTTTCATCTTTTTTTTTTCCACACCTCTTCTGTTAGAACTGAAAAGAGAAATAATGGTAACACACAAGGAAAATAATTCCTAGATAAATTTCAAAACTCTTGGAAATCTCATGAGGTAGTGCTGTCATTAAACTGCCAAAATTCAGTCCAGACAAAGACAGTTGAGCAAGTTTGGATATAGATTGCTTAATAAACCCGAGCTGTGAGACATTTTAAGCACTCACACAAAATCTTCCAGATTTTGAAGGACTGACTAGCAGTTGGTGGTACACAGTCTAAATCTGTGACCAGTTTTTCTGCCTACTATGGTCAGAAATGTAACACATTAATAGTGGACACATTGAAAGTGCTGCACTAAACCTTAGTGAAAGAACAAGGAACTGGAGGTTTTCTGTCTCAGACAGATTCATTGGTGTGTGGGCTATCAAAAAAGTCTTTTGACTTCAGGGCAGGTTAGAAGCTAGTCCTATTTATTCCAGACAAATTCAATGTACAAGGACTGTTTAATGAGCCCCACACAGTGGAAGGAGTAGCATTTCTTAACCATTTCTCACTGAAAATCAGTTGTTTCCAATATCTGAGACAGGTGTCTGTATGAGGCATAAACCTAGCTTTACCCGTCTTAAATTGCTTCAGGTTTCCTTCACACAAAGCGGCTTTCCAGTTGCCTTGCTCTGTCCCAAGATCCAGTTACATTACTTAGTTTTATTATTTCTCTGTTATAACAGAGAAGACGAGAAAGGCAGCAGGAGGAAAATGGCTCTAACCAAAAAATGAATTAGGGTCTACTCCAGAGACTGATAAACTGTGGCATAATTTGAGGCTTATCATAGTTTTTTTTATTTTGGGTAGTGCCCTCAGGCCTACCTTATCTTGTTTAATTTTAGATATTTATCTTCTTTAGATGGTTAACTACCCTATTTTCCCCAAAACCTAACAGAGAGAGAGAAACCTCTTGAACGTGGTCCATATGTGGTCTGGACTCTCAAGTCTCACCGTTATCTCTAAAGAAAATCTAGGACAATCCCACTCTTCACATGGGCACATCATCAGATGAAGTGGATGGATCCCACCCACTGTCTTGCAGTGCCTCCATTCCCCTTCTGTGAAGGGGACTGCCCAGCTCCTGTCTGTGCTGCCTAGAGCTCAAGCACCCTGACAGCACTGGGCGTAGGAGGATTTGGTTTTTCTGTAACACCATTCTGTGGTCCCTGTGTGGTTCTGCCTTCCCCCAATGTTTTCTACAGTGTTTTATTTTTTTTTTTAAGTGCTGTTGCATGCAACGCTGAGAATGGATAATTCCTTGTTATGAATTTATACAATGCCCTAAGGGTCCCTTGATTTGTACTGTAGAGCATATCATGAATAGATCTCAGCTGGGACCTGAGAGCTATGAAGTGAGGCTGAGAAGTTCACTCTCTTCTAGATGAACTGTGAACAGGGGACTCCAATGATATACAGAGAGGAAGGCTCACTGCTGAGGGTGAAGGCTTGCAGGAGTCTCTTCTTAAGAGACCGGTCGAGAAAGTGTTCAAAAAATAATGTGCATTTCTAACCTTTTCCTTTGAGCAAATAACACCCCCCAAAAATACATAATTCTCTGCAAACTAGCCTGTAAAGTTAAAGAAATAAAGACCTACTGCAGCAAGCTCAAATGACAGTCAGCCATTCCTATTCCATACATACATGCTCACCAGCATATGGACAAGGAATATGGTTGAGCAGCTGCCCTCACAGATCAGGGAGAGCCTGTGGCTGGGGACATGATACAACAGTTGATTGCAGAGAGTTGTATCTGCTTCCTCCCTGCGTGACAAACCAATAAACCCACTCTGCTGACTGACTGCAGGCTAGCAACCCCTGAAAAGTAAAACTTATCTATTTAGGCTCTTTCACACAAAGTTTAAGATCCACAGCTTCCAAATACAAACTAATGGAAGTTTATTCTCTGAAGACATGCCCTAAGTGCTATATACAAAAACAGTGTTTCACTGGGAGCCAGGCAAGTGAGTTCTTCCTGGGTCTGCTCTGTGTGTATCGTTATGTCCTTATTTACTCTCTGTCTCCACTGTCTATCAGGACTCTCAACTCTGGAGGACATGGGCTGTCTCTGCCTCACAGCTGAGCTTGGTTGTCTTCTTTGGATATTGATTTTCCTGTAGGCATTCCCTGCTAACATTTCACAGAGAAATTGAAATGCAGAAGGCCAAAACTGGTACATAATTCCATGAAAAATGACTGTTCAGTGAGACTAAAGTCATGCTTACTACAGCAGCTGTTAAGTAGCGCAGGAAAGGCAGTAGCACATGTTCCTGGTTGGGGACTTTGTTACTTGAGAAAAGCTACAACTTTGACTGATTAATCACCAGCCCTGAGTGCAAAAAGCTTTGCTAATAAAAGGACCAGGTTAACCAGGACAGATAACTAGACAGATAGATAGTGGAATTTAGGGGTTTTTAAATTTGTTTGTTTGTTTTTATCTGTTTGTTTATGTCATTTTTAATTATAGTAGGGGTTTCTGCAAGCACTTGGAGGGAGATCATATTTCATCATACCGGTACTCAGCATAGCTGGTGTAGACCAAGTTGTCTCCTTCTCCAGGCAGAAAGAAATTCATAGAGCAGGTTGGAGACAGAGCAAGAAACTGAATTCAGGTCGCTGATATTTCAGATTCTACCAGCCTGTGCAAATACCAATCCCACTACATGGAAAGGGAAAGGGAAAGGAAAAGTCTCTCACATCCTCCCCTCTAAAAGATGGCAGAAGGGTAACCCAGGGTTTCTGCTTCCAAAAGGGCTTTTGATGAATGCTGGGGAGCTTAAAAAGGAAAAAAAAATTATCATCTTGGTGATACATTAGAATGAGAGTGTCAGGCCCATGTGTTGAATATATTCTGGCACAACTATTATCCTCACTAATGATGTTTCCATGAAAACATAAAGATCAAGGAAAGGAAAAGGAATAACAACAACATCTTTCATTGTGTTGCTGTGTGTCTGATAAAGTCATTAGGGAAAACAAGAAAATGGCTTTTTGATGCTGATGCTGCATAAACATGTTTTCTGAAGGAAAATGTTTTCACATTATCCTAAGAGGTGAAAAAGAGGAGAGATTAACTCCCAGGCCTCCCACGCTGAGGGGTGATTTCCCTTAGCCCCATTGACAGAGGGGCAAATGGCTTGGATAAATGACAATAGAGGTGGATAAAGGGCTAAAATAATCGTCTCTGTCTGGAGGATGTGCAGAACAGGGAGGGGAATGACACATGAAGGCCAGGGAAAAGCAGAGTTTGTGGAAGGAGCTATGGTAATTCTAGACAGCTGAGCATCTCACCTGGAGTGATTACTTGAACAAGAAAGATAGTCTTATCATCATGAGGCTGGTAAATCAGAGAACTTGCTTCAGTTCCTGAGCCTCGCACAAAGACACCTATAGTTCTCTGTTGGGAAAGGCTGGGTTCTAACCCAGACTTTCCATTTTACATATGGCCTCCATGCAGGCATGGACCGAGGCCAAGGTCTGCAGTTCCCATTTTAGGGAGCATCCAATAATGTTTTGTGCTCTCAACACAAGCTTTCAGAAGACACAGAACAGAAAAGAACAAGAAAGATGCAGTTGGGATGAAACGCCCTGCAACCCATCCTTTCCATGCATGTCTTGAGTTCAGATATTTTTAGTCAGTTTATATGCTTTGAGGACAAGCTACAGACAAACTAGTAGGGGGAAGACCAAGACACTATTGAAATAGCAGTTCTACATGAGACCAATATTTAAGGTTATGTAGTCTCCTAACTTTATATATCTGATCTTTTGTCATTCTGTGACAGAGACCAGTATCATGGCCTTTGGAATGTGGAATAAATTTGCTGAATAGTTACTCTGTACAGTTTTTCTGTGCAGAGACTACTGTTTGACGCATGTAATACAAAAAGGGTATCTTGGCACAGCTCCATGCAATGCAGTCATCCTTCTGTTTTGACTCTATAGCTTGCATGTGTAATGCATTGTGAACATAATAGTTGAGTCCTGTAACACTGAAGCTGTGTCTCTTACATAGATAAATTAGGTCATACCACATCATGAAACAGATGTACTACTTCTCATTCTGTTTTGCTTAGAACTGCCTTGGAGAATCTTTGGACCTCACTAGGAATGATGAGACTTCACATTGACAAAGCTGACAGATTTAAAAGGTTCGCTGTTTATGAAAATCTATTGCCAAATTTAGATTTTCAATAACAATTAAAATGCACAGACCCCCTCCAAAACAAAACAAAAAATGGATGGAAATGGACCTTCATGTTTCAACAAGTTGGCTTAATTCTGCTACACTAAGTAACCCCAAGGGCAAGAAAAAAATCCCAGCTATCAAAGCATTGGTTTGCCAATTAAACTCAACTAGACACTTTTTGTTTGGCTACAAGAATGAGATTTGGATGGGGTGAGGTTGAAGGAACTCTTTTAGGGGATCCTAAAAGAGTTGATCTCATTAACTTTTCCATGGGGGACAGAGGTTTTCTGTGTTATGTTATCTGATGCCCACAGTCCATGCCAGAAGTAACCTCTTTGCCACCTGCAGCTAGCAGGCTCTTTAGATCTTTGAAGGCACAAATTAGCTCTGTCACATTATAAGGGGCTCTAGGAACAACTTTTCTTTAAAGGCATTTTCCCTTTTACTTTTTTTTTCTTTTTTTTTTCCCAAATCAAGCCTTACTTTCCTTTCTTTTCTTCCTTTTTTTCTTCATCTTTAACCCCTTTCCTTTGCATCTTCTTTTCTTTTTTTCTTCAACCTCATTTCGAAGGTCTGGCGGCTCAGATCTGTAATGGGTTTTCCTGCTGGACAGCTTTATAATTGGGACTGCAGAGTTCTGAAAGCATGCCAAATGTGTCGTCATCAAACAGCAAAGCCCTCATTAGAGCCCAAGTTGTAAGTGCATGTGTATGTTTTCAGAGGAACTTTCCCATTAATGGCTAGTAGGTGTCCAGGAGCAAAGATCATTGTCTCTTTTGTAGCTGGCCTTTAAATAAAGGATTTTACCTAGTGAAGTGAAATATTTTCCTTTGTCCCACTGTGTTTTCTGTTGTAATAGGGACTTGTCTATATCATTTGGCTTCTGAAGTGGTGCTTGATATGAAAAGAAACCACTCTCCAAATGCTAATTGTCCTTGTGTTGCATTATTTATGCAGGAGAAGCAAAAGTGGGATGTTCCACTTTTTTTTTTCCTCATAAGTGTTTCTTTGATTCTTCAACATGATAGAGCAACCTCTCCCTTCATACTGCACATGGCTGAGCTATAACATTCATCTACAAAAGATGAATTGTCTTTTATTTTTTAAAAAGAGAGGGAGGGGTGCCTAATGGTGTCTAATTTGGCAATACCTCAATCTGGATTCTGCATCAAACTCAAATTTCATTTTTGCAAATCATTTAAAATCTTTATATCTTTAGCATGTGAATGGGAAAACCATATAGCTATATTAGACTACCCTTTGGAGCTGTTTTGGGAACAAAAGTTTGTATGTAAGTTAAAGATCCTTGAATGAAAAAATATTCTTTAGGTACAAAGTAATTAAATCTTTCTGTGGAAGAGCATATTAGATAAGTATCTAGAGAGAACCCAAGTGAACTGATTAGCTATTTTTTGGTGGGATTGCTTTTTTATTTTTTATTTTTTTCTATTAATATAGTACAGAGCTTTTTAAATAAAGCTAGCAGGATGTCCTCTACCAACCTTTTTTTCTTTCTTTCAGAAAATGCTTGTCAGAATTGCATGCTTGTGTGAAAATCTATCAATTCTAATAAAATTGCATTATGAAGAAATCTGAGAAGATTGTTCTGATGAGCTTGTAATGGAACAGAATGTTCAGATGATTCCATTTCAGTACAACCTTTTTTGTATCATTTTAAAGCTGCTTATAGTGTATAAAATCAAACATGAGCATTGTAATGAATCATTTCACTTTCTTTGAAAAAGCAAGTTTCAAATAAAAATCATTATTATTTTATTTCAGACTCTTGTTCCCGAGTAAGTGTCACATTTGTTCTATTATTATTATCCAGTTAAAAAGAGTGAACACTATAGAAATAATGTAATTTCCTGTGAAACACAAAACACATTTGCAGCCAGGCTCTACTTTTAAGTATATTGGTCGAAACGTGAGTGGACAATTTTGTAGATACATGGAGTTCATGGCATCTACTGTTAGACATGAATAGTTCTAAGAAAATATCTAGACTATCTCTGTGATCAGTGAGAAAAATAGGTGTCACCAGAGGATTCATCTCATGAGTCTTAAAATAGGACAAAGTTCTGGTAAGAGGAAGCTCACCATCCTCCTACCAAGTATATATTCTGCTCCTTCATCACAGAAATGCAAAGGAAGGATAAAAGTGTGAAAGATTTTGTTTTGATAAGAATATAGGACAGGAAGGGTTCTGGGTATTTTATTTTGTTTCTTTTCATGTTATACCTCTTCTCAAAACTCAGTAAGCTTTACAATACTTGTGTTCCTGAGTACCCAGTGCTGTTGTTCTGGACCAGGCCCCACACTCTGCTTGGTGCCGTATAGCAGAAATCTGACTGCTGTTAACCTGTCACTAAAAGCGTACGATGACAGATGACAACTGTGTGAATTGCCAGGTAACAGTGTCAATTTCAGAAACTTCAGCTAGATTTAGTTTTACCATTTAGTACATATTAAATTGTTGTGGTTTAACCCTAGCCAGCAACCACACAACTGCTTGCTCACTTCCCCTACCATCAGGATGAAGGGGAAGAGAACTGAAAGGGTAAAACTGAGAAAACTCATTGATTGAGATAAGAACAGTTTAAAAATAGAAATAAAATAAAATAATAACAATAATAAAAATTGTAATGAAAAGGAAAATAACAAAGAAAGAGAAATAAAACCCAAAGAAGACAAGTGATGCAAATGAAAACAATTACTCACCACCAACTGACCAATGCCCAGCCAGTCCCCAAACAGTGGCCCCTCAGCCAACGTTCCCCCTAGTTTTATTGCTGAGCATGATGTCACATGGTATGGAATATTCCTTTGGTCAGTTGGGGTCAGCTGTCCCAGCTGTGGCTCCTCACAACCTTTTGTGCATCCCTAGCCTACTCGCTCGTGGGGTGGTGTGAGGAGCAGAAAAGACCTTGACTCTGTGTAAGCACTGCTCAGCAGTAACTAAAACATCTCTGCATCATCAACACTTTTTTCAGCACAAATCCAAAACATAGCCCCACACCAGCTACTATGAAGAAAATTAACTCTACCCCAGCCAAAACCAGCATACAAATACAAATGAAAATGTCACTCCTATCCTCATCCAACAGAGCAAGCAGAACAAGAGTCTCGGTGTACAAGAAGACGTGTTATTCACTCCTCCCACAAGATCATGATTCTGACCTCAGTTGTAATAATACAAAATTGCTCTGTAATGATTTTGGATTCACACAATAGTAAATAGGACCAGAAACTAGTCTATATTTCTTAATAAAAGCATAGATTTGATTCACAACTGTGAAAGATATGGTTCATTGCTTTTCTTTTCATTGTTCTTTCTCTTTTTTCTTCACTCTTCTGTCCTTTCTCTCTCCTCATTCTCTTCTTCAATTCAGTGGTGATTTACATCATTACAATTACATGTTGTCACCTAGCTACTAATAATTCCAATAACCTGTCCAGTAATACAATAAAAATTATTAGCTGTAAAATGTTGTTCAATACAAGGAGAAACATACTTTATTTTTTTTTAAAGCTGTTTAATGAAGGCTTTCTTGGTAATGACATCTTTGCCTCTTCCCCTGAGGAAACTAACAAAAAAAAAACAAAAAAAACAAAAAAACAAATGCCTACACAAAGGAAGAATGAAAATACAGAGATGAAATCCAATATTGTGTATTAACTCACAAAGAGAAACAGTGAGTAAAGTGCCGGGCTTATCGTTGACTGGAATGAAAAAAGATTACCAACAAATCTATCCCTTCTGTTGATGCAGAACTATTCATAGACTTGCACCAGAAATTAAGCTGGACCTACAAAAATATTTGTATAAAAGAAACAGTAACAGGAAAACCAACAAACCACTTCAGAATGGGATTATTTCTTTTTTTTTATGCCAACATAAATGCCAAGATTAAACTTCTTGCATCATATTTTCTCTTGTCATTTGTTGCAAGGAATAGCACTTCTAACTTTTCCACTCTGTTGAGAAGCTCAGATTTTAATGATGGGAGAGGTATCCAAAAAGCACCCCAAATTTAATTCTTTTTAGAAAAGTAGGTCCTTTTAACAAGTATGAAACACTTTGCAAATTTGACCCACAGTGACATAATGGATTGATCCACAGGTCTTTGGTTTATAACATCAAAGTAGGAGAGATTTCCTAAAATTAGTTGGTGAGAGCTGATACCCAACTACATTGAAAAGAATGGCAAATCTCCCAGTCATTTCAGATATTTCACCCCAAGCACCTTAGAATCTTACATCAGGACTCTGTGTGACAAAATTTTTTGGCATATTTGAATCCACCAAACTGAGCATCCTCTCTCTAATACTAACAATTGGTGGATGCCTAGGTAATGTACATATATAGTGGCATTTTGTCAGAATACTCTTTCAGTTTGCAATGCTAACTGCAATTTGCAGTGCAGAGATTTCTAAGATAAAGAGTGGCCTTTTTATGTGTTAACCGTGATGGCTTTTTCTTTCTTGAAGGGCTTTTTATGAACCTATACAGATATTTAATCTCCAAATGTTCCTGCAGCAAGGAGTTCAACACCTCATCAAGCTTTTAGTCTTTACAATTGGAAGAATATCCTTCATTTGTTAGATTTGCGTTTGCCTTTTACTAATTAAATATGATGTCCTCTATTTTTTATGTTGAAAAATGGTCATCAAATGTGATCTGTAGAGCATAGTCTGAAAATCTTCTTGTTGACCTCCATGTACTTTGGATCAGGCTCGTAATAATTTCTGCTATAGTATCTCAGAAGAGGTTCAGCATTAATATACAAAAAAGCTCAGTGCTTGTCATTCATTGTTTCTAAGACTGACTCTTCAACTAGAGGTATACACTAGCTGAGAAATAGCACTATGCTTAAACAAGTGAAGGTTGCGGGAAGATTGACTGAAGTGACTACGAGATGGTGGAGTTCAGGACCATGACAGGAGGCAACAAGGTAAATAGCAGTATAACAAGCCTGGACTTCAGGTCAGCAAACTTTGACCCATTCAGGGACCTGCTTGGAAGAATCTCATAGGATATAACCTGGGAGAGAAGATGGGTCCAGGAGTGCCCGTTGATTTTCAAAGACCACTTTCTCCAAGCCCTAGAATAGTCTATTGCAACTAGCAGGAAATCAAGCAAAGGTGGCAGGAAGCCTGCATGGATGGACAAGAACCTTCTGACAAAACTCAGATATGAAAAGCAAGTGTACAAGAGGTTAATGCAGGGTCAGGGAGCTGGGAGGAGTACAAATACTGAGTGTGTAGTGATGGTGTTGGGAAAGCCCACTTGGAGTTGACTCTAGAAAGAGACATGAAGGGCAACAAGAAGGTCTTTTTCATCAACAAACCAAAAACTTACAGAAAATTTAGGCCTGCTTATGAATGGAGCAGGGGCCTTGCAACATGGTAAAGGCTAAGATACTCAATGTTTTGTTTGCCTTGGTCTTTACTGGTGAGATTTAATATCAGGAATAGGACATGATAGGACAATGCACCCTCAGCAAGTTTGCACATGATAGGCGATGGGCACAAATGGAAATACAGGAAATTCCATTTGAATATAAGAAGAAACGCTTTAACTGTGAGGGTGATCAAGCACTGCAATAAGTTGCTCAGAGAGGTTGCATAGTCTCCATCCATGGACATACTCAGAATCCCTCTGGACATGGTTCTAAGAAACTTGCTATAGGTGACCCTTATTTGATCAAGGGGGTTGGACTGGGCAGTCTCTAGACATCCCTTCCAACCTCAGCTATTTTGTGATTCAGTTAAGTTTCCAAGTGAGTAGGGGCTTGTGCTACCAATTTTTTTTTCTACTTATATCTCAGACATAGGTTAAGGGGCTGGGCAGGGGATATACAGACAACATAATATGCTCTGGAGTGTTATTAATCCCCAGTTCATAAATTTTAATGACTTTCCTGCTCATGGCTAATCTAGACAGAGAAAAGTGGTTCTGAGATTAGAAGATAAATCCTTACCTTCATGGCAAGCCCAAAGGACTTTGAAGCATTTGGGAAAATCCCATGTTATCATCAACACCAATTCTGCATCAGGATGCACTAGCACAGATTTATATTCCTGAGAGGCATACTGTTTATCACATGATCTGTGTTGCAAGATCCCACTTTGCATAGGTTTTTCCACAAAAGTTCACGCCATGTTAAGTTGAGAATGTAAAGAGGAAAAATATCGAGAGAGACTCTGTAAGGTAAAATAAGATACCTCCTGTGTGTGTTCTCTCACTGCCTATTTCAAATCCTTTAACTTGTTACTTTGCCAATGTGGACCATGTTCTTGCAGTCACTCAGACAGCCCTTCATATGGACCAGGACAGTTTGGAAGGCACACAGGTTTTATAGTCTTCCCTGAGCAATCTGAGAAGAATAACTGATGAATATTTCATTGGGACAAAGAAAGAAGTATTAGAAATTACCAGAACGAAATAAAGGCATCCCAAACACCTTAAATGCCCAGGCCCAAGAACTGGTAACACAGGACAGGCTTTGGTCTGCTGCACTGCAATTTTAGGGAAAGATATTATGATAATAATAATAAGAGGGGTCAAATTCTTGTGCAAATGGCCTTATCTTCAATATGTTTATGAGTACAATGTTCATGTAATGTTCAGAGTTGTTTCTGCTTTTGGGCTGCCAGCTAATGCCATTATTTCCTTTTTTTTATTATTTATCCATGATCCTCAAGGGAAGCAGGGATGGTGAGGAGTAAAGATCATGTAGGTATCTGGAGGTTTCGTGCTTAACCAAACTGACTTAGCATCTGGGACAGAAACTAAGGCTGCTTCCTGCAAAATGCCATAAGTAGGTCAGTTATAGATTTCCAGATAGCTTTACAAATGGCTGTTTCCAGTAACCCAAGCCCATTGCACCCCATCAGTAAATATTAATTCCCTAAATCTTTTGTCTGTGTTGTTTTAAGTAGGAACAAATTGCCAGATATAAGATGACAGGTTGATCAAAAATAGAAATAAAAAGAGGATTGCTAACCATAAAATATCCATGTTATTTTTTAATTTTAGAGCATGTTTTGCACTATAGAAGCATCACAGTCAAAAACCCTACTCTTTTGCGTGTTACAATATTTATTTAAAGTGATATATTAGCAATTGAAAAGCTTGAAAGCAGTATATCTGGAATGGCTCAATCCTGGAGACATTCCCAGTGCTTGTAGGAAACTGAAGTTCATCTGAACCAGGTACAGTCGACACTAATAGTATGTTAACTAGATATGCCAGTTATGAGTATTCTGGTTTGTCTGGAATAGAAGCTAAACTGTAAAGAAAATTCATAGAGGTCTCAAGAAAAAATTATGTTGCTTGCAGGGCTCAGAACAATAAAAAAGGAATTTTTCAAGTGTAGTAGGAGTGGAAGAGATCCTAAGAGTGGAATATTTCCATTACTGAATGGTAATAGACAAAATGATAATAAGAATGCACAAAAAGAGATATTTTCTATGAAAAGTTAGCTTTCATATTTGAAAGAGGCAATATGAAGCACTTGTATCAGATGAGGTCAATGAAATACATTTCAGTCCAGTAGTAACTAATAAAGACAGACAAATATTATTTCTAGGCATAGATATTTACAAATTAGGGAGGCTGGAATTCTCATCTGAAGAACCTGAGTATGGGCCTTAAGTACCCATCTTCCTGTTAATGTGAATTTGTAATAGTTTTTTGCGAAATAAAATGCTAGCATTCTAGAAAGATAACACTATTGTTTCATTATTAAAAAAAAGTTAGATGTCAATTCTGGGTAAGACAATGGAAAATTTTACAAGTCACTCAGCAAATAGAAAATTAAAGTGGGAGCATATAATAAAAACAATAATTATAATAATAATAATTTCAAAAAAAGTTTTTATGGAAAATAGGTCCCATAAAGCAAACCTGGTCTTATGTTTGGAGGTGCCTACAAGTTTCTTGGTAAAAGTAATTCTACTACTATGCTATACATTAAAGTATTCCTTATTTCAGCACACCATTTTTATTAAAAATATGTACTTCAGAGTATCAATAAAGCACAAACTAGCCTGAGAGCTGATTAACTGACAGCTGTGAAAAAAATTGTTGTCTATAAGGAATCACCAGTGAATACTAGAAATTTAGAGAAAGGCTTAATGCTCATCAGCTTTTTAAACAGGGAGTGGGAAGGAAAAATAAAATCATTACGGATAAAATTTGCAGATGACACAATATTTATCCTACCATTAGCTGGCAGAGTGATAAATATTAACGATATCAAAGCAGCCATACAAAGGCATCTGGGTTGCTTGGTAAACCAGTCTCTGCCACCCGTGATATTTAGTTTTGCTGTGTTTGGTCCTCTAAATGCAATTATATATATGGGAACAACATATGCACCCCAGACACAGAATGAAGTACAGGATGCTGGAGACTGAAGACTTTGAAAAGGATAAGTGTAACAATGGTTTTAAGAGCAACACTGATAGAAGAGAAGCTTGTGTGATCCTGGGCTGCATAAATAGGGAAGAAGTGGGAAGGAGTGAAGAAAATATTTTATTTCAGCATTCACAGGACTGATAGTAAAATATAATTGTGGCATCTGCATGAATAAAAATAAGGAGTTTATTAAAAAAAATGATCTGGGTGCAGAAAAGAGCCATGGAAATGATTTCAGGTCCAGAGAAAATGTTTTGCAGAGAGAGACTTAAAGAGCTCAATCTGTTTAGCCTATTAAAATGAAGACTGAGAGGTGACTGCAGTCAGCATATCAGTACCTTCACAGGGGAAGAACACTGGGTATTAATGGACTCTCTAATCTAGCATGGAAAGGCACATCAAGAACTAATGGCTGGGAGCTGAAGCCAGACAAATTTAAATTAGAAATTAGGCACAGCAGAGGAGATGATTAACCAGCGGCACGAACTATTGAGGGAAACAGTGTTTTCTCCATTGCTTGATACCTTCAAAATCATAAAAGATTTTTTTTCAGATATGCTTTGGCTGAAATTTTATTTCTTAAGGAAAAGGTATAGCTCAGCACAGGTTTGTGCATGGTCAAGGTGGTACAGGTGGATAGGAAATCTCTCTTGACATGCATTGAGATGACCAAAAGCTGAGTGAATGTAGTTAGCCCAATGACAACTCCGAGCTAATGAATCTGGCCCCTTTACTATTGCTTCAGTCTCAACAGCCTCATTTTTGTGCTTTCCACTTAGCAGAAGGAAATGCAGCTTGTCTTTTTTTTTTTGTGAAGCACCCTACAGAAATACCCTTTCTTGTAAATGAGAAGATGTTTTATAACCCTAAAGAGATACAATATTAACATAACTTTGTCCTGGTACAGCACCAGAAATTTTGTTTCAGGGTTTACAGTTCACAGAGCTCAGCCTGCCAATTTTAAGGGCAAATATTCTACTTAAAAATATATATATATATATATATATGGCATTAAGTAATTGAGTTCTAGATCTCTTTTCTGAGGTTTTTGGTTTGCTTTGTTTTGTTTTTCTTTTTTTTTTTTAAAATGAAATTCAGAGAAAAATGGGGGACAAAACGAAAAGGAACTAGAAAATGAAAGTGTTACAGGTGGATGTTTCTTAAATCAAAGACTGTAACAGACAGAGTAGCCTCCTTTATGAAAAACTTGACTAGATGAATAAAATGTTAGCTGTGTTGCCAGAGTTTTGGATTTGTGAACCCCAGCATCCTGAATAAAAGGGCTATGGTCATTTTCTCAACCAGTTATTCTGTAGGAAACCTATAGAGTCCCATGTACAAGTATGGCATGAGTTTTAATATGCTACTAAACACCTGCTACCTTTCTCTTTACAAGCAGACGCTTCACAGAAGCTAAGACATGTACTCAGTGTACCAGCCTGGAAGCTATCAGAAATTATGGTTACCTACACACTATGCCAGATGCAAGGTTAACAAGAAGTTGAGGAGAACTTCAATTCAACATAATTGACATAGTGAACTCATCAGTCACAGCTGTTCATTGTCAATAAATGAAACACAACTGCAGTCACTTCCTTTAAAACAGGTGGTCTATATGGACTGCATCTTGTGAGGTTTTGTAGTTGCTGTAGTTATTTATAGAATGCTTTGGGATGGAAGGGACCTTTAAAGGTCATCTAGTCCATATTCTATGTAATGTCTCCTCCTTCCATTATTTCCAGGTGATTGTTATTTATTTTCTTGAAACGATGATGGTGATGAGGGCATTTACCATGCCAAATGAGAACCATAGTCCACATATATCAAACACAGCATACCTATCTTTTGGAAAAAGTCCCTTATTCCAGAGATCCTGCAACTGGTAGCGGAAAACAACAGGTTATTACAACAAAGAAGTGAAATGCACAGACAGAACCAATGGCATTATTTTGATTAATGTAATCCAAAGTGGGAAAGCATTGTTCCACTTTTGTTTAGGCTGTTTCAAAATTTGTTTATTAGTAGTATGTGCTTTTTTTTTTCTTTAAGCACAGCCCCCTCCTTAGTATCTGGATTTGATATTTCAGAGTTGATCACTATACTGCATCTTCCAGCAGATCTCTTTTTTTTTTTAAAAAAGGACACTATAAAGATGTAGAAATAAACAAATATGTACTTCAAGTTTACATGTATTTCTTTGTGTAAATTTAAAGAAGAAATGAACTCCCATTTGAAAGTTGCTTCAAAATTCATTCAGGGTATTTGTGATTTAGTCCAACTGTTTAATTAGTTTTTTAGAAGTGTTCACTGTTTACAGTTACGATTTCAGTGAACGGTAGTATTTATTACATTTCGGATTTGTGGACAAGCAAAGTGTAAATGAATCTGACCTCTTTTTATCCCTTTCACTGCCTTAGAAGGGATTCTGTTTGCAGAATGAGCTTTTAAGATAAATAATGCATTTTCCCTATTTTTTTCCAGTATTCATGATAAGCCATTTGAAAAAAATTATGTCAAGTTTATATAGAAAAGGTAAACATCAGATCATGATGGGAATATGATTATGTCTGGAGTCCCCAGTTTGGTCTCAATTTCCTTTGAGGTATACCCAGATCAAACACATAACGCAATGGTGGCACCAAAGAGTTTACAGCTGAAGTAGAATTTACTATTGTTAGACCTTATCCAAAGGCCAGCAATTTCTACAGGAACAAATCTTTGATATAAAAGGGTTTGGATCAGGATTTCAATAACAATTTACAATTACAAGTTTTACTTTTGCAAAAAGTCTTTGTGCCATGTGGAGCCTCAAGAATATATTTTAAAAGGACTAAAGCTTAGACAGAAGAGGTGAAAAAAATGTAAAGGGTGATAAAAGTTAGTGACATTCTTTTATTCAGTTTTGTTTAAATGTCTCAGGATTTTCAGTAGCACTGGAAAACACTTGAATCAGGTTCTCCTTGTTTCTAGCCTGTTTCACTTTATAAGCCCTCAGGGGGTAAATTTTCCAAGGACTAAGATGCACTCAATATATTCCTGAAAAATGAACAACTGGTTTAAATCTGAGAACCTCTGCCTGAGATTACCTATGTTGCACCAGTCTGATGTAAAACACTTTGAATTGCCCTGAAAAGAAGGTGATGAAACCATATACACTTCAGTAAAAATTTGCCTGGCATGCTCAATTTTACATGCTTTACAATCAAATAAGCGAAAGTTTTATAATAGTATTGCTATTTTATTTTTTATTTATTGATTTTATTTTAACATATTATTCACTGTATAGGATGCAAGAGCATTGAAGAAGTCTGTATAGGGGATTGTGGAACTACTTCTATTAACCTTAAATTTGCTTTTAAAAAATACTAGAAAATATTAACAAAGTAAATGAATTACAATAATTTGACTAAGTTTCTTTTACAAAGATGAACTTTTATTGGCAGTAGCAGTTATTATAACAAGCAGAACAGCTGCAAGGTGCAGCTTGGGCAGTTCAGGCTGAACAGTGGGAAAATATCCTCTACTGGGGATTGTGCAGTCTTGGAGCAAATCACCCAAGAAATTGGAGGAGTCTCCATCCTTGGATGCTTTCAAGACCAGGCAGATAAAGCTGTGCCTGATGTAATACAATGCTGGCAACTGTCTTACTTTGAACAGGCAGCCAGACTAGAGACCTTAAAAGATGTCTCTGAACCCATGTTTTTATGATTCTATATGTAGCTAAATAATTACAACATGTTATGGATCACTTCTGTTTTCAAACGAAATCTGTTAATCAAGGCCTACTAAGTGATCCAAAATGTTACATAAGAACACCATAATTTGTACATTAAAGACTCTAAGTCCTTTCAGTTCAGTACTCAGTCTCTTATATTGCTTCATAGAAAGCATCAATATTTCTTCTGAACAATTACTAAATAATCTGGATTTACAAGGAATTTCTAAGACCAGTAAAAAAACTTTCTATAGAATCATAGAATCATAGAATCATTTAGGTTGGAAAAGACCTTTAAGATCATTGTGTTTAACTGTCAACCTAACACTGCCAAGCCCACCACTAAACCGTGTCCCTAAGTGCCACATCTACATGTCTTTTAAATACCTCCAGGGATAGTGATTCAACGACTTCCCTGGGCAGCCTGTTCCAGTGCCTGACAACCCTTTCAGTGAAGAAATTTTTCCTAATATCCAATATAAACCTCCCCTAGTGCAACTTAGGGCCATTTCTTCTCATCCTATCACTTGTGACATTTACATGTGTTTGTTTTATTTTATTTTGTTTTTACAAAAAAAAAAATCATAGCCTGAATAAAAATAAAGTTTTAGTGTCAACTTTATTATGATACCATATTTTGACATATTTGAGAATGAAACATTATGGCTTTCCATTTTCAAAATATCATTTTCTGTAATTCCCTCCAAAGATTAATCCTCTTCTTCCTGCTGCGTCTTCAAATGAAAGAGAAAGTTTAACTTTTTTATTTGAATATTTTCTTCAATCTTCAGTTTGCAGTTCTTTTCATTTTATGTATGTATATGTCAATGAAAATAAATGAAAATAATGAAAACAGTTTCACACTGATGCTTTTTCCTCCATTCCAACTCTGTAGTTTTCTATTTCAACCTTCAAGAAAAAAACAAATAAAGAATAATGGGTGTTCTTACTCTTTTACCAATAAGTTACTGATTGCATTAATCCAAAATACTGCTTATTGACCCAGATTTCACAAAGACTATTTTCTTTACCAGACTGACTTGGAATGTGACCTTAAAACATCTGTATCCATCTTTAAAAAAAAAAAAAAAAAGGTACTTTTCCAGAACAATCTTCCAAAATTTATACATATAAAATGCCTAATATCATATAGAGTTATTTCTAATTGTATTGGGTCTGGCTGAGATGAAGTTAGTTTTCCCCATAGCAGCCCTTATAGTGCTGTGCTTTGTATTGATAGCCAAAAGGGTGTTGATAACACACCAGTGTTTTGGCTGCTGCTGAGTGGTGCTTGCGCAGCATCAGGGCTGTCTCTTGAGAGCGAACATAGCCAGGACAGCTGGCCCAGACTGGCCAAAGGGATATTCCATACCACATGATGTCCACTCAGTAATAAAAGCTAGGAGAAAGGGGGGGGGGGGGGGGGGGGCATTCATGGTTTTACAGTGTTTGTCCTCTGGAGCAACCGCTAGCATGGGCTGGCGCCCTGCTTCCTGGGGAGTGGCTGGACACTGCTGCTGATGGGAAGTAGAGAATAAAATCTTTTTGTTTTCCTTTTGCTTTTCCATGTGCGGCCTTTGCTTCTGCTTTCATTAAACTGTCCTTATCTCAACCCACAAACATTTCATTATAGTTCCTCTCCCCTGTCCAGCTGAGGAGGGGGAGTGATAGAGTGGTTTAGGTGGGCACCTGGCATCCAGCCAGGATCAACCCACAACACTAATTTACATCAGTAAGACTCTCCTAAATATAATGCTTTTACTGTGATTTACACCACTGTTGCTGAGCTCTGAATCACAACTATGACCTTATTTATGGTTTACACAGTCCCTGTGGGTGTATGTAATTTTTACAGTTGAATAAAAATAGCAGATCCCTACTTAAAGGACCTTATCATCATAGATCCTTAATTACAGCTATGTTAAAGTAACCTCCATGGTGGCCCATGAGCCAAAGTAACAATAAATAAAAGGGACTGTAAAGTGAGTAGCTTCTTCCAAAGGGAAATGTCAACCTGCACATGGAAATGTCACCAGTGCAATAACATTTCCTTCTGCAGTACAGGGCACTGAGCGGGAACGAAGCAGAAAGAAGAGCTGGTGTCTTTGTGAAGGGTGTGCATGGTGAGAGGCTGTGGACAGACAGAGCTGTCTTTCTTCTGGGCAAAGGAGGAGAAGCTGCCAGGTGGGTGATTAGAGCTACCCATGGAGGAAGTGGACTTCCAGAGTGAGCCAAACTGCAGACTCTGGGCTTGACCCCTGGAATAAGGCTATTGTGCCACTTTGACAGCAATGCTCCTTTTAGGAGCTATTTATTTTAATTTAGACCCTGCATACTCCTCTCTGGAAGCAGAAGAGCTTTTTTTTTCCCCCAGATGAGTTCCTGTTTCTGCAGCAGTTGTCTCAGCACTGTCAATCAAGAGAGTGGCCTTATAAAAACTTCACATTCTTCTGTCTTCTGGTTTAGGTGGTCTCAGACAGTTTTGTCTTGTAAGATGAGAACACAGTGGCAGAAATGAGGTATCCTGCAGTGGAATCCTTGTACAAAAAAAAGGAGCAAGAAACCTCATTTTCCTGCAGGCAGTGAGTGTATCTGCAGTATTTTGTTTCTTTCTAACACTCTGCCTGCATCTCCTGTAAACTCTAAACCATGGTTTTGATTTTGCTCTGGATCCAGTTTAATTTTGCCCAGCCGCCAGCCACACGGGCTGCACACACAACTCTTTGATCCTAGGTTTGCAGTAGAAGAACCCCCTAAGCCAGTCAGCTTCCCCCCTTTGCCTCTCATGCATCCACCTCTTGGGACTTTAGATCTCTAATCCCTTGTTATTTTTATTGCAGAAACAGGTAGTCTTGCTTCATTTGTTGAATCCGAAAGACCATGGCTAACACAGTGTCGGGGTTTAATGAACTTCGTGATTATCTCTGATCTAAGAGAAGCTGTAAGAGCTCTTGGTGTAGTAATGTCAATGTACACACCACTCAAACCTAAAAGAAAAAGGAAATCTGCTGATTCTAAGCATTCATTAAACTTAGTACCCATAAAAAGCAGTAACAAGACATGTGAAATTTAGGGAACCATCTATGACATGAACTGAAACATACTCAGCTGCAACCCTAGGGATGTCTGTTAGTTTAGTTAGTATGAGGGAGTGGGACTTACATAAGGATTTCCAGGTTGAAGATATGAATCTGCATAGTGAAACCTAAACAGTATTGCGTTATACACTGCTGAACAGAGCGCTCTGTCTTGAACTCAGGAATAAAAGGAGAACCTACCACCTTTGGAAGAAGGGGCAGGTGACTCAGGGCGACTACAAGGATGTGGTGAGGATATGCAGGGAAAAGATTAGAAAGGCGAAGGCCCAGCTAGAACTTAAACTGACCACCGCTGTCAAGGACAACAAAAAATGCTTCTACAAATATATCAGTGACAAAAGGAGGGCCAAGGAGAATCTCCCTCCTTTGTTGGATGCAGAGGGAAACTTGGCCACAAAGGATGAGGAGAAGGCTGAGGTACTTAATGCCTTCTTTGCCTCAGTCTTTAATAGTCGGACTGGTCATCCTCAAGGTTTTCATGCCCCTGCGCTGGGAGATGGAGATAGGACACAGAATGAAGTGCCAGTTGTCAAAGAGGTGGCAGTCGCCGACCTGCTCCTCCACCTGGATGCCCACAAGTCTATGGGGCCAGACGGGATCCACCCGAGGATACTGAGGGAACTGGCGGAGGAGCTTGCCAAGCCACTCTCCATCATTTATCAGCAGTCCTGGTCAGCTGGGGAGGTCCCAGATGACTGGAAGCTAGCAAATGTGACACCCGTCTACAAGAAGGGCCAGAAGGAAGATCCGGAGAACTACAGGCCTGTCAGCCTGACCTCGGTGCTGGGGAAGGTTATGGAACAGATCATCCTGAGTGCCATTATGCGGCATGTGCGGGACAACCAGGGGATCAGGCTCAGCCAGCATGGGTTTATGAAAGGGAGGTCCTGCTTCACTAACCTGATCTCCTTCTATGACAAGGTGACCCACTTAGTGGATGAGGGGAAGGCTGTGGATGTTGTCTACCTGGACTTTAGTAAGGCCTTTGACACTGTCTCCCACAGCATTCTCCTGCAGAAGCTGGCTGCTCACGGCTTGGACAAGTGCACTCTGTGCTGAGTTAAAAACTGGCTGGATGGCCGAGCCCAGAGAGTGGTGATGAATGGAGCCAAATCCAGTTGGCAGCTGGTCACAAGTGGTGTTCCCCAAGGCTCAGTGTTGGGGCCGGTCCTGTTCAATATGTTTATCAATGATCTGGATGAGGGGATTGAGCACACCCTCAGTAAGTTTGCAGATGACACCAAGTTAGGTGGGAGTGTCGATCTGCTGGAGGGTAGGAAGGCCCTGCAGAGGGCCCTGGACAGGCTGGATTGTTGGGCCGGAGCCAACTGTATGAGGTTCAACAAGGCCAAGTGCTGGGTCCTGCACTTGGGTCATAACAACTCCAGGCAATGATACAGGGTTGGGGAGGAGTGGCTGCAGAGCTGCCTGGCAGAAAAGGACCTGGGGGTGATGGTTGACAGCTGCCTAAACATGAAACAGCAGTGTGCCCAGGTGGCCAAGAAGGCCAATGGCATCCTGGCTTGTATCAGGAATAGTGTGGCCAGCAGGACCAGAGTGGTGATAGTGCCCCTGTATTCAGCACTGGTGAGGCCGCATCTCGAGTACTGTGTTCAGTTTTGGGCCCCTCACTTCAAGAAGGACATTGAGGTGCTTGAGCGTGTCCAAAGAAGGGCAACAAGGTTGGTGAAGGGTCTAGAGAACAAGTCTTATGAGGAGCAGCTGAGGGAGGTGGGGTTGTTTAGTTTGGAGAAGAGGAGGCTGAGGGGAGACCTTATTGCTCTCTACAACTACCTGAAAGGAGGTTGTAGAGAGGTGGGGATTGGTCTCTTCACCCCAGTAACAAGTGATAGGATGAGAGGAAATGGCCTCAAGCTGCGCCAGGGAAAGTTTAGGTTAGATATTAGGAAAAACTTCTTTACTGAAAGAGTAGTCAGGCACTGGCACAGGCTGCCCAGGGAAGTGGTTGAGTCCCCATCCCTGGAGGTATTTAAAAGACGGGTAGATGCAGTACTTGAGGACATGGTTTAGTGGTGGACTTGGCAGTGGTAGTTTAACGGTTGGACCTGATGATCCTAAGGGTCTTTTCCAACCTTAACAATTCTATGATTCTATGATTCTACATGTAAATGACAAATAACATGCCCCAACCTCTAATCAAATGCACAAAGTTTATGTTACCCTCTGCAGATGGCTTTAGTAGCAAGTGTGAAAAGGTTCACTGGGCCTTTCTTTCCTTTCCCTCCACTAGCCAAACTGGTTCAAAGGTGCAGTGAAAATCAGATCCTGTGCTTAAGGGGAAATCAAAGGGGAAATCAAACCCGGCAAATGTCTCTGGCTCTACCCATCTAGTCTGTACCACATCATATTACTAAAGATCCCACATTACATCTGCAAAAAACTAACCTTTTGATGTTGCTTACAGATGATATCTGCTACCAATGCCCTTTACCAATTTTAGCTGCCAGACTCCTAACCCAGAAAAAAGGGCTTTGTTTTCCCAGCAGAGGTGAATTTTTTTTCTTCCTCCTCCTCCTCCTCCCTGCCCCCCCACCCCCTTTCCTTTACATCTTTTCAATTTACAAAATGCTTTGGGATCATTCTGGGAGAAAGGCTCCATGCAGTATAACCACATTAGCTTGTAGAAGAAACACAAAAAAAATGGTCTGTTGGTCGTAAACAAGCTGTCTACAAATTTGTCATATGCAATCTATGGACTGGATCTTATTCAGGACTGCAAGATGTGGTGGTTTGTTTTATACTGATGGGCACTGTTGCCAGGGATTCCATCCCAATATAGATGTTTGTAATACACATCGTGTGTCAGTCTCTTCAGTCAGTTGTTGGTAATAGAGTTTGAAAGGCATATAGTGACAGTAGAAATGCATATGGTATATCTGAGTATTTTGTTAGAAGGCTGATGGGTCCTGGCTGCTTAGGATGCTACATGGACTCCCATGCAACCTGCATTTCTACCAACTCTGTCTCCCAAACTGGAAACAGAGACTAGCCATACTGGTCTCCCTTTATTTCCAGCTGAGAGAAATCTGGAGGGCAATTCATCTGATCTGGCTTTGACCTTTATCTTAGAATGGGGTGAACTTCTCTCAATATTTCTCTCCACTGATTATGAAAACAAGCCTCAGATGATTAGCTTAACACTTAGAGCTCAATTCAATTGCTTAAACATAGTGCCTGGGCTATTCTGGCCGACCTCTAGCTTCTGAGTACAGCATCCCTTTTATCCTATGTGGTATCTGTCAACCTTTTTTAGCTGTCTCAGATGGTCTAGAACATCTCAAGTGGCACTAGATACTTGTGCATGGGCAGCTGAAAGTCCTAGGACTCATCTAGGCTAAGGTCAGTGGCTGGGGGCCTTTTTCAGTAGACCACAAACAGGCAGTTAGTGTCACTTGAATTGAGGTAGGGCATGACATCTGGCCTCCAGTGGCTGATGCAGAAAAGCAAGCATCTCCCTAAAGTCCTCTGCCACATGGGCCAGCTCTGTGTGGATGTCTCCAAAATGCAAGGACTCTTCAAGTGTTGTCAGACTTCTATTTTTAGGCAACTGACTCAAGCCACTATAAGTCTAAATTTAGGTGTTTACATATGAGCTAGGTGTCTAAGTTTGGAGAGATATTGGTTGACCAGATATAGACATTTGCTTCATCTCTTTCTAAACCACTAATTGTATTGAGTAGATCTCTTCTCTCTATAACGGGAACTTGGGCATTTAGCTCACATGCAGACATCTAAAATTAGATGTCTTAATCCCTGAGCCAAATCACACCACTAACTTTTAGATTCCTAATTAGGATAAATTAATTGAAAACTACAGGACCTTTGTACCATTTTTGAGCCTTCTTATGCTTTCATCTGCCCTTAGTTGGAAAGGGCAGATGACCATACTGCTTTCTTCTGTACAGAACTTTGATGAATTGCAGGAATTATAAAAAAAATCAGGAACTGTTCCTGGGCTTCCTTGAAAAAACAGCACTTCGTGTACATGGACATTTGCTTTGTCATTCTAAATGGTCATGCAATTCCAATCAAAACTTCAAAATGTGGATTGCTCTATTTCCTCATCAACGGTAGCTAAGTAACAGAAGTATTAAGAGACAGCTACAGAATAAGTAGCAATAGTGGCTTATTTATTCCACCTGGCTAAGAGTACTGGCCAAACCTGGCTGAGGATTTGGGTAACTGTCCTGGTTTTGGCTGGGATAGAGTTAATTTTCTTCCTAGTAGCTGGTATAGTGCTGAGTTTTGGATTTAGTATGAGAATAATGTTGATAACACACTGATGTTTACTTGTTACTAAGTAAGTAGTGTTTATACTAGCCAAGGAATTTGCAGTTTCCCATGCTCTGCCAGGTGCACAAGAAGCTGGGATGGAGCACAGCCAGGACAGCTGACCCAGACTGGCCAAAGGGCTATTCCATACCATATGATGTCATGCTCAGTATATAAACTGGGGGGAGTTCGCCAGGGGGGCAGCAATTGCTGCTCAGCGACGGGTTGGATATCGGTCAGCAGGTGGTGAGCAATTGCATTGTGCATCACTTGTTTTGTATATTATTATTATTATTATTATTATTATTATTATTATTATTATTATTATTTCCTCTTCCTCTGCTGTCCTGCTAAACTGTCTTTATCTCAACCCATGGGTTTAACTTTTTTTTTTCCCCTGATTCTCTCCCCCAACCCACTGGAGGCGGGAGGAGGATGAGCAAGCAGCTGTATGGTGCTCAGTTGTCGACTGGTATTAAACAACATCAGTAACCTTACTACCAGAGGTTTATGCCAATACTTAGAAATCCTGCTGAGCTTGAGCAGTAGCATCTGAATCAGATCTGCTTTGGCTGATCTGACATAGAGGGTGAGCAAATGTAATTTTTAGCTCTTTGCAGTTGCCTATGTAGACTTTGTCTTGTTCAAAGTGTTTGCTAATGCTTTTGGGTTTTTGGTTTTGGTTTGGTTTTTTTTAAAGAAATACCAGGAGATCATTTGTCTTTCTATTAAATAAAGGAGACGATAGATACAAAGGATTGACTACGAGCTACACATAAGTCTGATGAAGTTGAAAGACTGTAACCACTACATGAATACTAAAAATGTGCAGAAAGCAGAACATGCATGGGACAAGATAGGATGGAAGTGGCAAAAATTTTTCAGAAGATTGTATGAGAATTGAAAATGCTCATTCTTGCCTAATTTGAGGTAAATTGTGTCTCCCCTCAGAAAAAGTCCTCTGAAAATTGGTGGTGTGAAAACCAAAGAGTGTTTATCTGTGTAAGTTGCTTATGTTCTCAGAAGTATGGGATTTGATTTCTTCAACCATTTCTTTCCCATTTCAACAGCTATGGAAGGTAGTGAAAATACGTCATTTTCCATTTTACATGAAAGAAACCAAGAAGGCCAAACTGAAAAGGCATTTAATCTTCTACTTCCTTTTGAAATTATCATATAGCAATATCTTTGGAGATGTAGCTATAAAGTATAAAAGCAAGACTCAGAGTACTCACTTTCACATCATAATGGCCAAAAATTAATTTCATTGATTCTATGCTGGGTGTTGAGCAAGGAGAGCTCCTGATGCTCATGTCAGAGGCTCTGTGGGAACTGTTCAGGAGTCACCTACCACCTGTAGACTTTTTTTGAGGATATGCCTGCATTGTAAAAATGGTTCACTCCTTGCATTGAGACCTAGCCCCCCATTCATCACACTGAGTATACAATAGTTTGGTCCTACCTGGAAGGAGATGAAAGGTCTCTTTTCAAGACATCAAAAATGTTATTGAGAGGACAGTCCATTCACAGGCCCAGTTTTTAAAAGCAGAATGCTGCAGAACCCTCTAGGTTTCATTCCAAGTGATAAACATAATGGCCACAGCCAGACCACTCCAGAAAATACAGGCACAAACCAATCTGTACCAATTAGCTGAGGGCCTGGATTTGTTGGGTTTTTTTTTCTCCCTGATATGGACAATAACTACATTTCAAGTTGTACCTTGAATAACTGAGTTGTGAGACGCACTTCATGTTTAGAAATTGTTTGATGAAGTCTATGTATGTGATGGGCCTTACTGCACTGTAATGCCTCAGGCCAGGCAACTCATGATTGTCCTGTATTTTCTGAGTTCAGGCATCATGGAAATTTGCAGTGAGATTTGTGTGGCTCTAAGCTTAGGCATTCCCTTGAAAATAGCTTCCTGGAATTTAAGGTTTTAAGTTCATTCAAAGCCCCATTTGGACACTGAAATAAACACTCTGGACGACATCTCAAGTGCTTTGCTCAAGGTCATCTAAGAAGAGTTCAATGGAGCTTGGAAATGAGCCCAGATCTCTGCTTAACTCTAGCCATAGATCCATCCATTTTCATTCCATAGCAGCTTAATAGGGATTTGGAAAATATTCTAAAACCTTGAGAACTGAATAGATATCAAAATCCTTCTGTATGTGCTTGGAACCATCCCACAGATTTCAGTGGAGGAATATATTCTTTCTTATAACAAATTGAATTCTTAAAAACATATAGAAATCTCTCATTAAGTATGTACAGTTTTCTCATAAATATTGTAGAGATACATGCAGAGGGTTAAAAGCAACAGCTCAGTGGTCTGGAATTAAATCTGTTGCAGGTATATAATTTAGTGTGACGTTAATTGGGTAGTGGGGAAGCATAAATGAGGAACACAATGCGTATACATTGGAATTTTTTGTTAAAGAAGGAACAGTGCAAATGCTAACCTCAGCAACCCAAAATCAAAGAGGGCAGGGAGGAGCGGAAGGAAGGAAAAAAAAAAAAACAACAAAAAACCCCCACAACAACACACAAAATAGAGGACAACCAAACAATTGTGTCTTATTTCTTCAGGAAGAAGTTTAAATTAGTTACAAGGGACTAAGATTTTCAGCTGAAAGAGATCATCTTAGCTCTGAAGTTGTAGGTTTACCTGATTCTAAGTTGCTGTAGCTCATCTTTATAACTGTCTATGTGCTCTCCCTATCTGGGGCAAGTAGAAGGCAACTGAACTTTGTGTGTATCAGTTGTGGTCTTCTGCTACTCACCAGCCAGGGAAGATGACTGTGGGAAAACATATGCAGACCAGTTGGTACTTACTTGAGGTGAGCGAGGGAGTCTGCACAACCAATATTCAGACAGAGAGTCCAGCCTATCATGACACTTCAAGGAACAAATAGTGACACACTACATAACAACTCACCCAGTGTGTGACTTTATTGTCAGTGTGTCTTTATTATCCAAAACTGCATAATGTGATGAAAATCTCAGCATGTGTTACAAATAAGCAATGATATAGATTGTGAACACGTAAGGTATGATTTTCATGCCATCTCAGGGGATCCCAGGCCCTCCTGTCCTTGATGGTGTGCTGTATGTTGTTCTTTGATGATGTTAGGTCAGGGTCTTTTCTTTTTCCTTTCCACACGCCTACTCCCATCAGGCATCCCTTATAGGCTATGGATGCTAACCTGAGCTACTGCATTCCATCCAGTCACAGGCTTTATCAAGATCACAAAAGACAGAAAGCCTTAATTTCATGTTTCTTCCTATTTGTTTCAATCTTCAAGCTTGCTCAATTCATTCAAAACCAATGAATTAGTTAAAATGCAAGTAACCATTTTTTTGTTACAAGATCAGTTTCTTTTTCTTAGTTTGTTGTCCATTAGATCTCTGTTCAGGCTGTTTTGCGGCCTCCCATTGGTTATACAAAGTCCATAGCAACAAATATTGTGCTACAAAAGAGCTTTGGGAAACTCTACCTGCACAGTGGAGCTTAGGTGTCTGTACAAGACTGTGTCACTGATTCATACCTGTTTTCATTTGCCATCGAATAAGATCATGTAGCAACAATCAATTACTGTAGTTTAGGCATCATGTGGTTAAGTCTTAGCATTTTGACCATGAGACTGAATCCACTGGTGATCAACATCCGTAACAGAGCTGTCTATGCTAATTCACAGTCACTGAGAGTCCAGATACACCTTACATGACTCAATGAGGCATTGCTGGTGTGCCAGGAACATCTCTCATGATATTCAGCAATCAATCAGCACTCTATTTTCCCATTCTCTGTTTCACATTCACTGGATAACCAATATTGACTTGCATTAAATATGTGATGCATAGATAAGAGTCAGCAGAGTGGGTGAGATCTTATGCGAATTGAAATGTCAACGGGAACATAGTAACTGGGGAGCACAGGCCACATGAGGACCATGAGGGACATATATGTCAGTCACCTCTTGTCTCAGGAAACCTTGTTCTAGCCACTTACATCACAAAAATTAACAAAACATACACTTCAAATGGAAAAAAAAAGTACAAAGACGTTCCCAGCATTGCACAACATCCTTATCTAGCTAATTGGATCCCTGCACCACAAGAAACCAAAAGCTACAAACTGTGGAATTTGCCACTGGAAAAGAGCAGAAGATCTTAAGAATATTGCCAGTGCCATAAGTCTCTTCTGCTCCAATTGCATGTTATTCCTGGCTTAGGATAGGGCTTGCTGTGCTGTTTGTGCTTCTCTCTCTCTCTTTCTCTCTTACTGTTTATTAAGGTGTTAGAGGTAGAATGCTCTGGTTTGCCACTGACCTGGGTGATTAAGTCATTTCACCTATCTGCTATGCCTCTGGGTTCTTTCTTGTTTGGGGTAGGGTCTTCTCTCATGCGTAATAGCTACTGCTATGGGACCTTGGTCTCTTCTAGGGATATTAAATGCTGCTGCAATACACGCATTAAGTATGCCTGCAGTTAGGGACGGGTGATCTTATACTGAAAAGTAGGAAAAGAATAAATTCAATGCCCTACCATATTAATTTGCACAGTCGCAGTTTTGGAGATTAGTCTTAAATTATTTTGAATTGCAAATCTAACTGTACTTTAATTATGATTATGACCCCTACTTTGTGGCACACAGTTCAATCTTTGCAACCATAGTCTATGGTAAATTACTATAATGGTGCTGTAGATGATGCACCATGACACAGAGCTTTGCCCTGTATCTGTAGACAAAGACGTGCATGCACATGCACATTTTGACTTGCAACAACCTCCTAATAATACAGATTTATTCTCGTTTGGTTTTGGTTTTTTTGGTTTCCCTTCTCTGTACAGATAGGGTAGCAAGGACTCAGTGACTTGCTGGAAGGAATCTGTAGAGTATGTTAATTTCTGTGGAACTTAGGCGGCCTCATAAGTCTTAGAGATTAATAAGAATCTGGGAAGTATCTATCTTCTGGTGATGCTTTCATTTGCGCAGTAATAAAGCTCGCCTTTCTTGTTTAATAAAAACAATGAGGAAACAAATGGGTGTGCAGGCATTGGAACTTTTGAGGAATTAATTCAAAAGCACGGAGGAAAGTTTTTTATCATGCTGTAAGCACCAGAAAGGTGAAAATTACTCTTCCCTGGAGCTCTTACCCTCTGTGTGCCTTATCTCTAAGTTACACCAAACTTAAGGCAAAATCCTGAGAAGGTGCTAAGTGTCTCTTGGAAAGTGCTGATCGTTATCTGGAAAAGTGATGGGCATGTTTCACTGAGACCATCAGGAGCCTGGGAGAGTTCTGCATGATTAATTTTCTTCCCTTGCCCATTGGAATGATTTCCTGGTTGAACATGCTCTCGTCATCCAAATGAAATTTCTATGGAAATTTTCAACTTCAGTGACAATTTTGTGGCTTTTTTTTTCCCTTTATTTAATTCTTTTTTGGTTTTGGAGAGATGGCAGTGATTTTCTCTGGCTGTTTCCCTTATCCTCCCCCCTAGAAGGTTCTTGTCAATTTCACTTTCAGTGCACAGACAGGCAATTGACAAAAGTAGGAGCCTTGCAGCAGGCAGGGGGCCAGGGGCTGAGCACCCAGCTCCCGCCCAGCTCCCAGCCTCTCTACAGCTCCAGCTGCCAGAGAGGCACAAGCCCAAGTTGCTTAGCATCTCCACATCTCCTGCAACTCTGGCTGCCAGAGAGCTGGAGCAGAGTGAGAACTTGTAAAAGCAGTGTTCTTACCCCTCAAAAACAGAACTTTGGAAGTTAGCACAGTTTAATTTCATTTATACATCAGGATTTAGAAAAAACTGTTTCAAAACTTTGTTTTCCCTAGATAAACATTAATGCGCTTATAATATTAAAAATGCCTTTGATTACTAAACCTACAGAGAAGAGGAACATGACACAGATCTTCATTCAATACTAGACTGTCTTTATACCTAGCAATCTATAAGTTCTGTTCTCAATTTTCATGTCTTCTAATAGATGTGTTCCTATGGCTTGTTGAAAGGACTGTGCACCTCTGACAGCTGGGGATACACACTAACAGGTAGTCCTCTGCCTGTGGCCAAGAGCTGCCCAAGTCTCTCTCCAGCCACCAAGCTCAGTTTCAGGATGACCACAGTTGCCTACAGTGGCCATGTGCAGTGCCAGCAATGAAAGGATGGTGCAGCAGTTACCTACTGAGGGTCCTGAGCCTCTCTGAAATTGCTGCAATGGCATTTGGTGGTCTCAGGAAATGCACCTATTCTAGGGTTTCTACAGGAGGAATTTCTCTTAGAGAGTTCTGATCAATCTGAACCCTACTTCGAGCAGTCCACTATTTTCACCACTTACAACCCACATAGATGGGACTGTAATATAAAGAAGGTTGTTTCTTGATTTGTGCTGCATGCAGACACTGCTGTCTTTCTGGTTCAAGGATGAACTAGACGCTTGGGTTCTGGTTCTCTCTGCGGCAGGTCATCTAATCTCCCTGTCCTTGAACTGAGATTTGTCTAACTGGCAGCAAAAATTCATGTTTATCTAGTTGTGAGTAACACCTCAACAACCTGAGAAATAAATTCATTGGGATATTATTCTTCCCTGCATCAGCTTCATCCAGCCTTGCTCTATATACCTGAAAAACACGACACCAAGTTGTCACAGATGATACCAAGATGGGTGGAAGTGTTGACCTGCCTGAAGGTTCGAAGCCTCTACAGATGTATCTGGACAGGCTGGATCAATGGGCTGAGGCCAATTGTATGAGGTTCAACAAGGCCAAGTGCCAGGTCCTGCACTTGGGTCACAACAGTCCCATGCAATGCTACAGGCTTGGGGAAGAGTGCCTGGAGAGCTGCCCAGTGAAAAAGGACCTGGGGGTGCTGGTCAGCAGCTGGCTGAACATGAGCCAGCAGTGTGCTCAGGTAGCCAAGAGGGCCAATGGCATCCTGGCTTGTGTCAGGGATAGTGTGTCCAGAAGGACTGGGGAGGTGATAGTGCCCCTGTACTCAGCACTGGTGAGGCTACACCTCAAATACTGTGTTCAGTTTTGGGCCCCTCACTTCAAGAAGGACATTGAGGAGCTGCAGCATGTCCAGAGAAGGGCAACAAAGCTGGTGAAGGGTATGGAGAACAAGTCTTATGAGGAGCAGCTGAGGGAGTTGGGGTTGTTTAGCCTGGAGGAGAGGAGGCTGAGGGGAGACCTTACCACTCTCTACAACTACCTGAAAGGAGGTTGTAGAGAGGTGGGGTTCTGTCTCTTCTCCCAAGTAATAAGTGATAGGACAAGAAGAAATGGCCTCAAGTTGTGTCAGGGGAGATTTAGATTAGATATTAGGAAAAATTTCTTCACGGAGAGAGTGGTTAGGCATTGGAGCAGACTGCCCAGGGAAGTGGTGCAATCACAGTCCCTGGAAGTATTCAAAAAGTGCGTGGATGTGGTGCTCAGGGATATGGTTTTGAGGTGGACCAGGCAGTTAGGTTAATGGTTGGACTTGATGATCTCAGAGGTCCTTTCCAACCTTAATGATTCTATGATTCTATGGTTCTATGAAAAGATTATCTGATGCCAGGACTGTCCTGTGAGTTGCTGAAGTTTGTTCTCATTTCTTTGTTTTTGCATCTGGATCCCATATTACCTGCAGTGTTTATTCTGCACATAATTACTGTGGCACCTTTAAGGATGCTCCAGTTCAGTCTGGCTGGAGAACATGCAGAAGTCTTTACACTGGTAGGAACACAGTTACAATCAGGAAGCATTGCTTTGGCTTCTGTTTTGGAGTTGATACTATGGCAGAGGTCTGGGTTAGGGAATTATGTTTGTAGCCATATTACAGCGGATCTGTTTTGGCCCTGGCTTTAACCTTCACTTAATAAAAATATGTTCTAGCCACAGGCTATGAGTTCTCATGACTAGTAAAGGTAGGGACCTTTGCAATGCAATAAAACAGGGAGGAAATATTGTGATAGATAGCACAGTTTCTGCTCTCCCCCTCCCATCTTCTTGCACCCTGAAGTGAAACCTTTATTTTAGGAAATAAACACTATGGAACTTAAATCAGTTTTTCTTTAATCAAGGCCACTTTTTAAATATTCTTAAATAAAATAGTACTTAAACTGGGTAATTTTACATGAAGTGGGAGAGAGATAGTGCAAGAACCTACAGTTTATCAGACTGAATTAGTTTTTCATGCTACAAGATGTAAACAAATCTATTTAATTAGAACACCTTGTTCTTACTGCATCCAGAGTCATTTTTTAGAAAGGCAGAGAGAAAAAAATTTTGGCAGCAAATTTCTACAGTATTACTAAAAAGATCTAAGCTGTGTGTTTCCCTCACTGAAGTGAACTTTTTTTTCTCATTGTTGTTTGAATTGGGATCTCAAAGTCAAACCCCCATCACAAAGATGATCCCTGGGCGAGGTACACATATTCCTAGAGACCAGCTTTGATTTGAAACCCTTCCTTTCTACTTGATCAGTAGAAACAACAGATGCGTAGTCATGCAGGGGGAAGCTGGTTACTGAAGCAACTTGTTTAGGTCATGCATACCAAGACCGGAACTCCACCCCCAGGTTCTCTTGCCTACACCATTGCCATGAGATCACCATGCTTGCTCACCTCTGGTGCAATCTGTCAAGGTTTCACCATTATCCCATCTGTGTAACCCAGAGACATTAATGAATGTCACTTCTTTGCTGCTATTTTCTCTCCTTTATAAAGTAAAATGAAATCTGGAGCTGCAACAGGAGGAAAAAAGTGAGGCTGTGTGCTCAAGGGCTCTATTCAACTCCATAAACTCTAAGATCACTTTTCTCTTTCCTCTCTAGTAGCCGTGCAAGGAGCCCACTTGGCTATTCAGCCTCATTAGTCACAACAGAAAGACAGCACAAGGTCCCACAGTGACAAGCTGCCACCTAAATCTAGGTAATGTGCCATGCTAAAATGCCGTATGCTGGCTTGCAGCAAGACCTCAGTTCCTTGCTAAGGTGATATTTCCATTTCTTTCTCAATTCTAGGCCTGGATTTACCACCTTTGTGGCCCATCCCTTCCTGGATTCGCATTTTAAAATGCACAGTTTCCTGCCCACAGATATCCAAAGCCTCAAATGGGCAGTAGAGGCACACAAATGGTATCTGGGGACATTATCCATAATGCCAAGCTCTAGGTCCAGTCACCACATGGAGGCTCTCAGGCCAACATTCAGGTAGGTTGAGCTGTTAAACACCAGTGTGGGTGCCTTTCCTCTCCTCTGTATGGAGTAACCAGTTCTGTTCTACCGGACTACTGTTAAGAGAAAGATTCCTTAACCATGTTGTGGTGGAAAGGTCTTGTGATGGGATCTGGGCAAAGAAAGGGAGAGATTCACTTCTTGAAGAACGGGAGCTCCAAAACAGTGTTCATCTGGGAGTGTCCCTGAGATGCATGAATGACAGCTGTACTCATGAATTTGGGTTATTCCTGAGACAATCTCATGTTTTCTGTGACAATCCAGCTGCCCAGTAAAGACCCCAGATGCTTCACACTGTGGCTTTAATTAGTGATGGGCAGCATTACCATTTTTCAAAAGGGCAGATGATAATTCCAAATTCAGACAAGAATTCATGAGGTGGCATTTCACCTTGGTAAAGTGCAACCAGACCAGACCAGTTAAATAACCATTTTCACTGGAACTATCCAGGGCTACAGGAAATGTCTTGTCATTGTAATCAGATCCCTCAGGTCCTTCTTGTGCCCTGTATTTTCATACAAAGCATGTGATTTTTCCCAGTCCTTCCCTCTCACATAAAGACCATTCAAACTTACCCACAATCAGAAGAGCCTGAAGAAAGGAACTGATCTGACCAAGTGTCTCTATGGGGATGCACAATGCAGTCGAGGAAGTATGTCTTCATCCCATAATGCAATCTGCATGATTTTTTCCCAGTACAGTAGACAGTCATGCTGCAGTCCAATGCCAGAAGTCTGTGGAAGTAGATTAAATAGCAGTTTAGTAATCAGGAGATTTGAGTATTGTTCCTCTCTTGGCCAGAGACCTGCTGTGCCTCCTGGACAAAATCTTTTCTCTGCATTTCTTTTTTCTCCTCCCACCTTTACTTTGCCCTGCCCATTTATATGACCAGCTCTTCAAGGCAGTCTGTTTTGTTCCATACTGATCACCAATGGACCCCAGTCTTATCTGAACTGTCTAGACACAATCATTGCCGAAATAATGATAGTCACGCTGAAAGCAAAATGCCAATATTTTTGTACCGATGTGACACCTGTTTTGTATTCCTCTGGCTTTGTCCTCCACATTAGTGATGCTTAGAGGCAAAACAAAAAGCTGATCATCTTACCACTGTTAAATGTTATTAACGACTTTTAAACAATTGTCAGTGAACTTAAGTGCTTGTGTAAGTGAGGGATTAATAGTGCCGACCTAATAAATATCTCAGATGCTGGCACACCACTTATGGGCAAACTGTCAGTGACGCCTGGCCTCAAAAGTCTCCATCTGGAGAAGCAGCCAAGCAGCACACAATGACACTCTTATCTGAGCCATCTTCCCCGCTCCCAGCCAGGACCCACAGCTCACTTTGTCAGTCCTCCAGTCTACAATCTGTAATGCAGCCCTCTCTCCTCCCCCATTCCTATCCCACTAATGTTTTTCTCCTCGTTGCCTCATACGCCTCCCAAAATATGCTGTCCACATCCTGCCTAACACCTGCCCTTTTTTTTCCTGTCTCCTCCATCAGATACATTTTCCAGGGAATACAACCACAGCACTGTTCTCGTGCATTAAGGGCAGAAGAGACTTACAGGATCAGTATGATATGGTCAAACAACACATTATGCTCAACTGCAGTCCTGGTAGAAACAGAAACCAGTGTGAGCTTATGGTGAAGTCTGGGGCCTGAACAGCACACTATATTATTAAAGTGACCCAGCATAATAAGACAATGATGTCAGTAGAAAAGTGATGCCCTTATATTGGATTCTTCCAGTTTGTGTGCCCTTTCCAAGCTCTGGAAACGTAAATAAGTGTTGGTACATCCATTTCACAGGACTCTACCTGTGAAACTTTGGTGTAGAAAGGTTGAGTTATTTTGTCCAGATTTATAAAAAAGATGCTTATGGCAGAACAGAGACGTTAATTCAGATCTTTTTGCATCTTGATCACTGGTCTTTATTTCCCCTCTCTCTGTGATTGCTAGTCTCTAAATTTTCATTCATTCCCAGGAGGTAAGATTTTTGTGAGAATAAAGCTCAATGTTTTTACTGGCTGTGTGAGGAACACGCTTAATCAGATGATTCTGAAAATGAATCCCAGGTGCCTTCCAGTGACTTATTAAATTTCCTATGGTCTTACTGCTCTTCTGAGTATTTGCCTCAGAAAAAACATTTGCTCTTCTCTCAGGTATCTCCAATCCTTGCCCCACGCTGCCCCTTCTGCTTGGACCACATCCCTGAAACCTTTTTATTGTCCCTTAACTATCTACCCATACAAACAGTGAACTCACTTCTGCATTACCCCCAAGGAAGAAAATTTCCTTTCTTATAAGCACAGCAAGAAATAAACCCCAAATCTGAACAAAACCAATGGCCCTTTCCTACTGTGATGTGCAAAATACTTTCCCGAGGCTGGTATCAGCTCCCTCCATTTAAGTGAAACTCATTTGCAGGCACTCATCTATTCATAGTGGATGGGCAGTGAGCAGAGCCAGGGCTGACTGTCACCAAGATGAATAGACAGATGGCAGGGACAAAAATGCTCACATTTGCTCCGAGCCAGGGGTGCCATTTTTAAGGTCAGGCCTTCATCTCGTGGTGGCCAAGAGGAGGCCTGTGATGATGACGATGATGACAGCGCATTTGGAATGATACTGCTATTTGTTTATCAGGGCTTTTGCACAGGAGGTACCAATTTTAGCAAACACAGGAGGAAAGCAATTGTGTTAGCCCTGCAGCAGCATCTGAGGATCTTCTTATCTGCATGGATGACTCTCTTTTTACCCACTGCACATCAGAGTTTAGATACTGAAACAAAAGCTGTTTTCTTTCCTGGGGAAACAATGAGTACTTCTTAGACATAGCTGAATTTCTTTCCATCTCTTGTTGGAAAGAACTACCTGTAACTCCATCAGAGATTTACCTGCAAGTGTGAGCCATGCATTAATCAGAATGGCTGGATCCTTCCCTGCTGCTTATTCCAGTGTCACAAGTCTCTCATGGAAGTGGATTTATTTGGAAGTTTGGCAAGCATCACTGTCCTCAGATGACTGGACTTAGTTTTCTCTGGTTAAACTGCACACATCACAAAAATGGCCTCTTCCCTCTTCTCTATTTGCAGCCCTGTGCATACTGATGCTAGGCCACTAACACATTCTTCAGGTGGTGAAAGCTGATGCATGTTCTCAAAACACAATCATTATATGTCAATTTACCTTGAATTGAGACTCTGAGTATAAACAAATTCTAAACATCTCCAGCAAGTACAAAGACCAGAACATAATTAGATTTCACTTTATCAACAACCCTAGAACAAGGCATTGGTGTTCAAGGCATTTTCCTCATTAACTGGAGACTAAAACTTGACTTGAACCAGAAAAAAAAATATTTATTTACAAGTTGGAGATATGCTTTAAATAGGAAATTAAAAGCAGATAGCTGTACAATCTTATAAGAATAAATGAGGAGGAAGGCTGATAAAAAATAGAGAAAAAAAAAATTCTTTCAGATATGTTTCTCATATGACCTCTTCAGAATGTGATTAAGAAATAAAAACAAACAAAAACCACCTTCCTTCTGGTATATGTAATGTATTTCTATTGATAAATAAAGAGTAATTTGGATTAGTGCTATGCTAGCCCATTGCAAAATGCAATTCTGTGTACATGTGTGTTCGGTTTTGAATATCAAAAGTCAAGTTCAACAATGTGATGTCAAGAAAAGGGTCCCTTTCCAGAATAGGAAGTAAATCAAGTTGCTGTGGTTCTGACGTGATTGTGGTGCTATGGCAGCATAGAATTTGAGACCGGAAAGAACCAAAAGGTTGTGTGACCTCTTACACTTTATAACACAGGGTGAAGGCGGAAAAATAAAACATACTGCCTGTACCTCATTGTCTCCATATCCATCCCAAACTTGTTTGACTGGACAGGTACCTACAGTCTCTCTCTCTGTCTCTCATGACCGAAACAGGAACTAGGAACACCAGCCTGCCCAGATAATACTTAACCTCTTGCTATTCCAGAATAATTTCTGGAGTTCTTAGGAAGTGAAACAAAAGGAAGAACACACTTGTGCCTTATGGATGTTCTGGGATTCATTTCCTCACTGTTCTGCAGACACAAAGTGTAAACAGGAGAGTGGCCTGAATCCTTCTCTGCATGCTCCATGTAAAGTAGGGAAATCCAGTTCCTTTCTTCTAGCACAAGTCTATTCCCTTTGGTTATGAGGTCCTTCTCATGAGAACTCCCTTTACCTATGCCATACTGTGTTTAGCCCAATGGGCAGATACTGATAGAAACTTAGAGTGACAGGGAGCAGGAGTACCTGCTCCCTGTTTAACCATTTGCTTCCCAAATCATTAGACGTTGCATTCCCTTCCCTTCACCCTTCCTCTCCAGTGAATGGCTTCTCAGTGATTTCCACTACAGTTCTTCTTACCTTTTTGGGCTGCATAGGGTGTCGCAACAGCTTCTCCAAGGCAGGATGAGACCCTCTGTCTGTGGGTTGCCATGACAACAGGAGGAACAACTCAAGGAGGCCATTGCCTCAGCACCGCTTGCTAAGGAAAGGATGGTGTCACCAGTGAGGTCAGCCTCACCTGACGTCTGGTGGCACCTGTCCCCATGTGCATCTTGGTTACCACCTCCTGGTGGGAAAATGTTTTTATATGGAGCATAAACCGCTTCCTGGGGAGAGCATTATTGTCTTGTTGGACAGCGTCCAGTACCAGAGGAGGCTGCAGTTTATCAATCAGCTCTGTCCTCACCACTCCACTCAAAGTGTTTGTGCCATCAGGGGGATTGATGGAGTTGGGAAAACCCCCAAAACCATATAAATTGACATTAAAGAGAGGCTGTGAAGCTCTCACAACCAAGAGTACCTTTCAGGGAGACATGCAGAGAAAACTGCTCTGTCTCTTTGGTGGATGACTTTTGTTGTGAAGCTGCACAAAGCCATTACTGAAGAAAGGCACAAATTTGCTGGAGCTTGGAGGGGGGAGGAAAGGGGAAGGAACCAACAACAATAAAAATAAGATACATGGTGCTCTCTTTTCTCTTCAGAGGTTTTTGGAGAATCTCCTGAGGACTGGAGGCAGATGCAAAGGTGTTGTGAGGAGGGGACGGTGCACAGGACTCACCTGTAAATTGACCCAGAGTAAGCACTGCAATGGATGGTATTCCTGGGGTAGTACTACACATCCCACCCTGATAAGTTCACCTGGATATCTCTTCCAAGAGTCCTTATATCACAAAGCAGTTTATTCTGTGAGGCTTAGGGCAGACAGCAAGGAGTGGGGACAGCTGGGATCTCATGGCAGCTCAGCTAGTGAGTTGCAGCATGGACTCCTGTCTGGCCTCTGAAATTATAAGCAGAGCAGAACAGGAACCAGCTCTTGCTGCAGAGATGGCTGGAGTAGCGTGGACAGAGCTGTACTGGCAGCCTAGGTTCTTGTTCAGGAAGCTTGGTATTGCTGTGGCTGATTTGCTACCTGTGTAAGAGCTTGCAGCCTGCTCAGGTGTATATACATGGGCCGGCTGCAACTACAGCAGGTGGATCTTGTGGCTTTGTACAGCACCCTGCATCACGGGCAGCCTCACATGGAAACATTCACTGTCAATAACATTGAGGTGCAGCCGTGTAGGTGAGTAAGGGGGACTGAAGGATTTTTTTTTTTTTTTTTTACCCGCTGCATAAATAGAATCAAGGAAAATATAATGTAATATAAATAAAAACAAATGGCTCAGTCAACTCATCTTTAATGCTTTGCAGTGTGACATCTATTTTGTCTAATGGAATACGACTTTCATACACCAACTGGAAATTTAACCTTGGCCAAAAGTTATGATGTACATTACAATACACTTTTATTATGTTACACTGTATTGTTGTTGTTTTTTTAATCTATTGCTAAGCCCCTAACAGTATGTCTGTGTCGATGAAACCCATCTGTCAAAAGCACAGTAGGGACATTATTATGTAAATGTAGCTGGGTCTTCTTTTTGTGCAATTGGGGGTGGGAATTTAATATACTGTCCTAATATTCCAGCCAGAGGGAAAAAATGTTTATGAAAAATCTTTTTTTTTTTAAGTAAGGAAAAAAAAAGTCTAGCTGAATTTGGCTTTTAAAAAGTCAGATCTTTCTCCTCGCCCTTCCCAGTAAGATCTTTTAGAGCTAATGACAGAGTTTCTAATAAAAAAAAAATAAAATACATGAGAGACTTTTTTAAGTGCACCAGGAGACAGATAGGTCATTAATATCAGCACTGCTATCTTTTCTATATTACACTCATATTTCAATAATCTACATTTTGGGGTTATTCTTTTTTTTAACAAGTGCCATTTTGGATTATTTCTTTATTAAGGTTTGTTATAAAATATGCACAAAGGTATGTAGATTTCTGGGAGAGGCGTGGGTGAGGAGGAGATTATTAATTACAGTTCTTAAACATCAGCCAAAATCTATGCATCTAAATTGTCTTGCCTTAGATGCATTCTGCCATTATTTGTAAAATTAAGCCATTTGTTCCTGTGCAGGAAAGGGGCTAAAATTGAAATAGCCACTGTGTGAAATGAAGTATCTACACAACCCTCCCCTGGGCAAGCTCCCAACCTGAGGAACAGGCACCAGGAGGTTTGTCACAATGTGATGCATGAAATGAAGTGTGTGTAGCTCTCTAAATCCAGATTACCAGATGATTTCCTCCCCTAAATTCCAAGGCACCATCTGTTGAAATCACGAAGGCCTCCACTATCAGGCTCTCTGAGATAGCAAAGTGTTGTCATCTCCATCTCCACAGATGGGGTGCTCAGGAGCAGAACAGCTGAGGGTGTGTTTGCACAAAAAAATTAAGGTATATTCACAGCATAAGGAAAGGCACACATGCTGGCTATATTTCCTTAGCACAGGTAATTGCAACAAGGACCACACAACACTGGAAGGTTTAGCATGGGCAACAAGTATTTATGGCCCCCTCACAGTCTGGATCATCCTTTGGATTCTGAGTCTTTCCTCCTCTTTCAGTGTGGTTTGGAGAAAGCTCCTCTTCTTTAGGAATCCTTTCTAATTTCATAGAACCATAGAATCATAGAATTGTTAAGGTTGGAAAGGACCTCTGAGATCATCAAGTCCAACCTGTTGACCTAACTGCCTGGTCCACCTCAAAACCATGTCCCTGAGCACCACATCCACACACTTTTTGAATACTTCCAGGGACTGTGATTGCACCGCTTCCCTGGGCAGTCTGCTCCAATGCCTAACCACTCTCTCCGTGAAGAAATTTTTCCTAATATCTAATCTAAATCTCCCCTGACACAACTTGAGGCCATTTCTTCTTGTCCTATCACTTATTACTTGGGAGAAGAGACAGAACCCCACCTCTCTACAACCTCCTTTCAGGTAGTTGTAGAGAGTGGTAAGGTCTCCCCTCAGCCTCCTCTTCTCCAGGCTAAACAACCCCAACTCCCTCAGCTGCTCCTCATAAGACTTGTTCTCCATACCCTTCACCAGCTTTGTTGCCCTTCTCTGGACATGCTGCAGCTCCTCAATGTCCTTCTTGAAGTGAGGGGCCCAAAACTGAACACAGTATTTGAGGTGTAGCCTCACCAGGCCTCACCTTCTTTGCAAGGGAAACCATGCAAATGGCATAGTTGGTTGAGAGAGTTTACCAAAGCATGTAGATATCATTGTAGGCCAGTACATTTCTAAGGAAGTGTCGTGGTTTAACCCCAGCTAGCAACTAAGCACCACACAGCCGCTCGCTCACTCCCCCCCGGTGGGATGGGGGTGAGAATCGGAAGGGTAAAAGGGAGAGAACTCGTGGGTTGAGATAAGAACAGTTTAATAACTGAAGTAAAATAAATGAGAACAGTTAAAGAGGTAAAGCAAAATCTGCGCACGCAAACAAAGCAAAACAAGGAATTAATTCGCTACTTCCCGTGGGCAGGCAGGTGTCCAGCCATCCCCAGGAGAGCAGGGCTCCATCACATGTAATGGTTACTTGGGAAGACAAACGCCATCACGCCAGATGTCCCCCCCTTCCTTCTTCTTCCCCCAGCTTATATACTGAGCATGACGTCATGTGGTATGGAATAACTCTTTGGCCAGTCTGGGTCAATGCCCCTGGCTGTGCTCCCTCCCAGCCCCCTGTGCACTAGGCAGAGCATGGGAAGCTGAAAAGTCCTTGAGCAGTGTAAGCGTTACTTAGCGACTATTTAGCAATACTTAGCACTACTTAGCAAAAACCAAAAAATACATTGTTCTCATCCTAAACCCAAAACACAGCCCCATACCGGCTACTAAGAAGAAAATTAACTCTATCCCAGCTGAAACCAGGACAGGAAGTAACAGCCAGCACCAATAACAGGTCTCGGCACGTTCCATAGGGCTTACAAGCAATGTGGTGCCTAATTCCAAAACTGCAACCAAAAAGGCATGACTCCACAGCATCCTTTTTGTACAAGATGTTTCCTTGTTTGATGAGAAAGTTTTTAAAGTATGTGAGGAAAAAACTTTTGTTTGGTGCATTCACATGGGCAGTGGGAAACACCATGTTTTCTTCATCCAGAGTGGACTCAAGCTACCTCAGCTATCACCGAAGACAAAAGCACCCTTATCTCCAGGGAAGCTCAGTGGAGGAAACATCCACCCCTGGACCCAGATGGATCACCGCACAAAAAAGAGTGTAAAAAACACAAGTGATTCAGTATCTGTTGTCACTTTTGGCAGAAAAGGGAAAACATTTAACTTTGGAAACTCTTCTCTTAGTCCTGGAGGTCTTGGAGGTCTTGGAAGGATCCCGTTTGCTAATACAAAGGGTTACAGGATGCCTATATGTGTTCCTAGACTTGGCCCAAAACGTCTAGGTTCTGGGGATACTAAACAGCTGAGTGTCTGTTTCACATCTAAGTCACGTTCAATAGACGTCCTCAAAGCATTTGACAAATTCTTATGCTAGAGAAAGGTTTCTTTTATCCAGAAGTTCAGAAAAGAAAGTGTTCACACAGGAATATAGTAACTAACTTTTCAATCCTCAGTCTTTTTGAAGTGATTTGAAGCAATTTCTTTTCCTTCCCCGAAGCATGCACTAGCACAGGGTAATTGGAGGTAGGTGGAATGCCTGGTGTCCGTGATGAAAATATTCTATACCTTAGGGACTGAGAAAATCATTGAGAAAAATGGAAACCCTGCTTTGTAGCCCTTGTCCCCATTTATTAAGTTATTGTGTGGGCAGGGATTTTATCTCAGTCTTTGCATATTAAGGTACACAGAAATGCCAAAATCATTATGTTTGGCCAGCTATGCCCAGGTCTCAGGTCTTGAGTGTAAGTTCAGCCTTTCTCTCATTTAAAATGTGTCATGGTGAAACAGCCTTCAGGTGAGTGACAACTTACACCTTGTTTTCCCCATGTCAACAGTGCTTGCTAGCCTGACTGTATCCAATAGTGAACATCAAGGTTCTGGTTTAGACTGATGAGCTCGTAGAATCAGAGAATGGTTTTGGTTGGAAGGGACCTTTAAAGGTCACCTAGTCCAATAAGATACCAGCAAGGTATTTCCTATGAAATAGGCTTTTAAAGCATTATCAGCCCATCCTCTGCTAGGTGGTTCTGCTGCATGTCATACTCTCTGCCAAGGGAAGGTGAAGTGTAATGTGAAATTAGGATAAACATAATGACTGGGCTTAACTGGGCAGCATACAGTGGAGACAAACAGTGACTTTTCCTCATCCATAGCTAAGTCTTGCTGCATTCAGTCAGTAACATACTCAACTTGGTCTGTATATCAACAGAGCTAATTTTCATTAGCTGATTGAGCAGACTTACAGAATCCTCCAGCTCCTACTGCTCCCAGCTCCCCGCTGAAGGAGGTGCACTGTGTACAGGTCCCATCTCAGAAGGTTCAGCTCAGAGGGCTGTCTCAAGAGAGATAACCAACTTTGTTCCGTGTCTTTCTCTCCTGCTTTCCACAGACAGTCAGGTGTTTCTTAATTTAAAGTTTAATCAAATTTTCTTTTAATATCTAAGTCCTTATGTGACATTAATATCTCTAAAGACTAAAATCCAGATCTATAGATATCTCCAAGTCTAAAAATACTTACACATTGTTAGTCCAAAAAGTTAAGTAACTATTAATTCTCCTTCAGGGCCAGGTATTAAACCAGGCTATAGAGATGCATTGTGTGAAGGAGCATGTGAAACAGTCACATGCTGCTCACAGGCATGGCACAAGGTAGAGAAGATAAAGTGTACTATTTAGTAGTGCGAAGACTCTGAATACTGGCTTGTGAATCTTTTAAAACTCCCCAGTAATCAACTGGGACCCATTTGGCAGGTGGCAGTGAAAGAAATGGCAGAGGTGGCCGGATCCCTTTAGTACTACTGAAGCTGGTAAGAAAAATAGATTATATGGTGGGTTTTGTGGGTTTGCTTTGTTGTTTGGTTTTTTTTTTTTTGTGAAAAAGTTTTACAACTTTTTAAACATAAAGATCTGAAAACTTATGATTCAGAATGTCACTTGGGTGTTTCATGAGAGCCATGGGTTTCACAGGATTTATGGGATGCTTCATGTGTTCATTCTCCTTCATTGGCTGAATTGTCTGGTTGAACTACATTTCCCATTCCATCTTAGAGCTTCTACATGCCAAGAGAGGAGATACTAAGGCAAAAGACTCTCTGAACACAGCTAACTATGGCAGACACAGTCCAAGAGAAAGATCTGTGAATTAAGATATTTGTGTTTGTTGAGATAATAGTTGGGGGAGGGAGGGGTTGTTCCAGAAAATTCTTCTTGGTGAATGAAGATTCAAGGTTTTCTTTGGAAAGAAGACTGTTTTTGTAAAATATCATATTGTAATACTCCATTAATTGATAGTTGTTGTTGCTGTTGTTGTTGTTATTATTATTATTAATATTTAGCAGTAGTAGTAGTATAATTTTTTTTTTTTTAACCATTGCCAGATAGTAACTTTACTGCTACTCCGGCATCTCAGATGGGAAATAAAATCTAAAGCCTTGCTTATGGAAGCCATTAGAGATCCAATGGTGAAAAAAATTACCCTGGTGTGCATCTGAACTTTTCAGTGGGTCATTTCTCCACCTAAGTGCCTTTTGCATACCCAGGTAAATGCCTCCCATCCACAGATCGTAGTGCAGGGCTGTCCTGAGGAGCCCAGTGATGCCTCCCCAGTGGTGATCGGCGGGGAGGTATGGTGGAGAGGTTTCATCCTACATTTGCCTCCCCGGCAGCGACTGATGGGAAGGGATGGCAGAGCAGCTTCATCCTATGGTCTGTGAAGTTTTCTGGGCTGCAAAGGGTGCCTCAGGCACTTTCATGTTTACACATGGGAGAGAAAGGATCGTGCTGTCTCGGTCTGGGGAGAGGAGACAGCTGCTCTGGTTTGGCAGAGGAGAGGTGGCAGACTGAGAGGTGGGTCAGTCTGTGGGGGAAGGAGCGCCTCTCCAGTGGTCCTGCCTTTTGGGCCTATGAAGATTTTTCTGTACCCGAGCAAGCTGCAGCAGCCAGCCACCACTGAGCAACCCAGCAGCCCCCTGTCAGAGCAGATCTTGATGAGAGCATCCACACATCTTTTTAAGCACTTCTGAGGCACATAGGCCATAAGGAGGTGGTACAGGGACAGTGTTAGAAGCAGAGATCAGCTTTCATAAGGTCAGCTGTGCTCCGTGATTGGCAGGGCGGCAGTTTCTGATCAATAACTGCAAGGGGTTATTGATTCAGCCACCAGTCTGCACTCTTAACTACTGATATTAAATGTCAGAAACTTTCAGAGTTTAAGTCATATGACTGTAATCTCTTCTTCCAGAAGCTCTGTGGTGGCAAACTCTCATCAAACTTCATGTGGCAAGGGTCTGGTCTCAGCTCGGCTGCTGTACACTGGGAATTATGTAGCTGGATTTGGTCTGTCTGCTCTGGGTTTGCTTGTGGGGACGGACATTGCAATCTGGCTCGTTGCATCTTTCTCTTGCATGTCACTCAAAAATAAAGAAGAATAAAATAGAAGAGCCCTTTTCTCCCACTAGCAAAAGCTAGAGTTCACTATCCTGTGAAATCCTTGCTTTAAGCACCTCAGAGGAATGCTGAAGTTAGGAAACAAATCTTTCCTTGGTAGCCCCAATATTAATATATGCATGTATCAACAGAGACACCCAATAGGTGTGCATTTCAATAGATAGATATTATTCTTATGTATATATTATGAACATTTGTGCAGAAAAGGAAAATATGTCACCATCATACTTTATATGGACAGGTACATGTGTGTTTGCATTAGTTAAATGCACATGAGTGCTCCACACACACCTCTATAGTCTCTAGTAACTGCTTAACTAAGTTGTATTTCTGATGCTTAGTAAAGGTTTGAATCTCTTTCCTGATCATATAATTTCTTGCCCTGTAGGACCAATACTGTGAGAAACACTGAGGATTCATGTCCTTTTTCCATTCTCCATGTCACTCTTGGCTTTCACACAATCACAGATTCATAAAATCATTTAGCTTGGAAAAGACCTTAAAGATAATTGAATGCAACAGGAAATCTAACACTGTCAAGTCCACCACTAAACCATGTCCCGAAGCACCACATCTACACAGCTTTTAAATACCTCCAGGGATGGGGACTCAACCAGTTCCCTAGGCAGCCTGTGCCAGTGCTTCATAACCCTTCTGGTGAAGAAATTTTTCCTGATATCCAAACTAAAACTGCCCTGGCACAACTTGAGGTCATTTCCTCTTGTCCTATCACTTGCTACTTGGAAGAAGAGACCGACCCCCATCTCTCTACAACCTCCTTTCAGGTAGTTGTACAGAGTGATGAGGTCTCCCTTCAGCCTCCTCTTCTCCAAACTAAACAACCCCAGCTCCCGCAGCCCCTCCTCATAAGACTTGTGCTCTAGACCCTTCACCAGCTTCATTGCCCTTCTTTGGATGTGCTCCAGCACCTCAATGTCCTTCTTGTAGTGAGGGGCCCTGTGCTGGTTTTGGCTGGGATAGAGTTAATTTTCTTTATAGCAGCTAGTATGGGGCTATGATTTGGATATGTGCTGAAAACAGTGTTGATACTACAGACATGTTTTCGTTATTGCTGAGCAGTGCTTACATAGAGTCAAGACCTTTTCTGCTTCTCACCCCACCCCACCAGCGAGTAGGTTGGGGGTGCACAAGAAGTTGTGAAGAGCCACAACTCCAACACAAGGTGGGACGTTCAGAGCTATGGCATTTGTCTTCTCAAGTAACCATTACACATGATGGAGCCCTGCTTTCCTGGAGATGGCTGAACACCAGCCTGCCAATGGGAAGTAGTGAATGAATTCCTTGCTTTGCTTTGCTTGTGCGCACGGCTTTTGCTTTCCCTATTAAACTGTCTTTATCTCAATGCATGAGTTTTCTCACTTTTACCTGTCCGATTCTTTCCCCCATCCCACAGGAGGGCAGTGAGCAAGTAGGTGTATGGTGCTTAGTTGCCAGATGGGGTTAAACCATGACAACCCTTTTTGGCTCCCAATGTGGGGCTCGAAGGGTTCAAGATAACAACAGCTTTGACGGGAATGTGCTAGATCAAATTTATAGCTGTTATGGTTGTTTAGCTATTAATTGGCAGGCTCCTGTTCTTGCCACGGGGCTTGCTTGCTTTACTGTATATTAGAGTCTAGTGCTTGTTAGTTGCTGCTTTTTGCTTTTGCTGCTTGCTGTACTGCTGTACTGCTTATCATCTTACTCTGCTGTGCCTGGGAACATTTTGATAACAGCAATGGTGATGCGCCTGGGCTGGCAGATGGCCAGGGCATCACTGTTGTATCTGTGCTGCTGTGCTGGACAGGCTGGAACTCCAGTGTGAACTCGAGTCGAAGGGACTGTGACCTGTGGATGAGTCCACATGGGAGCAGGACACCCCAAAGCATCTGTGACTGAATAAGTCCACACCAGAGATGGTACATCTTGAAGCGCCTGTGGCTGTGGTTACGTCTGTGCTGCAGCAGTTATACCTCTGAAGGGATTGTGGCCCAAGGATAAGTCCACACAGGAGAAAGTACACCTTGAAACATCTGTGGCTGTGGATAAGTCCATGCTGCAGCAGGTACCCCTTGAAGTATCAGTGGCTATGCATGAGGTCATGCTGCAGCACCTCAAAGTGTGCGGCCATGGATAAGCCCAGGACAGAGCAGGTACAACCCTGGAGGGATTGCAGCCGTGGGTAAGGCCATGGTGGCGCAGGTTTACTTCTGAAGGGACTGTGGCTGTGGGTAAGGCCATGCTGGAGCAGGCCTATCTCTGAAGGCATTGTGGCCCATGGAGAAGGCCATGCTGGAACAGGTGAACCTCAAAGTGACTGTGGCTGTGTATAAGTCTATGTCACAACAGGTATACCCCTGGAGAGACTGTGGCTCATAGATAAGGCTCCACTTGGAGCAGGTATGCTCCCTCCTAAGGGACTGCAGTCCGTGGATAAGTCCGAGGTGAATCAGGGGCAAGAGGAAGAGTTCATTGCAATGTTAAACTCTATAGCCTGATCCAAAGGGACCAGGGGTGGAGATCGTAATGGAAATACGTTTAAATTCTTGTAACCTGGCATTTAAGTTGCATGTTATAGGAATTAGTATAGTAGGAACCACCTGAACCAGTAGAGGACAACCCTTACAAGAAGCAGTGCAAGTGCAGCAGTGACCCAACCTGAGCTGGCTTTGGTGCCCAATAACTCCACACAACACACCACCTTTCCTGTCCTGAGTGACCACTGTAAGAGATGGAGCCTGAAGTCAGGGACTAAATGAACGCAATAGACATTTGTGGACATTTGTGGACATTTATGGACATTTTATAGATGTTTCACAGGAGTGGTCCATAGACTAAGGGAATGATATCTTTTTATTGTATCAAAGGATGGGAAGGGTGTTGGTGGTTAATGAGAATGTATTGGATAGTGTGGGACCTCAGCATGATGTAAATGGTATGGAATAATGGGTGGAGAATGCACTGGTTTTGGCTGGGATAGAGTTAATTTTCTTTATAGTGCTAGTATGGGGCTATGATTTGGGTATGTGCTGAAAACAGTGTTGATACTACAGACATGTTTTCGTTATTGCTGAGCAGTGCTTACACAGAGTCAAGACCTTTTCTGCTTCTCACCCCACCTCACCAGCGAGTAGGTTGGGGGTGCACAAGAAGTTGTGAGGAGCCACAGCTGGGACAGCTGACCCCAGCTGACCAAAGGAATATTCCATACCATACAACATCATGCTCAGCATATGAAGCTGGGGGAAAAAGGAGGAAGGTGGGACGTTCGGAGCTATGGTGTTTGTCTCCCCAGGTAACCGTTACACATGATGGAGCCCTGCTTTCCTGGAGATGGCTGAACACCAACTTGCCAATGGGAAGTAGTGAATGAATTTCTTGTTTTGTTTTGCTTGCGTGCATGGCTTTTGCTTTGCCTATTAAACTGTCTTTATCTCAACGCATGAGTTTTCTCACTTTTACCTTTCCGATTCTCTACCCCATCCCAACAGAGGGCAGTGAGCAAGCAGGTGTGTGGTGTTTAGTTGCCGGCTGGAGTTAAACCACAACGGGCTCAAAACTGAACACAGTACTCAAGGTGCTGTCTCACCAGTGCCCAGTACAGGGGCACTATCACCTCCCTGGTCCTGCTGGCCACACTATTCCTGATACAAGCCAGGATGCTATTGGCCTTCTTGGCCACCTGGGCACACTGCTGGCTCATGTTCAGCTGGCTGTCGACCACCACCCCCAGCTCCTTTTCTGCCAGGCAGCTCTCCAGCCACTCCTCCCCAAGCCTGCAGTGTTGCCTGGGGTTGTTGTGACCAAAGTGCAGGACCTGGCACTGAGCCTTGTTGAACCTCATACAGTTGGCCCCGGCCCATCGATCCAGCCTGTCCAGGTCCCTCTGTAGGGCCTTTCTACCCTCCAGCAGATCGACACTCCCACCCAACTTGGTGTCATCTGCAAACTTACTGAGGGTGCACTCGATCCCCTCATCCAGATCATTGATAAAGATGTTAAACAGAACTGGCCCCAATACTGAGCCCTGGGGAACACCATTTGTGACCGGCCACCAACTGGATTTAACTCCATTCACCACCACCCTTTGGGCCTGGCCATCCAGCCAGTTTTTAACCCAGCAAAGAGTATGCCCATCCAAGCCATGAGCAGCCAGTTTCTCCAGGAGAATGCTGTGGGAGACAGTGTCAAAGGCCTTACTAAAGTCCAGGTAGACAACATCCACAGCCTTTCCCTCATCCACTAAGCAGGTCACCTTGTCATAGAAGGAGATCAGGTTAGTCAAGCAGGACCTGCCTTTCATAAACCCATGCTGACTGGGCCTGATCCCCTGGTTGTCCCGTCCATGCCGTGTGATGGCACTTCAGGATGATCTGTTCCATGACCTTCCCCGGCACCGAGGTCAGACTGACAGGCCTGTAATTTCCCGGATCCTCCTTCTGGCCCTTCTTCTAAATGGGTGTCACATTTGCTAACCTCCAGTCAACTGGGACCTCACATCTGTACATGGTACCTCTGTACCATGACTGCCTTATCAAAAGGCAGAAACCCAAAAGTTCTTTCATAGCTCTTACCATTTCTAGTTGCCCTTCTCTTTCCTACTTCTATTTACTACATCATTTCTGAGCCTGGAGTAGAGAGAAGACAGAAATCTACACAGGACTCAGAACATAGGTGCACTTTTTATTGACAATGGCATAATGATGTTTTCTTCTTATTTATATTTTTTACCCCTGCTAAGCAACATGCTGATGTTCTGGTGGCACTTTCTGCTGTGTTTCCCAGATCACTGTCCTGAGAGATGACAGCCTAGCACAGTGTCTATATAATTAGGGTTTTTCTCCCCCTTTTTCATTACTTTGCATTTACCAGCATCGAGTTTAACCTGCCATTTTGTTGCCTGATCATTCAGCATCATGAGATCTGCGCTCCTGGCTGGCAGATTTATTTTTATTACCCTGACTACGTCGATGCCATCAACAGATTTTGTCCCACTGAAACAGAAAGGATCCCTGTGGGAGTCCCTTGGTCACCTCCCTCCAATAAGAAAACTAACTATTTATTCCTACACTTCACATTTACTTCTTTAAGCAGTTACTAACACAAGAACAGTCTTTCCTAATTCTTTCTGCAATACTCTAGTTTCTCTACAAACCTTTGATAAGGGACTTTTTGAAAATACAAGCGCGCTTTTATCCATATGCTTGCTGACTCTTTAAAAGCACTCTAATAAATTTTTTAAAGGATAACTATGTCCTATAAAAGTTGTGTTGCCTCTTTCACATTATATTTTATCCATGTATTTGTCTGCCAATTCTGTTCTTGATTACACTTCCTTCCAATTTGGTTGATATTGTGTCACACATGTTGGTTTGCAGTTCCCCATTTCTCAAACTGAAAAGAAATCCCTGATAAAAAGAGCTCCTGTTTAGCAAGAACTAATAATCAAATTAAAGATGACCATGAAATACTCTTGATTGCTAATAATACTGTGAATCTAGAAGGAGTTATTCCAAGTTACTGAGTGTCACTTCATTTTATTTAAAAACTTGCAGGCTATTTATAATCTGAAGAAATTATAAAAGGTAGAAGCTAAATCTTAATATCTGGCTCTCTGGATGGTGAATCAGGGTTGTTTCCCTTCATTTAGTGTCTTGAACTGGGATTTTGTCATGTCATAATTAAAGGCAAAAAAGAAGAAATGGATGATTCTTTGCTATGATCATTTTATTCTCAGAAAAAAGGATCTAAATTAAAAGCAAAACAATACACAAACAGTGATTACTTCAGTCTCCTGCATATTTCTCTATAAAGGGTTTTTGAAGGATATTACACCTTGGAGAGTCAGCTGACTCCTAAGGGAACCAAGTACTCTATTATCAAAATTAGTAGCAGACAAGTAATATTGTATCACAGGTAATTAAAATAATTTATAGATGGGCAAAATTCATTAAAGGGTTGGTGAATCTTATTTGGTATATCATGGAGAATCTAAGCAATTTATAAGTGGGCAAATGTGACTAATCTTAAATAAATCCTATGAAACCAAAGAAAGCCTTTAAGTCAGTTAATCAAAAGAAGCCAGTCAAGCAGTTGTCTTGAGACAGGCAAATCGATGCATATCAAGAACGTTAAAGCTGTATTAAATCCCATTACTTATCTTTGTTTACCAAATTTTAGCCTCAGTGTCCTCTCCAGGAATATATATTCTAAAAAAGCTGGCATTCAAAAGTAGAAGCCCTCAGCCATTTACACGACAATAGCATTTCAACATCCTAGTAAAATTGTTTAAAGAGAATTTAAATTAAGTTCTGTAAGAAAGCTTCCCAGCTGCACATCACCTCTTCTAATGTCATCTTAGTGATGTCATCACATGGTAGGAATAATGCTGAGTCACTAAATACTGCTATTTTATGTCAAGTTGTGTTGTCTTTTGTTCTCAGTCGTACTTCTTAGGCCTCCGGTTGCTGCAAACTCCCAGGAGTGAACTGGAAGAGCTGTTGGCCATACTATAAAGCTGAGTAGGAGAGCTGCCTCTTTATTTCAGAGGATTTTATAACCTTCTCTCTTACTTTAGGCAAGGAAAAATGTGCATCTCTTTCAGGCTTGGCTGGATTCAAAATTAGCCCTTCTCATCCACTCCTTAACATCTCCATGGCCTTGGAAACGTAGCTCAGGACTATGCAGTCAATTTAATGCATATGTAGTATACTTCTAACTGGCTTTTGTATGTATGTGTATCTGGTAAGAATGACTCAGAGTTCCCTTCAAGGCAAGGTTTTAACTTTTTGCATTTATTCAGGCCATTTAGTTTCATAAGGCTAAATACAAGCTGAAATTCTGTTTCAAGTCAATTGCAGTGAACTTCCCGTTTATAAAAGAGTAAAGGAACAGTCTTCCACTTCTTCAAAGAGTCTTTTTAAGAGCTGGTCTTTAAAAGGACTTTCCAAATTGAATGACCAGGAAAAAAACATTGCTGTTTTCCTTAATAACCTGTGTGTAAAAGCTTTAGCTTCTTCTTTTTTTTTTTTTTTTTTTTCCAATTTGTAAGAAAGGCTATAGCTATATCATAAGTTGCGAGCAAGAAGAATGGTTCAACTGTTCTGCTAAGTTGATCAGAACAAGTAAGAATTTGGTTACAAAACACTAAGCCTAACTGAATAAGCAGTACTGAGAACAAATGCCTAATTTTATTCAGTAGTGCAACTATGCAACACGCTTCTACTGTGTCTCAACAAGCTCTCATCAGTCTAATCTTCAGCATAGATATACCTTAATTAGTACATCCAGTGCTAAACAACAAATACATGGTCTTACTGAAGTCTTCATTCTATACTGTATACACTATATAACAGTGTATGGTCTTACATTTCAAAGGATTCCTGTTAATAACCAGTCAAACTCCACAATTATAGTTAATTTTTATTCATGAGGCCAGATAAAGCTTCTGTAAGCTTCGTAAGTAAAGATGATGCATCTAAACTTTATATTTTCCTAAATTTTTTTGCCTCCTGAAGCAGCACACTGAGCAGTGTCTCATTTCTCTATTTAAGCAAAAGAAATAAGCCTTTGAAGGCTGTTAAAGAAAGATAATGTCTATGTAAGTTTAGGTGTTTGAGGTAGCTGGACACACTCTCCCCTCAGAAAGAACCCTATGAAGATATCAACCTTTTCCTATTGACTTGCTGGAAGGTTCATCTCACTTATGTTCAGCTATATTAATTTTGCATCTCACTTGAACTGGTCAGTTAAGATGTCCCCTTTGTCAGACCGGTAGTTGCAGAAGATTGTGTTTTGGTTGGCGTCATGTTATATGCTATACATATTAAATGGCAAACATCATAAGGTATGAAAGCACCAATCTTCTTGTACTCACAACAGAGAGCCTATGAGGCTAGTTGACATTGGACTCCTTTCTTCTAAGCAGTAAAATGTGTTAAAATGAATCACATTTTTATTTTACGATGACTGTCTCAGTTGCTGCTACAGGTTAGGCTCATATCATGTACAAACTGAAATCTAATATTTACAGATAGATATCTCAGAAGAATGTTACTGTTTCATGATTATCAGGAGATCAAAACAAAAAACATCTATAAGATTAAGAGAAAACATGAGTAGCACAGAAGTAATCACCTTCTCCTCTCGAGCCTTTTTGAGCCATAAATATACATTTCTTCAAGCTCAAAAACTTAGAACACTTTTAGAAGAAAACTCATTCAGTAAGAAATTATCAGGAAGTTTTGGTTTGATTTCAACAAGAAGTTTTTTGAGAGTGTGGAATGAGAGCTGTTTATGATATATTCTGTTAACATACCCCTACGTTCCTCTTTGCTCTTTACATTTTTGAAAGTCAGGATTCTTTCTAAAGCATATTTTATAAAATCTGTTTTTGTGAGATTATGATAATGTCTATACCAGCTGGATGTCTAGTACAAGGAGTCTTGTTCTTTGAGGAGACATTCATGTTAGTTGCTTGATTCTTGACCAAATGGTTCCTAGCTTTACAACTGCATTGCATTTACAACTTTGCAATTACAGGCTTTTATAAAGTACTCTATACAAAGCACAAAAATGTAATACTTATTTCCAGTTGAAGCTCTAGTTTAAATCTACTAAAAAGATGTTAATGATTTTCTTATTGAAAGTGTTTTCTTCCATAAGTGCTATAAAATATTCAATGTTTATAAATATATTGCCAAGTATAGCTGAAGATAGTGAAAGCTAAAACATGTTCTAATTATAAAAGCTGATTTTTAGACTTCATATAATACTGGCTGTTCTATAGCCTGTGGTATTATCTCCTTTAACATGTACAGCTGATTCTTGGATGAAAGAAATAAGACCAGTGTGCACTATTTTTAATTAGTTTGAATATTTGAATAGCCTGAATATTTTAGTAAAATACACACCCAGATACTTTTAAACCTATTTTAATCATAAGAGATTTAAAACAATTACAAACCTATTGTATAAATTTCCAAGCAAACTACTAACCACCCAGAGTAAATTCTGCTAAGAATACGGTCCAATGCTATAGGTATTCAAGGATCAGCAGTGATTGCACTCTCCCTCTAGCATTCTGCTGTAGGCTTGTATATCTCAATGTCCTCTAGTACTGGTTTCAAATTCATTAGGCACAGCTGGGAAAACAGAAACACAAGGAGAGAAATGACTTGTCAAGTGGAAACCAGAGGCAAACCCAGAAATTTCCTCAAGCCTTCCCCCATGTCTTGATGACAAAGACAGATTAAACTGTTCTCATGGGGTCATGGAAGAAGTTCATGATGGGCATAGAAGTTACAGTGGAGGTCCGTAGAAACACAGAAGCAGTGGTTCAACAACACAGCTATCAGTTTCTCCAGTGCTGGGTAAGGAACTGGAAGAGTTCTTCAGGGTGGTGCACAGTAATAAAACAGTGTCTCCCAGAGTGTAAGATCTTACTTATTTAAATATCTATTAAAAAGCAATAAAAAGTTGCATTTTATGTTTCCTGACAGTTCAAAATTTTCATGCATTCCTCCTCTTAGATGGAATTAAACATATATTAAAAGTAATAGAGTACCTTGGAGATCTAAAGGTGATGATTTTGTTTCTGGGGAGAAAGAAGGACTCATGGTAGCTAGTGGGGAGGAAGAACACTAAAACTTTGTGTTTCTTTGTTTGTTTAAAAAAACCTGTCATTTCAAAAAATCAGATATATTTTTTTGACGTTTTTAGTGTCTGCCTCAAAGAAAGAGCCACCAGTGCATATGGAAACTTAAATAGATATGCCACCAATAATGATATTCCTAGAAATACCTTTTCCTCTTGTATATATGTACCTGATATTATCTGAAGAATCCGAAAATATGTTTGTGTACAGCAGCACTATAATAGGATTTTGTGAATTGTTCTTATCTAAGTGTTATATATGCATCCAGAGGGAAAACTTTACTTTAACCAGGTACATTATCAGAAAATAACAATCTGGGGCATAAACATCCCAAGTGTACACCTTTTTTATGATGTCAAACAGAGCAAACAATACACATATTTTCCCATTATTTTATGTTTGATTTTTTTCATTATTATTATTATGTTAAGCTGCCTGTGTTGGATTTGTAAATGTGCTATGACTGTTACATTATGGCATCTGCTTATCCAAACAAGTCTCTTCTGATAATGGTGCCCAACACTGCAGGCCAGGCAGTGGTGATGGGAGATGAAACAAAGGGTATGCTTCTGCCAGTGGCCATGGGTTTCACCTGCGACTGATTTACCTGAATGTAATAAGCAAGTCAGCACAGAACAGTTTTTCAAAAAGCTATTTCCAATGGGAGAGCATGAATACAATCCCCCAAATTGTCCAAAGTTAAGATCAGAGAGAATACTGAAGACTCTAAAGGCAATGGTTCCTTCTGTTAAAATTCACAGTCCTGTCAGAGCAACGCACTAGAAAGGAGGAGAAACAGGAATCAGCAATGTGAGTAGGCAAAGGTAACATTCTTTATATTTTTGCTATGTTCAGGAAATTTTTTTTTTCTCTGATTTAAACACTTCTCTGCTGCAGTGTTATGTATACATTCCCAGCTGTAGAAGACAAGCAGTCGAGATGACCTGAGCACGTTTTCATCAAAAGAAAGTTTGCAGGAGTGCAGTTGCAAAATATAGAAAAATAGATCTAACTACTAAGATGAGAGAAAGACACATTTTTTTTAAAGAATTTATGGATAAGCTATTATCATTTTCTGGTGACAATATCTGTGTTTATCCATTTTCCATCTGATCTTGGATTAGAGGCAGACTGGTTAATAGTTTACCTAAAGAACCCTTTAAAAAAGTGATTTCTGTGAGTTCCAGTAAACAGATGCTGGAACCTGCTTGATCCAGATGGTGACAGAGAAGAGAGATTGAGAGGTGTGGATGGTGAAAAGTGGAAAGAAGACCCTCAAGATCATGATAAACATTGCTTTTCATTTAACACTTGCTACAAAAACCTATGGCTTGAACCACAGCTGGCAAAGCCCTGCTGTGCTATTTCTTTTCATTAGTTGTAGGGGCAAGTTCCCCACTTTTCAAACTGAGGGTAGGATGAACCCTTCTGCAACCCCAAGGGGTAAATTTGGTGTAAGAAATAAAATAAAGATAAGATTCTCCCTGTTTGATAAAGCATCCTTTTTTCAGCTAGCTGAAGCAAGGAATACAGTAGAATAAGTAGAGACTCCATGTCACAGCTTAAAAAGTACCTATTTCACTGCATGAGTGTTTATAGTCATTTACTCTTTACGCTCATGAAAATTAACAAGTATCACTGGAAAATTCTGCAATGCAGCCTTTTCTGAATTTGTAGAAAAACACACAGCATAAAGATTTGCTTCCTGGATTGATTTTCTTTTTTTTTTTTTCTCTGCCAAAGAATACTTCTGCATATAACCACTACTACATTAAGTGCATGGACATTTGCAGTCTAATGCTACCTGGGAAATGACTTAGGCAGTGCCATCACCTATGACAGAGTAACTTCATAATAGCCTGATATTCAAAGGTGTTGAGCTGTCTTCACTTTCATTGAAGTTGATTTTTTATGGCAACCAAAATCCTTTAAAAATCAGTCCTTAGCTGCAGTAAGAGCAGTGAAGATATAAGCAACAGACTATTTACAGAAACTAAGTATTGGTAAAGTGATCACAATAATTTAAAGTCTAGCTAATGAAGCTATCAATTTTTTTCTCTACCTTTTCATTTTATTGTTTTGCTTGTTTGTTTGTTTGATTGTTTATTTGTTTTTTTTTTTTTTTCTTCTGAAATACTCTAAAAGTGAAGAATCAATTCATTAAGGCAACCTTTAATTTCTGGTCCAACTCACTGTACAACCTTAGATGCAGCCGGTGTTTCCTTCAGAGTCCACTTGGCACAGCAAGTTCCTGGTAAACTTATCACCTTATCACAGCAGTTCCCATGCTAGGAAGCATCACTTGAGAGAAGATGCTTAATATTCCTCCTCTCCCTTTGCAGTGAAACATTTGGGAAGCACCATGAAGTGGCTGCACATGGACTGTTGAACAGTAATTTGCCACCTTCGCACAATAACATGGAGCACTACACAAACACGAGGGTAGTTGGAGCCTGGTTCTCCAAGTCCCCATGATTGTTCAGTCCTGAGGCTGAGGAAGAACATGAAGGTAATTTATTACTTCTCATATTGCTTGATTTTCCCTGAAGGGGAACTTTTACTCCCACACACTGGTTTTAGGTTCCTACCACTTCTGCCTGTCCAAAAGAGGAGATAAAACTTATCATGTGGTGCTATCCAGAAATGAAATCCTTTTCATCTGATGAGATGGACTGCACTTGAACAACACTTGAAGCATGATGATAATACCTGGCATGAATCATTAGCTCTGGAGAGTAGAACCACCTTGAGAGCATCCACTGCATGTTAATAAGTCCTCTGGAGTCAGTAAAGTAGTTTGGCTACCACAGGTTTTGATTCCACGACCCACATTCATGGCATGGTAACATCGATGCCTCTGTCCATTGACTTTAGTAACGCTATTTTCCCAAGTAATTGTTATCCAAGCTGGATAAAATCTGCAGAATGTGATCAGTGGTTTGTGAAGCTACTAAGTGCTTTGCTGTGGAGTTTTAATATAGCTAAGACAAATGATGTAACAAAGATATATATTTATATTTAGAAGTGATACTGTAAATAGTTAGGATTCCATTTAATGCATTGCAAAGTTAGGTAACATGGAAAACAACCTGATAACAGGCAGGCTTTCAAATCCATTAAGTGTGTTTGAATATTGCATCCTAAATGTTCATCTCTATTACAGGATTTTATGTGACAGTACAAATATATAGGACTTAAAAAAACCTGACACTGAATAAAAAGACAGTCATAAAATAGAAGCTTACTGAGTTTCTTCTTTGGCTACTCTTTCTTCTTCCTTTTAATCTTTATTTGACACTTTATTAAAAGTCCAGAGCTCAGAATTTCAACCCCTGGTTAATCACCACTTAATCACTTGGCATACACTAAATACACATCTCTGCTGCATTGGTTTTTCCCCTATAATACTCTCCTGATGAAGCATCAGGCATTCCTGTTCATTAACATTGGCTAAATCGGTTCTTTGAGAGCTGTCCCAATAAGGCATCTATCTTGACTTTAGCATATGTCAGTTAAGCGAAGAACAGTCTGTAACAAAATCTGCTTTAAAAAGAAGTAAACTTGTTTGGGGGACAATGATTACTCCACAGTTCAGATACTGAAAAGGGCACAATTTTATTTCTGTCATGAATGAGAACACTTTTTGTTTCTAAATTCCCAGATCCTTTGATGTAAATCAGCATCTTTTTTACTTGGCATCTCTTCTGCTGCTCTGCCTTTTCCCAATCATGTTTCTAACTTAGATGTGGTCAATCCACCTTCTAAAATAATGCCAAGTATAGATGCTAAAAAAATGACACAGAAACATGGGTCACCCTTGAAACGGAAGTTACCCTAAACTGTTTTGTGAGCTCCAGAGCAAGCATACAGGAATGGGACGTGGATAACTCAGTGTCTAATCTTGCTCACAGCATCACCACATGACTAAAAGGCTAAAATTTAAGGAGCTGCTTTGTACCATGATCTGTCTGGTGACAGAGCTGGAAAAATTGGGAATCTGTGTGAGACTGTGATGTTTCAAAACTGCATAATTAAATCTTAGAGTAATTGTTCAGAGATATTTGGTGCTGGCTACAATTAATAGATGGATGTAAAGAATCATGTTTTCCCACAGCACTGCAGAAGTAGTGCTGGAACCAGTTTTCCTTCCACCTAACTTTTATTGCCTTGTCTACACAACACTTCCTCCTCCTGTGAATTACAGAATTAATCACAGCAGTGATATGCAGGCAGGGATGTATGAAATCTTTGAGCCAAATGGGTGCTTGACATAACGAGTCGTACAGCGACACCATGGAACCCGTAAACTGTGATCATCGCCTGGGCGCTGAGAGCTGCCTGAGAGTTTGGGATATTTTCTGTAAACACACACATCTTTATTTTTCCATGTGTTTTGCAAACCCGTATGGTGGAAGGATTTTCACACTTTTAGCCTGCAGACTTTTATTGAGTGTGGAAGCAGAGTTTATAAATAGGTCTTCTTATCTTTTTTCTTTTAATGTCATTTAGATCTCATTTTAGCAGAGTTTATAAACAAGCTACATTTGTTCTTTTTATCGGCTCAAGAGGACAGCTGTCTATCAAGTATTCCTGTTTACATGATCTTCTATGGTAAGCCATGCTTAGAGACCTTCTGTGGGTTATCAGTAGCTGTTATATAAATAACAGTGTATTGGATGAAGTCTGTGATATTATTTCATGTGCGTTTTCTTCCCCTGCACTGAAGTTCTCTTGTAGGCAGTGGTCCAGAACAAGATCCATTCACATCTAAAATGTCTCCCAAGTCCTCTTTGAAGGCCCTATGTTAGATCCTGGCAGGAAGTGCCCTAGGGTTGCACAGATCATATGCTGGCAATCTGTAGAGGACTGCATTTCAGCCATAATGAATTAAGTGATTTCTTTCTTCAAAAAGCAGGAGACGTTTGACAGAAAAGCTAAGAAACACATTGCCAAAGAGGGAGGTCTGTGCTGTCAAGAGGTGTCAAATTGACAGAGCTGGAGACCTAAACCTTCTGTTCCCCACCAGGGAAAAACAGATTTCAAACCACGTCACACACTAGAAGCACTGGCAGTAGAAGCATTCATGCATGTTAGCCACGATTTAGAGGCACCAGATGTAGAGACGTGAGGAGATTTTAGCTGCCTCAACTCAATTCCAGCCTCAACTTTAGAGGTCTGGAATTTAGTTCCCCAGAACTTTGTCCAAGACTGCATCATTTATTTCCATAACACTCCCCAACACTCATCCCCAGTGCTCATTAAATACAAGATTTTGGTTCCAAAGCAGTTGAAGATTCACCTTTCCTTTGCCCAAACATCCCCCAATTATACCAATGAAGAAAAGCTCTCAGCACATGTTTAACTCCATCTTTTAGAAGTAGTAAATGCTTAAATTCTTATGGGCACAGTCCAAGTTAAGCATATGTTTAACCAATGTCCTGACTCAGTTGTTGCCCTGCGTGTGGGGGCTCAATGAAAAATAAAAAAAGAAATCCTGATTGTAATCCTGACTTTGGGCCAGGATTTTATTGCAATATTTATGAATAAAGACGTGAAGGCATTTAATTATTTAAGAAACAAACTGGTTGTGGAAATTTCACAGAGATGTAAGGTCCTTGGACTTGTACAAGAGATTAACTTGGCCCACTTTCCTGTGACTAATATATACAGTACAGAAAAAGAGAAGGGTGAAGGAAAAACCATTTTCTTTCATAACAGGAACATACAATATTAAGGAAACTGAAAACTACATTTCTAAAATTGTTTCCATTTCAGAGTCCTTCTGCCTGTGGAGAATCAATATGCCAGAAGAGCATAGCCTTAAACGTTAATATTACAGAATAAAATTCGTTTTTGATGGATTGATGGGCACATTTTCTTAAGGCCAAGAAATAATGAATACAAACTTTTTTTTCTGATAGTCTATCTTTCCCCTCTCCCTGCACAGAGGACATAGAGAATAATAGGATACCACTTGCCTGTATATAGAAACATCCATTATTAAGCACCAAGAGGTTTCACTAGGACGCGTGTCCTCACCCCCGTATATCCATTTGTAACAGCAAGGGGAAATCAGAATACAAGAAAATGCTGCTGTTTGCTCTGCTGCAGCCTCAGAAACCCAGTCAATCAAGAAAAGGTTGGCTGATATGATGTTGGCTAATAATTCCCAGAGGATTTTACTCTGCCCTAACTACACAGTCCCTAAGCATGCTGAACTTAAAAGCAAATCCATGTACACCCTAATTTCAACACGCAGTTTTACATCATGTCACACTTGCTTTTCTTTCTGAATCAGCAATAACTAGCAAGTGCTTCCCTAGTAATTCTGATCTTAGATATGGACTGAGTTTGAAAAATAATCATTTAGTTATGGTCATGACATTCAGTGATTCTTTGCAGGGAGGCAGCATGGGCCCATTTTTCTGGGGCATCTCTAAATTCGTATGGCTCTAAGAGATGCTTCCAAGATCACTGTGTAAGTATTTAAGGTGAATTTCAAACTGAGTGTGTTTCACTGTCAGATACTTTTTATTCCCTTTTATACTTACAGAGGGGTAATTCTGATTCCACAGATTTCTCCTTTTCTTTCCTGCTCTCTTTCTCACTTATCAGTGATATATATGGTATCTGGAGTCAAATCCCAGTATCTTTTAGAGGGAGAAAACGCCACTGGACCCAAGTAAAAAGAGTTTGCTTTGAGGCTGATTTCCTGTTCAAAAATATTTGTACAGAGGGGCTTGGTTATGTGGAAAAACAATTGTGCTCTATTTCGGATAAGCCAAATATGCAAAAGACATGTTTGTACACTTGATCATATCCAGTTTTACTCTGTCATGCCACAGTTTATGCAGAATTTAGAGAAAATATTGACCTTTCATTGAATGTCACATTGTCACAACCCACAGTTCAGCCTAATCATATTTTTAAATGAAAAGTAGGGAAATGTATTGCCAGTCTGTCTCAGTGAAAAAATATGGAGGCTCTGTCTCAACTCCCTCCAGCATCCTTAGTTTCATACAGCCACTCTGACAGAGCCAAAATCAGTGGAAGAAAAAAAAGTAAGAAAAACCTTCTAAAATCAAAGGTGAAAGTCAGTATAAGAGTTCAGTTAGAAATCAGAATTGTACAAAGTCCAGAGCAACTTTGCCATCCCCTGAGATTCTTGGCAGCTTATCTAGCATCTCTCAGGATTGATGCTCGCAAGTACAGAGCAGAATATTGTAGTCATTGATTGTATTTTGTTATTATATTCTGAGTGCTGGCTGAGGGACTGCATTAGTACAGCAGACAATGAAACTTGACTGATCCAAAACTTATGGATGGAGTTAAAGATATCACTACAAAACTAGTTGTGTTATGTTATTGCTGAAAAGCTCCAGGCCTTTGGCAAACTCCAGTGCGCTGGCTTGTGCATACAACAGAGAAGGAACTTCCCCTAAGTCCCAAAGAGCTTACAACCTAAAGCTTCCTTAAGGAGCCTACAAGCTAAAACTTAATGCTACAGTATTACATGTTGATTTGCAATAATATCAGTATTCGCACATTGTAATATGACTTAGGGATATGTTATTGATTTTCTTTCCTAACCATCCAGTGATCAACATTTCTACTAAGGCTCCTCCATCTTCCATATGTTGTATGGCAAGTCATTGTGCCTCTACAGAACTGATCCTTTCTTATTTCTTTTTTAGGTTATTGCAGCCCCCAGACTGTGCCAGGTGCTTCCCAAAGAACAAAGCTTAGGAAATAGCTTTGAGATCTATATAAAAGCTCATTATCATTATATTTTTTTCATTCTTCTTTATATTGAACTGTGTCTTTCAACTAGTGTAAATCAGCAGAGTTAGCAACTTACACCAAAAACTGGTCCTTTGTTAAACTTTTCAAGCTTTCTTTTCTCCCTGTTTTGAGTGGAGGGGGATAGAGGTTCAATGGCTGGTTGGTTAATGAAATTCTCTTCATTCTTGTTTCTTTTCTTCTTTTTTCCTCAAGAAGAAACAGATGTCTTTGTAGCTAAAAATATAGTGTAACACACCTCTGGTCAAAGTTTTCTGAAACATATTTGTTCTTATTTATTTTTCTGTACAACCATAAAGATCCCAAATACTTTACAGGAATCATAACTGACTTACACCTGGAAAAAGAGAATGAAATTTAACTGGATGTCTTTGTAGGTCTTTCTATTTCTATCTATTTTGACTTTGAAGTTTGAAAACCCAAAACTAAAATCTCTTCTGCTTTCCATGAGCTCCTTCCTTTGGGCCCTTTGTTCCCAGATCTTTTAGCTAAATCACTATTTATGTTCATGAAAGAATAATTTTTGCTTTCAATTTGTCTTAGACCAAACAGTTTATCTATTGTTAGCAATTGCTCATCTTCCACGCTGCTCATCATCCATTTCCTGCACCCCATAGGCCCATCACACACTGAAATGCAGGTAAGCATCAAGCGGAGTTTCCTATGACCTTGAAAATGAATTGAAAAGTAAATGATTACCTTTTTTCTTTCTTACCGACAAATGCATAGGACCAGAGTACATCTTAATAAAAAAGTTTTTTCAGCCAAGTACATTCCCACAGTTAGACAGCTAGCTTGGATGGAGTTAAAGCAGTAGAGAAGTCTCTGCTTTGGAAACCCCAAGATCTCATATATTCATATGTAGAGTTATTTATTTATTTACTTATTACTATACTTCTAAGAATCTTTCCATGCACATAAATTTCTTATGATGGGAAATGTTAATCTTATGTTTAAAGAAAAGGGCTAGAAATCATTTCATCTAGCTTCTGCAACAAGGATTTATACTATGACCTTTAATATATCACTTCTTGATGGCTCAGTTTCCCCATCTGTGAGATTTTAATTAATAATGACCCTTAATAACACTTGTAGTTCAGAGCAAGGTGGTGAAAGTGAGGGCCCAGTCCTGACCACTATAACTTCAGCAGGTAGCACTTACTCCTGAGAGTAATTTTATCAACCTCAGTAGAATTACTCAGATGAGAAGTTCACATGATTAAGGATGACTTGTTTAATATCTGTAAAGTTTTTCAATTTTTAAAGTTTAAGGTGTCATTTAAGTGAAAATTGTTTTTTTCTTTATGAAGGTCTCATTTTAGCCCAAACTGCTTCTTGCTAAACCAAATAATTAAGCACTCCCTATGAGGATGGGAGAGCTGTGAAAGTTTGATGCCATTTGGCTATGGTTTAGGCATTTTTTTTATTTGGAGGTGGGGTGAGGAAGGACTTGTTGTATACATGTCATTTTTGCCAGCATGGGTTTACAGCTTCAGGCAAAGATTCAAGTTGACTGATGACATTCTCAGCTAAGGTGGATAGCAAAAGTGCCTCCAAAATCTAGCTCCTATACAGTCAGATACATACAATATGACTCATGCTTTATTGTAGTGGTGTGCAATAATGTTACAAGGGCTATGGCGTTGTCCCAGACAAAGGATGCACTCCAAATGAATTTCTTAGTGAGTGCAAAACACCATTATGGTGAAAATGAAAACGTCTGAGAAACATCGAGTTTGAGCAGAAGGGCGTGCGGGAAGGGCACTGAACATCAACCAGGGAGCAGTGGTCTGCACTCAGCAAAAAGCCACGGCCTCTTTAAGCTCTACAGCCACCACGACAGATGCAGCTGCCCAGACAGAGCTCAGGTGGGTACATGATGCCACCCAGGTGTCAGGCTGCAGGGTGTGCCCCGCTCGTATGCCAGTACCAGATGGCAGCACTGAGCACACCTGTGGGAGATGTGGACAGGTAGAGGGGCTCCTCTGCTTAGTGACAGAGCTCCGGGAGCAGGTGAGTAAGTTGAGGAGTATTCAGGGAGTGCTAGAGAGAGATAGATTACTGGAATGGCACCCTACCTTCCCTGAGACAGGCCCAGTAGGCAGACAGGACTCATGATGCAGAAGATTCCCTATCCTCTCTCTGCCTGGCTGAACACAGTGAATTAAGGGATAGGGGGCAGTGGCAACAAGTTCCTGCCCAGCACAGCAGGTGCATCTCCTCTGTGACTACCCCACCTTTAGGTGCCATTGCAAAACCGGTATGAAGCTCTGCGAGTGGAACCAAACAATGACGGGGACGATGGTATATCCAGCTTGGAGGTTTCACCAAGGTTAAGTCGGCCTATGCCCTGCATCAAAACAGCTTCTACAAAGAAAAAAAGATGGGTCATTGTCATGGGACGCTCTCTCCTGAGGGGAACAGAAGGCCCAATATGGAGACTGGACCTGCTTCTTAGGGAAGCCTGCTGCCTCCCTGGGGCCCGGGTTAAAGACGTGAATAGAAAGCTTCCTACCCTGGTACAGCCCTCAGAGTACTATCCATTGTTTTTTCAGGCACCGATGAAGTTGCAACTAGAAGTCCAAGGGCAATCAAGAGAAACTTCAGGGCCTTGGGACGACTGGTTAAGGGATCAGGAGCACAAGTACCATTCTCCTCTATTTTTCCAATTGCAGGGAATGATGAGGGAAGATGCAGGAAAAGTCAGCAGATCAATACGTGGCTCTGAGCCTGGTTTCTCTAGCAAGATTTCAGGGTTTTTGATCACGGGTCAGTTTACATGACACCAGACCTGCTGGCAACAGACGGGGTACACCTCTCTCAAAGGGAGAAAAGGATCCTAGCACAGGAGTTAGCAGGACTGACTGAAAGAGCTTTAAACTAGATTGGAAGGGGGAAAGGGATAAAACCAGGCTCACTAGAGATAAGCCTGGGGGCAGCACACCAATATTTGAAGGATGGTGTGTTAGCGAGGTCCTTCGATCTGCCATCTCAGTGCAGGTAGGGGATGGAGACCCATGCAGCAGCAAAGACACAAGGGTTATGGATGTGTTAGAAACCAGAGAAGTGCCTGAGAATGGTCACGTAGGAACTAGGGCTTCTCCCCCCAGAAAGGTGGCAGGAGCAATAGCCCAACTGAAGTGCATCTACACCAATGCATGCAGCATGGGCAACGAACAGAAGGAGCTGGAAGCCATTGTGCAGCAGGGAAACTGTGACACAGTTGCCATCACAGAAACATGGTGGGATGACTCGCACAACTGGAGTGCTGCAATGGATGTCTACAAGCTCTTCAGAAGGGATAGGCAAGGAAGAAAAGGTGGTGAGATAGCTTTGTACATTAGGGAGCATTTTGATTGTCTAGAACTTAATGACGGTGATGATAGGATTGAGTGTTTATGGGGGAGAATCAGGAGGAAGGCCAACAAGGCAGATATCCTGGTGTGAGTCTGTTATAGACCACCCAACCAGGATGAAGAAGCAGATGAAATATCCTACAAGCAGCAGGGTGAAGTCTCACAATCACTAGGCCTTGTTCTCGTGGGGGACTCAACTTACCAGATGCCTTCTGGAAATACAGTACAGTGGAGAGAAAACAGTCTAGGAGGTTTCTGGAGTGTGGAAGATAGCTTCCTGACACAGCTGGTGAGGGAGCCAACTAGGGAAGGTGCTGCACTGGACCTGTTGTTTGCAAACAGAGAAGGACCTGTGGGTGATGTGACAGCTGAAGGCCATCTTGGGCATAGCAATCATGAAATGTTAGAATTTTTGATTCTTGGAGAAGTAAGGAGGTGGGTCAGCAGAACTGCTGCCTTGGACTTTTGGAGGGCAGACTCTGGCCTGTTCAGGAGCCTGGTTGACAGAGGCCCTTGGGAGCCAGTCCTGAAGGGAAAAGGAGTCCAGGAAGAATGGATATTCCTCAAGAAGGCTATCTTAAAGGCGCAGGAGCAGGCCATCCTCATGTGCTGAAAGATGAGCCAGCCAGGGAGAAGACCAATCTGGCTGAAGTTTCAGCTTTGGCTGAAACTCACGAATAAAAGGATAGTTTACAACCTTTGGAAGAAGGGGCAGGCAACTCAGGAGGACTACAAGGATGTCATGAGGTTATGCAGAGAAAAGATTAGAAGTGCCAAAGCTCAAGTGGAACTTAAACTGGCTACTGCCGTAAAAGACAACAAAACATATTTCTATAAAAAGGAGAGCTAAGGAGAATCTCCATACTTTATTGGATGCGGGGTAAACATAGTGACAGAGGACAAGGAAAAGGCTGAGGTATTTAGTGCCTCCTTTGCCCCAGTCTTTAATAGTCAGACCAGTTGTTCTCAGGGTACCCAGCCCCCTGAGCTGGAAGACAGGGATGGGGAGCAGAATGAAGCCTCCATAATCCAAGGGGAAATGGTTAGCAACCTGCTACACCACATAGACACACACAAGTCTATGGGGCCAGATGAGATCCATCCAAGGGTACTGAGGGAGCTGACAGAGGGGCTCTCCGAGCCATTTTCCATCATCTATCAGCAATCCTGGCTAACCAGGGAAGTCCTAGGTGACTGGAGGTTAGCAAATGTGACACCCATCTAGAAGAAGGGCCAGAAGGAGGATCTGGGAAATTACAGGCCTGTCAGTCTGACCTCGGTGCCGGGGAAGGTCATGGAGCAGATCATCCTGAAGTGCCATCACACGGCATGGACGGGACAACCAGGGGATCAGGCCCAGTCAGCATGGGTTTATGAAAGGCAGGTCCTGCTTGACTAACCTGATCTCCTTCTATGACAAGGTGACCTGCTTAGTGGATGAGGGAAAGGCTGTGGATGTTGTCTACCTGGACTTTAGTAAGGCCTTTGACACTGTCTCCCACAGCATTCTCCTGGAGAAACTGGCTGCTCATGGCTTGGATGGGCATACTCTTTGCTGGGTTAAAAACTGGCTGGATGGCCAGGCCCAAAGGGTGGTGGTGAATGGAGTTAAATCCAGTTGGTGGCCGGTCACAAATGGTGTTCCCCAGGGCTCAGTATTGGGGCCAGTTCTGTTTAACATCTTTATCAATGATCTGGATGAGGGGATCGAGTGCACCCTCAGTAAGTTTGCAGATGACACCAAGTTGGGTGGGAGTGTCGATCTGCTGGAGGGTAGAAAGGCCCTACAGAGGGACCTGGACAGGCTGGATCGATGGGCCGGGGCCAACTGTATGAGGTTCAACAAGGCTCAGTGCCAGGTCCTGCACTTTGGTCACTACAACCCCAGGCAACACTGCAGGCTTGGGGAGGAGTGGCTGGAGAGCTGCCTGGCTGAAAAGGAGCTGGGGGTGGTGGTCGACAGCCAGCTGAACATGAGCCAGCAGTGTGCCCAGGTGGCCAAGAAGGCCAATAGCATCCTGGTTTGTATCAGGAATAGTGTGGCCAGCAGGACCAGGGAGGTGATGGTGCCCCTGTACTGGGCACTGGTGAGGGTGCACCTTGAGTACTGTGTTCAGCCTTGGGCCCCTCACTTCAAGAAGGACATTGAGGTGCTTGAGCGTGTCCCAAGAAGGGCAACGAAGCTGGTGAAGGGTCTAGAGCACAAGTCTTATGAGGAGCAGCTGAGGGAGGTGGGGTTGTTTAGTTTGGAGAAGACGAGGCTGAGGGGAGACCTCATCGCTCTGTACAACTACCTGAAAGGAGGTTGTAGTGAGGTGGGGGTCGGTCTCTTCTGCCAATTATAACAAGCTATAGGACAAGAGGAAATGGCCTCAAGTTGTCTCAGGGGAGATTTAGATTAGATATTAGGAAAAATTTCTTCACCAAAAGGGTAGTCATGCACTGGCACAGGCTGCCCAGGGAAGTGGTTGATTCCCCATCCCTGGAGGTATTTAAAAGACAGGTAGATGTGGTGCTTAGGGACATGGTTTAGTGGTGGACTGGGCAGCAGTAGGTTAAAGGTTGGACTTGATGATCTTAAAGGTCTTTTCCAACCTAAATGATTCTATGATTCCTAGAATCTCATGGCTGTTTTCAGGACTTCAGAAGATCTCTCTTTTCATACCAGGAACCCAAGACATTTTTCTTTGGCATCTGAAAAATTACACACCTCAGAAATTGTGACACACACTTCTGTTTTGAAAAATGCATGTTTAACTGCTTTATCAAAATGCACAGCAGAAGAATTTTGATGTAGGTTTCTCCCACAGCTTCAGGAAAACTCTTGTGGATAGCTCTACAGGCAATTCAGAGAAAACTGTGCCACACACACAAATCTGTTTTTCTCTATCTTTGCATAGATACTGAAAGCTATATTAGGTGCAATGCAGTGAGGATCCAAGCTATGAGTTTCTCTACTACTTTTGTTTGATAAGCCCACAATGCTTATTGTGTTCATAAAATTATCTAGAACTTCCCTAATTATTATTTTGTAGTATTTGATCCATTATTTCAGTGTAGTTTTCAGCTGGGCCTAGGAAGTGGTAACTACCATGATCATTCTTTTTCTTTTTTCTTTTCAAAAATCAATATTATACTCGTTTTTCTACCTTTCTGTTACCTCCACAGATTTTCAATTACTTTTCCAAAGTATTTTTCTTGGATAAAATTAGAGCAATTACTGCTGATCTTGACAAGTAATGACACATGCCCTATGAACTAGTGGTTCTTTTTGTGCTCTGAAAGCAGTCCTTCATGAAGCAACTGTGTTTATTTGTTCTTTTAATACTTCTTTCTCCAGGAAATAGTGAACTTAACTACCATGCCTTTTGATACACCAGAAACCTCTTCTTCTGCTGAGCTTTCAGTGTGGCTTTCTATCAGATTGTGCTCATTACTATTAGATTATGCTACTAGATTTTTTTAGTTCCACAAAATTTGTTTTCCTAGAATTCTTTACCCACCAAAGTTTTTAATCACTTAACTTAAATCATATAAACACTAGAAGTAGTAATACTATCTCACAGACTTTGTATTATACACATATGTAGATGCTTTCTGAAGTTGAACTTGGTATCTTTGCCATGTTGCAATCAGTTAACCCAATATATACCATCGTAAAATCATGTAACAGCTCTTACTCTTTTTTTCACCATGATCTGTCTGGTCCATGGTGATGGGGCTAGGCTGAGCTCATGAATGGGGGGAAGGATCAGGCTCACAGTGAGTAGTGAGTGTCAAACACAGCCCCAGGATGGATGGGCAGGACCCTGGGAACAGGATGGGATGTCAGCCCATGGGCTGAGATGCTGTGGTACAAGAACTATTTGCACATTGAATCACCATGAACAAAAAGAATTTCATGCCTCTAGAACAGGCAAAGTCACATTATTTCCTTTCTGTATTTTCAGGCAAAAATGAAGCTTTCATTTTTTTAAAAAACTTGTTCAGTAATTTCAAACAAGTTAAGAGATATGAAAACAAAACCAATTGGTCTTTTGTTTCTCTCCAAAGTTTTGGTTTTGTTTTTTTTTTTCAATGAGGAAAAGAAAAATCTTTTTGGGTCTACAGCCAAGTGAAAAATCAATTAGTTACACAGGTCTGTCTATTTGTTAGGATTAGCTATCAAACAATGCATTCATTTTTGTAGTTATTTTTTCCCCATGCTAGGACATACCAAGGACTACAATACCATTGGATTTTTGTTTACACCTCTCCACTCAAGGTAGCATTTTTAGCACAATTCTTCAAGATACATACAAAAAGAAAAAAAGGAGAAGCAAGTCCGTCTATATTTAAAGAATATATGTATAACTTTGGGGAAAAAAAAAAGTGATTTGAAGATAATCCTAAAAAATCCAGGACTCAGAGTACTTTTTACAAAGTGAAACTCCATTTGACCACCTCATTTAGTGGAATTCTGTTTGGTCACTATCAAATTCAACTGATCACACCTAAGCTGGACTCGATTTTTTTTTTTCCCTGACAAGAAGCTAATTAGAGGGCAAGAAATATCGTATTGTTTCCAGACAGGGCTTGGCTACACATTATGTATGATCTTTGTCTGTCCTTTTTTTTCCCTAACAGCTAAAAATTCCTTCTCAAAACCCATTTTTTTCCAGGACATTTCTCAGCTGCAGACTGTTAAGCATTTTAGTGTCAATGCATTCAAGTAAGCACTAAACAAGGAATTAGTCCTAGTTACATACATGTGTTTGATAGGTGAAGAAGTAATAACACATGACTAAACCACCAGCTGCTATGAAGTAGTCCAGCTCTACTGAGTCCAGCACAAGAGTTTCTGCTTATAACAGAGCAGGCTCCAATGCAAAATCTTCTCTGCTGGGAGACATTCAAGAAAAGAAACTGCAGAAAAAAAATGCATATTTTTTTTCTGAGTCAAATCCAGTTGGTGGCTGGTCACGAGTGGTGTTCCCCAGGGCTCAGTACTGGGGCCACTTCTCTTTAATATCTTTATCGATGATCTGGATGAGGGGATCGAGTGCACCCTCAGTAAGTTTGCAGATGACACCAAGTTGGGTGGAAGTGTCGATCTGCTGGAGGGTAGAAAGGCCCTACAGAGGGACCTGGACAGGCTGGATCGATGGGCCGGGGCCAACTGTATGAGGTTCAACAAGGCTCAGTGCCGGGTCCTGCACTTTGGTCACAACAACCCCAGGCAACACTACAGGCTTGGGGAGGAGTGGCTGGAGAGCTGCCTGGCTGAAAAGGAGCTGGGGGTGGTGGTCGACAGCCAGCTGAACATGAGCCAGCAGTGTGCCCAGGTGGCCAAGAAGGCCAATAGCATCCTGGCTTATATCAGGAATAGTGTGGCCAGCAGGACCAGGGAGGTGATGGTGCCCCTGTACTGGGCACTGACGAGGCCGCATCTCAAATCCTGTGTCCAGTTTTGGGCCCCTCACTTCAAGAAGGACATTGAGGTGCTGGAGCATGTCCAAAGAAGGGCAACAAGGTTGGTGAAGGGTCTAGAGAATAAGTCTTATGAGGAGGGGCTGAGGGAGGTGGGGTTGTTTAGTTTGGAGAAGAGGAAGCTGAGGAGACACCTTATTGCTCTGTACAACTACCTGAAAGGAGGTTGTAGTGAGGTGGGGGTCGGTCTCTTCTCCCCAGTAACAAGTGATAGGACGAGAGGAAATGGCCTCAAGCTGCGCCAGGGAAAGTTTAGGTTGGATATTAGGAAAAATTTCTTCACTGAAAGAGTAGTCAGGCATCGGCACAGGCTGCCCAGGGAAGTGGTTGAGTCTCCATCCCTGGAGGTATTTAAAAGACAGGTAGATGTGGTGCTTGAGGACATGGTTTAGTGGTGGACTTGGTAGTGATAGGTTAACGGTTGGACTTGATGATCTTAAGGGTCTTTTCCAACCTTAACAATTCTATGATTCTATGACTCTATGATTCTATATTCAAGAGTAGTCTAAGGAAGGCAGCTTACAGGTTGACGATCAGATAAAAACCACATCATCTCACTGCTGCCACCTGAGCTGTTCACTTTGGAAAAATAACAACTGATGCACAGGTAAGTTGCCAAGGAAGACAGGGAAGCACAGCTTCTTATGAACACTGCCTCGGACTAGTTGATATTCATCAGCAAAGGTCAAAGCCTTAAACAGAAAGCATATTTCAGGAAATTGTATGGAATACCAAGAATCAGAATAGCCCAGAAGTGTTGAACTTGGAATTCAAGGGTCAAGGTTTCTAACAGCTGAAATTTCGCATGTGACGGGATGTTCAGGTGTTAGATTGTTTTCTAATTGCTCTAAATCCTAAGATGTTTCTTCTCTGAAAAGCATGATTAGTAATTACTAGGAATCCAATGTATTATTAGTTTATTTAATGCTGATGGACTGAATTGTGTGATGGGAAAAGACAGCCAAGTAGCAGTGACCGGCAAGAATAAACCAGCTTCCCTGAATAGGGATAGGAAGTATTTCACTCAAGGAAATGGCAGTGAAACCCGTCCTAATAAATAACTGAGTTGACTTAAGCACTTATAATGCCAGTGTCTGTGATAAGCAATGGAAACATTAATATAAAATGCTTCACCATAAACAAGTACAGTAGAGTTCAGAATGATATATTGCAGCACAGCTATCCCTAGCATGGTATGCTTTTAAAGTGATGTTTATAATCATTATTATTTTGGTAACAATAGGGGGAAAAAAGAACAGAACAGCAAAAATTGTTATCTGCTAAAGAGGAACTGCAATAGCAAAGTTTTGTGATAAGAACCTACATAAGAATTTAGCCACAATGAAAGAACAACTGTGCTCAGATACAAATGCAGTAACTAAGAATATGGTTGTAGCTTGTTCATTTCTAATTCTAGCTGTATGTTACAGTCAGATGGTGAAAGCAGTCATTTCATGAAATAACTGAAATTTTCAGGCATTTTGTGAAATGACCGGCATTATGGCTGTTCTATTACACTCTTTGACTGTTTCACTCCATCATTAAGTTAAATGACTGGTGTTATTGTGAGAGTCACATTGGTGTGATTTTTATCACTTACGTTTAGGCATCTGAACTTAGACGTACAGGTCAGTTTAGGCTCTCATAGTCATTGAAGGAAAGGTGGCATGTCCAGGTGGCAATCCAGATGATCTACCTTAGCTACCTGTTTTTGGATGAGATGAACCATCCTTTGGATATACTGATCTCTCTTTCCCTTAATTATAAAAGGAGCCTAAGGTGATAGGTTCTGATAAAGTTGCTTACCCATTGATTAATCCTCATGACTCCTATTTACTATGTTGCTTAGCACTATGGATGCTCACAACTGGTGCTATAAGTATTTCTATTATTCCACACTCTTGGAGACAGCCACCCTCTGCTCTTTGGGCTCTTTGCCACAGGACACCTAAATGCATTGGAGACATTTGCTCTCTCCTTTTAGCTTACATTTCCCTTTCCCAGTGTGCTATGTAGCCAACAGGGTAGAATTAGTATTACATTCATTTTTTTGTTTTGATCAGAACTAATAACTTGACACATCTTTCTTTACCCAGTCTGGGATATTTATTAAACCTCTCCACAGTCAGGGTTTTCCTAAAATCCCTAGACTTAAAAATTTGCCCCTGTTGTGACAGTCAAATTCTAGTGACGGATGAGCATGTTAAATGCCTTTATTGCCTTGAAGAAATTCTGTCTCATATTACTAGTAAATGCAGCAGTTTTTGGTCCTTCCCCTTCCAGGCCAGAAAAGACTAAGAGCCTGTCTTTATAACTGCCTCCCTGGGAAGTAAAAAGTTCTATCTTCAGACAGCCATGATAAAGTGGTATCATTCACAGGGAAGACAATATTAGTTGAAGTATGGATGTGGTGAACATCCATGAAGCTATAGAACAGGTTCACTCTTTCCTAACGAGAATCTGAGAGGTGCCAAGGGATTCTGCACATCAGATTAGGAAAGTCCAATACGGTTCTGATAGAACTGAGAGGCTGGAAACTACATCTCAAAAAAAGTTCCCTGGCTGTGAGTACATACGATAGCAGTGGAAGTGCAGTTGTGGATTTTTCTGGGTCCTAGAAGGAAGGCAAAGCAGGCATCTGCAACACAAAGGAGAGCCTATATCTTATCATATCCCCTGAAACTGTTAAAAAAACCTGCCCTCGTACCAGGGAAAAGCATCATTTAAATCGATAGGGTTGAAGTTCTGCATGGGGTCGAAGATCACCTGCCAGTCTTAGTCTTTCAGTCTTTCTAGGCTGTGATATATGAATAGGGTAAATATTAGTTCCTACTGCAACTGCATATAAAACCCAGAGCACATCAGAAGGCATTGACCTTCACATCTGTTCACACAACTGGGTGCTCTGAATTTCTTAGGAACAAACTTTCCAGTATGTACTCCTGTCTGTTCTTTTGGCTCTGGGATATTACACAGAACTGTTGAGAAGATAAGCAGGACTCAGTTGTTGAGATCTATTGCCATTCCTGTATAAAACCTTGCCACAAACTCATACTCCAGAGGGGAGTGGGGAAGAGTTGTGATGACATATTGAGAGCCCAAGTGAGACTATTAGGGCATTTCACAACTTCTTAATGGAAACTCTGGACTCCGAGACCTAGCGAATACTAGTCACTGAGTGGCAATATTTCCCATTCACCTTACTTCACACTCTCTTTTGCAAGCTTCAGGTTGTTACCATGAATACATGCAGATTTCCCAGAACGTTTTTGAACAACTGGAATATATATCCATGTAAATAAATGTTATACGAGCAGCAGAGCTTAGCACCCAAATAGTCCCACTGAACACACTGTCCACTAAAAGGTGCAGAAACAATTCAAAGTCACCTGACAGAAGTCACATAATTCTGAGGCAAAACACAGTCCCTTTGTGTTCTTTCCTGGTCTGCTCCCATAAATCCCCAGAGGTTCCCCTTTTCCATAATCAAAGAAATGTAAAAAGAAATTTCCTTCTGATTTGGGTCATTTTTTCTTTTACAGTCTGCCTTGAGAGATAAATGATCAGCTGAAATATCCTTTACAGACTGCATGGCTATGAAGCAGTAGAGAAACTTGCCCTGAACTCCTGCAAAACTAGACATTAGAGAGAAGCTAAATTGCTGGAAAGGAAATAGGAATGTGATCCCAGACAAAAAACACCAATTCTCTTCCTGGGCTTGCTCCTAAGGAGGTAAGAAACATTAGTTATTTGGGCTTGGTTTTGTTGTTGGTTTTGTTTTCAGATGTCATCCGGAATTAATTTCAAAAAATATTTGCCTTGTAAGTCTTTTTTTTTTTTTCCCACTTGAATTTTCTAGGATTTTTTAAAGGCTCAACTAGGTTATTTACAAATTATCTCATTTAAGGATTAAACTGTAAATCGCATAGATTGTTTTTTTATTTATTTAATGTAATATTTAAAATCTTCCTGAGACATTTGGGTTTTTTGTTTGGTTTGGGGTTTGTTTTAAATGAAAAATCATTTCATTATTTATTTTTTATTTAATGTTATTTATTTGACTATTGCTTTAATTTTATTCTGATATGGACACAATTTAACCATATGGGTTTTATGGTTATTTTTATGGTTTTCAGTAGAACATCTAGAACTAGGCCTTTGAGTCAGTACCTGTGAGGCCAGATAACCTTATTTCTGAACTCCAGCTTCCCAAATTTAAGATCAGAGAATCATAGAGTAATCTCAGTTGTGAGGGACATCTGAAGGGTCAGCATGGCTCAAAGCTGAGCCAATTTAAAAGTTATATCATCTGACTTAGGCCCTTGTTCAGTTAAGTTTTGAGTATCTCCAGGAATGGAGATTTTACCTCCTGTCTGGGCCTCTGCTTTAATGTTTGACCACCCTGATTGTGAGAGGGTTTTTTTCCTAATTTCTAATTGAAATTTCACTTTCTGTAGCCTGTGTCCATTGCCTCTTGTCCTTTCTGTGTCTACCTCTAAGAAGAGTCTGGCTGCCCCATCTCTTTAACTACCTAATATGTATTTAATGACATTTACTTATTCTTTTCTTAAGACTGAATAAACCAAACTATCTCAGTTTCTCCTTGTATGTCTTATGCTGTGGGCACCCATAGGTCTTGGTAGCTCTCTGCTGGACAAACCTGAGTTTTTCAATATCTTTCTCATACAGGGGAGATGCAGTACTCCAGATTTGGTTTCATTAATGTTGAATGGAATATAATAATCACTTCCCTCAACCTTCTGCCAATGCATTTGCTAATGTAGCCCAGTATGTGTTTAGCCATCACCTCCGCAAGGGTGCATTGCTGGCTCATGTTCAGCTTAGTGTCTACCCCTTTTCTGCAAAGATGTTCCCCAAGAAGTCAGTGCCTAGCTGGTGGGATAATGCAAAAGTGCCTTCACTTTCATTGTTAACAGTAACCAGCATCAGAAAGCACTTGACCGACACAAAACCACTCCAGTCTTGACAGCATTCAGTGTCCCCACACACCAACATCCAGAAACACCCTGTAAATAGAAATGGCTACACCTCTTTCAGCCAGATGAGCAATGCACATCCACCAGATCAGGGTCCAGGAAAACGTAGTGGAAGTTATATTCCTTCAAAGTACAGCTGCCTTGAGATGAGATGAATTAAAGATGACAATTTTCTTCACAAGAATTTAAAGCTTTAATATTGAGCTTCACTCACAATGGGAGACAGAGATTCGGTGAACTGTGATCAGGAGATGATTTGCCTCAAAACAAATGGAAAGTGTGACAAAACAGTTGTAGGTTTCCAGATGCTAATGAAATGCAGTTATATATTTGAACTAAACAGATGTATTATATAGGAATTATTTTAAAACTATTAGAAATGGTTCAAGGTATTAAGAGTACCTTAAGCCCCAGCTTGTTTCGCTCAAGTGCTCAACAGCAACAGCACCAAAAACCTTAGCTATACTTGGCTATCCTCAGTGGATGGAAGAATAAACTTTCACTAGCAGGTAGTTAAATTATGTTGGATAATAATTCCAAAGGCAGGATGTATCTATTCTATGAATGTTGGTATAGTCTTGCTAACTTCCAAATAACCCAGGAGTTCCATGATAACACTCTCTGCAACTAAATTGATGGCCTTCAATACTGATTCAAAACCAAAATAAATCACTGGAAAACTTTAAAACATGAGATAAGGATCTTATATTCTTCTTACCAAAACTTGAAGCCTAAACAAGGTTTTAAATTAGGAGACTAGATGATCTAAGCTCCACCTAAAGTCAACACACAGAGATCTGACCCTCTCCAGAGGGTGATTTAACCATGTACCATATGAATTGCTGAATGATGGTCGCAGTCTGTCCAGTGAGAGAGCAAGCATTAGTGACAGAGCCTCTAACTGAAACGTGTCATTTACATGTAGTAATATTAGATGAAGTAAAAGCTTCTGTAGCTGGCAGAAACAGGACATACTGAGTATACTATATTATTGCACCTGGTCAGAAATATGTTGACAAATTGTGTAAAGTGAGGGTACAGGGTTCCACTCAAATTGAAAAGCTTTAGGAAATAAGATTGATTTAATTTACAGTACAATTAAAAGTCATATGGGAAGGATTCTGATGGCATTGTAATGTCTCTTTTCAGTATTTTTGGAACAAAACCTAGATATTTGTATTGTAATATATTTTTTATGTTACTAAAACATTTTGTCCTAGATTCTAATATATAGACAAGTTTTTAATGGCTTGAATAAAGATAAATATAAAGATAAAGATAAATAAATAAAACATTTTTGGTATATTTTACCCTGTTCAGAAAAAAGCCAAACTTCATCATCTCAGAAATTGTTGATGAAATGGAATTTGCTTCTTTTTTGCACCTTTAGGTTAATAATATCCATTTATTGCACTATTTTTCATTCAGCATCTGGTACTCATTTTCAGTTGAAATTTTCATTGTTGTGATGGTTGATTACTCATACCAACTATTGCTCTTCTTCTGGTTGTACTCAATTTGAAAGAATAGGCACCGCAAGCAAATGCATTATTACCTTATGTTATTTATATGTGTAGCAAATATCTGAAGATCATTATTCATATGGTAGTTAGATGTTAGTTCCAGAATCGTGACATTTGCTATCTTTGATATCAGGCTATACCAGTTTTCCCATTTTATGTATTAGAGATAGAAGGAAATAACGATTAAAAATCTTGCCCAAGGTTAAAGAGAGAAAATAAGTTGGAGAAGGGACACAAAGTCTTCTGGCTCTAATTGTTTCTAGAGCAATATGTTTCATTGGATTAATGAGACTAAAGAGAGCTAAGAATGAAAAAAAAAAGTCCCAATGGTAGAAATTTGACGCACTCCTGCATCCATACCACCAAAATAGATTGTTTTCCAGATCACCAGAGTTGGTCTAGGCAATACTTGTCTGAAATCCAGAAAGCCTGAATACAGCTATAAATACAGAATAAGCCAGTTCTCAGGGAAGTCAACAGGAGCTTTCCAGACTATTTCTCTGGGTTGGAGGGTTGGTGGTTTTGCTTTCTTTTCAATTAAATTAAAACTGTTGAACCTGAAGGCAGTGAAAGAGATTTGCCAATATTGAAAGTGAGGGGCAAAATTTGTGTAAACTGTAGCTATGGGTTTCAGAAAAACTTGTCATATTTCCTTAATAGTCTGGGATCCATATTACCACAACGAAAGCACAGAGGATTGATGGGATAGTCATGCCATTATATGCTAAACATTGCACTGAAAAATGGCTTCCTCTGTAGCTGGTGCCAAAAGAAGGATTTATAATTCTCAGGAAGTAAGAAAGACAAGAGTCTCCACTATGTAATTCAATCCATACGATTTAGGTTCCTTTTTTGTCCTTTGGAAGTGTTTGTCTCTCTCTTTCTCTCTCACTCTTTTTTTCCATCAAAAATTGGTTTTAACTTTTAATAGGTTAAGTTAGGAGAGATGGATCCCGCTCAACAGTCTGGTTCTGGAGACCCCAAGGCTATAAACAGGTAACCGGTAAAAGAAATGAAGACTTGGAGCTGTGAAAAATCAGGTTTAGGGGTAAAAAAGAGAGCAAAGACCAAATATCTGATACATGTAGAAAACACTTTGCATAGTAAACTGGGAGGTAACATGAAGTTGCAAACAAAAAAGAGCAAGGTGTATAAGGATTTTAGGAAATACAAAAATAGCCCATATGAATCCCCCCAAAAAGGAGGAAGAAAGAAGAAACCGCATTAACATCACCCTTTTCCTGTTGGAGAGCTCTGGACACCGACAACCTGGTCCAAATGCTCCCTTGCTTGAGGTGGCCTGGTGTCATAGGATCCAGAGGGGCAGTGGAAGGGTGATCATGATGCTCTTAAAAGGGATAGGTTCTACTATGTGTATAACAAATATAACTGCTTTCTTATATTACTGAGATTTTTCTTCTTGGTAGTATTATTCTTTATTTTCTTTTTCTGTAATAAATCAATCTGGACTAATAATATTTGTCAAGTTATACTGTTAAGATTTCAATTTTATTAATAATAAATTCTTGATTTCACGTATTTGCTAAATTTCCCTTTAGCCCATAACAAGATTTTAAGCATAATAAAAGACTTAAAATTTTAACAGAAAAATGAGTTCCCATTTGACTAGCTTTCACTGAACAGCTCCAAGAAGCAGCTAGGACAACAGGTAATGTTTGTTTTGTCTCTTTTTTATTTTTGAGTGGAATTTACTGCTAGCTAGCAAGAAGAGTTTCTGATCATAGTCGGTTACTCTGGAAAATACGTTTTATTACTTTCAAAAAAAACCCCCACACTTAAATGAAAGGAATTATAACATCATTTTCACAGTAGTCTTTGGATAGTAAATTGTCAAGTCTTAAATATCAGCAGATTCTTTTTTCTGAGTTTATCTTGTTGGGATGGATCAGAATGCTGTAATCATTCACTCAGCTTAGCCATAAAATGGCTTCATCATGCATGTGTATTCTCTTCAAAATCAAGTTGTAACATTTGCACATAATAACTTATTGGGTTGCAAGGTTAGTCCAAACCTGTGTTCAATATTATCTGACATTTTATTGGCTACTACACAAATTTTTGCCTAATACAGTGATTTTATTTAGAAAAGTTAATTGAAAGGTTGCCTGTAATAAAGCTTTTTTTTTTTTTAATGTAGGAGGAGTAAAGTAAAACTACTTGATGCACAGGAGGAGGTGGGGACACAGTAAAATGTGGGAGAGGATGAAGGAGAAAAAGGAAACACTCATTCTAATGTGAAATGGAGTTGGAAGAGCAAGTTTCATAAAGTGAATGAATTCCCTAAGGGAGCTTAGTCTGCTTTGGGTACCTGGATCAGCACACCTTCCTAGGTGAAAAGTATAAATCACAGATATGTGATGGATGATGTTTATTTAGAATGAGGCTTGTTAAAGCAGTGCTTAACAGGAAATAGGCATCTTTTATTCCTTCAAGGAATGAGGTCTTGATGCAAGTATTTAGAAAGTATAGAAGGGAAGGCAGGAAGTCTTGGACTGGTAGGGGAAAACCTCAGCAGAGTGGAAAAAAGGGCCACCCTTAATTCATGAGTGTCTGGGCTTTGTCAGAGGAATATGAAAGCAACAGAGAGACCTCCATGGGAGGTAGATCTAGTTTACAGGTGGAACTTATAGCGACCTGTTACATTTCAAAGGAATGAGGTTTTCCAAAAAGTAAAATAAAAGTCTTAGTCTGACTGGAGCTGCTTAAAAATCTAATTGATGTGTTGGCTGATGGAAATGCAAGATGGAGTAATCTAAACAGAAAAAAAACCCCAAACAACTAAAAACCATGTTTCGTCATGTAGGTGTATTTTTTCTTTTTTTCTTTGCATGTCTTATAGGTCTATCACTCAGTTGAAGAAACTTTTATAAGGTCTTATTTTTAGAAAGCTTTTTCTATCTATTCCTGGTTATACATCTAGCATAGAAGGGAGCTACGCTCGCTTCCCAGTTCTGAAAAGAAACACCATTGTCTGAATCTACCTCGTATTTGACATTGAATGTATATGTTAATACATGTATATGCTAGCAAAATGTCATGAAAAGCAAAGTAAAGAATAAATAAGCATGGAAAATATTGTTAAAGCTGGGTTCATGTACCTCAGGTGGCCCCTAAATTTATATTTAGGCAGCTAACATAGAATAAAAATAAATTAAAAAAAAAAAAAAGCCTAACCTCTAGAAGTGCTGCATCTTCATTATTGCTCATTGAAAACTCCCTGAGGAATGTTATTCCCTCAGGAGGTGATGATTCATAGACATACAAATATTTTATGACAGCTGTTGAATGTTGACAGAGTTGTGTTGGAATTTATGACTGGGTTCCATTAAAAAAGTTGTCTTCTCTTTGGTCAGTGCCTCTCTCCATTTTCTCCGTTAGTTGGCTATGGAGATTGCTAGGATCCCACTGTGCCTCTTTACATGGAAGGAGAGATGAAAGCTTGGAAGCTATTGGAGCTTCAGTTCCTAAACACTTTGGCCCTTCTCAATCTTGCTACTCATCAAAGTGGCTTCCCATTTTAATGTGTAGAATAAGAGAAACAGAAAACTTGTGGAATCTCTGTGCAGCCACCCTCCCAAGAGCTTCCAGTATTCATACCTTCAGGATGGCTCTTCTGGTGGGTTTCCTGAGGACCATGACATCTTTTCTTTTACACAAAGAATTTGAAAGGTGACGTTCTCCTTCAGTTCGTAACAAAGTCAGCTATTCTGAAATATCAAAGCCCTTTGTGAATTGGAATGACCTTTCCCTGGTTAGCTCCTGCCCTTTAGCAATGGGTGTTGCTGGTTGCTTGAAATTCACATACAAGGCCACTTTTTTGCAAAAAGGCTATGAGAGGGAAAACTTTCTCCAAAATGTCTTTAACTTAAAAAAGTCAACCCCAGGCATGAAAAAAAGAGAACAAGTATTGCAGGCTATTCACCTCTTGGCCTCTTTACTGAAATTGCCAACATGGAGAGGAGCTGCGTTGAAGACTATTCATTTATCTGTGAAAATAATGTTGAATATCTGTCACTGCTTTGGGAAATGATTGGCCTGATAATGATAGGTTTTATATCAGCAGGTTCTCGAGTGCCATTCTCAAAGTCACTATATGGGGTTTGAAAATTGACTTCTTAATGGTGACAGTCCTGTGGAATGGAAAGGAATTTCATTGTAGATGAATTTTCTGATGCAAGTGCATTGTCTTTACCCAGACTGATGCCCATGTGATAAGTATGTTGCCAAGAGCAAAACTTAAGGGAATTATAATGTTATGACATTACGTTGAGCTATATACCTTTCATGTCATGCAATAATTTACTCTTAAACTTCCCTTACAATGGTGAATGTGGTTCTCACTGAAAAAAAAACATACTTACAGGAAAGTTATATTTAAACTTACTAATATATAGCTTGGTCTTAACAAAAAAAATCTTAATTTTCCTCGTGTTTTCATGTTTCATTATGGTCAAAGTTTCCTTCAGGAGAAGCTTCTCACAAAGGTCAATAGAAATTATTGGAGATTAAGGATGGAATTTTCAAAACTTCAGTGTGAATAGAGCTAGTCAAATGTCAAGAGCTTTTGGAAATCCCGTATGAGTGATGTGGTTATTCAGCTGACAATGCGACAAGAATAGAGTACAGGACCCTCAAGTGGGTTATTTTCCTCCCTGTCCTCTTTCTTTTCTGTGAAGCGCAGATATTAATTTCTTAGAAACATATAAATGCAATCATACCAAACAAATAAGCAAATATAGAAAGAGGTAAAAACCAAAATGGATGAAATTGAATGGCCCAGAAAAAAGGGGTTAACAACGATAAATATAGATAAAAGTAAACAAATACAAATCCGATGAGATATTGCCTTGGAAAATTGCTACCTAATTTATTTCCTCATTAGCATTTTTGAAACTTAAATAGGCCCAATTTCACAGTAAACAAGAAAAATGAATTGCAGATCCCAACTCTGTTTATGTTCAATTTCTACGTTGTGTTTTTTCCCCCTGAATTAAAGAAAAAATCTATCTTGTTTGTTCTTGAATTAATATTATAATCAATGCAACTTTCCATGGTGTTTACAGTTTGTCACGATTATTTATTAGATATAGTATGATAACACCTAAAGAACAACCAAGAGAGGCATTCCCTTATGATCGGCAAGACTGAGACACTACCCATTCCCAGTTTTGCCTATTTAAATAGTTCAGTTTTAATCAGCAAAGCAGGCAATAGATTTAGGGGGCAGGGGAGAAGAATACGTATAACACACAAAGTTAAGAAATCAATGTCATGATCTGTAGACTTCAAACTATTGTTACATTTTTGGGCAACTTTGAGAGATAGCTGCAGTTTTTCAGCAATTTTCTAAGGAAATTTTAATGCTTATAATCATAAAATGTGTCAGATTTTCAATCTCTGTTTCAGTAGTTTTTGAATCCATTAGCCAATTTCAACCAAATTTGCCAGAGGGACAGAAGTAACAAAAAATGCTAAGTTTCTACACACTTAAAGAAACTGTTGGCCCAAATAAAAGAAGGAGGCCCTGCAAGTGAAAACTTAGGAACACCACCTCTCATTAAACATCAAAGAATCCACACCAGGCAAGATGTAGAGCAGCAGCCTTTATCAGAACTATCCCTCTTGAAACAGCTTTAGTTGACCAAGGTATTTATTTAATGATGGTAATTAAACAAATATAAACCTTTTCAGTCAATTACTTTGTCCCGTATCACATATTGCACAGAGATTTAATAGTAATGGAGGTGGGACTTACCCATGGACAGGTAGATACCTCCATCTCTGTAGGTCACAGGACCTCACTCCACTGTCAGTGTGCAGATATAGGCACCTATAGGATGTTCCTAATGTCTAAAATATGACAAAGCAATCACATCCTCAGCATAGTGCTCTTTATTGACTCTACAGCCTATTTAGACGAGTAGTTCAGATGGAGAAGTCCATATTGTAGACACTAGAAGTTCAGTGAAATAAATCCCACTTGCCTATTCTTTTTTGCCATATAAAGCAGGGTTAGTGAACTTAGTGTGACTGATTATACTAATACATGGTGTTGTACAAAAACCCCCAGTATTATTTAGTTTTAGCAAGTATGTATTATGTTGGCAGTATGTGCAGTTGTCTTTGTACAGTGAGCCAGGTAAAGCAAAAGCTGCATCTTTATGCAGCAGGAACTCCCTGTAAGAAAGAACCAGTTCAGCAATCCAAACTGGAAAAGTCAGGCTGTGCTTTGTACACATCCCAAATCTGTTTTGTTCTCACATAAGCCATATACATCTTTCATTAACTGGATACTTCACATATGGACTATAGGATATAAACTGAAGTTTGTATAGTTCAGATGATTCTACAACAGTTGGACTTTATGTTCTAGTTAGGACACCATGTAAGTATGATCCTGTTCTTAAACAGATGCTTCAGTCTATTACGCTTACTTGTGTTGTGGCTTTAGGTCACAGTCCTGCATAGGTGAGTACATATGTATACATGTAAATATAATTACATTATATTGTCCAATTAAATCAGCTACATCAGCTCCTGATGCACAAACTCAAGCACTCATCTAGTCTTTTCAGTATCAAATCTTTGGGCTGAGATTCACCCCAACTATGCCGCAAATAATTCTCAATAGGTGACTGTTTTCCTCACATAACCATGGATGTTGTCTAGGATGACTGTGCTGCTAGCATGAGTGCCTTAGTGCCTAACACATGACAGCATGACACTGTTCTAGAGAGAAGGTTGTGTGTTAAATCAGTGTAGACATCTGTGTATGTTTTGTTTCTTTGTTTTAGTCTAACATATATTCCTCCTCCCCCACAGCTAATCAGTTTCTCCTCTGATGGTATATTTTTTCTCCAATCAAATCCACTAGACCAAACTTAATATAAGCACTGCAAAAATATTTTTCATTTTTAAAAATATCAAAATAGGTTCATAATCTTTTTGCTGAACTGTTGCACATTAAATGTAAAGTAATTCATTTCCATAACAATGACTTTTACTAAATATAAATGGAATTCTGTTCCAGAGATTTCAAAGCAAATGTGGTTTTTTGTTTGTTTGTTTGTTTTTTTCATAACACAAACATTTATTCTCCCAAATATAGCAAGTCTGCTTACAAGCACTCATCCCCTATATGATTCACTTACATTGGCATTAGCCTGTCTAGAGACTGTCATCCAAACATGTTAAAGCACTGAAAAATATCAGGTAATGACTTATAATTGCTACTGCTGACTGGCTATGGATTTTGTACAATTAATTTTGTTCCTCCTTACCAACTTCACCTCTTTATTAGGACACTTTTGTTACATACTTTCTTGCGGACTGTAAATTCTGTGAAATAGAAATTATACCATTTGATTTTTTTAAAGCATCTAATATACTGTGATTCTGAATGTGTTTGTATATAATCAGTGCTATATCAGTGTTAATAATAAATAATAAAATCCCAGTGAGATTATTATCCACTACTCAGGTAAAGAAACATTGAAATAAGCAAGTAGGCAACTACCCTAGGATTCTCTACAAATCAAGGCCAGAAACAATCTTCCAAACCAAAGTAAATTAAGGTTCGCTTTCAAGGCATGACAGAAGGATGTGTTTCTTCAACAGCACTGTTAAAAGGTCGATATCATCCCACATATGCAACCAAGGGTGGGTTTCATAGCAGATCACCTCAGTTGTCTTAAAAGTTAGGCATGTAATTTTCCTTTACAGCAAAGAGTGAGCGATACCCACCTCCCAAAGACAATTCCTCTCACCTCTCTCTCCAGAGGAAACCAAGACAGCTCAGAAATTTCTGGACATTTAGGGCTCAGCTCAGTTACAGGCACTGACAACTGGCTACCCAAAGCATCCACACTGGGCTGACAGATAGGATACAGGACTTCCAAGTGCCTTCTGTCCTGCAATGTAAGGTTAGTGCTTAGGATCCTTTACAAGGTACAGCCAATGTATTCTGGAGAATAATCAATCTCTGCCTGAAGTTGGCACAGCATTTGGTCAGAGGAATACCTCTGTGCAGTCCCACAATCTTAGCAACTAGAGCTCAGAAAACCAGCTCATATGTAGACACCCTGAAGACAACTAAAATTAGGTGATTTTTAAATGGCTATAGTTATATTAAGTGTAAATGAGCCACTGAGCTGGGATCTACAGTAATTTCTGAGCAAAGATTCCAGAGTTGGGCTGGAAGATGACGGCTGCTAAAGTTCAGGAACAGGCTATAAGAGGAGATTAGGGACCTCACACAGGACTTAAAATGGTACAAGCAGACACTTCCAATAGATGTGCTTCAAATCTATGTGAAGGAAGGTATTTAGGGAGTATAAAAACTTTATGCTAGCACTAGGATTATGCAAACAGGACTGGTTGATATTTTGCATATTTTTGGCTTTTTTGAGAACTGTGTATCAGATTTCTGCCTTTGAAAATGCTTCTACTAATTGTAGAAAGGAACTCTTTGTACTTAAATATCAGATACGTTCCTTGCTCCAAAGAGCATAAGGTAGAGATCTGGATCAAGAAATACTTAAAGAGATTATTTTTAAAGAAGACTGAGAAAGACTGTCAGGCTGACAGGCCCTTGCATGTGTTCCATCCATATGGAATAAAGTATTGAGCAGCAAAAAATATAATACACATACATGAGAAAAAAACCATATATATAATAAAAAGACATAATGAGGAGCATTAGAAAGAGCCATGGTGCCATTCGGAATGCTAGTCTGATGCAGTCAAATAAAGAGGAGAGGAAGACAGCATTTGGATGTGCCTCAAGGAAGAAAGATTTTGCTTTAAGCCAGTTGCCTGTCAGCAAAAATATTTTTTTCAGTTAAAACTGGCTAAAAAATGAGTAAACACTGTTCACAAGTAATTTAAAATGTTGGGTTTTTTTCATTTTCTATTTTATCCCCTTAAACATAATTAAGGTAAAAATATTGAATATACATTTACAGGTAATGGATTTCAGCAAATTAAACAAAACGAACAAACAAAACCATAGATATTTCTGAAAAAAAATTGGAGGTCATTTTCACCCCAAAACATTTGTGGTTTGTTTTTTTTTTTTTCCAAATAAAACTTGTCTGAAATTGCTAAGCACAAGAAATGGTGACTACCTGTAAATGACCTAGATTTGTGATTTCAACACAAACCATGAGAACTCCTGACTTCCTCCTGTATTATTCACTCTGACCGTGAATACCTTGAAAAAGAACAATCACTTTCAAAAAAGCCATAAAAGCTACAGGTCTAGTTTTCTTACTTATGTAAATCACTATGACGCTTACTGACTGTAGTGGAATTATAAGAATCGATATCAGCTGAAGATTTGGCTAAACTGAATCTGCAGTGTATCTGCTTGGTAATCCAAAGATGTGGCTGCTTTTCTGTGCACGTAGAGTTAAAAGCTTTGTGCTAAAAAGGGTCACTAGAGGCTCTGAAACCTAGTCTAAACATTGATAACTAAACAGTTGAATGGCTAGTCTACTGGAGATGTCTGCTGTTGTTGTTCAATGTCAGTAAAGCAGTTGCATATAACTGCAAAATTAACTAATGTCACATGTTGGGGTTACAGAGAAAATACACACCTATAGGTGAACTTCTACAGATATTTCGAAGATGCAGAAAGTAGAAAACTGCACTGCATGCAATAACTGCTACACTTGGCCCCATGTACTGCTGTAACTGCTTCTCTACATATTAAAAAAAGGCGAATGAGAAATGAGATGAAGTCATAAGAACAGATGTAGCCAAAAAAAGAGACATTTCACAAGTCTTAATTACAGTTAAAAATATTTCTATCATCCCTGAGTGAAGAATTTATGCATCAGTAAGATATAATTTTAGTCATACCTACACTAACAGAACAGCAGTTCTTGACTATCTAAAGGTAGCAGAAGCCATGTTTTCCTAATCCTGGGGTTGTTTTTTCCCCCAACAAATACAGTTGAAATAATAACAAAGCAGCCTCATTCCACCCCAACAACCCAGCAGAAAATATAAATCCATCAGGGTGACAATAGGATTAAACCGTGTGCACTGTTTGCTTGTTAGTCTTCTTCCTTAAATAACTTCCATGTGAGATGGGAAATTAATGTTGCAATAAGTTAGTTTCTGTTGTGGGCCCAACAATAAAGCCGGCAATCCTCTTACTGTGGAGCATTACTTTTGCCTGTACGTGGGCTGGCTAAACTGTTCAGTCACCTTTTGTCTCCATAGGAGTACAATGTGTTTGTTGATTTGCCATGTCCCAAATCCTATATTTAATACAATGCCTTGATGTCATGTGAAAAATAAAAAGTATGACTCTCCCTGAATACCATTAAGAAAATTGAAGGGGAGGAGGGACAAACAGGGGCTGGAGGTGATATATAGAGATTTCCACATCCTAATCCCAGAAAAAGACCCAAGCTGTGTCTTCAGGAAGAAGGAGGCATGAACAAAAGGTAATGTATTAATTGCACTATCTCAGAAGTAGGTCTCAAGTTATCATGGCTCACCTTCTTCCACTGCTTGTTCCTTGCTTTCATACAAGACCATTTATTTGCTGCTGAACTACATCAGCTCTGAAGGCCAGTGGAGAAAGAGGACAGAGCCAAGACTATATATTTTCCTAATTAAACAGATATTCCTATACCTAAACCGAACTGTATTGGGTTTTACTTGGTCCTAGCTACTGAATCCAAGCTTTAGTACATCAAACATATTCAAGTCCGTGACTAAGGACTGTCTATCCTAAGTCTTCATGAAGCAAAGGGCTATACTGACAGAGTAGTCTACAGTCTTCACTATGACTTCTGCAGCCATACTTTTTTTGGTCTCCAGCTGGCTGGCCAAAACAGTGATAGTTGTGGAGTTCACATGGACTCCACTTGTCTACCAAATCTGACTGATGCATGTGTAGTAACTGAAGCCTGTATTACTATAGCTTTGTTTCTGCCAGTGTGACTAGAGGAGACTAGAGAGTCAGATCTGAAGGTCCTCAATTGCTTTTTGGAGGCGTCTCTTTCTCTCTCTCTCTCTCTCTGTTGACAACAGAAGTCCACAGTAACTGCACTCCTAGTTTAGATGCCTTAAATTGGGTATAGTGTTTCACAGCCAGACTCACTGCCATTTAAACCTGTTCAAAACAATGCTGTCAGAATGCCTGCCTGGTGATGAGCATGACATCTTTCAAAATGCCTAAAAATGCATTGTTTTCAAGCAAATTTCATGTGAGGAGGAAAACAAATGAAACACAATGATGATGACAAAGTGTTTTGGCGCAACACTTTTCACATGGGATTCTTCTTTTAAAATTTCAAAATAGCTAAAAAAAATCATTGGCTTAGTACATTTAAAAAGTCATATATTGTTTTACTCTGAATGAAATGCTCTGAATTTATCAAAGCAAAATATTTGAACTGACTTTCACCTCCCTGATTTTTTTTTCCTCCAAGGAATTTCACTTTGCAGCAAGAGGTTTATTTGTTTGTTCTCAGGGATTGTTTGTTTTTTAGGAATGGACAAAGAAAAATCACAGTTTTAGACTTTCCTATCACACAGGAAAACCTGTGTGTCCTCTCTCCCCAGGTCTATCACCATCTCACAGCTTTTCTGTAGGAAATGAATCTAGTGCCCTCAGTTTGTTCCCATGGGGCAAAAGTAAAGCTCAGAACTGTCCCAGCATGCAACAATGAGGAAAGATAGCATTTTCAGTTGTATAATTGCAGGGTTTACCTGTGTTCCAGTAAACTCCTTGAAATCCCCATACCCAGAACTGGGCTCCATGGGTATGTTACCGCTCACACAGATTACAAAAATTCCCCTGAATTTACAGTCTAAATGCCAAGGAGAAAAGAGTAGGGCAAGTGGGCAAGACAGGAGCAAGGGTAATAGAGAATAACGTCACACTTCAGCTGGAAAGTGGTGAGCTTTTATTGATGATTGCATGACCAGTAGAGTTACAGATACCGCGTCCTCATCCGAGGCCATCCCGTCAAGCTCTTGGGACAGGAGAGTATCTTGGACTGTCAATGCCCCATGCTAGAGATAAATACATGAGTTCAATTACCAGGGCTGTCAATCTGCTGCATCTCATCAACACTAAATTTACTTTAAAGAGAGAGGAAAAAAAATGTATGTAATTTATTATATAGAGGGGGTGAGGAATGCAAGCAGCATGAATCTCAGCCCAAAGCACAGGAGATAATTTCCAATGTGAATAAACAGAAGGTTTCTGGAGCAGAGGTGCATTTTCAAAGTGACTTTATAAAAGCTTTCTCCTCACTCCAGCCTTCTCCCCCGCTCAGCAGCCTCCTTGAGTTCTCATGTATCATTGTTTTGTGCACACCGCTTTCCATGAGATGAGTTTAATAGCATTATAAAAGTCACATTGTGCACAAATTGGGAACTTCAGCGCCTCGGTAACTGCTCTGATGCATACACACTTGCAAAGTTTTCAAAGCAGAAATGTTGAAGGCACTTCAAGGCACAAAAACATCCTTGGGTAAATTACTTCCTATTAGTATGTCACATATATCTTATATATGACTCTGGTTTCATGAAGTGACAGCCGTGCTTGACAATAAAACTTTGCACTCTTTTTTATTTATATTTTTCCTGATTTTTTTTATTTCTTCCAAGTATATAATATCTGATGCTAAACCACTCATCTTCCTGCTACCAGTGAGACCAGTGCTGACTACTTTGCTTACCAATAAGCTAGAGCATTTCCACCCCACACCTCTGCCTGAAATATTAAGCAATCTAATCACTGCTGGTTATCTCAGGCAGCAGAAGGAAGCATGGATAGTTTTAAAAGGTGGGTAGGTTGTAAGTCCTGTGACCCATTTAACATTAAAGGGGAAGAACATGAAAGTAAAGCTGAGTATCTAAAAGAGATATGTTTCCTTGTCTGGATAAATTTCACCTTAGATCACAGAATCTCACCCTTTTTCCAATATCATGAAGCTATACAGCAAGAACAAAAAATACCAAGCCTTCTCTCTCACCTATAAAAAGGAAAAGATAAGCATAGCTTCTCCCTATATGAATCCCCCAAGGCATCTGCAACATTCCCCCTTTCCAGATAGTGACTGCAGGGTGAGTAATTTGGTTCTCAATTTTTTAATGAAGAATCTGATCTCCTTTTTTGTTGTGTTTTATGTTTCTGCATAATAGGACACTGAAATTGGAAAATCAGTTTCAGTTCAGGTTTACAATCTATTTCACTTCCTCATTTCCAATTACAATTTTGGAATATTTTGTTGTTTGCATTTAAGACATCATATGGAGATATTTAACACTTTGGATCTAGTAGGTTAAATGACACTTTTAATGTACTGTTAGGAAAGTTTAGAAATACAAAAAACCTAGGGGAAAAAAACCTTTTTTTTTTTCACTTTTCTGCCCCACATCCCATTTATACACCACTTTGAAACAGAGAAATCACATCTCCTTAACAAGTTCTGATAATTTTGATAGCCCCTGTTTAATTTCCGCTAGAGTATATGTCTCAAATTTTATGGCTGAGAGAAAGATGGGTTAGATATAGCTAAATTACAGAAAATAGCAAGTGTATCAAACCTACGTATTAATTCTGAATTAAATTTACAGTGTCCATTTAACTGAGCTACAAACACTGTTTTTACAACTACGGGAAAGGTTTTCTAAATGGATTTCCAGTTAAACATCTAAAAACTGTCACATCTGGGCAGAGGAGAGTATGGGAGGGGAAGCTTGTTTTTTAGCAATTTTTTTTGAAAATGTAGCTGCAAAATCTTATCTTTCAGACCTTCAGAAAAGTACTCAAAGTTGAATCTAGGATTGAACTTCACAATTAAGTTTCACTTCCAAATGTACCTTTTCCATAAAACCCTGTAATTCGGACCCCACTCAAAAACTCACACTAATTCACATTAATTCTAAAAAAATATTTCACCACCTTCAATACCATCACAAATGGAAATTGCAAGGAGATTTATTTTGGGCACACAGTGCTCTATGTTTTTACTGGCTAAATAATAAGTAAAGTATATTATTTATATATGCTTTATATTTTGAATGGACAGTTTTAATATTTTAAAATACTAACAAAATTAAAGACCATTAGTACTCATTCAAATAGAGTTCAAGTTAGAATTAATGAGTTAGAAAGGTTTGAGCTATTAATTTATTTTATTTTTTTCTTTAAATATCTTCTTTTTTTAGGAAGTAGACAGCTATTCAGTCCCAGATCTTGACCTATTGCAGTTTTATTTTTTCAAGACTATATGACATCATAAATCATATATAAATCAAATATCTGAAGCATAAATCTCCTGTTAGACATACTGGACAATATATATTCTTTCATTTAAGCTTCAAAGATTTAATCATGACTCTTTTACCAGAAATTTAGTTCTGATTTAGATAGTGACTGTCTAAATAAATCTTCAATAAATTGTTGGAAAAATCTTGGTTTGAAGGAAGGTAGGAAGACAGAGAAGGAAGAAAAGAAAGCATGAAAGAAAGAGAAAGCAAGAAAGCAAGAAAGCGAGAAAGCGAGAAAGCGAGAAAGAAAGGAAGGAAGGAAAGGAAGGAGGGAAGGAAGGAAGGAAGGAAGGAAGGAAGGAAGGAAGGAAGGAAGGAAGGAAGGAAGGAAGGAAGGAAGGAGGGAAGGAAAGAAAAGAATCTCAGAGGGTAGGCTGAATCCAGGGGGATTGCAGTGGCCCATAAGGCTAAACCTCATTGGAGAAAGCTTTATTCCCAGTGGGAGTTGCTTTGAAAGGGAATAATTGACTACAGAATAGAAAGAACCAATTCATATTCTTTAAAGTCAAATCAAATTCCTGATCCTGAAAACTTCCTTTCACAGATTAAGGGCCAAGTTTTCTTCTGCATTTTGTGAAGCACAATAAATTATCCTGGTATAAATGAGAGAAAAACCTGTCTACAGGCATTTGATTCTTAAACCAAGGAAGCAGAATATTTTTATATGCATTGATTATTCTGCTCACACTTTCACTGTAGCAAATCTCTGTATGGCAATTCCTAATCTCTATTTTTCAGCATATTTATACTTATATTCAGCCAAAAGCATTTCTGCTCATTCCAGTAGCACCTCAAGGAATGTGGCCACCAGGGTTAGTTATGTCTGGGTCTTACTCTCTCTTCTGATACAAAAATTCTAATTTTTTAACTGACTGGCTTATATCAAAGCAGTGTGAGTTGTTTGTAAGAACAGCAGAAGGAATCTAGAAGTGCACTTGACACCCAGATTGGAAAGTGTTATGATTTACACAATGGTTCTTTCTTACAGAAATTTGTCCCACAATCACAGTGTGCTTTCTAAAAAAAAGTCCTGTCTTCAGTATAATAAACACCTCACAGTATGAAGTCTCTGTCTTCACTGAGGACAGTTCCTTCTTTCACAAGGAGAGAAGTTCTTTCACTAATTGGCTCAGGCTGTTTATTAGTCCCCAGGTTACCTTTTCAGAATTTATAAAGTAAGGTTCAAGACTCTGAACTTGATCTGATGGTGTAAGAAAGCAGAGTTACGAAGAGAGGATGGAACAGATTTCCTTCCAGCAGCAAAAGGATAGAGGGAGGGGTGGTGGTAATCCTTCTCTATGAGTATAGGCAGTAACTGTCAAAAAGGAGCTGGTTATATATTCTTGAAACAAGGAAGAGTCTTACCCACTTTAACCTGACACAATTTCCTCCACTGACTTTAACTGGGCATCCTGTGGTATGGGACACTGTCCTCTGTGCAAGCATGTCAAAATCTGGGCCAACACATCACAAGGAAAGAAAGGGGAGACAGCTGTCTTGAGTAAAGCCAGAACAACATTACCAAGCTCTGGTCTTTGGGAAATTCAGTCCTTTTCCTACTGTTTGTGTGGCCTTTGATGATACAGGTTCACCTTTGCAAAAGACATTTTGCAGCAGACACTTCAGATCACTGTCCTTTAAATCCAGACATTACAACCAGCTGGAAGTCTGCAGTGACCTCTTCCATGGCAGAGCAGAATAAATCAGTGACAAAGTGCTAGAATCATTACAAGAACAAAAGAGATCCCTCCCTCCTGGAGCTTGTGAGTATTTTAACCTCCTTAGATGAGATTCTTGTTTCCTCTAAAAGTTAGACATCTAAGTCTAAGCTAACCATTTAGGATTCCTTAAGAGTCAACAAAAAGAAACACATGCCTCCAAAAGGGCAGTTCACCTCATCCTAAAATAGGCTTTGGCTATGAGTCAGCAGTACTGCCCTCTGCATTACCCATACCTGTCCTTTGACTATAATGGATGGTGAGGGCACCTCATACCTGTGAATTTTAGACACTGAGAACTCTCACTTTCTTTATGGTATTCCAGTTTTCATTCCTGCAGAATTACGCATCAAAGAGAGGGAACGATGAAGGCCACATATTCAAGTCTTACCTCTTATAAGTACTTGGTTAGGTAACATAATCACAATATGAGTTGAGGACTGATTTGAATGGAAAAAAGACTTATGTTGGTCACCTTAGTTATTACGGAAAAAATGTACCATAAACATAAAGCAATAATATCAATCTCACTTTTATGTTCACACACACACACACACGAAGAAAAGGAAACAAGGTAAATTTGGTCTCAATTTACGTAGATGGATAATAAGACTTTCAATTATTGTGGCATTATTTGTTAGTATGTGGATGAAAGATTAGGTGACAATATGCAAAATATATTTTCTGCATATTATAATATTTAGTAATGTCATTTGATTTTTTATATGTTTCATTAAATTGTTTTGTGGCTTTATTATCTACCCAGATGCACAGCTCAGAAATACAATTATTCAGATTTAGAAGCAATAAAATTTGGCATGCATTTACTTGTATTCAGAATTCCTGCATGTTAAAGAGAAATTACTGCATTCTCCCCACATAGCTCTGTTCTCATGCCTTTGCCGAACCATTCATTAGACGGAGCACATTATAGAAAATACACCATTTATGTTAAGGAACCCTCTGATAACAGATGTATTTGTACAAAGCAAATATTTCAATATATCATAGCTTTTTGATCATGACTATAATAGAAGCAAACCTATACACATTTTCTGTAATGCATATATCTCTTATATGGTTATTGAGGGGGGAGGAAATGAGTGCTATAGATTATGTGTTGTAAGAAAAGGTACTTGCAGACAGAGGTTGACAATCCTTTGAAAACATTATTGAATAAAATACAAATTGTTCCATTTTATAATAAATGTTTTGAGGTTGCATTTAAAGGCATGTGTCCTAGCTGAAGCACCGGGAGTTTTCCTATGGACAAGTTGTTCCAGCTTTGGTTTGCCTTTGCTATGTTTCATAAATCAAGCACTCAAATATACGACACAATGTCCTGAAGTCATCCCCTGTCCCCTGTAGTTGCAACTGAGTCTGTTGCTGATGGATATCAGGGCACAGGGTAAGTCAGCAGTCATGATCTAACAGGAGAGGTTTCAGCAATGGTGTCCGCTGTGCTCTTTGAGGCCACCCACAGGGCCTCAGGTCCCTGTTTAGACCTCAAACAATGATCCTGGGCAAAAGCATCCCAGATCAGGGAGTACAGACCTACTGGGCTGAACTGAGCCTTAACTACTTGTGAACGTACAAGTAAATATACTAAGGGGATGGTGTTATTGCTTCATGTGCATTCCTTTCTTTTCACTCCACCTTCCAGCAGGAACATCAGTACCACCTGTATTGGGTTTGTGTGGCAAGGTTTTGGTAGTAGGAGGGGCTACAGGGGTAGCTTCTGTAAGAAGCTGCTAGAAGCTTCTCCCTTGTTTGATGGAGCCAATGCCAGCCGGCTCCAAGATGGACCTGCCACTGGCCAGGGCCAGTGGTAGTGCCTCTGTAATAACATAGTTAAGAAGAGTGAAAAAAAAAAACCAAACCTGTGCAACTGCAGCCAGAGAGAAGAGTGAGAGGCACAGCCCTGCAGACACCAAGGTCAGCGAAGAAGGAGGCGAAGGAGGTGCTCCAGGTACCAGAACAGAGATTCCCCTGCAGCCTGTGGTGAAGACCATGGTGAAGCAGGCTATCTCCTTGCAGCCCATGGAGGTCCATGGCGGAGCAGATATCCACCTGCAGCCCATAGAGGACCACACGCCGGAGCAGGTGGATGCCCAAATGAGGCTGTGACCCCGTGGGAAGCCGATGCTGGAGCAGGCTCCTGGCAGGACCTGTGGAAACATGGAAAGAGGAGCCCAGGCTGGACCAGGTTTGCTGGCAGGACTTGTGACCCCACGGGGGACCCACGCTGGAGCAGTTCATGAAGAACAGCAGCCCATGGGAAGGACTCACATTGAAGAAGTTCGTGGAAGACTGTCTACCATGGGAGGGACCCCACGCTGGAGCAGGGGAAGAGTGTGAGGAGTCCTCCCCTGAGGAGGAAGGAGCAGCAGAGACAACCTGTGATGAACTGACTGCAACCACCATTCCCGGTCTCCCTGCGCCACTGGTGGGGAGGAGGTAGAGAAAACTGGGAGTGAAGTTAAGCATGGGAAGAAGGGAGGGGTGGGGGGAAGGTGTTTTTAAGATTTAGTTTTTATTTCTCATTACCGTACTCTGATTTGATTGGAAATAAATTAAGCTAATTTCCCCAAGTCAAGTCTGTTTTGCCCATGAAGGTAACTGGTGAATGATCTCTCGCTGTCCTTATCTCAACCCACAAACGTTTCGTTATAGTTCCTCTCCCCTGTCCAGCTGAGGAGGGGGAGTGATAGAGAGGCTTTGGCAGGCACCTAGCATCCAGCCAGGGTCAACCCACCACACCACCTTTGAGTAAACGCTTTCCTTCACCGGTGTGTTGCTTCTCACAACATCCCCACAAGCTGGCAGAAGAGCATTAATGATCTCCCATTTGGTACCTGGGAGTTAGGTCTTGGGATGCCTCTCTACTGCCACAGTCCCCAACCACTAGCTCCATACTGGATCAGGTCATGCTGCCTACTCTCTGCTCACTGTCAGTCATCAGCTCCATTCTGGGGGGAAAGCCCAACATTTTGCATTTTAGGGAGTTCCCAAAGGCACTCTCATGAGCTACACTGAGGTGCCCCAGGTCTTTGGTCCTTCCCTTATGCTAGCAGGACTGTAACATGACTGGTGTAACTGCAGATGGATGCCTTGAAGTTGCATGTTTCTCATTAACTCAGCTGTCTCCCATTTCTACCTACTCATCACATACATAGGCAAACTGTATCTTGTAAGTGTATATAAGAGTAGAGACAAGAACAACTTGTGCAAGTGTAATTTAAGCTTTGGGTAACTGAGGCACAACATGACCATCCCCAAGAGACTATCCCTAGTGATGTGAGAAGTATACGGAGCATCAGCAACTGAGGATACAGCAACTGTTCATTTTTTCTACCACTTCCTCCTAAAAGAAGAGGGGCTTGCAAACAACAAAATTGGTCTGAATATCTCTACTTTGCAAAAGCCACAGAGCTGGTCCTTCCTTTTCTTTTTATGCTAGAATTATTAAAATGTAGAATTGCAATTTTTTTAAATGAATAACGTCTGCTTCAAGGTTTCTGATTAGGGTTTAAGAACTTTATTACATGAATGAAATCAGTATAATCTTTTTTGCCTAAATTTACACACATAATACAGATCACTTCCTATTTCCGCAGAGGTATAGAATTTTTATTCCTTTATCCTAATGGATAGAATCTCAGGTAATTATGTTGTTTATATTTCATAGGCCAAACTTTTTTTTTTTATGTTAATTTCAAATAACTATTGACTTCAACACAGTTACACTGAATTTACATTACTACAAATGGCAGTTCATGTTGGTCCTTAAATGACTATGGGGATTTTGGATTACCCAATGGATCTGGAAATCCACACTCAATAATTCTGCTAAAAATGTCTTTATTCCTGAGGCCATAATATTTATGCACTTGTTTCAAGCTTGTTTCTAAAGAATACAATGATTTATTATGAACCAACACTTACACAATAAACTATAATAAAACAGCTATTTAGGTTTGCTCATGTTTACCACAGAATAAGTTCAAGGCATCTGAGAATATTCCACAGTTAAAATCAAGTATGCACAATATAATGGAGAAATATGACTTGATATAACCCACAGGCTTGCAGGACTGACAACAAGGTGCCCTGGTTTGACAGATGCCAGTGGATATTCTTTGCCTATCATATTTTCCCTCCTTAGGACTTCCCCTTTCCTCTTCTCCCTCCAAATACATTATCTTTTGAAACTGGAGATAAGTCCTACCAACAGTGAAGTGGAAGCGATCTCTCTCTGTCTTTCTTGGCACACAGCTGAGTTATTTTACTTAAGGTGGAATGTTCTGGGTGTTTCTAAATTGTAAGAGAAACAGGTGCCTGTCATTTTCATAAGCTTTTCAGTTTCTACATTATAGTCTTTTCATCATTAATTGAAAAAAAAATTCTGAATATCTCTCAACTTCTTTAAACCATGAATCACCTCTTTCAATGTCTCTGCAGCTTTCCTTGGACAAGTACATTGTCTCAAGGGAGAAGAAGCCTTACTCTTCACACATGCATTGACCCTCCACTTACGTCATTGAACATTCTCCCATTTACACTGGATAACTGAGTGAAGGTTGAATGAGACCCTTAACACAGGGACCAGAAAGTTTTAGAAATCTTCTTTTCTTTTTTTTTTTTAAAGAAGACTCTCAACTTAAATTCTATAGATTCAGAAAAATATCATATTGATGCTTGACATTTAAACTGAAGACACTAAAATCCAAGAGCTCCCAGATTCCCAATGTCTTTCCCTACTGATGAATGCTGTCTTTCAGTAACCATAGATGCCTTTGGTTTAACTTTTCACTATGTTTTATCTGCCCTATTTTGTTCTCCATCAAGAAAGAAATGTTAGTCATCACTCTATCAACAACAGAAAAAAACTGGCTAAAAGAAATAGAGGCCTTGATATATATCAGCTGGTGTTATTCTTTTTGCAAGTCAAAAGAATACCATTTCCACAAGTTTGCTCAGACTCGTATTATAACATCTCATGCTCAGAGATACAGCTGGGGTTTTCAAAGCCACATCATGGCATAAGCCCTGTCACTGCCACAAGAGGAGAAACATAGCACGAATCATCAGCACCTGCATCATGTATACCCACTTCCCTCCCTTTGATGGCAGTGACAAGATCAAAACTGGTTCAACTTTCAGAAAGAAGTGTTGTGGTTCAGCCGAAGGTGTTTGAGCCATGCAGAGCAATCATGGGGAGAAACTCTCTAGCTTCAGGCCATGCAATAAGGCCACATGGCTATAAATAAGTTTGCAGCCTGTATATATATAAATTAGTATTTTTTTAATTTCTATACTGCTGAGAGGGAAAAATTAGCAGGGTCTTACATGTGCGATTAACCAACAGGACTTATGAGGTTCTTACTTTCCGTTATTGATATACACCTATGTGAACTACACTTTTTGTTTTTCACCATGTAAGCATTTACAACAATCAAGCATGAAAATAAAATAGTAAAAAGCAAGTATTGCTTCATGCTTTCCATGAAGTCACACAAGCGAAAGATTTATCATTTAGCAGAAACCCCTGTTATATGGCAATTGTCATATCCTAGGGAAAAAAAATGCCCACTCATTATTGGGCTTAAAATTCAACAAGATTTTACAGTCATCAAGAACGTATATGCAGCACAGAAGCAGGGGAAATGCATGAAGGAACAAAGAAGTTCTCAGGACACAGCTGAACTTCACAGCCACTACAGACCTCAGGAAACAGAGCTTTTTGTTAAAGAAGAGGCTAAAACAAAAGCTGAGGCAGCCTTATTGCCATGAGACTGCTTGAGTGAGTCAAGGGCCAAATGGGGATCCTGGGGAGAGTTAAATGTTTCCTGTTTATAGGTGCTTGCAAACTGAACAGTGATGCAAAAAGAAAATGTCTCCTACTATCCTTAAAGAGAAAAATTACAGCAGTTAGGGTCAATGCTAAATATTTTCTGCTTGAGAAGTCAGAACTTTGGCATGTGCATCTACAAGAAATACCATACATCTCTGCACATTCAGGATATATTTTTGGAGACATCAATCCCACACCCTGCTCTTTAGGTTGGTTCCAACACCTGACCAGCCTCACTACAAACAAGCCACACTGTGGACAGTAAAGAGGTCTGCATAGCTGACAGTGATAGCTCTGGGATGCAACACTAGAACAGCATAACTAAAGGCTTTGGATAGCTTCAAAAAATTGTGAACACAAAAACAAATATATGATTTGATTCAACATGGTGTTTAAGGCAATCACGTAAGTCATCACTAGTCATCCTGGTGCAAAAGAAAGGGAAAATGCACAGATGAGCATATAGAAAAGGAGCCACCAGTCTAACTTCCAAACCAGTGACAGGCAGAGATGTGATGCAAATCTCAGTAAAGAACTGCAGACACAACATATTCATTTAAAAGGGCCCAGCCATAAGGTGCTATTACAGTAAGTGTAAAATGCAGTTGTTCAGGGAGGGCACCATTCATGATTTTTTACAGCAGCATCGTGAAAACCAAAGGTGAGCAGCACAGGGTTCATTGCACTGGTGCGCTTAAATGGAGAATAAGGCTCTAGTCCTTGCATAGAGATGTAGTAAACAACATGTTCTTATTTATAAGAAACAGTTACTCTCCATCTTGACCATAAACTACATGTAACCATTTCATGGCCTCCCACCACTGCACTGAAAATACATTTTTTTTGGTTTTGATATGATTTGCAAGCTAAAACCTAACTTTGCAGACAGCTAAAACTTCTGTCCCTCCCTCTGGAACATCTACTGGAAGTGCAAAGGAGCACAGTGCAGAGGTTTTCTCTGTGCTTATTCTTTGATTTAGCACAAACAAATGCCTGACAAAATTCATACTTTACTCGTTAAAGCAGCAACTCAGAAAGAGAACTCGCACATCTGGGGAGGTACAACATAATATCCCAGTCCTAAGGAAACAGCACCAGGATGACCAAGGTGGCTGAGCTGCCTGGTGACAAGCATGTAGGATAAGAGTAACCAGCCCAGACTGCTTTCTATTCGTCCCAGTTCATGACTGCACCCAGACATTGCAACTAATGTTGGGGATCTACTAAGGCCAGTTAAGAATTGAAAAATCTAAGAAAAAGCTCAAAGAGCTATAAAAAAAAATACTAGACAAATATAAATTGACATTTAAGAAGTTGTCAAGACTTGCTATACATGCCAAAAATATAAGCTCAGACCAAGTCAAAAAAACCCAATGTCAGTGACTCAGGAAAAAAAAAAGAAAAGGATCTCTGGAGCAAAGCCGACATAGGTCTGATTATGCTGACAGGAAAAAAAATGTACTTATTCTAGAATATTATTCTCACTTCCCTGAGAGCTTACTAGGAGACACTATGGCTAAACAGGCAATCAGGCATGCCAAATCTATTTTTGCTAAATATAGTACACCTGCCATCATAAAGTCTGACAGTGGGCTACAGTTTAGTAATTTAGTAATGGGAATTAGTTGTCTCAAACAGTAAAGATGCCCCAAGCGTCCATCCTGTGGTTTAATGAAGCTGCCACCTTGGGAAGACTGAGCAGGAGACATTTGCAGATGAAGGGGACAGGGCCTGGAGGGGAAATAAAAGGGACATTTTGCCAAAGAAGGCATCACACGAACACCAAGCAGCAAAGCAAGGTGAACCCAAAAAGGCAGCTCTCCCAGGGCAGCTGGATCAGGTACCTCACAGCAGCAATGGCACATGTTAGGGGAGCCAGTACTGGACATGATGGAAGACTGACAAAAATATCACTGGTGAACAAACGTATTTTGTAACTCCTGATGAAAGTCCCAATAGCACTATATTTCAGGAGAAACTTGGTAATTTTAGCAACCAGAGAGGACTCAATTAATCTAAAATTGTTAACAAACTGAATATGATGGTTACAGATATCTATGACTGCATGTCATGTGCATACATTTTATAAAGTTATTTTTTGGCTAGGAGGGGAAAGCAGAACAAGTGTTGGGAACTGTACCTTTCAATGGCATCCAGGGGAATTGATTAAGCCACCTTAGTCACTTAAAATTAGGGCCAAAACCGAAGCAAGTCAAACAAGATCCATTTCTGGTTAGTAGAAACAGCAGCCTTAACAGCTGCTTTGTCACACCTCAAGTCAGGAACCTAAGCCCGGGCAAAGTTTTTTCTCTCTCTCAAGGTCTCTGTCTCCCCATGAGTTATACAGGGAACGCAGATAGGAAGTCACTTAGATGTCTAACTGTTTGACATTTAAAGTCAGGGGTATTGAATCCTGTCCTCAGCTTCAAGGATGACTCTGGACTAACAGTATACATAGTAGAGGGCTGTTTTCAGTGATCTTAGGCCAGGTCTTCAATAAGAAAGCTTTTTATCATTTCACCAAGGACTCCTACATGCTACAGGAGTCCACTCTATCACCCTTCTGCGACATTGGACAGATTTCCCTGAGTCTCTGCTACAGTTAGTTTCAAGGTCCCAAGTTAATTTTCTCACTAATTTTATTTCTGCACCCCTTAGAGTCCTTCTTTGCAGCAAACCAAAACCTAGAGAACAAAACCAGGGACAGGACATCTGCATTTCCCTTGGGTTTCATCTGTTCCCTCATGCATGTGGCTATTGGCTACAACTCTGTGCATATAAGATCAGATTGCTTTACATAGTGTCTACCTCAGCATTAACACTCAGATCTGCAGTTTTCGTGTCCTCTGAAATGCTAACATTAGGGCACTCTCGGAAGGCGACTGGGTGGCTGCAGGGACTGGCAATAACAGCCTTGATTTCTGCATCCCAGTTTGAATCTAGTCCATGGTAGACAGCAAACAAGCATTGCTACCATCTGATGGTTGCTTCGGGAAGTGAGTTTAGATGCTGCAAATGTTCATCACAGAAAAACCACCACTCCCATTGCATCAAGAAGCACCGTGCTGACAGCTTTCTGGCTTGTAACGGAAAAGCTTCACAGAGTTACGTTTTGTTTCTAGCTCCTCTCACATGACTCTAAGGAAAACAGGGAGCATATATGAATAGAACTGAAAACTGGAGTCTTTTATATAATTAAATACTTGTATGAAGGACAGAGGTGTATTTTTAACTTAGTTAGATATTTTTCTCTTGGGGAATTTAAAAAACCATTATACTAAAAAATTATTTTAATAGCAAAGTTAAAAGGTCATTAGTTTCATAAAACATCTTAATTAAGGGAAAAAAAACACAAAAAATTCCTTTTCTTTCTTTTTAAAAAGTTTTTTAAAATTTGCCTTCCTTTTCAGTGCATGGGTAGAATAAGATTTACTTTACAACTCTTCAGTGTTTTGATTGCTTGTCCTACATAGTGAGAAACTGAGGCACTAAGATATGAAAGTTTAAAATCACAGGTACTGTATGGAGATGGCCAGTACCTGACCTTTCAGCGTGGCTCACTTTACACTGTGGTTTGTGTGTTCAAAATCCAACTATAGTAAATTCATCTGTCACTGAAGACTCAGCATTTTCGTCAATGAAAATAATTGCCCTCCTTGCATATATTCTCTGTCTGCAATGGTTTCTGCCCCCAGCATAGCATCCATCCTCAGACCCTTCTTGTCTTCTTGTCTCACACCCCATTTTTTTTTAATTAGATCCATCTTCCTATGTCCTTCAACTGTTCAGTCCATTTTTAGTTCCCGCCTTCCCTCCCATCAGTACTTAATTGCAGTTTCTTTTTCCTTTTTCACTCCTTCTCCTTCTTTCTTCCTCCTTCCTTAAAAATTCCTTGTCCTGAGCTGCTTCCACCATTCTCAAGCCAAATCTTCTGTTTCCCACATTTGCATGAAGCAATTTCCTCATCTTCTCCAGCAAGACCCATCTGAGGAGAGGTGAAAGGAGAGATACCAGGGAAAACACAGGAGAGACGTTGCATTCATTCAGGTACTGAAATGGTGAAAATGTTGCAGCCCACAATGCTGAACTGCAATTGGAGCTGAAATAGAATTTAGCAGTTGAAATTTAAGATATCTATAAGACCTCAGTGAGCTTGTGAATTTTAGAGGCCTGTACATCAGTCAAGTCCTGGTCACAGCAAGGGGCACATCTCCAAACCAAGGGCCATCGTCTGAGATCTTGCATCTTTACTGCAGCTTATCAGAGCTTTAGAGCTTAATTAACAAAATATTACCAGAAATTTGTAGATAGGACAAGAAACGTATTTTTTCTAGTCTTGTTCTTCAGAAAAGCTAGTGGGTTAGGTTTTTGGATTTTGTGTTGGTTTGCTAGGGGTTTTTTTTACTACAAAGACAAGCAAGCACCCTAGGTGTCAAAGCAGTAAGAAACTGGATTGAGAGCCTTGTAATGGGAAGTGTCATGAACCTTAGGAGGTAGCAGAGCAACCAGAGCTGCTTATCTGGGAGGAAATTACCTGCTTTTTAGAGGTGACAAAATCCCACAATATCTAATGAATCTATTATTCGGGATTATTATCTGCTTTATAAAATGCCAAACTCTCCAGTTAAAGAATATTTAAAGTTGCAAATTGCCATCGTTTGCATAGTTTACAAATCACATAGTTTAAAAATCCTACCCATTGAAAGCACTGAGACCTCCACATTACCCACAAAATAAACAAATGTGTGAGTCATGTTAGTTATCAAGAAATGGACATTTAAAGGGATGCTAGAATAAGAAACCAATTTTTTTATTTATTTCTCATCCTGATTTTGATACCTAAGTATACTCTTTACAAAATAAGAAATGCATACAGTATAAATTCATCATAAAATTAATATGTATGTGAAATCTCATTTAAGGTAAACTGGCATGTATTTTTTTATACATATAATGATTTGTTCCTGGAGCAAATGCATTTGTTTATGAGTTAAACAGTAAAAGGGATAATCATTGTAATGTATTCCTTTGCTTTTGTATATCTAGATCTTTGTGTATAATCTGAAAGGTGTCACTGCTTCACAGTTTGTTACAGAGTGGTTGTTCTTGTCATAATGGTGCTTATGCATCTTATCATTTTTTAGTACATTTATGCAGTTTTAAATTCTTTTCTCCTTATAAGATCAAGAAACCTTTTTCTCCATGTTCAAGAGAGAGGAAATTTTCACAAGAGAAAACCTAATGACTTACCCAGAGTCATACAGGTAGCAAAGAAGGCAGCTGAACAGGATTTTCTGTGTAATCTGTCCATGGCAACGTGGACAATAATTGTTCTCTGTTCCATAAGTCCTAGAGATAAAGTGTTTGCCCACTGGCAGGGCTCAACGCTTTTCAGGGATGCAGTGATATCCTCATTTACTGGATGCCATAGCTTGGGGTCTTAGACTGCAGTTCTGTTATGGAAAACCTGCAGGCACTGTGCTGAAACCCACAGTTATTGCACACAGACTAAACACAGCTCCTAAAGTCCTTGCATCTGCTAGTACTGGAGTTACAGAAAGAGCCATCACTACAGATGTTATATGCTGCAGCATCTTCTCTAAACTACGGTCAGATGGCAAAAGGTGACAAATAAAGTTATAGACGGTCAAGGTCAAATATAAAATCATTCCTATTTACATTGATATGTGAAACAGGAATTAACAAAAATATGATCCTAATGAGAAAAGAACAGAATGGAATATTAAAAATGGGGCCATGGACATAAATATGTTGCTACATGGTTAAGCTATACCTCTCCTGTTTGTCTCCAAAAGAAATACTGAAGGAACTGGTGCAGTTTGTCTAAAAAAGAGAAGACTAGTGGGAAGCAAGGTAATGGTTCTTCAGTTCTAGAGCTGCCAAAGAAAGTGTGATGACTTATTCTTCAGAGTTACTGTGGATAGGAAAAGAAGGCATGCACTTAAATTATGGCAAAGAAGATTTATATTAGACACCAGGAAAATGTTCTCCTGATGGAGAATGGTTAAGCAGCTGAGTAAATTTTTTGGAAAGTGTGTAACATCTCCATTGCTGGAGGTCCTTTAAAACACAGTGAACAGCTATCAGGCCTGAAACAGGCAAAAAATCTGCCTTGAAAGGACAAAGGAATAGATTATTTCATGATTCCACATTCACTACAGTCTAACACTGAGTTAGCTCCTGTGTGTTACTAACCACAGTCAACTTTTTGTTTCTTCTTAAACAGAAACTCTCTTTAACATACAAAACCAGGAGATAAGTATATTCCAGAAACCAGAAAGGATGACAGCATTTCATCAAACAGTAGCTAGTTGCTTGACTGTTCTGCCTCCAAGCTATTGCTCTCCAAAGTAAGGACCAGCAAAAAAAAAATAAAAGAGCCAGTTCCAAGTAATAAAATGATCTAGTAAACTGAAGACCTAATTTGGAAAATATTCATAAGATTTCAAGGCTAGGATATTTGAGGCAAAAATAGAACCATTCTCTTCAATGATTTATAAGATTGCTTTAGAGAGACAGAGTAGAACATACACAGTGATGTAGTGAGTGAAAACATAAGTAATTTTTGACATGTTGCATTTTAAAGAGTAGCAGCACCATTTTCCCTCCTGAATTTTGTATCAGTACTTGCATGAGCACTTCTGATCAGCACAGATGTGACTTTGGTGGGCATGGGAAAGGCATGACCTCAGTTCTTCCCTTGACCTAGAAATGTCAGGGTTAATCTGATGTTCCATTTAATATCTAGGTTGCCTGCCCTCCTTCCTGGGAGTACAGCTTTGAAGACAAACACTAAGCAAATGTGATCTAACCACTAAGCTTTCAATTCAAAATTCTCAGCTGCTCTCTTATCCTCTATTTGCCAAACTCATGTGTTTTTTATGAAAATAAGTCTTACTTTGATTTTTGCCTACTGCATCAAGCCCCTCAAATTAAGGGTTACTATTTCATGAGACTAAAATAGCCCCACAGAGGATAGGTTTCCAGTAGCGCAGCACAATCAAAATGGCAATCCTCTTCCACATGCCTAGTAGAAGAAATAGAGTTGCCTGGGCGCGTTACTGTAAGGTGATTGTGATCTACCAGATAATAAAATTAGTCGCCTCACACTACCTAAAGCGGTTAAAAAAGTTTGGGGATTTTTTATCTTAAACTAATGGTCTTAACTTCCACCTAAGTTGCTCCTTTGTCATTTGAACAGTAGTTTGGTATTATCGCAAGTGAGAACACAAGTGTCACTGGAAGTCAATAGTCTTGTGTTTTGAAAGCAATTGGAACCATCTGAATGTTCAAACAACTAGTAATTAAATTTCCTCATTGTAGATGCATAGAGGAGACCTCTGAGATTTCTGAAATTCTTTGCTTTTTGGGAGGCCTTTAGGCCAGCTGTAAGTATGTGGGAACATTTCTTCCATAGCTCCCAGCAACATTATAAGAAGCAATACAATCCCTGTTTCAAGTTTGGGATCGAAACAGGTCTTCTGCCAAATATTCTTTCCACTGGTTTGAAAAACAAGACTGGAAGAAAATGGTTTCTACTGATTCTGTCCCCCAGCATTTTGCATGTTTCTTATTGAGCCTATATTCTTTACAAAAATCTATGACTTCCTAAGAGTCAGAACAGGTCCATTTCTAAATGGACGTTTGAAAGAATTGTTGGTGAGGACTAGGAAGGAGAGGAACACCAGGGGCTGTTTGGTTACTTTCTTATAAATGTTAAATCTCAGTGCCAGTTGGGACTCTGCAGCACTCACGCCTTTTACCCATTTTTCTTCAGTGGTCAGTTAGCTGTGTTGTCCCTTTACCTTTCCTTATCTTTCCTTGAATTTTCTCACTTGCCCTACATGAGCCCAACGGTAGTATCCAGCACCTCAGATGGCTCAATAACTTTGGAAACCTTATCTCATCCTCCAACCCCAGCTCTCAGACATCTGTGATCAGCAGTCCTCCACCACTGAGTTCCATCTTACCTCATCTTCTACGACCTTGTAATGCATTAAATATTATTTATTTCTTTCACTGTTGTGGTAGGGTTCAACTAAGAGAACTTCACTGAGCTGTATAAACAGTGTAGGAGAGTTTCTGCTGCTGAAAAAGTTTATAGTCTACAAGAGACAAATAGTGGGGGAAACTCAGTATTTTTGTCATATTTTACCGAGGTTGAGTGGGAACATCAGACTATTGCCTTCTGTTCACACAAGAAATCTCTGGTATATTTAAAATACTCTGAGTCCCTGCCTAGACTCTAAAATCACCTTCCGTTTCATCAAGGTTTTGTATTATGCAAACTACATATATTTAGAAGACACTCATATTTTAGAAGTTCCATTTCATTCCCAACCTTTAACTTTAAACAGATTTATTTGTTGTGTGTTTTTTTCCACTTTCCAAAATGGCTTGCTTTGATTTCATGTTGTCAAAAAATCAGTGATCACCTTTGCATAAAATTTGGTATGCTCTTAATTTAGCTGTATTCTTTGTGCTTTGGCCACTAGAGGGTAGCACAAACAGCCTCCTGGAGAGAAGGTCCAAGTACCCCTAGGAAGCCTACGGGGGACAGATGAGGCGTAGCAGGGTGGTGAAGCAGCAGTGTGGGGCTGTGAACAAAAGATCAACGTTCACTCCTTGCCTCTGCTCAACTCAACAGTAAAGCCACTTCTGAACTGACTGGTTCTAGACATGATGACCATGCCCATTAACCAAACATAAGTATGGTATGGAGGAGTTAAAGAATGGTACATATACATTTATATTAATGATTTGCAGCAGAGGTTGGTTTTGTTTAAATGAGCAACTGTATATGTTTAACCCTTTCAGCAGCATACATGTGGACATGCATTAGAGTGCACAGAACACCAATTGTAATGTTTACCAGAACACACTCTGGATAAATTCAAAGAAGGTGGAATTAATTAGCGGTATATTGGAAAACAAACAAACAAACAAAACCCACATGAAAGAATTAGGTGTAACAACAGTGTGCCTCTGTAAATTCACATGTACAATAGCCTGGATCCCCTGAATTGGTTAGAAATCTTACTCCGACTGATAACCCTTTGGCTTATAAGTCGCATAACTGCCAGTTGACTTTGCCTTGAGAAATTCATTATATTTCAATCCAAGAGTTTCACTGGATGAAAGGTTTACTAGCCTGCCTAACCCAGGCCTGGAACATAACCCAATACCAAGAAGAAAGACAGGAGATAGATGCTCTGTAGATAGAGTAAATTTCATGTGCAGATGCTAAGAAATAGGTCAGACCTGGTGTAATAATGTCTTACCTCCTAATGTAAATGACGCAATAAACCGTAACATCCAAGCTAGGATTCTAGCTACCTTGGCTGTCCAGAGCAGAAAAGAGGGTGGAGGAGCCAAAAGAGGGTGAAAATGTACCAGAGCTATTGTGCACACTGACCTCCAGGTAATGTGTAAACTGTAACTGCTGTACAGAACGCAGCAGCAAAATACTTAAGGAGTGATCCAGTACAGAACGGGTTGAAACATCTGAGGAAGGGCTATTATAAAGCAATTTTCGTAAAGTCTCTACAGTAGGCCAAGGAACTGGAAAAAAAAAGATGAGAACGGCAGACGGGAAAATTATATAACAGGTTGTAGATCATCAGTGATTTTTTTTTCTTCTCAGCAGCAATGAATCTGGTAGTAAAATCAGCAGAAAAGCAGTGTACAGGTCCACTGATGGCAGGAATAAAGCAGACCCAGGGGAAAGCCTAAATGGACAATAATTGCAGGTTATTATATACTGTGCTACAGTACAGTGGAAAGCTGGTCAGCTATTAGCAAGGTTGGAAGAAATAATCAAGAGGACAGAGACGAGAGTTTATAACCTTTCAGATACAGCAAGGCAGAGGCAAGGCTCTGGAGCTGAGAGATGGGGAAAGAAGCCAATGATATGGAGAGGGAATGACATTATACATGAGGGTAGTATCTCCACTGGTGAAGAAGGAATTTGTTGGAGTTTCCAAACACGATTTTTTCAAGACACTGTGGCCTGCACAGCTGTAACTGAGCTGGGGTATCCAGGTTAGGTTCAGAGGTGTTCTAGGCTGATGGATACAGCACCTTAGGAGAGGAATTCAGTCCACCTTAGATCTGAATCACTGACTGGGGCTTTTTCTCTCTCTCCATTGACTCTACAGGGAGCTTACAGCAACTAACCTGTTAATTTAAATTTCTTAAGACCTTCAACTGTCTGAGATAAGGGGGATGTTCATGGCTAGAGCAATGAGGGCCATAGATACACTATGAATGACATGCTCAGGAAATGTTGGTAAGGAGCACCTCCATGGCATTTCCAGGGATTAACCAGATTTTTCTGCATGGTATCTTCGCTACCTCTTAACAGAGCTGCAAGATCACCCATATTTTCACCAGCACAGTAAAACCAGCTCAGGGACAAAGCTATGCCTATGCACTCACAGAGCAGGCACCAGTCTGAGAACAGAGGTATAGAAAACACCTCCTTCAAGGTTAGTTGGGAAATGTCACTGCTTTAACAATCCATTAAAAAATCACATGTAATGTAACATAGTGTTACCCATTTCATCTTTTACCTCTCCTTATTCCTAGCCAAACTTTCAGCTAACAAACAGTTTAGGTGAAACTGAAAGCTGAAAGAAGAGGGGAAACAGAACAGGAAAGGTACCTTTGAGGCTTGACACACTTTCCAAGGTAGCCACAATATTCTCTTATCAGAATTCTTCAACTGGGTGTTTCTCCATCTAATAGAGTTTCCCTTTTTAACTCCTAAACAGCTTTCACTGATGGTGTCCTGGAGGCCAGATTTATTTACCTATGTTAAACACTTCCAAGCAAAATTCAGTTGTTTCAACATAAGCATCCACTGTCATGGAAAGAGCTTTACAGCATCCCACTCTGTCCTGGAAGTCCTGTGTCACATCTATCTGCCCCAAGCACGTGTCTTAGCTTCTGTAGGGCATTTGAGAGATCACTGGATACCTGTGTTCTGACAACTGCATCCAGTCCCTAGGTACATAGTTGCTATGGGTTCAATGGAAAATGATAAACAGTTCCTGAAGGTGACTCACATCTCAAGCACCCCCTTCTGCAGATGTCTGTCCTTCTGCCTCAACTTTATATATCCTTGAGTAATTAAACTTTTTCTTGGTTTCCTCAGACAGGTGTCAGTGTTAAGTAGGATGACTCTGAACCTGAGTGCCTCCCAGTCCTCAATGTATTTATCCTACCAATGTTCCTGTGGAGGAAAGAGATGCTATAATTTTTCCCTGACATATGGGCAACAGAAACAGTCACACAGAGAGTTCGTGCTTGAGGAGGAAATTGACTCTGCATATCCTAGATCATAGCTGTTGAATTGTTCCCTCTTATGTTGTTAGAATTGGTTGCCTCCACAACAGCCAAAGGTTTAAACCCAATATTACTATTAATCTGATTCTGCTGCATTCACTTAGTTTAACACTGTGGCTTATTTATAACTTTTTTTTAATGCACCTTTGTCAAGTCCCTCATTTCTCCTTAGCATATCTTTATTCAGTTATGACATTGGGGGGGGGGGGGGGGAGAGAAACAAGAGCCCAACTTTTCTGCTGATTATTTCAACTGCCACTACACAGCAGATGACTGAGAAATCCTAAAGATGAGTCAGAGGGTGAAATAGGAAACATGGAAAGATTGTCTTAAATTAATGGAGGTGCTGAAAAAACAGCTGGGGGGAAAAAAAAAACCACAAACCAAAATAAATATATTCATATTTTTAGATAAGTTGTCTTTAAAGGTTTTCTCAGTAAAAGCATCAGTGTATTTTAATGTGGAAGAGAAAAATTATGTTAGAAAATATATTTTTCTTTTGATGCATTTGAGCCAAAAATTGGAGAAAGAACTCAATCACTAAAGTGTAATGCAGGACAAATTTACATTATAAGGTATCACAACTCAGTTTTAATTATGGCATTGCCAGTAATTCAACCTTAGAATAATGCTTAGTTGGAGATCTGCAAGGGAAACCCAAGTGACTCAGGAAATGGGAATGAGTCAGTAAAAGACCTCTTTCCTTTTCCACTTCATGCCAGTTACCAAGCAGGGCTCTGCTGAGGTTATGAAGGATATTGTGATCTTGCAGATCCCTTCCTTCAAACAAGATATCAAATCCAGTCCTGCCTACTGATAGTTACAGAAGATCCTACAGCCTGTCCTACCCAAAGTCCAAACAGAATAACCACATTGACACTCCATGTATTGATGCTGCATTATCAGTGAAGGAAAGACTTTTCCTTCACTTTAAGACCTGAAACATTTCCTGGTTGCTAGCTGTTGTTAAACAGACACTGTTCTCAACAATCTCTGGCTTCTTGGGACCATGATTTTACATCTCATCTGAGAAAGACATGTCTAACCTTGCACTGTCATCTAAGACACTTCTGGGCTATTGATTCAACACAGAGAACTTCTGAGGAGATTTTCCAAAGGGTCTGACATGTTAAAGGTGGTGTTTTGAATACAAAATTCAAACATTTCCAGATGTTCCTTTTAGATAATCAGAAGTAATAGTTAAGTACAAAACTTTAGTCCAGGCTCAGATACACATAACAGTGCATGACGGTGGATGAGAAACCTTACATTATTCATGGGAAATAGGGATACAGTGTGTAGTCTGCCAAAATGATCTCTGCCAAGAGAGTGTTTTTCATCAGTGAGTACCTGGAAGAGTTTGGGAGAGGCTAGGAAGTGGGCAAGTATAGAAATATACTGCTGCCAGTTGCAGGAGGAGTGGAGGATTTTGTTGGCTATATAGTGTGATGTTATGGAGCAAAGTCTCAGAGATCTTACTCCCAGGTGATTGCTTGCCGCATGGCTTGGGTGGAATCATTTAGCCTACCTGACCTCTGGGGAGAATCACTGTCCTGAGCTATTTTTCATGGATGTTTTCAAAGTCTTCTTTCAGAACTGCCTTATGACACACTTTGAGTTTTTGAATTATCCCCTCCAAAGAGGACAGGAGCACCTTTGCCTTTGCATGCTACTGGATTCAAAGGAGTTTTGCTTGGGTGGGGGCTGGTAAGATAAGCTGATAAAATTACTAGATAACTAGATTAAAGCAAATAGGATATAGACGATAATGACAGTGAGTGAGAAGGCTGGCAACTGGGCAGGGATAACAAGATTTATTGGGGAAGTCAAATGTGAATTGAAATGGTTTTTGGCTACCAAATGAGCTAAAACAATAAAACAAGGGACACCAAACTAGGCCTTCAGACAACTGAACTCCTGGGCCCAAGATTACAGAAGAGAGGGGAAAGAGAAGAAGGAATGATTGTAAACAGACTTAGCAAAACAGAGAAAAAAGAAAGAAAAAAATCAAATCAAAACCAACCTACACCTTAGCAGGGAAGCAGGAAGATGAGATGAAATGATGAATGCTGAGCAGGAGAGGAAGAAGTGGAGCAAATCCTTTTGCTTGGGTTTGAGGCCAGTCTGTAGGAAACAGGTAAACACCATGTTGCTTAAACTTGAACTGGTCATGCTTCATTATCTGCATTTTTTCTTGACCACAGTCATGCTGAAAGTAAGGGATGCATATGAGAATACTATTCATGTATTCATTTAACGGGAAACCCAAAGAATAAAATCTAGCTTTCTTCAACTCTGCACAAGCGATTCTTCCTTGCAGGTCACCTGAGTCCACTGTTTCTGGAGCAAGAACAACTGATGTCAGCTTCCTTAGCACAGAAAGAAGATGGCAGGCTGCAACATGTGATTTGTATGTGTTTGTCGTTTTGCAGGTTGAGAAAGGAAAAGTTCCTTTTCTTAAGACTGTTTTATAGGGGTGAGTATTGTTTGTTTCTTGTTCCAGAGGTGCAATACAATATGGTGGTACTGGTTTTCTAATGAGGATGATTTAAGCATGGGAATAAGGTGAGCTGGAGTAGAAAGAAGATAAATCTTTTTATTAATCCAGCCATATTGCTAAGGAAACAAAACAAAACCCTAACAACAGATACTTCCTCACCCATCAGATTTCTTCAAGGCCTTCTTCAAGCTCATGCAACTGAGTTTTTTGGTTTTGGGTTTTGTCGGTTGGTTTGTATTTTTTTTCCAGTTGCCTCAGTTGGTCTAATGCAACTTCCTCTGGTTCTGATGTTACAGGGAAGACCACAAAACTGAAATCCAAAATGAGCCACCACATTCAGGGGGATATTTTTCATATTCTGGGGGGTGGGGCATAGGATCACAGCCTGGAGACAGTCAGTGATAATCCATGGGCAAGTATTTGTTCTTGAAAAAGACAATGGTTTTCTACTAAGTTTCCTTGAAAGACTCTGTATGTGGGAGCAAGGTAAGGGAGAAATAATGCTACTCCCATTTTAGACCTCATGACACACAAAGCAAAGAAAGAGGCCCACAGCCACACCAGAGATCAGAACCAAGGAGTCAGTCCAAATCATCAGATTCCAGGTGTGAGAAAACAGGCTGCTTTGCCTTGTCCTTTTACTGAGACTGTTTCTCTGGCATCTCTCGCCAGTGCTAAATGCATAAGGAGAAGGATAATAAAGAGCCTAAGTGGAAGGAAATAATGAAGAGTTGTGAGGTTTTGTTCAGTTGTAACAATCTCACATGTTTATTAATAGAAGGTCGCCATGTATAAATATATAATTTTAGCGGGATATGAGCAGCATCTCTTTAATTATCTGAAGAAAGAGAGTACTCATTATGTAGATAGCACAGGAACATCATTCAGCAGAAAAGCAATAGAAAATTTCAAGCAAAGAAAGGCATGAACTGATTTTTTTTCCCCGTCTCTTGCTTTTCGTTATGAGTCATTTCTACAGTCTGTGTGTGTGTGTGTGTGTGCACGCGTATGTGTAAGCGTGTATATATTTTTACACATAAAAACATAATATCTGTATGACTATATAAAAACATGTGTGTGCTTCCTCGGTAACTCTGAAGGCAAGCAGGAGCTGTAAATTCTGAAAAAAAGAAGTGAAATGAATGCAGAGCTGACCCGGCTCAGTGTGCAGTGACTGAGGGTAGAATAGAATTTAGTTTCACAAATTGAACTTCCTTTCATAGCCAATGTGTCCCAAAGTGCTTTACATACAGTACAATGAGAGTGATGCCGGGAGTGGAGGCAAACACAGCAGTCATTGTAGGCACAAAAATAGCTCACATGTAGCCTTCTATATTAGAATCTGTTTCAGCAGGAGAATGCTGGCCTTGGGAACGTTATTAACTCTATATTCATCTGTTTCCTTGTTGCCAAGGGATGCTGAACTTCCCCCTGGACAACCTCTGAGAGGATGGTTTCAAGAGCGTCATAACTTCCATCCTTTTTAAAAACCCCTGCTATTACCATGTCCAAGCCCTCATATTACACAATGCATTTCTGACTGTATTGGTCTTTTCTTTCTTTTCCTCCGTCTTGGACCTTCGCTGATGAGTGTGTACTGGATTCCAGACTGTTCTTCAATCAGAAAACTGGTTAAGGGCCAACAACAGCATTATACTCAGCCCTTTGCATTCATTGTAACTACAAGCATTGAGTTGTATTGCAGAAGAGTGTTTCATTCTTGCTAAGATTCCCAGGCACCTCAGTCCATCATCATGCAAATTATATCCCATGAAATTTTTGTGTCCAGGGAAAGTGCTATGTGTCATATGGTATTTGCGCACCACAGTGACCTTTCCTATGTGCACTCATGGACCACTTATGAACCTAGGACTGAAGCTTTCCCACCTAGTTGTAGGAGTTCACTTGAGTTAGTGACTAGTTGTGAGTCTTGCCATGTTACACTCTGTTTGTTGAATAGACAAAAGCATCTCCACCAGCTAATTTTGACTAGTCAGGAATGAAAATGTCATCCAGAGATTCAGTTGGAGGTTAACCTCCTGTTTTCTGCAGTTTTGTATAAGCCAAAATCTAAATTTTTCAATATTAAAAACACAGAATGACTCTTCATTACTGAGTCCATTACTCAGTACAAATGGGCAAATGGAGATCAGCATAGATATATGATGTCCCTACTGAGAGCAACATTAGAGTCAGGAATGAAACCCAGTTCTTATCATTCACATCCCTCACTTCCAGCACAATGCAAATGTGGGAACCTTGGAAAGTCCACTGAGTGCTTTAGGGTTCGGTTTAGGCCAACATATATAAAGATTGTGTCCAGTTGACCAGCAAATACTTTTTTTTTTGTTAAATCATGATTGTTCTAATCCCCTGATTGCCCAAAATAGAGGGATCTGAAAAAAGCACACAATAGTTCCCATCCAGACTGCATGTCTCACTTTTCTTTCCATGGAAACCATGGCACAGGAGCCTTGATATGGTCCTGAATCTCATCCTAATATGAGCTCAGGGACACAGAAACACTGTTGCATCTACAAGTTCCGTTTGGGAACTAATACTGCTCAGCGTGGCCCCAACTCAGATTTAAATCCATTGATAACAGAGTGTCTTCCAGTGTACACAAGCTTAAGTACAAGAAGAATATGATCCCAGTAATATCACAATAGCAATTAAAACAGTTGAAAGCTGTATGTGGCAGAAATGTCCCAGAATATTACATCAATATTAGGGTGCATTTTGAGATTGCTCAGCTGATGAATTCGTTCCTCAGAAGGCACATTGCCCTCCCAAGCTCACCTGACATTACTGAGTTCTGATTTTCAAACCTTCAATATGCTCTATGGCAAGTATATCAAAATCAATGAGATATGATAACTGGGGATGATTTGGTGTAGAATCTGCTGATGACCAAGTTGAATGCTTTGAAAGGAGGGAAAGGGGATATGACAGCCAAAAGAGTTCTTTAAAAATGTATACTTATATATTTGAAGTGTACATTTGAGAGGTAATAATAAAGAATTCCTTGCAACTTTCAATGCTTAGAAACACTTTAGATGAATCTTAGTGTTTTGAAATTGAGGTGCGTGCTGGGGGCTATGGTGGCTTTGGGTCTTACGTGCTTAGGCAGAGGTTTCCCCCTCACACAGTTCTTATTTTCATAAAAAGTAGAATAGAGGAACTGAACAACAGAAAAGTTTCTTATTGAATTGTTTGGCATGAAAGAGCAGATCCTTACCCAATATAGACAAAGATATTTTATACCAATCATTGAGATAGAATTCACATTTGCTTGAAAGAGCTCTTGCTTTCAGATTAAAAAGCTGAGGTTTTCTGGGATGGGCTGTGAAACCTGACCTAGGCTTTCTGTAAAGCTCAGGGGAGGCAAAGATAGAGGGTACTGATGGCCTTTGGACATCAGCACTGGCTCCCTTGGGAAGAAAATTCCCTGCAGAATAGTCACCAAAAATTTTACCTATATCTTCAGTTAAGCACAAACTGCTATGTGTTCTGAAACCCAGATGAGTCCACTGTCTGTAATGGAAACTCACAAGCCACCAGCAAGGCTCTTGCCTTAATTTGACCTCTTGAGATGACTGTGGAAGACAACCAGGCTTTCAGGCTTTTACAGCTTGATTGGACCACATGTTGGCAGGACAAGCTTGCTCGGGTCTGAGGATCACAGGCCATATGGAGTTACAGAAGTTCAACAGATTCAGCTGTGTGGATGGAAAAAAGATCATCTAGAGATAGACAAGTCTTTGCTAAAAATGTTCCATTTCGTAACAACTAAACCCAAAGATACTGAATATGTTAATATGTGCAGGGATGTAATCTCATTACATAATGTTTTTCAGCCATGTGAAATCTTTAATCTAGCTGATTTCCCCATGGCCTGATCCTGGTTCTTCAAGGGAGCAGAATTCTCTCTCAGCTGCATTGCTAAGGAAACCTCTCTCACCATTGATTTCATAGGCAATAGTAATAATACACACGACTGCCATTTGCTATGCATTTCTCTCTCTGACAAAAGAATGGTATAGTCTCACCTTCATGTCCCACTCTGTGGGGTCCTGGTTCTGCTCAAGTTGCACTGAAAGCAAGCAGACACCATGCACCTCTTTGATTCGTCAGTTGGACATTTCTTGCAGTTAAAACCAATAAGAAAGATAATATTTTCTTTCCCTTTCCAGACTGGGAAGAAGACCAGGCCTTTTCTGTTCAAAATCAATTTCTCCTGGAAAGCAAGGTCTTATTCTGCCAGTCTGGGACTTATCAGGGCTCTCCTAGGTCTCTTCTTGGTGCCTCTCTGGCTGTGCACCAACAGACACAGCATGAGCTAATGCATGGAAGCAGAACTACAAGATAGGAACTCTCCTGTTTTGACTCTGAGTCTTCAACTGATTGTACTTTGGATACCAGTATTTCATTTGACTTCTTCTATGTGCTTGAGATGACTTGTTTATATTGATGGGAGATCTTCCAGTCAGTCTAGTAGGAGGAAGTTTAAACTCATATTTAAACTTGCCCCATGATTTCACACAAAAAAGCTAACTTCCAACTGTGTGTGAAACTAATACTAGCAAATCCTAAGTTTCAATGCCAAAATATGTAAGTAAATGCATGTACAAATGTCTCTGTTCATCTTATATACTTTTTTTGGTATAGATAAATTCACAAAGGTCATGACATCTTTACACTCATTGCATTATTTCCTGTCACAACATGATAGCTGATAGTGATAGAAGGTTTCCATGAGGAGCCACTGTGGATGGAGCTGGAATGTTTTGTCAGTATCCTAGATGAATTTGAAGACTGTGAAAGTATGGCAAGGTTCAGAGACCTCTTATTCCATGATGGACTCTGGAAGAGCCTACACCTTTTTTGCCATTTCTCACCATGCTTGACCTCTTTGACTTTATGCTTTTATCCCTCCAAGCTGTTGCATCTAGTTTCCTTAAACACCTGTTCAGAGCTTCCTCAGAAAGGCCTCAGCTTCCTTGCCTACCCAGTTCTTTCCTGATAACCTCTGGATTTCTTACCCCAACCCATTTCCTCACCAAGACTTTTCTAGTTCTTCCAGGAAACTGTAGCTCTTTTGCCTTCTCCTGCCTTCCATGTGAGTTATAGTTTTCTCTTCACCTCTGCATTTCTTCTCAATTTCTCTCTCTCCCCCTTTTCCAGTCCCTCTTTTGACCTTCTCTAAGCATTTTTCTCATCTGCTGCTTCCTAGAGATCTGTCACTTCTGCTTTATGAATTCAAATCTACCATTTCCTCTTCAGCTAAATGTCTGGAGAGACGAACAGCCCTCGATAACACCTATCTTTCAGCATCAACTACAGAGATAACTGGGGCTTCTCAATTAAATGGATACATGCAGAAAGCACAAAGGATGAAAAATTGTCTGTTCTAATTTCAGGCCCAGCACAACCCATCAGCTGGAAATACAGGAAAAGACCTCTTCACCCTCCTATTGCAGTCAACGGAACAAATGGAGTCTAAATCTTTGTATTACACTGTCACTTGTACTGTAACTATTGCTTTAAGATCATGGGGAGGTACCTGCAATGCACAGTTTTCCTGAGATGCTGGAAGGGTATCTGAAATGAAAATAGCTCCCAGGTGGAAAAGTCATTTTGAAGTTACCAAGACCCTACGCTTTCCTAGAGAATACACACTTGTGTGCATACGCAGCAGCCAGACAATCTCTTGTATTTGTTCCATAAGTTTATTAATGCTGGGTTGGCTAAATAGTTAACTAGAACCATGAGTAGTCTCTCCCTTTGCTGTTGAAACCTTGGACAGTTTGTATATCCTTGCTTATTTCCTTTACGGCCTCCATCTGCATGTCTGGCCTTTAGAAGACAGTCCACGGTATAGGTTATTTACTATCCTGGACAGAAACAGACAAAAATAATAAGAAATGGGAGTTTAAAAAGGTATAAGACCAGGTCTAAAGTTTATTACATTCATAAATTATAGGATGGCTTTAGAAAATTGGCCATTAAGGAAACTGAGCATATTTGCAACATCAGTAACAAATAATGCAGGTAGAGATATCATCTATCAGACAGCAAAGAACTGATAGATTTGTAGATACATAGACAGACAGGTAGAGAGATAGTGAAACAGGCAGAAAGACAGATAGACAGAAGTAATACAAAATAAGAAAAAACTATTTTCTTTAAGAATACTATGAAATTCTAACAGAAAGATGGTGAGGAGCATTTTTGCGTATTTGGCTGCAGAACACCCTCCTTCTCTGTCTACAGTATTTCCATACATGTGTATGTGTGGATGCACACATACACATGTGTACACAACCCCCCACACACACATGCTGTCAACACTGCATCTACATTAGAATGAGGTACGTGAAAACAGCACCATTGATGCTGGACCCTGACTGACATTCCCTCCGGCTACTTGGAGAATAAAATAGGAGCAAGAACGGGTTTTGTAAAACGAGTATTCATTCATATAAACAAATCCAATATTGAGACTGTGCTTAGCACATACATTGTTCAAAGTGAGACTGGGCATAGCTTCGGAAGTAAAACATAGAATCATAGAATCATAGAAACATTTAGGTTGGACAAGACCTTTAAGATCATCAAGTGCAACCTTTAACCTAGCACAGCCCAGTCCACCACTAAACCATGTCCCTAAGCACCACATCTACACGTCTTTTAAATACCTCCAGGGATGGGGACTCAACCACTTCCCTGGGCAGCCTGTTCCAATGCCTGACTACCCTTTCAGTGAAGAAGGTTTTCCTAATATCCAACCTAAACCTGTCCTGGTGCAACTTGAGGCCATTTCCTGTTGTCCTATCACTTATTGCTTGGGAGAAGTGATCGACCCCCCCTTCGCTACAGCCTCCTTTCAGGTAGTTGTAGAGAAAGATAAGGTCTCCCCTCAGCCTCCTCTTCTCCAGGCTGAACGACCCTAGCTCCCTCAGCCACTCCTCGTATGACCTGTTCTCTAGACCCTTTGCCAGCTTCGTTGCCCTTCTTTGGACATGCTCCAGCATCTCAGTGTCTTTCTTGTTATTGAGGGGCCCAAAATGAACACAGTATTTGAGGTGCGGCCTCACCAGGGCCAAGTACAGGGGGACAATGACTTCCCTAGTCCTGCTGGCCACACTGTTTCTGATACAAGCCAGGATGCCATTGGCCCTCTTGGCCACCTGGGCACACTGCCAGCTCATATTCAGCCAGCTGTCAACCAACACCCCCAGGTCCTTTTCTGCCAGGCAGCTCAGAATGCCATGGGATATCAGGGTGTACTGAATCTGAGCACTGACTTTGTCATTGTTTCCCCTGAGGCTGTAAATCTCCACTTGAAAAGTGACCACTGACTTAGGATGCTAACGTCACACACCTAATCTCTATGCTTGGTTCTTTCTAAAGTTCAGCAAGCAGCTGGGTGCCCAAATATTAATTAGCTGCTTAAAGTCCTTTTCAGAGTTAGGCCTGATTTTCAAGAATAAGCACTGACTGCGAGTAGTGTCTGGGAGGACAACACTCCCAAAAAGCTGGCTTAAAATCCATCTTTAACCTGAATTAAGTTAAAGTCCCCAAATCCCAAACTGGAGATACAAAAATAAAAAAGAAAAAAAGAGTTTTTTTTTTTCCTTACAGCTCTTTGCTTCATGTTCATCAACTTAATTAATAAATACAATTGTGAGCCCACATATGCACACACATACATGCAAGCACACACAGACACATAAACACACACAAGCATGCACACCAGCCCTAATTAAAAGGAAATTATTCTGCTTGCAAAGACAAGCACTTAAATATTAAGAGCCCCCAGAATTGAGGTTACGTGCACAACCTGGATTTTCCTTTGTTGTACAGATGCATTCTAATTCAGCCTTTAATTACATGATCACTCACAGAGTAGATGGCATGTGCAGTGCCGTTTGTTGGCTGCAGAGGACCGGGAGATTCTGCCTCCCATTTCAAGCACTCAGGAGAGTGGGCTTTGCAAGGCAAATATTCTTGTTCTTTTAACTGATCCCTGTCTCAGATCCTCCCCTTCTCACTCTGTATTCCCCCTCCCAGTTCCAGTCCCATATCCAGTTTCACTCTTTGGTTCTTCCTCAATCCGTCTCTCCATCCGCCTTAGCTTTCCAGTGCCCTTTCCCTGAGTTTACCGACCCACGAGTTCTCAGATCCTCTGTGCTTTCCCACAGTATATTTTCTGATGTTTTCTTACATTGCATTCTGTATATTAATCCCTCCCTTCTCCCTGTCATTCTACCACAGATGGCTCCCCATTAGATTTATCTCCCCTCCCATTTCTCTCCATTTTCCCAGATTCTTCCTACTGAGAAGCAGACTGCTGTGTCTCAGCACAACCTCTCTTCCCAAGTTCTCCATGGCTACCTGGGTCAGTGCAAATAAATAACTGGAGAAGTCTTTAACTCTGGGTCCAAAAAGCATGGCACCACATACTCATACAGCTAAACTCTTTTCTCAAAAAACACATTATCCTTGTCTGTAGTGCCTATTGGAAACACCCTACTGGTCTGTAAAACCTCCAAACTGCACCCAGAAAGTGCCTGGGAGGCTGATATGGGCCAAACCCATGCCAAAGACTGTTCTAAGATTAAGGTAATTAATTTAATTTCTTAAACCTGTGTTCTGGACCTGGTTCATTTGCTAGTACAGATACTACCTTTGAGTCTGAACTCCAGCCTGTTCCCCATTTGTGTATTCTCAATCCATCCTAGTGTACTCCAACCTCCTTTGTCTTTACAGCTTTCCCCAGCTGTCTCTTTTTAGTTTCTCCTCTAGTCTTCTGTTGGATCTCCCTGTCGCTCCCCGAAAGCACAGGGAAGACAGACTCCCTGATTTTGTCTCAGGTATCCAGACTCCAATTTTTCCTGGCCTGTCCCAGGCCAGTGCTGCAATGACAGAAATAACTCTCATCTGCTGGAGCATACTCGGTGAGAGCCGAATCACTGGGGTATCTGGTTTTGGAAATCTGCATCTCTAGTGAGTGTGTGAGAACTGCCATTTTCCCAAGGCTTTTAATTGGCCACTTTGGGGCAGATTTTCGCCGAGATAACAAAAAGACTTGAGAAAGGGCTTCACCTCCTGTCAGCTCTTAGTATCATTCTGTAAAGCATGGGGACAGGAGAGCTTTACAAAGCATCTCATTTGACTTAGTTCAAACCAGCCCAGTTCTCCTCTGGGTTGTTCTCAGGGACAAATAGCTCTGGCTGAAATTTTCTAGAAATAATTAAAGAATTTGAACTGAATGCAGGCACCCAACTTAGAAAATTTCAGCCAAAATATGTGCAGTTTAGCAAAGCTGAATAGGATTTTATTATAGGAAGTCTCAGGCAACCTCTGTAATTGGCGGTGCTACCAGAACCTATTAAACTGAAATCTCCCTTCCTCACAGGGGCGCTGTGAGCATTAATTTGTTAATGATTGCACAATGATTTGATGATGAAAAGGACCATATTAACATAAAGCATTATTGTCCCTACAATACAAGCTTGCCTGCTTTCATTACTTATTATGTACAGGGACATACATATTATGGAAAAGGGATGGGGAGATAATAAACTTGATGATATTCTTTTCAAAGGACTAATACAACATGTTTACAGTGTTCACAGCATGGGTAATAGGAATATTCTGGAGAGCTCTGTTTAAATAGCAGAATCCATTGGGTGGAATGTAATGATCTGTATGTATGTGTCTGCACAAATCCTGCGTCTAAACATACATGCAAACACACACATACACGCTCTCTTCTATTTTTCTGTCCTCTATTAACCTCCAGGTTCTATGCAGCCTTCACTTTACCACCTGAAACTCACCAGTGCTACTTTAATAACAAAAGACCTCCATAAACAAAGCTCCTTTTTTATTACAGTGATACCTTTTGTTGCCTACATTGACTACAATCTTGTACTAAGCTCCTTTGGTTGCAAATATTTTCATTTCTCTCCTCAATCAACCTTCTTGATTCTAACTAAGGCAGAGGGATAAAAAAGAAGAAGTAAAAAAAAAACAACCCACACTGATTCACGCATTAATTCAGGGACCAATCTTGCAAATGTTCACATGAGTAATCCTTCCTCAGATGAATAATCCCTCTGACCACAGCAGACTGATTAACAACAATGCAGATTAAGGTTTTCAGGATCGGGCCCATCCCCTGACGCTTGAGTTCTCACCCGAAGTTTAGCAGATGATGGTCCCTCTCCTTTTGTTAGATGTATTAGAGGCCCACATGCAGCTCTCAATTATTTTATTTGATTACGTAGCTAATAGGCCCTGATCCTGTCAGCGCAGCCTAACAAGCTGAAGTAAACAGTCCCAGCTGAGTTAGAAGACTTGGCAGGATCGGGCCCTTTAATAGTAGCTGAGAGCTGTGTTTCTGACCTGTGATCAGAACATGTATCTTTGCTATTAACGGTCTCATGTTTTATTTGGAAAAATCTCAATAAAATAAGCTAGCAGAGAATCTAGGAGTATATAGGCTGATATAGCTACCTAGATTTAAAGAAGGATAAATTACTATTTAAAAACAAAATTCACACATATTGTTTATTTATTTGGAACAAAACTTGCCTGCCATTTATTTTATCTATTTAAAAGCAAATTTCACACATATTGTTTATTTATTTGGAACAAGACTTGCCTGCAATTTATTTTATATCATTCAGTGAATCCTGGTTCTGTGTGCTATGGGCCCAGGGTTTTAAAGTTCAGCAGAAGAATCCCCCTCCAGCAACCTTTCGGCCTATTCCTGCCTGGCTTCTTTACTTGCTCGCTTCCTGGAGAATGAAGATAGTCAGGACTGATGTATCGCTATGCCCCCTTCCCTGCACCAAACGGTGTTCATTAAAAACTTGCTGCTAGCAAGGGCCTGATCCAGCCCTCCTGGAAGTCATTGGAAAGCTGTCTATTGACGTCATGGGGACGAGAAGCATACTAATGCATGCAAGTACCTTTACTAATGCGGGCAGTCCTGTTAACAACACCGAAGTTGTTCACAGGATTAACAGCAATCAATCAAGCCCTTTGAAAGGCACATTAAAAGCCAAAGCCTGGAGCTGCAAACCCTTTCTCACGCGAGGTGTGGGTATACCTGTGGCTGGTCCCACTGCATCTTCTGCTCCCAGCCTAGCAATGTCAGTGCATTTTTCCAGCTGTACTGATTTGGGGTAACATTTCTTCTGAAGGGGCAAAAATTGCTGGCAATCTACCCCAAAATAAATAGTGTTTGTGTTCCCAAAAAAGACACTAACCAGAGTGAGAAACAGGAGCAAATGAGCCTGTAAATGGACTTGGGAGGGGGGTGCTTTTTTCCTGCAAGTAGACACCTAAAAAAAACAAGGGGGGAAAAACGTAAAGTGCTTTATTTAGGTTCCAAGCAGATAAATAATTTTCACTCTCTGGGAGAAACTGGAGCCTGTTACAAAAGACCTTATTCTTACAAAATTCCTGTGGACTCCCCTGCTTATGGATTGCTGAACTGGACCCACTGTGATTACACTGGGAACATTTCTCACTTGGGAACTGTTCAGCAAAGGCTGGTTTATAGACAACAATTTCACTCCTCCTTTGCCTGTATCTGTTTAAAATCCAGTACAGCCCCTTGTACATGTGTAAAGGTGCTTATGGGGTATAGCTTATTTCCATCCACAGCAGCAGCTGTGTTCATCTCAGAGCCCTTGTAGCAATATTTGTGTCCGTATTATTTCATCCTGCCACCCCTCACAGCTGTGCCTGTGCACCAGGGGGCTGTACTTGAACAGCATCCATTTCTAAATGACTATACTTATGGCTCTGTGAAAACGGGGCGTGGACCAGCTCAAAGTTTTAAAAAATATATATTGTTATAAAAGGGACACCCTCGCTGAGCAACAAACTGACTCTTTTCACTGCTCTGTTCTTTTAATTGGCTTTCATTTGGGGCAAGTCGTGATTGCAGGAAGAGTGGCCTGTTCACGGACAAGGTGTTAACAGAGCTATCCCTGGGATGGATCAGCAGCGGATGCTGTTTCACTTTTCACTATAGCGGCTATTCGTTCTTTAAAAAAGGTTTAACAAGTCTTCTTTCAAGTGAGCCTTCCTAGCTCTATCACGGGTGAGGTTTTAAGGTTCAGAAAGAGTGGATATTAAGATTTTTAATGTCCTGGTTCAGGGTGGGGGGAATGCAGGAAGATTTTGTTTCATACGGGTTTTGTTGTTGTCATTCTTTTATCACAGTCCAAGGCACAAGGCAGGATTTGAAAGCAGGTGAGTCACGGGGCTGGGAATTTGGGAGATGGGCTGAGGGTTTTACCCAGCCGCAGCTCCTGCGCTGTCAGATCTCTGGGTCTTTAGCCTTTAAACGTGGTAAGTGCGTGCCCGGGAAGGAAAGACAGGCAGACCCCCTCCTTAGACCCCAATAAATAGCATGCCTGGTCAGACAGCAGACAACGCGCGGAGCCTGCCACCAGCCCGGCATTAGGCGTCTGACAGCAGCTGCCTCCCCATTAGCGGCGAAAGATACTTAAAGAGCCGTAAAAGGCAGCCAAGGCTGCCGGGAGCCGGGATCGGGTGTCGCCCTCAGGTGCGGGTCCCGGGGGGATCCGGCGGCTCTGCGGGCCCGGGCCCGGGCCCGTCCCCGCCCCACCGCGCTCCCCCCCCCGGCGGGGACCGTCGGTGGCCCAGGGGAGGGGCACAGCCCTGCCTCCCCCCCGCTCCCCCCCCCCGCTCCTGAACCCCACCAGGATCGGGCCCCTCAGCGCTCGTCTCCTGGCAGGGGCGCTCGTTTAAGCAGTCACAGGAGTTGTAATAGCTGAACCACCTGCATTGGGCTGATTTCTTTTTAAATTATTTTCATTTTTTGGGGCGAGGGGGTAGGACAGTGCCTTGCCACTCTGTTATTAAAACAAAAGCCAAATAAAGTGAAAACTGCTGCAAAGGTGTTGTGGTTTTGTTCCTTGTTTCTTTGTTTGTTTGTTTTTAAAACAGAAATAAAAATAAATTCCGGTCAATAAAACATGCAGGAACGTCGCAAATTTAAACTAATAACCTCCCCCCTTCACGGCTGCCCCTTCCGTTTACAGTCACACGTGTTACCGGCACCCTGCCCGGCGCTCCCGGGGGACGGACGGGCGGCCGGGGCGGGGGGGGGGTCCCGCTCCCAGCCCGCCCCCCGGGGCCGCCGCCTCCGCCGCGGGGAGCAGCCGGCGGCGCCGGGAACAATGGCCGGGAGCCCCCGGGGTGGCTGGGGGCGGCCCGGGCCGGGCGTGGGGGGCCGGCGGGGGCTGCGAGCACCCCCGGGGAAGGGGAGATGGTCAGGAGCCGTGTGGCTGCAGCCTGGCCGGGGGCTGGGGGGGTTCAGGCCAGGTAACTCGCAGGCTGCTCCGAGCTCGCCTGCTGGTGTTTCTCCGAGCTTCATCCCCGCACAGCTTGCACGGGAACCGGGGGAAAGGGGGAGGAAAAAAAAAAAACAATTGCTCTGAGGACACGCAGAGCCTTGTTTTGTTACTGTCGGGATTACTGATATTATTATTTGGGGGACAAGGGGGAGCTGTGTCCTTAATCCGAGCCTCCCTGCCCTCCCCATCCCCAGATGCTATGAAAGGAGAGCTGATTTCATTTCCACCATACAGTACACTTTGTCTAGAGAGCATTGTTCGGACAAGCAACTCCCGATCCCTGATGACTACAAAATACGATTTATGTTTCCATCAGAGAGAGACAGAATATCCTGATGGCTTGAAAGTCGGGCAAGAAAATCTTATCTAATCAATCCCCTTCCAATACACACACACGCACACGCACACACACCACACGCAGCTAGTATAGGAGATAACGCCCGCACTGATTGTAGGTAAAATAAATATCAGCAGTATGGAAATTAACAATAGTCATCTCGATATTTTTCGTCTCCCTGCAAAGAGCTACAATAATACAGTTTGCGCCTTTGCTAGCTTGATGTCACCATCAGCAGCATAATTAAAAAAAAAAGAGCTTAAAGAGCATGCATTTTTTTTTAGATGCAACAAGAACAGATATAGTAGAGAGCTTGTAACATCACAACCACAACAACAACAGCAAAAGCAACCTCTGAGCCCGAGGATTCGTCCGTATCTGAACTGCTTTTATTACCACTTGCGAGATCACAATAAGAGTAAATAATAAATAAGAGACATCATCATAATAGGAAGAAGTCAGAACACCTTGGGTTTGGTTTTTTTCCCCCTCTCAAATAAAAAGGCAGATTTACCGATGATCACTGAAATTATAATGACAGCGATTGATCGGAGGGCTTGCAAAAGAAAAGGAAAAAAAAAATCATCATCATTGGTCCTAAAAACGCAACCGTTCCCCTTTGCTCACTTGGCACAATAGAAATTGACTGTCTCTCAAAGAGCCATGCGCCTAGTGCTATTTATAGCCAGGGGCTGTGTTGGAAGATACCATTAAGCTTTTCCCGGGCAGACAGACAGGGGGGTGGTTGGATGGGAGGAGGGGGTTTAGCCAGAGTAGAGGCAAAAGCAATCCCCCACCCCCAGCCTCCCTTCCCCGCACACACACACATCCACACACTCACACCCCACCCCCTAGTCTGGCTGGGAATTTGAACCGATCCAGCCTGTTTAAACGGAAAGGACACAGATCTTCAATGTAAAAAAAAAATCAGATCAGAACCAGAGAGAGAGAGAGAGAGAGACGGAGAGGGAGGAGTGTGTGTGTGTGTGAGTGTGTGTGTGTGTGTGTGAAAGAGGGAGAGGGAGCGAGAGAGCGAGAGAGAGGGAGAGAGAGAGAGAGGGAGAGAGGGAGAGAGAAAAGAAGAGGGGGGAAAAAAGGAAAGAAGATTTTCTCTATGTATATAAAGATGGCCACGTTAGCAAACGGACAACCAGACAATACCAGCCTGAGTAGCAATCACAGCAACCCCAGCACCAACGGGCATATGAACGGATTAAACCATAGTCCCGGAAACCCATCCACCATCCCAATGAAGGACCACGATGCCATTAAGCTCTTTATTGGGCAGATCCCCCGTAACCTGGACGAGAAAGACCTCAAACCGCTCTTCGAGGAGTTCGGGAAGATCTATGAACTGACGGTGCTGAAGGACAGGTTCACTGGCATGCACAAAGGTGAGTTACCTCCTGAACTTTCCCGGGAGAGATCAGGAGAGGAAGGCAGGCTCCCACTCCCTCTCTGGGTCTCTCTTTCTCTCTTTCCTTTCCTTTCGATTTCATTTCATTTTATTTCATTTTTGGTTGGCCCGGGGGCGGAGGCACTAGGTTAGGGGGGCAGGGAAAGAAATAATAGACCCTCTTGGAAAGAGAAGAGAGAGAGGCAGGGAAGGGGGTCAGCACCCTTTGGTTTATTTATTCCTATTTTTTATTTCTTTCACCGCTTTTTTGGGGGGTGAGATGCAGCCACTTGCGACAGCCGGGGCGCCCAGGCGAGCGCCGGAGCGGGCGGCGGGGCTGGCAGGCAGCTGTCCGCACGCCGGTGGTGCTGAAAGAGGAAGAGGATTTCTTTATTTATCTTTGGGAGCCGCGCATTTTCCACCCAGGGGTGTGTGTGTCCCCCCGTGTGTCTGTCCGTGTGTTTGCGAGGAGCTGGGAAGCCTCTATTTTACAACTGTTGTGTATCTGGCACTGGCGCCTTTTCTTTTTCTTTCTTTCTTATTTTTTTTTATTTTTTTTTTTATTTTTACTGCTATTACAATTATTATTTGTAGTCTGCTCCAAAGCCAGAGGCAGAGGAGAATGAGTTGCTCTGTGGGGGGTTATTTCATTTTGGTTTTGTTCAGCATGGGAACAGGGATATAAACAACAATAAAAAAGCCTATCTCAAGTGGGGCAGGGGGGTGTACAAAATCACAATATGTGTGTGTGTATGTGCGTGTTGGAGAGGGCGAGCCACGAGGGATGGGTGGCAGTTTAGCTCCAGCGGGGAGAAGTCTCCAAGCAGGCATATTCCAAGCACTACTTTAATGTGCCCAAAGTCCATCTTGGGAACTTTTTAGGTTTTCTTTAAAGGCAGTGGAGACGTACTCCCCATGCGACGCCTCGCTCGCTCCATCTCTGCCTGCTCCTTTCCCTGCTTAGCTTAGGCTCTCCGGAGGTGCATTTCAGATTCGATGATGCTACGTTTTGGAGGTGGGGGAGGGTGTGTGTAGTGGGGGAGAGATGCTCGGATCCTTGGGTAGGAAAGTAGGACTCACAGGGAGGAAGTTGAAGATAATTTGCATGGTAGCCCCGCTTAGGAGCAGGAGAGACCCAGGAGTGAAGCGAGCCACTTTATTAACTCCGGTTCTGTATATATTTGTGTGTGTGTTTATTTCATTAGATATGTGGTTATTAAAAAAAAAAAAAGAAAAGAAAAGAAAAAGATCAGATCAGAAGTGATTAAGATGTGACTCCAGATTTAGTGCAGGAGGAGAAAGGGTTTTGCAGGGGGCCACGGGGGGAGTGGAAGTTGCATCTGTTACAGGAGACATTCAGTAACAGTGTCTACTCCAGCTTGGTGGACTCCTGGCAGGGAGAGTCACTGGTAATGGCATTACTGGGTTCCCAGCTTTCCAGATGCCTTGGCGAGTTGTAAATCTTGAACTTAATGGCATGTTTAGCAGGCATCTCTTCCCCCTTCCCACTCACTCCCCTCCTCTCTTCCATCCTCAGGAAATGTGAATGAAAATAAACCCTGACAGTGCAAAGTACCAGTTTTACACGGGCTAGAGAAAATGTTCAGGGTTCGGGGACTGGGGACTCAGTCCAAGTTATAGGATATTTCTTCCTTCTTTTCTTCCCGGTCGCTCCAAACACCCTTCTCATATTTACAATGATCAGTGTAGCCCTTTCGAACCTTGCTTTCTTTTCAGGCTAGCTTCCTAGAAGCCACATTAAGGTCTGATAGGCATCATTTAAACATGACATCCATACTATAATAATTATTAATAATAACAATAAAAATAATAGTAAGAAGCACAGCGAAAGAAAGGTCCTGGGAGATTTCATCTAATAGATGAGGCATAGTGAGAGTAGCCACTGAGCTCGTGTGCGTGCATGTGTTTGCAAAAATTACCTAAGGTTTCTGTAAAATAAAAATAACAGCAGTAAAAGCTCCACTGAAGAGAATCACTAAACATAATATAGAGGAAATCTTGAGATAACAGCTCGATAAAGGATTTTTGTGGTGGGGGGAGGTTATTTTGATTTGTCGATGACATTTTATTATTTTGTTATGTTTTATCTTAAACCTGTAATTAATCAATCTATGCGTTAACTTTAATTTCTATTTCATAGATGTGAGTTCTTCCTCTTTCAGTTCAGTTTTGCCTTTACCGTATGCCTGTATTCGCAGAGACAAACTCAGGAAGGGGGGGAGGGAGGGAGAGAGAGAGAGATCATTTATCTTGCTTGGATGTGTTTAACACATATTCCTGAATTAAGCAAGATACTAACTTCATTTCCCTTCATTTCATTTCTCTTCTAAAGCTGCAACCTAGGAAAAAAGCCAGGTGGGAAATCTTGTCACCTCATCAAACCAAATTGCATGAGTTCATCTTGAAAGAAACAGTCATTTTTACCTCCTAGAAGTTTTGGACTTTGGAAGGAAAAATGATGATGATGATTGTTATTTCACAGGGTAGGGTTTGAGTGAAGCTTCAATAGACACCGAGTTGCCAGCGTTTCAGAGATCGGTTTTATTTAGTACATCCGAGAAGAGTTTGAACTCCTTTCTAGCGATGCCGCTGATTTATTAGCTAATCCTGATAAAAATGTGCCTCTGGCTACCTGGAAAAAAATTACTTTCTTGCCAGTAGTGATTAATTACTATTAAGTCAAAAAGCATGATGGGGCTTTGAAAGATGAGGATTGTGTTTGGCTTTTTTTATTATTTTATTTCATTTTATTTAATATTTAATCCTTTTTTTTTCCTTTCTCTAAATGCAGTCATGTGAAGCATAGTATTCACTCAGATCTCCTTATTTTGGCTTTGCTTTGCAGGCATAGGTGAAGAATTGCATAAAGATAGTCCAACTTGGCTCTCAGGGGTAGGATGGCAATATGAAACCCCAAGATGCTTTCCATAAGTGATGCATAATGCTTATACATTAATTGATCCATCACTCTCTGTTGATTTCATTCCTAATCCAGGGGATGAGGCTGTGGCAGTGGTATACCCTGAAGGGTTAACAGTGGGCTGTAGTTTATTTAAGTATACGGAGAGCAAACCTTGGGTGTGGAGGGGGAGAAGGTGGGTTTGTGTTGGGAGGACGGAGGAGACAGGAATTAGCTTAAAGTAAAAGTGTAGCAACCAGAGTAATTTCAGGTGTAAATCCATTGATATAAGAGCACAGGATGTGTATTCTTGAAAATATTCAGAAGAGATCTTGTCGTGATGCTCCTGTATAGCAGGAGGAAATAGAAAATTAAGAACCTGAAGATAAAGTACATGACTATGCCCCCCTCCCAAAAAAAACTATCACAAAAGGAGAGTGAAGTCGCAGGTTCTCTCACCAGAAACCTCGTCTAATACCAGGCCAGATACCAGGGAAGAGGCAGGGCATCACGATTCTTTTGCAGACACAGGAAGAGAAAAAAGGGTACGGGGGAATCAGCGTGTGAGGGAAGGCGGGAAAGGCTTGCCAGATCCCCGAGAAAACAAGCTTTCATGGCATGAGCATAGCTGCTGCATATTTTCCCCATCCTCACTTCTCTCCACACGGGGCAGGAACAGGCTCCTGCTGTGGTACTTTGCTCTAGGGTTGGGAAGAGGCTGTGTGCTGAGATCCGCGGGTAGAAATCTACCGGGGCTGAGCTGACCCACCCACGCGCTCACACATACACACACACATACACATGCATGGAGTTAACTAATCACACTTGAACAATTTAGCAAGCCATTCATTCATAATTTCCCCCCTTCTTATCTAGCAGTGGAGTACGCTTAAAGGCTGAGTTACTGGGAGACATAAAGGTTAGTGCTCTCAGGACAGCCATATTATAATGCATTATCTTTGAAGTCATTTAAGGCCAATTTAAGTGGTATTTAGTATAATATTTATGAATTAATGTAATCTAAATATAGGACTGTCCCCATAGGTTTAAGCAGCCTTTTCTGTCGAAGCTTGCTTGTACCCAAGGCCTGGAATGTGTTTTAATTTAAAACACACAGGTCTCCATAATATTCTATTTAGGAAGTCAGAAGAAATCAGCATTCCACACTTAACTGAGATTTACTGAAACACATGCGGGTGAGTGCACTTAAAGAGCGGAGATAGTGTGCAGTGGGAAAACAAGAGTCTTCCATAGACCTGAGAGCTACAACATTCTTTCAACCCTTATTTAGGGGAGAAAAAAAGCACAAAACCCCCCAAATCTCCTTGAAATCCACCATTGCAGTCCCGTGGTTAGGATAGCGTTCCTACTTGACCCGAACCACACTCGATAAGCATTCAATGCAGCTAGAAAAATGCAGTATGAAAAGAATAGTTTAGTTCTTTTGCTACTTTACCTTCTCAAAAGTATAAATAATTTTGAAATTTAAGACAACTCAGGGGTAGGTAAACAAGGCTTGCATTCATTATATTCTGTTCTGTTTGATTACAAAGATAGATTATAGAAAAATTAAAACCTTGTTAAGTCTAAGGATGTTTACGAAGGTTTTGGATATCTCAGAAATTCAAAGGTGTAATGAAAATGAGCATTCAGTTAAGATGATATATTCGTATATATGTATAAATGTATAGATTTGTGTGTGTGTATACATACCAAAAAAAGAGATGTATACACATTCATGCATATAGCCTTTGGGAAATGGAAATTTAGTTGAAAAGAAACACAGCGCAATACAGGTGCTGAATAAACTCCTCCATAATTGAAACATAAGGCTTACGTGGCTGAAAGCAACACATACAGCATTTAGTATGGTAGTAAACCAAACAAGTTTTAGGGAGGTAAATGCACAAATAAACTGGAATAAAACACAGGAGGCTTTATGCCTTAGGTCTAAAGAACAACCCCTTAAAACAATCAAAAAGCTATTGGATAGCTTGATGGAAGAAAGAGGAAAAATGCAGCCCCCTGTACATTATAATCTCCCGTACAGATAAGCATGTATGTATTTTAATAATGTCAAACAAATAGCCCAGATTGCTTCATAAATTAGAAGAATACATATTAACTCTTTTTTTTCAGGGGTCTGGACATGGATTCTTGTTTCTAAAAGCAGCTGCAGCCAGTTATGATGCTGTTGTTACGGTTGTGTCAGCATTTCCAATACAAACTCCAATTTTCTGGGATCTCTCACTTGCTGTTAAGTTTTGCACTGAAAGCTGTTCTTCAGCTCGCCCCACTACCATATCAACTAATCATCCTTACAAGAATGGATTTGTTTTGAAGTTACATAATGTGGAGGAAAGAAAGAAATTAAAGTTTGTGTTTCTAGAGCTTTTGTTTCTTCTCTTACCTTTCTCCAGGTTAGACTAAAATTTCCTACACATTTATGGTTTACGATTGTTTTTGTCCTTCAATATCTACATATACTGGTGCTTTTGGGTATTTTAGGGAAGGGAAAAAAGATACTTCTTTTTTTCTTTAAAAAAAAAATAGTGTCAGCAACCAAATTTCATAGTATTTACTTGGCCAAACCAAGGTTTTAATTAAAGGGTGAATCACGAACTTACTAATTTCTGAAGCATACCAATAGAAACAAGGGACAGTTTGTTTTTCTTTTATTTTTTTTTTCCTGTATTGAGCCAGAAGAGTTCAGGAATGTCAGCACTGAAGTAGGGAGAAAAACGAGGATCCTTGTCACCTTGGATGAAAAGCATGGTTCATCTGGTCCTATATCCTGCATCGGCCAGCGGCCAGTGCTACAGACAGGGCTTTCTTTAGCAGAGGATTCAAATTGCATAGTATAATAAAAGCTAGGCAGCTGATGGAATAGTCTTTTGAAGGAAGTTGTCAGAGAGTATCTGGAAATTTTGCCTGGGTAAAGAGTGAGTGAGATTGCGGAAAGTGTCTTGTGCTCATCCGAAAAGTGGATTGTACTTGTCAAGGAGAGCAGACAGAGGACTCTCTATGCATGGTGGTCAAGAGCAAGGGGCAGAAGGGTCTGGATGATCGAGAAGGGCTTCTCCTAGCCTTAAAAACTGGAAATATGCAGCCACATTTTTCAGCAAGACGTCAGGGTGTTTTTTATCATGCATACCCTGTGCACATGCATACCAGCCGCACTGACCCGACAGACCATAACGACACTAAAGGAGCTGTTACCGTCCCTCCCGTCAATCAAGTGTGAACCGAGGCGGGTTTATGCGACAGGCAGTAATGGTTCCAAGGGAGAAAAAGTGGGGGAGATGATCTAGGCTGTTGGGCCACTTATCTGCATTTAAAATAGAGAAAAAACATTAGATGCCCAAAGACTCACATAGGTGTTGGCTATAGCCTTACAATAATATTCCATAACAGCAGGAAGCTGCAGAGCTCAACATGACCTGTCCACCAAGCGCTGCCTGGTTTCTGCCCCATAAGAGTTTGCACTAAGCAGATGAGGTGTTAAGTGAGCTAAGCTGAATTCCAGCCTTAACAAATAGGCTGTTGTTTCATTAATCCAAGCATCAGCTTTACTTAGGGAGTGAAGGCCTGTTGCCTGCTTGCTGGGGAGAAGTCAGTGAGATTTTTGTCATCACTTAGGTGGATTCACATTTGGAAATCCTGGTGCAGGCTTGCACTTATTCGGTGTTTCGCATTCCCTGTAAAAGTCCGGAGTGTGGATTTACATAGCAAACCACAACCCTTGCAGTTAACGCTACGGGCTTCTATGCTTGTTGGCTTGTCCCTTAACTTAGCTTTCCTTCTCTCAGTGGAACTAAAACTAAAACAAAGCTGAGGAACTGACAAAAGCCTGACCCCTGCCACATTTCTTACTCACTTAACGGCTACACCGTTGTCCGTATGACTGTTGCTGGGGTTTGTCATGGCAGACTGACCCTTATGTATTAAAATCTGCAGTGGAAAAAGGTAAAAATAATAACCATGGTGAGTGAAAGTTATGGCTTTTCTTCTACCGTCGCTTCACTGACTGAGCTGGGGCCTTTCTCTCTCCATAACTCCTCAAGATGCATTGTCGCATTTTGGGGATCTCAGGATCTATTGAATCACTTTGTCTGTACTGCATCACTTGGTGTGGGCTGGAGTCAGGATGTCACCACAGATATTGCATTTGTTTGCTTTTGTCACCGTGAGCCACAGCCTGAATGCACACACAGGTGAATGCAGCTTTTAATGTGCATTCATTATATCCAACTGACATCCCCTCGAAGGAAGAGAGGGCTTATTATTGTCGCTCCTTAAAATAAAGATGGATGAGAGCTCTAAACCTCTCAAATAAAGTGCCTGACCATACGTAGTAGCTAAAAATAAATCATATACGGCCATCTATTCCATGTAAATGAATGGCAAGACATATAGATATAGACATTGTGTTAAGTTTGTCAAGCAGAAGCAGCCAAAAATATCGATCAAGGCAAGGGGGAAAAATTGATAATGAACTGGACTCCAAGAAGACTTTAATTGACAGTGACTTCTGTGAACCAGCTTTGGACAGTATATATAAACTGACCACGATGTAACTTTATTGCAATGCACTCTCCTCTAATTAATTGTCACCTTTGTTAAGACTGGCTACAGATCAAAGGTTTAAAGATACTTAACAGGTTCTTAGTAACAAACCCTTCAGATGCATTAGAAATATCCGACAGCTCAGCCAATGAGGCATGCAGATTTCGATCTACCTCACCCATATCTGTTTATTTTTCCCTCCTTTGTTGAACATGGACAATCATTGTTTAACATTAACTATTTCATAGATGGCTTTGTTGGCAATGTTGATGCCTCCAGGGACATATAGTTGCCGGTGAGAGGGGCCTTTGCTGTTAGGTCTGTCAAAGTATTTTGCTACCAGAAAGTTGCTTACGGTTTGATAGACCAAGGTGCAATGCAGAAACAGTTTGTAATGCAGGCTATTCTTTCCCCTTTAAGTTGTTGAGGTCTGTAATGTCTGTATTTAAATCTGGAAAACATAAAAAGATAGAGATTGCATGAAAGGTGCAGCTGAGAATTAAGTTTTATGTGAAAAGTGCATATGCAGAGAGATACAAGTGTGCCTGCCACGTCTGTATATCACACACACGTGTAATCATTTATTATATGTGCATATTAATGAAAACATGCATTCAGTACAGACAGGCTGATAAATGTCTCTAAATAATTCCTTTCTAAAAGACAGTACAGAGATCATACCCTTGCGTGAAAGTGGCAGGTGACTTAACAGGCTATTCCTGGAATTATATGCAGAATTTAATATGATACATAACTGTTTGTTCATTACACTAATTTAATGATACAGTCACACTTAATTAATCCATGTCTGGTTTATTTGGACATTGTGTCTGAGTCTCCAAAATATTTTAGAGGCAACCCGGCTGACTTCCCAGTGCGCTGGGGCAGATAACTCTGGACATGAAGCTTCTTCAAACAGAATAAAAATGGAGCTTTGCAGACAGAGTTGGTCTGATGAGATCTGACTGCATATTTGGCCTGTTTCTAATTCAAATGTCTGTGTATATAACACACAGAGACTGTGTATGTACGCATGTATCGAAAGGGCAGACTTATATTTGCACATAGTTCCTCTCCTTTTCAGTCCCTAAGGATAGATTCGCATCACATAATATGCATCACTCACTGAAAACGCACACAAATATCTTTGTCGGATTTGGTAGCGTCTTGCAGGTAGATGTATAAAGCAGCATCAGCCTAATAATATTCCTATAAAACAGTGCTTCCTTCCTAGGATCCAGAGGGATGAAGGTTGTCAGAAGATCAAAAGATATATCACAGCGTGCTTGTAGAAATCCCCTGATTATGTTTCCTCTCTATAATGCTCTAATTCACTATTTGATCAATTGTAAAAGGGCCAATGGTTTAGGAGGAAAAAAAAAGTATTAGGTTACTAGATGCTTGAGGGTGAGTGAAAATCGCACCTAAAATTATATGTAGCAATACAGTAATGAGCTTATCAATACTTCTTTAAGGAATCTGACAGCCCTATAGGAGAGATTCAGTTCTGTGAGCAAAGGTCACAATATAGATATTGCTTATTAAGACTATCGATAGCCTGGTTGACCAATCTAACCAGAGACTGTATAATGTACCTGCTGTTAACAGGCAGGGAGGAGAACTATGAAGAATTTACAGAATTGCCCACATGTAATATTAATAATATTGATTGATTCTAATAATATAATAAGGTAAAGATGCGCTTCTTTGAAATGGTGCATAGTGGCGCGGGGGGAAGAGAGGGAGATACCTTTGCTGAGTAGATTGAACTGGCTTGCACCTCTTTGAAAGATAATCCAGAGAAAACTCAGTTTTCTTGCCTCTTACAGGCAGGGCTCTGTTTCTTGCCCATTATTTCACCTGACCCAGACAGAAATGAGATACCTCTTTCTCTACGATTGGGTCTTTGCCTGGCAGAGGCAGAGAAGCCAGGGACCTGAGAAACTCGGAGCAGCCAGGACCATTTTGATCAACCAGTTCAGCCCCCGTCAGAACAGAAATAATGCCAGAGAGCTCTTTTTTAACACAGCAATGCAATGAAAGTGCTTGATTTATTTTATTTTTTCACACCCTTAGCAGCATTTAAGAAATCGGGGGAAAAAGAGAGTGGAAGTAACATATATTCTATGATATGTATAATCTATAACTGATGGGAAAGGACTTTGCAGAGCAGCTACAGACCTGCTCCAAAGCCTGCTGAAGTCTTCAGGAAAACTCTACCTTGCCTGCAGCAGTGTTTGGATTGGGCCCCAAGTTACGGGCAGTTCTGCAAGATACCACTCGTTGAGGCAGGAATGACCGATAACATTCAATGTGACTGCTTTAAGGTTGTTACTCATCTAAATCCAGATACACAGACCTGCTTGCTTCTGAATTTCCTAACTACTCCCTCTTCAGCAGTAGGCTGCCTTATCTAGGTACGCTAGTTCACTCCTTTTGCTATACCATTCAACTTGAAGTGTCTCGTTCCAGGTTCTGTGTGGTACTTTCAAGATGGTTTGCATTTCGTTATGCCTTCTCTCAGTTTACAGGGCAAGTGTTTTTCTTTTGTGAGCATTTAATTGCTTTTAAAAGCGATTTATTTGATCATATTCCATCTTCAATAATACATGGATGAGGATGCAATTTTTCACCTTCTTTTATAAAGATATATTGTTATTCAGTTATGCTGTTCTGTGGGTTTTGTTCTGTTTTGTGTATTCAGAGGGAGTCTGGTCATTTTTTTGCTTTGTTTTCTTTCTTCTTATCTTTTTTTTTTTTTATTATGGATTTATTTTTTTTTCTTTTAAGGAAAAAAAAAGTCATTCAAGATACTGGCAATAAATGAGAAAAGTAGGAGTGGAAGTGAGGAATGGGCAAGACAACCAACAAAAATTCTTTGGCAAAGTCTTTAAAAGCATACTGTTACTGCATGTTTATTTGCAAGAGTCTGGATCCAGCCAATTTTGATACCAAAGAGTATCTTACAAATGATTTAACTCCAAGTTTAGTCATCAGCAGAGAAGGGGAAAAAAAAAAAGCAAGTCAACCCAAAGAAACACTGGAAGGAAATGCACATAAAGGAGATAAGGGTGATAGAGTGGTGCTAGGTTTTACATTCTGCTATTGGGTTAGTAAAAGTTAACACCATATTAAACAAACAAATGAATGAACAAAAAAAGCAAGCATTGCCATTCCTTCTGGATTATTTGCTAGTGGCTATACACCTCAGAGCTGCCCCCTCTAAATCTGCTGTGCCCGCAGCTTCATTCAAAGGAAGGGCATTATCTGGTGGGTGAGGGAAGGCAGTGAGGATGCTGGGGTTCTAATCACAGCGTGGTTAATTACTCACCAACACTCTCTGATGGAGTCACTTAAGCTCGGTGCCTTCAGGCCTGATCTGAAACCTGTTGAATCAATGGGAAGATTCCCATTGGCTCCAGTAAGCTATTGATCTTTTGTTTTCCTTCTGCAATACTAGGCCAGTTGGATTTTTTTTTTTAATTTATTCTTTTTTTTTTTTTTTTAGAAAGGAAAAATTAATAGCATAAATTTGACATTTATTTTTCTCAGTAAAGGTTGTGGTGCATCTCTGATGACAAATGTGTTACATCAGAGCTCCTTTCAGTGCAGATCAGGAAAACATGCTTTCACAAAACATGCGGTGGGGAGGTGGAAAATTAGCTTTGCTCATTTCACTTGTAAATACGTATTTATCCCTGCTTTGCCAATAAAGGGTCAATGGCAATTTTGCCACTTTTCTTTGTGTGAGTAGGATTCAGCCTTTGTAATTTCTCTGTCTGCAGGAATATCATCATTCACTGATTCAGGATCTTGATTTTTTTTTTTCTTCTTTTAGTGAATCACATATATACTCTTCATTGTTATGGCAACTGAGGGAGCTGCAAAGCTCAAGGATTTGATGAAGGGCTGCATCCCACCTTTCTTCTCTAAGGGCCTGATCCAAACCTATTGTTTGCAATACGATTTGGAGCAACCCGAAGGTATCTGCCTTCACTGGGTCGGTAAAAAGAGCAAGTTCCCTCTAGACAAGTGTATTCCTGCCCTCAGTATGGGCAGATGGAATTGGCAGTTGTCATCCATTTGCTGAGGACCGACCCAACACTCTCTGAAGTCAATAGTTAGACTCTGACCCAGCCTCACAAACAACAGACAGACACTATGTGAATCCTTAAGCAGGGATGTGAACATCCCTGACTTTAGCAGAGCAAGTCAGAAGGGAATTTTCACTGGTGCTACCCAAGAAGTAGCTTATTGTGGGGAATAAACAAGATTCCAGTGACCTCGAGTATCCAGCCACAGCAAAATTAATTTAGAAACCTTTTCATTTAAAAGGGGGGTTTCAGGTGACCTCCTACAGTGAAGATCTGACAAGCAAATAAATCAGGCTCCTTGTTTTTTTTTAATTTTATTATTTCAGTTGCAGTTTTAGTTAGTTCATCAATAGCAACGTATGGGGGGTGTGTGTGCATTTCCATCCCATCAGTGCTTATGTCTTTTATGAAATAAATGCAGGAGATGGAGTGTGCATGTGTGTACGTATGTCTGTAGAGTCGATTATCTAACCCCTAGTCTATTTGAAATCATCACAGTGCACTCAAGTCAATGATATTCTGTCAAAGGTGGAGAGGAAGCATGCATGCAGTGTGAGTGTGTGAACGTGATGCTGCTTGATTGCCTGAAATCCAACTAAGTCTCAATTTCAAAGGCCCGGGGGCAGCAGGGAAAGTATTTGTTTGTTTAATTATTTATATATTTACTCATCTTTACTGACAGTGTTTGCAGATGGGGGAAAAAAAATTGGAGAAGCAATGTTGGGTTCTTGTTTGGAGGGGAAAGTGTGTTGTATTAGCTTCAATCTGTTCTCCCCTATAACGGCTGCTTTGTGCTGTTAAATGATCATTTGTTACTGACCGGCTCATTGAAAAAAGCCAAAGGGGGGCTGGTAGAATTAGGTTTTATGAGTTTATTCATAAAAGGAGTTACACAATAGGTGTGTCATTCCCCTGTCTTCTCCCCTATACCAATCCAGGGACAGGACTTCTGGCAGCAGCTTCTTAATTCAAAGAGAAACAGCTGAGCCACCAGCGGGCCCGGAGACCCTGCTACCAGGCAAAAGCCGTCGGACTGCTTGCCGACCAAGGGGCTCGGTTCTCCATCCCTGGCCCCTGCATTTGCTTTCCAAGTGCTGTGCCTGGGCTCTTGCTGGCTGAGTTTGCATCCAAGACCAGCTCCTCACCCTCCGTTCCCAAGCTTCCTCCCCTGGTTGTAGGTGCAAGCATGGGTGCATGGACCACTGGCTACCCAGGTGCCGCTCCAGGCTCACTGCCCGTTACTCACAACGTCCTTCTCAGCCTACCTGTGCTCATGAGTTGTTTATTTTCCATAGTCAACCTCTGCTGCCACAGACCTCTTTCCCTGGCTCTCGCCATCGCTGTTCACACTCCTCTTCCCTCAGTTCGGCTCTGCACTGGCATTTTTCCCTCGTGCTGTTGCTGGCTGTCACCCCTGTAAAAGAGCACTTCACCGGTTCATGTCGCGAGTTGCCACTCTGATTCTCTCAGACCACATTAACTATCTCTACTCTCCTTTCTCAGCTCTTCCCTGAACAGGGTTTGTGAAAAGGGAGCCATACTGACCAAGTATTTTCAAAAACAAAAAAGCCATGGGCAGTAGCAGAAAGATACACACCCACAAAATATACAGACACAGATACACAAACATAGGTATTTCTGTACGTAAACTACTGAGAGAGTAGACAGAAAAGGTGTTGTTTTTTTTTTTTTTCTTTTGAGGTTCAAAGCTCGATGTCCTCTTTCAAAGACTAAAGAAAAAAAAACAGTGCAGTAAGTCTATAATTTCACCAAGGCAATTGCACCTTTTTTTTCAGCTTTTCTTGTTTCATTAAATCAGCAGCAGATTTCTCACACCTGAAGAAAAATCCTGCATATATTTTCCTTTGAATTCTTAAAATCGTGATCTTATTCTTAACTATTCGTGGCAGCCCCTTCTGGGACTACAGTTCAGCTTCTTGCAAAAATATTTTTCCCTGCTGTTTTGAAACATAATTACCCCTCAGCTCCAGGACCCTTCTCTAGCAAGCCCAAATTAAAGCAAGAAGGCAAAATAAGCCTTTGATGTAGTGCTGCATCAGAGTCTTCTTCATTCAGAGGTAGGTAAGAAGGGCCTAAGACCCTGTTTCTAGCCTAGCCCTCTTAGTAACCTTCTGTGTCCTGTCAGATCCCGTTTCTAGACCTTGTTCTTCCTCAGTTCGCTATGTGTAAAGAGGAATTTATGATATCTAGCTTTGCAAAGAGCTTTGTGTGTATTTAAGGTATAAGTCATGCTGTAGCTTTAGTGGTGATGGTCTAAGGTTATAAATGAGACAACATTTGTAAGGAGAGGTAATATCTTTTATTAGTCCGGCTGATATAGCTGGGAAAAAAATGACAGACTTCCTTGTGTGCCTGAAAGCTTGTCTATTTTTTTCCAACTATATCAGTTGGTCTAATAAAAGATATTACCTCTCCCGGCAAGCCTTGTCTCATTTGAGGTGTAAAGCATGTAGGCTGATTATTTAGGCCTGGTTTTTGTCTGTGTTGAGGGATTAGACGTTTCCTCACCTAGGTGGCCAGGGGAAAAGCAGCCCAGGTTGATGTCCCCTTCTCTCACTTTCTGTGATCAGCAGCAGTGGCCATCTCACAGGCATTAAGAGGCACAGAGAAACTCTGACAGCCCCTGTTTTCTGATCCAGGAGATGCCCTTTCTTTTTTGTTGTTCTGCTCCCGTATGAAGCACCACATGCCCTCTCCTCACCCCTGTGACTGTGATTTATTTATAAAATTGCTGTGTATATGTGTGTGCGCGTGTGTGTGGGCAACCACACAAACATCCCAAAGCAGCCAAGCAAGCTGATGAGTATTTTCTAATGTATTTAGCAAGTAATAATGCAAACCACAGGCGACAAGTACGGCAAGGAGAACAGGTAAAATACTTAAGCCAGGGAAGACTTTGGAAGGAAGGGATTTTTCCCTCAGCTACAAATAAATTGCAGCCCCCACCATGTCTGGGAGAAGCATTTTGGGGTTTTTCTTGTTTGATTTAATAAAACACAGCTGAAAATACTGAACAGCTGAAAAGAATCCAGAAACAGGTAGCAGGTTTTCAGACGCGGCAAAACCCTGCTCGTATGCATAAGTCAGCAGTAGTCAGAGGACAGCTATTATTTATGCTTGGCTTTACTACCTGGAAAAGCATCGGATCATCTATTCAGATCAGGATAGTCAGCTACGCCAAAGGTTTAATCAAATATTAAACATGGTCAGTAAACTTAAACCAATGTTGGACGTGCAGGAGTTCTTCTCCTTTTCAAGCAAGCACTCTAAGAGGAGAAAGTTTTCTCCCATCTCCCTCCGATTGGGATTTTTTGTGGCTGGAGGGATCCTTTTTTCAGATAGGGACCCACACTGGTGTATGTCTATGTAAATACATGTCAACATGGGGGTTTGCATGTGTGCCTCTTACCCTGTCAGGTAGAGACTGAGTTGTTTTTTCCCTGCAAGTTCACATCTGTCTCGTTCAGATAATTTCCCATACGCTTCTAATCGTTCACCGCATACGCTTTTCTTTGTCCATCTGTCCCTCTCCAAATAAGATGCTTTCTCTGTCGCACTCCCTCTCATCACCCGTTCAACAGAGTTAGAAAGGTGCATGCATGTAGATGTGTATGTGTGTGTATTTGCAAACCTATGCAGGTACATGCGCATATCTGGCTGCTTATTGATAAATAATACATGTACAAAGCCACATCTGCCTCCTTCCTACATAGGTTTGGGCTGTATTTACACCCTCCAGCCCTTATTTATTCTGACCGGGGGCACTCAGAGGTAGAACATTTTGCAGGGAGTTATGGTTTACAATGTTACGTCTCCTTTCTATTATTCATTCTCTCTGATTTTTATCTAATCTCTCTTTGATTGTCCTGGTGCAGCTTAAGAGACAAAGTGAATTTTTATTACATCATCAATATAATCTCCAGCTAATCAGCATCTGTGTGCATTACCATGCCCCCTTTGGCTCTTCATCTGTGTGTCCATAAATAATAAGAATAATAATCGGGGCTGGTTTTGTGTGTGTGCATGTGTTTGTGTGTGTGTGTGTTGGTATCAGGCGAAGTCACAGCTGCACTTTTTCATTTCAGCCAGCTTGTTTTAGCAACATTGGACCCAGCTTTGTGCAGATTGTCTTGACTATTGCCCAGATTAATTTCCTGGTGCCTAATGCTTAAATCATGGAAACAATTAAAGCGGATGAATCCATACACCTCTTCTTGAAGCAACTGAACTTTGCTGTTAACTTGTACACACATTTCCTTGTTGTTACAGGCAACATGCTCAGTGCCAGTGGAGTGTGGAGCAGTTAACATATCCCCCTATACGGGTGTTTAACCTCTAAATATTTAGTGTGGACTTGCTACTCTTTTTTGGGCGGGAGGATAGTACATCGCATGTCTTTGAACAGGAAGCTCAGAGACCAGATTTTTGGCTTTTGATTGCTGATATTTTTCCACAGCTTGCTGTGTAGCACTTATCTTGCCACTCAGGTCTGCAAATTTTGCAAGTTGAGCTCCTATACATTTTTTCTCCTCCCTTTCCAGCTCTGGAAGAACAATGACAATAATACTTCCCCATAAAGTAAGACTTGTACCGTTCTTTGAGATTCTCATCCTCTGTACAGATGTCTTGTGCATTTTAAACAGAATTGTTCTGCTTTCTCTTTAAAATATCTTGATTTGGCAGAGCAAGGCAATGGCAGTGCCTCTCTGTTAAGCAGGCAGACTTCAGATTGGCTTCCCGGTAGCTTAGGGTGATACTCGCATCCGATACACAAACTGTAATGCTCGTGTCCCATCCTGCAGTGCCAGGATTAGTCCTTTCCAAGTTGTCCAAGACTGATCACAAACACTGTGACAGAGTTCAAACAGATATGACAAAGTCTTCAATAAAAAAGGCACATACACTCATGGACAAATTTTAGACCGATGTACTGAACAGCGGTGAACCCCTTGGGAAAGGGACTGTATCTCTTCCAGATGAAATGTAGTTATGGTATAGAGCCATCCATCCAGCAAAGTGTACACTTAATTCATATTGTGGAAAGCCTCCCGGAAAGCAATAGGTTCTTAAAGTTGAGCAGGTGCTTAAATGCTTTGCTGGATCCATGGAAATCTGCAGTTCAGATGAAATAATTAAGCGTAGGGGTGTTACAGAAGCCAAGTGAAAAGCATAATTCTGTGACTCAGAAATAACACTCCTTCATAGCTGTGGCAGAACACTGAAATCATGAGAGAAACACCGTGTACCTTGAATACCTTGCAGCGTGGATTGGGCTGAGACCCTTCCTGTATTTCAAAATATTTCCTTCCTGATCTTTTTTATGGAGAGATTCTGATTAGATTTGGCCTGGGAATGGGATTTGCTCTGAGAAAAGAGAAACACAGAATATTTTCACTTCTCATCTTCAGTTTTCTTTTTTTATACCAAACCCTTTTCCCTGGCCCCTCCAGCTCCACTCCGTGTTTTGACAAACCAGCTCATTTATCAGATGGGAAAAGAGGAAGGGGGGAATGAGAATATTTTTGGTTTCTTCTGTTTTGCATGATATAATCCCCCTCTCCGCTTAGCACCTCCGTAAATAGGAGCTCCGATCTGAAACTGGTCACAGTTTATCACACTCAGGACTAGACCAGATTGGGTCCTGAGTCTCTGTCAACCATGTAATAAAGAGACTAGAGTTTTACACTTTACACAGATAAAGTTGACACTTTGTGTAACATCTCTTGATTTTCCTGGCTCCATTATTGTTTTGCATTTTAATTTTGAAGGTTTATTTGCATGTGTATTGCTAGGCTTCTCTTTGTTGTTTCACTATTTATTTATGTCTTCTTGCCGCTGCTTACACCCCTTCTTGCCCAGCTTGCCCAAACCCAGCAACTAAATCCCCTGGGCAGGTATGAAACCAACATCATTCCCAGATAAAAATCTACCTTGAAGGATGAAGAGAATCCCCCGTTTGTAACTGGAAGGCATGAAAAAGAACACATCACTTATCTGAATTTGCTGTTCATCCAAGCACTGTTTATGGAGATTTACAGTACCTTGCCTGTGCAAAGAGCTCTATTGCATGGTGACTGCTGGAGGATTTTAGGTGGCGGTATTAGCTGCGGTATTAAAAATGCATCAGAAGGCACGGAGTGGGAGATTAGTTGGATAGAAAGACCCATGAATGAAGGGTTAATTACATTCAAAGAGGCCATCGTATGGAGCAGAAGAGGCAATAGGTTTCTTTTCTTCAAAATTTACTAAATAGCTGGAAACACGGTTTAATGAATTTTAATGGGATCTTTCTGAATCCTATGCATATTGCATCTGCTGACTGTAGGAAGTCAAAGTATTGTTGAAAGGGAGGGTATTGCCCTACTTTAGGTTTCACAGTTCAGTATTTAAAAAATATTCTGCAACAAGCACTTTATTCAATATATATTTTTCTCCTTATTTAATTCCCCGCCTTGCAAACGGAAAAGACTTTCAGGATCTGTGAGCCCTCAATACCATAGATTATTCTACTGTTATATAACACGTGCTTTACATTTATTGAGCCATCTTGTGCCGTCAAGATAAAGGAGGCCTTAGTATTTTTCCCTGCTTAGGAGCCATCTATGAAGATGTGGTGATGAATTCTGCTCTCAGTTATACCCATGTAAATCTAGAGAAACTGACTCCCATGAATTTCTTCCAGGATTACTGCAATATAAATGAGATCAGGATTTGGCCCATTCTGGTGGGAGAAAGAAAGGAGAAATAGTCGGAGTTCTCTTTTTTCCTTTGCAGTGTGCATGGGCATTTCCATGAGGGCTCCAGCAGGGGCAGCAGAAAACCCAATCTGTTTGACTCCGATGCAATACAAACAAGAAATTTGCACTTTAGAGAGAGTAGGTCATTTAGCAGCATGTCAGAAATCTTGACTGCAACATCTTCATCATGCTGGTTTGCAGTGAGCCAGCATAATCTTCTGCCTCAAAATCAAAGGGAAACTGAGGCAGAGCATGTAGTGAGCCTGTCTCAGAGTAGCTGTGTCTGGCTCCTGCCCATATTTTTAGGTCTGCCATCACTATGTTGAGGTTACCCATTGCCTTGGTAACTTGAATTTTCTCTGTCACTCTCTCTCAAAATGCCAGACACCCTCCCAGACAGCTGATAGTATAAGGCTGCCCTACTTCTCATTAACCTGGGGCCTAGTTCTCCTTCGGGGTGCAGAGAGAGTTGCTGAGATCCTCTCAAAAGATGCTTTGAGGTTCCCTCGAAGCCAGCAGGAACTGACAGGGCTTAACGCTTTGCAGGACTGTTTTTAGGTCTGTTAAAGGAGAAAAACTGCACTGTTTTAACTACAGCAGTATGATCAGGATGACAAAACTTTTTTATTAGAGGCATCTCAATACCTGTATAGAAATGGTTACACTGACATATAAATACACACATGCACACAGAAATAGCAGAAAGGAAGTAAAAGCCTGCTGGCATCAGGCATTTTTACACCAGTACAGCTGGGCCCACCCTCCAGGGTCTACTAGGATGTTTTCTGCGACAAGGTAGTGTTATGATGGCTTGGGGCTGCAGACCTGGAGAGTATCCCAGCACAGGAGCCAGAGCTTCCTAAGAGCAGAGACAACTTCAGATATGAGTCTGGAGTGAGACTTTCCAGACTGAGAACAGCAGGAGGACTTTGCACCCGGACTTTTCTAAAGAAGAAAGCCAGGTATTTAAATACACTTCTGCAGGACTTGAGGCTGCACTGTTCCCTACTATGGAGTTGTTGTTACTTTTCTGCCTTGTCTCCCTGTTCCCCCCTCATGCGTTTCAGATCTTTCTCTCCTTACAAGCAGACAATGTGATGCCTGCTTGAATGGCACAGATAAGTTAGCCATGCAGCTCGGAGCGCCAGCCCTAAACCACCTAGTCTCCCTTTGATCTGATATCAAAACAAAAGACGTCGGCATCAAAACAATTCTTTGCCAGGTAACGGTTACTTTGTGCGCGTTGCCTTAATGCAGCTGCAAGGAGCTCTCATCTCTTTGTATCATGCCCAGATCTGCGCTCGTCTTAATACTTTATCAATGTGCCAGCATGCTGCTTCTGTCTTGGATACAGCTGTGCAGAAGCTGTCAGCATTTTTAAGTAAAGTGTTAAACAATACTTCAGGTGACAGCAAATTGTTGTTTCCTTACCCCTCCTCTAAGTCTTTCTTTCTTCTTCCCCTCCCTCACCAAGCCCAGATGCTGGCCTTATTTTTATGTTCGCTTTGTGCTCAAATTATACATCCCAAATGCGTTATCCCTTCTTTTTCTTTTTTTCCCTGATGGGAGCCGTTCTCTCTCTAAGGAGTGGAGAAAGAGAGGCACAGAAATCCTTCCGAGGAGCTGCAGACAAAATGAACCTCACGAGCAAGTAGCCTGTCTTGGTTGCTCATTCCCTCTCTGTTTCAGGTGAGCTGCTGGGCCTTGCCCAGAAAAGCCACCCACCTTGCCCGGGTCCTGCCAGTCTTTGATTCGTAGCTCTATCTAGACTTTTAATGCACCATTACAGTGTGGTTGAGAGCTGGGAGTTAGGAGAGATGGCTTTTTTTTTTCCTAGCTCAGCTGTTGGTTTACTACATAGATGCTGAGCAAGTAATTTCTAGAGAAAAATTAAAACTGGCTGTCACTTTTTTTAGTGCCTACTTGTTTTGTATGTTCATTGGGTACATGCTTTGGGGAGGGGGGTCCCTACTGCAATTTGTGTTTCAAGCTGGACACTGTAAATTAGAGATTGATTTCAAAAACTCAGGTATTTAACATGTCGGCATTGTGTTTCTGATCCTTGCACTACAAAACTGGATAAATAATACTGCCCCATGAAGAACTTTGAGATCTTCCAGAAAGTTAACAAATTGGCATTCACTTGAAGTATCAAGGATCAGACCTTGTTGGACTTGCACATACTGCATTCAACAGATATTTCCTAACAGGCAGAGCTTTGCCAGATTCTTGCTCAACGGAATCCAGCCTGTTTTGGTGAATAATAATCAAGCCACCCCAATTTTTTTTCTCCTTTTTCCTCTTCTCCAGAGAGGAATAGTTACTAAGCCACCAATACCTGAGAACAAACTTTACTCCTCGTATGTCTCCTTCAGCACTGACCCTCTCCTAATAAATCAGCTCGGATTTGATATAGGCAGGACCAAGGTCAGCCTAGCTTGACTCTCACTGTCTCTTCAACACACCAGATACAATGCTGCCACATTGTGGCTCGTTCATATCTGTTCTGCTGCACACACTCTCCTGGCACTCGGATCTTGCAAGAGAGCATCCTGGCTTTCTCTCCAGGGAGGGCTTGTGGCACTCCAACTCACACACTGCGTGGTTGGGGATGCCACCCAGCCCCACTTGCCCCCACAATAGGGACAGACCAAAAAATACCCCCTTGCCAGTAGTCATAAATTACAAACCCCTTGCGCACTCCCATAGTTTTTCTCGCGTGGCTGCTGGTGCTTCATAGAAAGATGCTCTGAGTTGGAAGGGAGGGTGTGGGAATGCCAAACTTAATTTCTCTGATAGACACTGCCTGCTTTATGCTTTACTCCCCTCTCCAGATCCTTATAGAGGTGGTTGATCCTTTTGGTGCAAGGAAAATATACTCATGGAAATGTGGGCAGGATCAGGCTGCCCTTTTCCTAAACATCCCTTCTCTTTATTGGCTGTCAAGTTCTTGATTCTCTTTATTTTTTCTCCCATTGCTTTTTTCTTTATTTCCTTCCCTCCTTTGGGGAAAAGAAAAACACACACACACAAAAACACAGCAGGGCAGGAAATTAAACCTTTCCACAAAGATGCTTTGGTAAGATGCCTGCTTTTCACTCATTTATTTTGCACTGATTATTTTTTATAGGTGAAAAAGGAAGGAGTGAAAGTGAGGGCTGTGACAGAGAGAGCAAATGAGTAGAGGCAAAAAAGTCCTTTAATTTATTTGGAGAGCACTGTCACTGGTGGTTGTTGTTTTTTCCACACACACATAAGAAAACCAGAAGAGCTTTAAGGCCATCAGCAACACTCACATGAATTAAATGCCAGGTGGAACTGCTTCCATTTTCCTGGATACGATAAGGATAATGGCCTCCTCCTGGCGTGATTCTCCCAATTTCATCCTGATTAGGCAAGTGTTAGGTGTCCTGCAACACCACTAGGCATTCCAAGGTTCCTTTTAATTCAGGAAATGAATTAATTACTTTATACTGAAAGGTTGTTTCAAAGTAAGGCCATAGCATCGCCCTCAAGTCCCTCTTGTTCTTTTAGGATGATATGAACCATTACAGCCAGGAAGCACTGGATGTCTCTGATTCCCCGTTCATCCTCGATGATCCCCAGACGGCATGGTTTGTCCCCATGCAGTGAATCCTCAGAGACGGTCTGGCCCTTGGGGATATTGAAATCCGAAAAGCAGGTGGGCAGTGTCAGAAGTTTAGGAACTTGCAGTTTAAAAAAATGCAAGAATAGCAAGGGTAGTCACTATTTCTGGGGAAAATGTGCCCCAGACAAGAAGAATTCAGTGCTCATCTATCGAAGTGTCTTGGAAGCAGGCTTAGATTTTGAGGTTGGCTTTCCACGTTCAAGTGTGATAACACCCAGCTATGCCTGGGTCCGGGCAAACCCTAACCACCAACTTCAGGTGGGGAATTTCCCCACATCTCATGTGCAGAGGGGGTTAGACCAGGGGAATGAGAATGGAGAAAACTCTCCATCATTTCTCTATCTGTCTCTGGTTGCTATTAGGAAAGGATACACCTGCAATCCTCACACTGTGCAAACACTGCCAGACACCTGATGGTGTATTTGGTACAAGATTTAAACAGTTTCTTATTCAGAAACACTCCAGAACCCTGAAAACTGTGTGTTCTCTCTGGTGCTTGGTTTTATGTTCCTATTGGGATAAAATTACATGAAGGACCACACATTGCCCGCTCTTACTGAGAAAGACGGACAACCTTAGAGTGAAGAATGCTGTTATTAGAAGAACAAACCTAGTGAGGAGCAGGAGGAGTTGGCAGAAAAGAGTCGTTTAGTAACCAGAGGAGTGGAACTGGGACTCCCATCCCCAGGGACCTGGTTAAAGTCAGGATACTTGTAACTGATTGAAACAAAGGGTCTGTGGGTCTGTTCCAGGGCAGCATCTAGTGGGATGTTTTGCTTTTTCAAGACCCAAGTGCTTATTTATGTACCTTTTGTTCGGGGCAAAGTTCTGTGACTCAGTTTCCTGAACTGCAAGTAAGCAAGGTAATAACCCCATGTCTGGAAGGGTAGGATGCAAAGCCTAATTCACACTTGTAAAATAATTGAGATGTTTTGAGGAAGGGTCGCTGGAAGGGCTGAATAATTTAAAAGGCCACAGGAGATCAATGCACAGCAAAAGAGATGGCATTTGCTAATAATTTTTAAAGCACAAGAAAACGTTAAAAAATAGACTGTAATATTAAGGTCCTTAGATTATTTTCTTCCAGTTTAGCTCTCCGTGCTTTTTTTTTGTAATTGTGATTACTTTTGTATTATATTTTTCCAGCAAGAAAAGAAGATCAGGACCCCACTGTGCTAGATGCTGTACAGGCATATACAGACGTACCATATTCCAAATGGACACAAACAAGCACACATCCAGTAGGAGAAAAGAAATACCAGATCGTGATCTAATAGGTTTGGTTTCTAACTCTGAGTTGCACTGAGATTGAGACTCAGATCCTTAAAGGCACTTAGAGTGCAACTCCCATTGAAATCAATGGGTATTAGATACCTACACAGCTTTATGGATCTGAGCATAAATGACTTATCCAAGGGCAGAGCAGCAATCTACAGCTGGGTTGGGAATTAAACACAGATTATACAAGTCCCAGTCTGATTTCTTAATCACAAAATCATCTTCCCTCTCCATATTTCATGCAAAAAATCCCTGGCATTCACATCACAACATGGATACATAATGCCCATCACATAAAATCACTGGGAACCTGCAGTGACAAACATGGTTTTCCTCAAACCAAACCCAGCTACAGACACACCAGTACACTTTGTCTGCACTTGGGGTTGGCTTCTGCTCTCCCTTACACCTTGGAAACTGCTATGGCCTTCAGAGTTGTTTATACCCAGGTGACAGAGAGCAGAATCCAACCCCAGCACTACAAGTTCAAGTATTTTTCACCCAGCTCTAGGGAGGGGATGGATTAGACAAACTGAACTTTCTGAAAAGATCAATATGGAACATCTCTTTCAATTACTCTCCAAGGTACTAAGCCTGTGAAGTCAGTTATGGTGCATTTATAAATCTTTCCAGGAGGGGCTGACATCCTCCTCTTCCACCTTTACTCCTCTCAAGCAATCCCTTATTGCCTGGGATGGGCTGGCAGAGCAGCATTACTCACAGCAACTGGCAGGGAAGGATCAGGTTGAGTCTCTCAGAATCAGGACAGATGGGGACTTTTTTGACCTCCCTTCCCCAGATGCTAACATTCACATAATCAGAGACGCAGCTACAGAACAACAGGAGGGGCCAGATTCAAAACTTGTGAAAGCCACTGCAAAGTCACTAGGGCCAGAAGACATTTCAGAAGCTGAACATGTATGTTACACAACCCAAAATTATGACAGCTTTGACAGATAACTAGTTTAGATGCAGTTATATAGGGGGGTGGGGTGAGGGAGCCTTTATGCTGATACAGCCCCTTCGATTCATGGAACGGGTTTAAAGCTTACCCAAAAAATTATGCTGAAGATGTTGATTTAAGTTCAGTCATCTCCTACAAGCCTGCTGGCTCCTCTCTGATACTGCAGGGTTGAAGTGAGGATTTGGAGCATGCAGGGAGAGTTTTCTAAGGAGCATGAGTCACTATACCGTAGCTATGGTTTTCTGTGCATTTACCTGCCAGAATGATAGGAAACTTGCCAGTTAAAAGAGCATCAGGGTCACTAGAAGTGTAATCTGTGCCCCTAACTCTCCCTCTTCAAACACCCCTGCTTAAGGCTGTCTAAAGTTTTATTTTATTTTCTGTCTTGGTGTCTGGTTAGGACCTTCTCTAGAGGTGCTAGCTGAAAGGCATTAATAAGCTCAGGCAGCAAAGGTTGTGAGTGTTTAATGTATCTAAACTATTTAGACCTTGCTTCAACAAGGCTGCAGTATTAATGCATATTAATTCCCATCTTCCAGATCCTAATGCTGTCCAGACCTAAAGACACCACTGCCTGGGGAGCTGGCTCCATTTCTGCAAGGCTGTTTCTTTCCCATAGGGTATAGTAAGCCAGCTTTTGGAGTGCACCCTGATACCTAGGATGAGCCTGTGGCTCCTTTTAGGGTGAAAGAAAATCCACATAATGGTGTAAAGAGAGCAAATAGAGGCAGAGAAGTTCAGCCTTCCCTCTGCATTAAATGCACCCTCCTGCTTCATGTGGCGTGGTTGCATCCTGTGGTTGTCTCAGGTGTGGGCTAGAGCTCCAATGCCACCTCCAATGGGGCTGGGAGCCCCCCTGTGCTGGGTGCTGCACAGATGGGGGACAAAAAGACACCTCCTGCCTCAAGGCGCTGGGACGCTGAGCAGGGGACGAGAGACAGCAGATGGATACTGGCAGACGGGGGAAGTGTGAGGAGACGCTGAGACGTTATTCGGCAATGTGGCTGGCAGCCATCTCAGCAGCCCAACCGCTCCAGGTGCCCGGGCAAGAGCCAGGGGTGAGGAGGGGCTCGGCAGCAGCCGGGGGGATGGCTTTCAGTCTTGGCTAATTAACCCAGCAAACGTGACAGCCACCCTGGGATGTCTCCCGGCAGGTCCGTTCCTGCCCTTCTTTACCCCAACCAGAGAAAGAGCAGGAGGGAGGGATGTCCTTGGGTCTTGGCCACTCTGACAGGAGTGCTGGAGAGATAGCTGGCCTGGGAGGGTCTGCTTTACCCACGTATCTTCACACTACGGACACCTCTGTAGCCCTTCACCCCTGCTTTTAAGGAATCAGGAGTTGCAGATGTACATGAACGGGATGGGGAAGAAAGGGGAGCTGGCAGTGTGTGAGAAAGGCTGCAAATACAGATGGGGAAAATGTTTTCCTCCATTTCTTTACTTTGAGCTGACCGAACGCTCAGCAGGTAGAAGGGTGAAGCTCTTGATTTTTCACTCACTGAGGATTTGTCCCTGTGAGGATAGCCAGAAGGGACATTTTAGGTATCGGTGTGACATCCTTTCCCCACCAAACCTGGAAGCTGTGGCAGCCCAGAAGACCTCCTCAGTGCCACCGGGTGGAAATAACACTGTGGGGCAGCAGCAAGGAAGGCACTTCAGGAACAGTTGCTGATTATGGCAAGTAAAACCGTCCATAACCTGATCCTAACTGCCGGATTAGGCTGCAGCAACGTTGAAACGGATCTGGCATCCCTGGTGACAGCATTTGGTATAAGTGCCAGCCTTATTTTAACCCAGTTGGTGCTGTTAATGAGGGGATGTATAGGCACTGAGGAATATTTGCATGCAGTGACTGAGTAAGGATTGAATCTTTCAGAGTGAAATTCCTAGTGTGAGACAGCCTTGGTATATGTTACGAAGAATTAATATTTATAGACAGCCTTAGCTGGGAATTTCTATACAGAGGTACATTTGCATTTTTGGAAAAGAACTTTCTAAGAACCTTTTTTTTTTCTTTCTCACTAAGTAGAAATAACTTGTTGATATACAGCATATAATATGAAAGTGTAATTACTGTCGCACTTACAGATATTTGAGCAAAGTGCACATAATAGATGTATTTTTACATTGTAGTGGTTACATTAGCTAGAAAAAACAGACATGCACACGACTACATTAAAGATTTAGGGCTCTATCCTGCACCATTTAAGTCAATGGGAGTTTGTCACTGATTTTAATGGAAGCTAGGTAGGGGCTTATATGCCAATGTAATGCAGCTGCTAAGGAATAAATATTGACACAAATGGGTCAATATATTGGTGTCTTTTAAGTGCTAAAACTATACTTTGTGATACCTATTGCAATTTTTTGCATGTTCATTGTAACTGCAGTGCAGCCATTGCTGCTAAAGAACAGGACGTGGAGGGTACCAGTATTCATTGTGTAGTAGTGACACCTTCAGGTCGCTACCAAAACCAGTCCCCTCTGTGCAAGGCGCTGCACATGCATGTGTGGCGAAAAACCTTTAGTGAGAGATTTGATGTCTTGACCAAGGACATAGGGCACATCAGTGATGGAGTTGGCAGTGAAACCCAGGGACTGCAGCTCCAGGGAGAAATCAGAACTACAGAACTGCAAACAGTTAATGAAGTCTGGCTGGGGAGGTTTAGGATATTTTTTATCAGTGGAGGAAGAAAAAAAAAACAAAGAAAAAAAAGAAATTTAGGTTAAGCTCAAAAATTAATTTGTTTTCTTTTCTAACTAAATAAAAAATCTCAAGGTGTTTTACTTTCGAGCACTTTCATGTTGGGGCATTTTGCATCTATTCTTTTCTTAAAAAATAATAACAAAACTGAGTCCTGGCTATTTAAGAGAAGAAATTATTCCCAGAGGTAAACTTTTTTTTTTTTTTAAGATAATCAAAGACAATATTTTGACTTTATCCTTTTTATGTCCTGCTTGAAACAACTTGCCAAATTTCCTCTAAATCTGTGAACAGCTTTCCTTCCTGCTAAGCTATTTTTCCTCTACAAATATCAGCTGACAAAAAATTGTGCAAGTCTAGTCATCAAGCTAACGGTCTGCTCTCAGTCTCTCCAAACCAAGCAAAAAGTAGACAAAATAGAAAAGAAATTAGGAAAGAGTCAAAGAGGCCAGAACAAAAGCAAAAAAAGATTTCTTCTTCTTTTAAAGTGGCAGCCTGGAGTATGGGGATATTATGCACGAGAACCACTAGAAACAGCCACCTCCATATGAATAGAGAGAGTGCTGTACTCTGCCTCCATCTAATACGTGAGATTTATAAGTGCTTCAGCTCCCCAGAGGCACTCAGGCATATTGCTATATATAGGACTGTTCCCAGATTACAGAATGCCTTCCCTTGACTGTACCGTTATCAGACCACAGGGATTTTTTTTCTTCTTTTTTTTTTTTAAAACCAGCTCACTTCAAGCTATTTCCCTTTGTTTGCTTCACCACCAGTGTTAATGATTACATGGAAATGGGTTCAATGTCCAGTTCAGAAGTGATCCTAGGCAAATATAGATAGATATCTCCTCCCAGGAAGTGACAATATTTGTGCAACACATAACATGGACAATAGATTTGTTTTCTGAACAAGTTATCTGGAAAATCAGTTAGGGCCCTGCCTCGCATTGAGGTGTGCCTCCAAGTGGAGCCAGGGCTGGGCAGCAGCAGGGGCTGTGGATGCAGAGCTCAGAGCTGGTGGGGGTCCCGCAGGTGGTCGGCATCACCCATGGCTTGGGGTATGCTGCATGTATCCCATCCACACCAGATCCATGGAGGACTTCAGTCTGTCACAGCTCCCAGGTCCCACTCAGGCTGTTTAGCTTGGGAAGTCATTGTTTTCATCTGAAGCATTCACAGGGACAGCAACCATTGCCCCTGCAGGAACAGGGAAGAGGGGAACTGGGCATGGCCTGCTACTGCTCCCATATAGGATGTGGTTTTAAATCTTTTGGGGAAGGGATGGATCCTGCAAGGGTGCTGAGTCCCCTCTGTGTGGAGCTGGTTCCCCTTTCCTTTTGACCTATGGGGAAATTAGGGTCTTTGCCCTCTTTCACTCTTAAACTGGTGAGCCATTTCATATGCCTCTGCTTCTACCATCACTGGCCCCTCCTTCATTTCTTACATTTTTTTCATGCTTTCCTTCCCTGTCATTATTTTTGTCCAACAGCTATTTGTTCTGTAATCTCCCCCAAGAGATTAGCACACTAATAGGCAGTCAACAAAACAAGAAAGAAAGAAAGACACAGTACTTAAAGGATGAATACTTGGGAGAGAGCATCAGTCTTTTGATGTCCTGATTCCAGTCGCGTTTATTTGCTATATATATGTCTATAATAACTATACATCTTCGTACAGCTGTCCTACTGTTCAAACAGAGATTTCTGACTGCTTTGCAAACCTTATACCTCTCCTTCACTTGCAGGGAGGAGGAAAGCAGCAGCATTCCCAGTACCCAAAGGGGTACCCCGGGGCACAGAGTGACCCATGTATTTCAGGCAGTAGAATGGCTTAGCTGCAGAGTCAGTCCACCCATTACACACGGTTTGCTGCCCTGTAGGCCAGCAGCCCCCGTCCTGAAAACATCTCCACACATTCCACTTTTACCTGATGGTTGTTCCTGTTTGAGGCAACAGGAGTCCGTGTCTCCTGATGGTTGGATAAATAACATGGTGCAGAACTGGGGACCCATCTGCAAACATAGATGCTGTATTTCGCTCAGTCATGGCTGGCTAAAAGAATATCATCTAATCTTTAGTGACCCTGCTGCACTGAGTGGATAACAGGCAGGCATTTAATACACACACAGAAAAAGGCAGGGGAATTCAAGGGGGAAACGACGGCTGTAACTGCGTCGTGTTTTGCAGCATAGTCTGGCAACAGCTGAAAGTACACTTTTTAAAGAAAGTTTGGTTTTGCAGGCATACGCCTTCTTTGGTGGCTGCTTTGCTTTGTTTTTCCTCAGACAAATTTTTCTTTTAAACTGGCAGAGAAGACTTACTTAGGACTGCATTAGGGGCTCTTGAAAACACCCTTTTTTTCTTTCCTGGAAATTGATACCACACACTTGGGCGATTTTATTTTTTTTAACAGATTGGTAGGCATTCTTTTCATTTCCCCCTTGTGATTTTATACAGAACACTTTTTCAGGCAGATCTTTTCGCACCCCTCCAAAGCAGTCAATGAAACCATTCGCGTGCATACAATTAAGCACAAAGGGAAAAAAAAAAAAAAAAAAAAAAGAAAAAGCTACAAGAGCCTAATAATTTCATCTGAAAAATCCTCCAGATTGTTAATATTCTGAAGTAACAAATCCTTTTGAACAGAATTTCAAAAAGTCATGCATGCCTCTAACAGTCATTTTAAATACCCACAAATTTGGGAACATATGGAAGCTAATAATTTTAAAGTGATAATAACATCATACATACTGCCCCCGGTTTGGCCCTGATACTGCACAGTTGAAGCCAGTAGGAGCTTTATTATTGACTTTGTTAAGCATATGATGAAGTACTTAATGGGGTGCAGCCTCATTCAAGTCAAATGGATTGGATGGGCGTAGCAGAATTTGCCCCCACATTTCTGATAATTTGTAGCAAAATACCTAGTGGACTCCAATATCCAGAATGCATAGAGTGACAACAGGGGGACCTGTACTTATGGAGTGAAAATGCAGGAGGGTGGATCAGCAGAAGTAAACCTCAAATCTTCACAGTAATATAGGTATCTCAGGTATCCAATATCCTCGGATTCCTCCCGAAAGATCAGGGTAGCATAGTTATACCCTGTGATTCCCAGTGTACACAGAAGAGGGAGTTGCTATTAGAGTTTGGAAGGCCATGAAGTTGCTACTTTTGATTTCAAAGAAAACAAGAAATTAGAGTTTAAAAGTTAATAGAGCTTTATTGCTGGCTCTGATGCATTCAGAAAAAATGGAAAAGACCCTCCAAAATTACAATGTTAGATTAAAACTCTTAAGACAAAAGACATTTAATCATTTTAGCTCAAAAGAGTACATTTTGAGATTTCTAATTGTTGTTTTGGAATATTTCAACCTTTAAGATTCAGATTTTCTCAGTTAACACACAGACTGGAAAATGTACCTAAAAAAAAAAAAGAAGTTGAGCTTCTCATATATTCTCACACATTCTGGAGCTGGTTGTGAGGAAGCACAGCAAAGCACACCAGGCTTGTAGAAACTGGAAGAGATAGCAATACCAAAAAAAGGATAGCAAATTCGTTCTTTGAGTATGCACATGGTGCATTTAGTTATTTTGAGGGTCAGGTCTCAAAATTATCCTTTAAATTTTGCTTTGCCTGCTATTTATTCCCATTCACCTTCTCCTGGAGTTCAGTGAACACAGGTATCAGCTTTATAAACAAAGCTTACATCTTTGAGAGTTGCTTAGGAAAACTTTTCAATATTAAAGATGCAAAGGGAAAAAGAAAGCAAAAGGAAAGAAAGATGTTGCTTTCTTAAGAACATGAGTACAGCGTACTGATTTAGAGGTATGGAGCACACAGGGCCACTCTGCACCCAGCAGTGGCCATAAATACCTGCCCAGAGAACAGTAAGAACAGGGCAAGTGTATACAATACCTCCCTCAAAGAGCCTCCCAGCCTCTCACTATTTTCAACCCAAGGGATTTCCAAAGTCTGATGTGGTTCATTTCTTCATGTAATGAACTATAATGAGCAATTTCATCATTGTGTACATCTGATCCACAGTTCTTGAAAACTTAGTACTGTATGTGCACTGCATATTCTACCTAAGTCTGTGCATCTGGTGAGTAGAGAGGAGAAAAGTAATTCAGAGGGCACAATAAAGCCTTGAGCATAGTCTTTTGGAAGAACCCAAGAGGAAATACCAGTCCAAAGACCTAGCTGGAGCATACAAGGTTTGAGTATGCCTTTTAGGACTGGCCATAAGGATATATACCTCTAGTATAAGAAAAAGAAGTATCGCATAATTCTTTGGAGAAACAGTACATCTGGAACCAGCCTGCAATAAAAGCTGAATCCATGTAAAATTCACCCCCATTTAACATTTCACTCTAAGCTTCAGGCTCAGCTCAACTAGATTTAAAGTCCGTTCAACCTTTTGGATGAGTCTGGAGTTTGAGAGAAACAGGGAGAATTTGCTTTTGCAACGTTATCCTGTGGATGAAACACTGGTGTGCCTTTCACTTGGAACCAGCTATCATTGCTCAAAACAAAACTTGAGCAAGTGTGACTGGAGAGAACAGAAAAGGATTTCTTTTGTTCATATTTTTATCATGCCTGTACAATATTTCCCAAATGAGAGGTTGGGGTATTAAAGTAGTGACCAAATTTACCAGCACTTCTGTAACAAGATCTTTACATCATCTGACATCCTACAAGGAAAGATTAATTTCTATCACTACCTTCCACAAACTGCTTGTTTAAAAGTTTAATTCCCACTTTGTGCCTGTGAACAATGCAATAATGTCCTCTTGCTATTTGTGTTTTCTGGCCCAGGCCAACATCAAAGGCAGCAGTACGAAATTAAGGAGTGCTTTAGATTTCTATCCAAACCACTCTGTATTCCAAACCCGAGCCCCTGCCTCCCCTCGTCCCAGGTAGACAATCTGCATCCTTTAAATGATCTTGTTTATTCTATGTGTTGGAGTATAGTTATCTGAATATTAATTATGGTTTTAGTGAAGTTCATCGGTTGAGTGCAGGAATTGAGAATTCTTCCTTCAGTCGCAGCCACCTGCTTAGATTTCTGTGTTTATCTGCTTCACTGAGTTTAAATCAGTTTCTGTAAGTGAAAGTCTGTTGCTTTGAGCAGATGTTAATGCTCAGAAATAGTGTACAGTCTGCCATTAGCATATGTAGCATAATGCTAATAAATAGAGGCATGTACCACCCTTGAAGGTGATTCTGATTTCGATGGAAAAATCTTCCCCCCCAGTCCTGCCAGCCCCTTTCTTTAGGGAAGCCTCTGGCATATACAGCTCCTATAAGTGAGGGACCTTCCTCCCACCCCTGGTAAGGGCTTAGCAAATGGTCCATTCTGTTTATGCTACATTTGGATGATTAATGATATTGTATATAGTAACTAAATTGTACTGCTATTATCATCAGGTCACTGCTGACAACTAGATATATCATCTCTGGGGTTCATATACAGATAACAATTTTAACTATGTGGATAAGTAAAGGCTTGATGGTGTCCTAATGCTAATGTAAATATTAGCGCATATTGGAAGTCAGTAATGCACCATATATAGGGATTGCATTACACAACAGCAGCCATCGGGTAGCTGAAGCTGGTGTGATTGTTGCAACAGCGGTTTTCTACTTTATCCTCCTTGTTAATTTTTTCGTCTCCCTAAGGATTTGGAATAATCCATCTGTAAAACATGACAACCAATTAGGCTCAAAGGGACCCAGCAGCTTTCAAGCAAAACTGTAATCAAACTGGTTTGGGATGTCTTGGGTTTTTGGGAGGGGGAGTTCAGTTGCCTCCATGCTCTCCTGGCTCCCTGCTCAACGTGGTGCTCTGAACTCCAGCACTAAAGCAGAGTCACTGGAAAAAAGGTGTTGTTAAAGTATGGCCAGCTTAGCCAAGAGCAGGAGAGCTGGAAATCTGAGAAAGCCAGGTCGTGAAAGTATCTTCATGTTTTGTCTAGAGACCAGATCAATGCTCCTAATCCTAACAGCTGCAGGTAACCATTTGAAAGAGAGATCATACTGAGTCAAGATGAAAAATTTGAGAAAGGACTTATTGCAGAAATGCAACATTACAGCTCCTGGCTAAAGTTGAGAGTATATCGAAAAGGTTTGGAAGAGCAAGAATTCAAATTGAGTGAAGGCTCTGCCCCTTTTACTATTCATCCATCAATAGCTGGCACATGTCATGTTAGGGCCCAGACTAGAAATTAATTATTCTTGCTAATATTGAGGAACCTTACTGCAACAACCCTTATCTTCATAAATCCCGATATATACCAGGAGCAAAGAATGCGGAAGTCATTGCAATAATACCAGCAGGAAACTAGCATGTGATAAGAATCAGCTTTACAGGCCTTGCATTTCCATGAGTCTAATTCCCATTTCATAGGGAGGAAAACATAGCAATCTGCACTCAAAAAGAGAAGAGAATAGCTGGATCAGAGCCCCCAACTGATTTATACTCACAATTTCCTTCCAAGATAGCAGCAGTGGATGTGAAAAGCAAAGTCTACCAATAATTCTATTCTCCCACCAGTGAGTGAAGGGGAGGATTTTCATAAAACCAAGAAATTCCTAGAGTCAGATTTCATTGGAAAATGGTTATTTTTAAGTGGTTTGAGCTCCCCACTACCATCATTTCAGGTGGGTGATGTTTCCCATTTTCCACAGAGGAAGGTATTAAAAAGGAGAAAGTTTTTTTCAAAGAAATAAAGGTACAAGCCTGAGTTCCCAGCTCAGTAATTATAGCACACCTTGTCTACTAATTAAATGATATTTTTCAAAAACAAACAAACAAAGAAACAAAACAAGAAACAATAAAATATGCAAGTCAATGATAGTTCATCTTCTTAGAGAGCTGAGTTCATGCTGCAGGAGCAGATCTCTTGTTGGTAGATTTTTACAGATACCCAGAACCTGAAAAAAAAAACCAACAAAACAGATCCTAAAGTACCCAGGACTGTGCTATATGAACAGAGGTGGTGGCAAGTGGAGCCTTGTGATATTAGCTCCCAATAAATTATCACAGACCAGTGCAACATTTCACTCAACAGCCTGCACCTGCTGGGCAAGGGATTCATCTTCAAGACAGCGTTTGTATCTCTGAGCAAGAGCACCCAATATCTGTGGGCCTCAGGGCAAAAAAGCAGAATTGCTCACTCTGCTCTAAGCACACCTCTCCTCTAAAATCAGCCCATTCAACAATTTAAGAGACATAAAATAGGGACTGAGCTGTATGAATTCATTTTTATTCCACTGATGTTCCCTTGCCCACTATTTGCACTTATTGATCCGCAGCTAAGGGGGAAGGCCAGAAACAGGAAAGAATAAAGGTAAGCCCGAAACGTGCTGCTGTTCTAGAGCAACATAAAACACAACTTGAAGCTGGAGGGCATAGGAGGGACAAGGAAGGAGAGCAGCAAGAGAAAAGGAGAATAGAGAAAGGAAGAGAGAATTAGAGACAGAGCAAACAAGATTAACTTTCATCTGACTTATTGGATGTACACTCGGAAAGCAAAAGGCAGGGAGAGGAAGGGCAGAGGGAGAGAACATGAACTGCAGCAAGTTCTGTCCTGAGGCTCCATGCAATGGTTTTGTCAGAGACTCTCTGAGGCTGGTGCCACTTCATATGATGTGCAGCTTTAATGAAAGAAGGAGGGGGGCAAGAGCAAAGGGAAAAAGAAAAAACGTCTGAGACTCTCTGTCTCTTCCTCAGTCTCCGTGTGCTGAGACCTATTGGCCATAACTCTTGCAGGGCAAATAACAAGTGTTCCCCATCCAAATGTAAGCACATTGGCACTTAATCCTATTTTATAAAGGTTATAGTTTTACATAAATCACTTGCTCTAAATGCACTTTAGTCATCCTCCTCGTGTTAAGTTTCCCTTTAAGCCTAACTAGGCAAGGAGGATTTCTCCCACTGGCCCTCTGGACATGACGCCACCAAGATTGAACTATGCTCTCCATCTTTAATATCCCTGGAGGGATTCGTCTATAATGATGTCAGGGGCTAAGAATATTCCCTTGCCAGGGTGGGGGAATTAAATCCGTCCTTTGCCTGTCTCACTCAGGTCCAGCAGAGCTAAAAAACAAGTAGTTCAGGGAGCAGAGAAAACTGGTGATGCTTCACTTTTGATGTCTCGCTCTCCATGCAGATTCCCTCATGTCTACTAAAGGGTGAGCTTAGTAGCCTTTTCTTCAGTGATTTCAGTATCAGTCATCCCGCTAATGAAGTTTATAATAGTCTCTGAGACCTCTACTCCCTAGTATATTGTGCTGAATTTGCCCAGTGAGTTTCAGGGTTACACAGGAAGGACAGACTGACAGACAGAGCCACCCCTAGGTAGGCAGACAGCATAGTTGCTTAAAAAAACATATTTCCTTAAGAAATCAGCATAAAAGGTATACACTGGCCTAATTGCTGCAAAGCATTTTTTGCCCCTTTTCATGCAGATGCATCCCCGATGAGGAAGGCACATTCCAACTCCTGTACGAGTTCAGTGCTTGTTTCCTAGCAGGGTATGCAAGGTGTTGAATCATCAAGCACCCAAGGAACTTCATAAGTTTGGACAATGATTTTAGGAATCTCAGAGCAGAGGTATACTGCTCCAGCTTCTGCCTTTGCTTTTTTAGAGAGTCCATCAGGACAAACTGCCCTGCCATGGACACTGGAGCTTAATGCATTAATTTGGAGTTAGAGGAAGAATTTAAAACAATAGTCATGAGACAGTGAAGGAAATAAAAGCAGGGCTCGTGCTAGGCAGGGGGTGATAGGGAAACATTTATACACTCAGGAGGAGTATATATAGGGTGTATTTTTGTTTCTGTGGATGAAATCCATGCTGGTCTCTCCAAGCTTACATACAACCTCATTTGGTCACCAACCCAGTCATTCCCAGAAATGCCTAAGTTAAGAGTGAGACCATAACTCTTGCTGTGTTAGGAGGCACTTGAAACAGAATGAGCTGAAGCCCTGTAAGAGCACATAGTAGACCATAATGTAGACAATCCCTATCCATGCCTGGTCTGACCTACACAGGGGATTAAGTTGATCCTTAACTATTCAGTATGGGCAACCAGGGACCTGGCAGAAAGCAGGGCTAGCTGCACTGACTCATCACTGGAGTCATCCAAGAGCAACGGACTGGCTCCTTTCTTATTCCTCAGTGCTCTTGGTATGAAATGCCTCACTAAAAGCATTCCTTCAACAGATGCCATCTGAGACATCTAAATGTGCTGGGAAACACAGAAAACCTGAAAGGTTTTGTGACCAATAGAACTTGAGTTCTTTCAGCTAATATAGTTGAGCCATCCCTGTGGTCTCTCTCTAGGGCATCTTTAATTTAAATGTGTTTTCTCTACCCAGACACCCATTTTCATAAAATTTCTTCCAGTTTAGTTACTCAGATTTTTGACCTAGTCAAGTTATATGAGGTTGGATAATAGGTTCAGAAATCATTGCAGTGGAGAAATGGAGAGTCAGAGGCAGTGACATCACCATCACATAAGCCTTGTCTTCTGCAAACTAAGCTAAAATTACACCCTCTTTCCATGGAGAGAAGGTAAGTGAGCAATACCAGCTGGCAGGCATGTTGCCTCACTCCAGCTCTCTTGATCCCTCTCAACAGAACAGTTTCTGGTAGTCTGCAAGGATACACGATACCCTGAATGTCCTGTGAGCAATCCAGAAATCTTTTTTGATATGCAAAGGGAAGCAGGTCTTTTGGTCTTTCTGGCATTACAGCAGGCAGGAAATAGTATGCGACTTCCAGTCAACCAATGCAAAACCAAGAGTCACTGAACTAATTTCCAGTGTCTGATTCAGGACACCACTGTAAATAGATGATGCTCCACTGAAATCAGTGTTGTTTGACTCTTCACACCAACTCTGAATCTAGCTCCAAACTCTAGATAATTTGGAGAGACTTTCAACATCACCAACACATACCCCATCTTAAAGGAAAGGTAAGATCAGATAGGAGATGAAAAGCTTGAACTCCTCTGTAGAGAGCAATTGCACACCTATGAAATGCTTAAGCCCTTTACATCAGCCTCAGCTTAAATAGCTATATAAGCCTAAACAGAGAGGAATGAATTTCACCCACAAACAAGCATGAAGGAAAATTCTACTTGCCAGTCAGTGACGATTCATGCATTAGCAAATTCACGGGAAGTTCAAAGCTCCCTAGTTCTGTCACCAGCTTTGCACAGCTGGGAGAAACTCCATTTCCTTGCAATAGTAATGACATCCTACTACAAGAGTAAGAATAAATTTGTTTTCTATCAGACAGCCAATAGAAATAATTCATAAGTTTGCCTTATGCGATATGGTTGTGTTTGGAAAGCTCAGTTGCAATCAGTGCCCCACAGTGCAAGGTGCAGTTCATGCTTTAACAAAAATGTAAGCCAAAAGAAACAGAAGAGAGGAAGTCATACACTCAAGGCCATGCAGCATCTTAGCAGCCAGGAGAAAAAATGAACTTAAGTTTTTTGACCACCAGCTCAGTGTTCCTTATGCTGCACCATGCACTGTGCCATCAGTGAGGTCAGCAAGAGTTTTATATACTTATACACTTTTCACCATCATCATGCAAGAGCACCTCACAACCTATATTCTTATCTTGCCCCTAGAAAGTAAAAACTGCTTCTGTTCCCGGTTACATAAGAGGTATTGAGATATAGGAAAAAGCTGGAGCTACAGCCACAAATAAATAAATAAATAAATAAAAATGTCTAGACCATAATTTGTGGTGCTTATGTCCCAACCTCAAATGCCCGGCTCAGTTTCTACTCAACCCCAAAAGCACCTATTCCATCAGCATAAATATGCCTTCACTAACAAATCCATATTTTGGAACAGGGCCCAGATCTGAGGTCTCCTCTGAGTCGCATAAATGCCCTTACCAGAGCATCGTTCTCTCAAACTCTCTCTGGTCCAGAATTTAGATACAAGAAGCAGCAAAACATCTTTATACCCTGCTAATGCAGCATCCAAAGCACCATCTTGATTCTTTTTGGTGTACATCGTTTGCTTTGGGAACAGTAGTAGCTGTCACATCAAATCACTGTTACATACTTGGTGTGGTACTTACTCACCTGTATCAGTCCAGAGAGCCATCTCCAGCACCAGCATCCCCTAGCTATGTTTAACAGACCCAGATCAGCTGCCTGCCCTCCTCTATGCCTGACATCTGCAACCAAAACCCCTCTCTCTCCACATATATAAGACAAATGTCCATCTGAAACATTTAGGGCATTGGTTTTTTGAGGATTTTCTGTTAAAATCTCCTTGGCACTAAAAACCAGGCTAGGTCATGGAAACACAAAGCTTGTAGTTTCTCTAACAGTTGACAGAAAAAAAACATTGCTTCTTTGCAGAGAAAAACAGGCTGGGGTCAAGGACAGAGAATCAAGGTGCTATTTTCTAAAACATTGATTCAACCTGCCTTACACTTAAAGCAAAAAAGAAAGACAATAAATCCTAAGAAGGAATCAGCAAAAAATACACCCATCATCTTAAAACTTACAGAGTTTTACAGTAAATCTAAACTGCTCACATTAAAGTCCTCCTGCTGAACCAGCCTAGGAGGACTTTTCTCCTTAAGGGGATGCCAGAGTCACCAAGGTTAGTTTATCTCACTGTTGCAAACATCGCTGGAAAGCATCACAGCTGGAAAGTTGACTTATATTTGAGACAGGCCCACATGCTAGGCTGCTCATGCAAGAGACCCCACGCAGTTATAGTGACATATCACACCTGTTGCATCTTTGCATGTGCAAGTCCCAGACTGCATCTGAGCCACATGGAGCTGCTTCCATGTTCTGCTCCCCTGTTTGGCTGTACAGCCTCAGCTCAGAGCCACAAGGAAGTGCAAAGCAGTACATATGCTATTTAGAAAACAAAGCAATAAAACCACAATATCATCAGTGAAAAGCCAGAGATTCTTCAATGCTGCTGAAAGGTGAGTGACAAGAGTCTTCTTCCTTCTTTCCCTCTGTGCCAAAACAGCACTGGTGCCCTGCACTGCCAGCATAGCAAACCAAGAAGAGGGACTATCAGTTTTATGCAATCACAGAATAAACAACAGGTTTAGAAGACAATGTCCACATGCTGTCAACAGATGTTTCATGTCCATGCTCCAAAACAATAAACATCTGCATAGGCCTCTTCCATCAGATTTCTCCACCAAGCCAGGTGTACCCAACATTTAGAGTAAACTCCTTTTTTTTTCTTTCTCTCCTTTTTTTCTTTTCCTTTTTTTTTTTTTTTTTAATCTCCTGGTAACCTCATCTCACTTCTGGGAAAGTATCAGCCAGACAAGTGCTGTCTTTGATACCCAAGCACTTTCTACTTTTTCTCCTAAAAAACACAAAGTTTTTTCCTGAAAATTGCTCTTCTTCCTATCAGGATTACGTAAAGAAGCAGCAGCAGTACAGGGTTAGGACAAAAGCGGTTTCTTGCACATAGTTAGGAGAGGGGATACACCTGTTTTGCTCAGAAATTAAGGTGGACCTTGCCAGGCTCCTTTGCAAAGCTCTGCTCCTGTCCGTGATGACTCTCCAGGTTGAAGTGGTTCCACCTGGGAGCAGGAGCTCTTTCCAAGATCAGACCTGGTTCCCACTCACTGCATTTGTCATGCAGGTTCCCAGCTGGTGTAAATTAGCATCACTTTACCAAAGTCAATAAAGCTACATAGATGCCCTACAGCTGAGGGGTTGCTTATAAGGTTATTTTCTTTTTCCTTGGCTTTTCTACATGAATGGATGACCTACATGCAATAAGAGTGATATAGAGTTGCATCTATAAAGTTATGTAGATGGTAAATCTGTTACTGAAATCCCTGTGGAGATATATACCTGACTCTGGTTTTGGATTTAGCTCTTAGTCACTAAGAAGTGATTACTTTCTGTTTCTTTGTTTATGATGTAAGTTTTTATCTGAAGCACGGTACCCAGAATGTAGTATTCTAACTTCTTTCTTTCAGGAAGAATAGGAGCTTCTCTTGGAAAGTTAGAGCTATCAGGTAGTAATTCTTTTAACTGCTAAAGAATGCATAAGCTTTGAAATTCACTTTCAATAGAAGCAAACAAAACATCAGAAAAGTTGGTGAGTGGAAAACATATTTGCTGTTTTACTGGCAGTAGTGTTTAAAAAGGCTGGTTCCTACAGTAGCCCCTACCTGCTTACGATCCTTTAACTCTCTCTGTGTAAGAAGTTAGCAAAAGTTTTAGAAAACCATACCAAATAAGATATTGCAGTAAGCCCCAATTATAAGCTTAACAGGCTGGCTTGTTCTTTGAGTCTTTTTTAGCTTTGTTGCTACTGAAGTATCTATTTGTATTTCATTTAAAGAAACAAATTTTTAGCAAAGCGCAATGAGGAGAAAAAAAAAAAAACTTCAAACCTTTCCCCTTCATTTATTTTGTTGGAAATAATAGCAATCATAGCAAATGCCTACTGAGAACACTTAAAAATAATCTTTCCAATACTTATTAATTGTTTATATTTAATTTCCCCTAAAGACACTTGGAAAAGCAATTTGCTCAAAAAGCAGGAGCACACAAGTTCAGGACAACCCCAGAAGCATCACATAATAGCATCTAAACAAGCCCCCAGTGTCCTCTCTTTTTATCATTCTTTCCCCCAAGCGGTATCTTGTTAAAGTTTCCCTTCAATGAGAGTACTTTCTAGCCTGCTTTTTGGGGGGATGACCCTTTAAAATGAGGGGCAGAAGCATTGCAAAGGCCCTAAAGGGTCCATTTCGCAGTAGGCAGTAGACTGCTAAATCTCTTTGTTCCAGATGGTGAGTAACCTTAATTCTTGTTTGTGAGCTTTGAGTTGGATTGTGTGTTCTCAAACAAAGCTAGTTATGTCTTTTTTTCCCTCCCTTCTTTAAAGCTTAGAAGTTCTGTTTTTCTTTCCTAACTGAATTTTTTTCTCCTGAAAATTGTTCCAACCCACCTCCCTAACAAATCATCTCTGAGCAGACTTCAAACATGGAGGTTTTTTGTTTTCTGAAAGCTATAGATAGACCTGTTCTTGCACAGTTGCTTGAAAGTAATTCTCATTAATACAGCATGTTAAATCCTGATCTTGAGAAGACTTTGATGTATGGGCTTAGGAGGTCTTCAGAATGGGATCTATCCATTAAGAAGGGCTTGCTTAGGACAATGAGTTTGTGTATTAGGGCCTAGAGCTGTTAGTTTAAATGCAAGTAATAAGATGAGGTTATTCCCGGATGTAAGTCTATATATAGGACCACATTTCCAGGCTTATGCTTTTACCTATGCAACTGTTTTACTCCTAAATCCCTATGCCCCATTCCTGCACAGTTCTGGGGCACTGTTATATCCCTCTAGGATGTTAATAAGCCTCACTGACATGGAACAGAGCATTAGTCTTTGATGGGTAGGTAGATTAAATATGCACGCATAATAGTAAATATTTATTTAGGTACCTGAGCTATTCTGATTAATGGCTGCATTTTTCTTTTATATGATTTGAGTACTTTTTAGTGGCAATTAATTAGTATTTATGGCATGATTATTTAATTTATTTCACTCTTCTGCTGCTAGTACTGTCAGAGAAGCTGGAAATTCCAGGTTTTTACAGTTTTTTCAGGTTGGTAAATATTAGAGTTTGCTTCTGTCTTCCATGTGCCTAGGGATGCACAAACCAGCATGTCTCTGCTCTATTTCCTGGCACTTATTTACCAGCAGCAGAACTACCATCCAGGGAAATAGGACTCTGATCCTGCAAGCACTTCATGAAGTTTTTTAACTTTAAGTACACAGATAAACTTGTTGTGGTCAGCAGTGGTATAAGGATTACATGCATAAGTTTCCAGAATTGGGACCTCTAGGTCTCTCTAGTGACCTGCTTAGCTTGCAGTAATAACAGGGCAGCTCTCAATGGACTATGCATAGAGATACCTAATGCCATAATCTGGCTTTGTAGGCCCTATGTAAATAGTGGCAATATGATTTATTTTTGTCCCCTATTGTCAAAGTGCAGGGAAAATAAACAAGGCTTTCATGAAAAAGGAAACAAAAAAATTCCTCTATTTCAGCTGTGGTAGGTGTGTCCACTGCAGAAACTATGAGCAAAGAGGATATAACAATATGTATCATCTCCTTTCTTTGGCCTGAAAGTTCAGCTGTGATGACTGCAGTCATCCATCTCTTGGTCCTGCTATCGTTGTGCAGGAACCTTGTCTTGACTGTTGGGCCTGGAAAGAATGTCCGGTGTTGTTATCCTCACAAAAACCTACGGAGTTCAAAAACCATTATCATTTCTACTCTGGGTGAGGATCTGGAAGTCAGATGGGATTTGCTGTTGGTGACATAAGCAGTTTGAGTTCTCCTATGGCTTGAGGCATGCTTTGGCAGTTTGATTTTTTTTTCTTCCTGAGGCATGTGGGTTTAAATGAGACCAATACAGTAGGAAGTCAAAACTTTGGAGACCCCAGTCCTGTTCCAGATTTGGTTAAGACAGCTTCAGAGATGTAAGGCTCCTGAGCTGATCTGATTACAGAAACTGCTAGCAGATGTGGGAAAACTTTGTCTCCCAACAGACAGTAAGGAGGGGCTCAGCACCTTGCCTGGATCAGGCGGAGTTGGAGGCTATCAACTGGGAATGAGTTGATGGGAGAGGTCCTAATGAAGGAGTGGGTGAGACAATTAGTGCCAAGGGATAAATCTTACACAGACAGATCTCTTATTCTCTCATCCCCTAAACCCCCCTCCCTCAACAGCCCCAAGTCAAAGCAAAGCAAACAGATGGAGAAAAGTACCATTAGTTGCAGAGACACCAGAAATCCAAACAATATTCCATCATGGGTTCTAGGCCAGCACACTAATTTATCGAGTGCGCGGTGCTATTGGAAGTGGCCCGGTGTGCTAACTCGGCAATAGATCATGATAAAAAATGTAAGTGATCCGTTATCGCCAGGTTAATGCGCTTTACTATGCAACTCTGCCAGCTCGACAGAAATATCATTACATAATGATAATGATGCTCTGCAAACAGAAGCCAGAGGAGGGGGAGGAGGAAATGAGACCTCAGGCTCTGGGATATTGCAGAAATTCCTGGGCAAAAAGGGTGGGGTTTTCAATTCATTTGAAAATAAAAATAGGAAACTGAAGCGAGTCAAGTCTCGAAAAGCAAAGATGTTAAGGAATCATTAGTTCAAAGTAATGAATGCTTTTTTTTTCCAGTTCATCTGCCTGATTAGGAGTGTTGATAACCATGAAATTCACCAGATACTTGCTATTGTTTCATTTCTCAAGAGCTGACAGGGCTGTTCAGATCTGGATGCACTTTGCTGATAATGTGGATGAATCAAAAAACCGTCTTCCTGCCTGGCACACGGGCTTTTGCAAGCCTGGGAGAGAGACTGATGTCAGCAGGCAGGAGGAAGGGAGAAGAAGCACAAATTGCACACAGTGCCAGGGACATGGATGCACGGGGAACATGCTGGCGTGTACAAATGCGAGAGGCAGAGTCAGGCAGGGTGTTGGACACCGAGATGGTGACAAAAATGGAGAGAGAGGCAAAAATAGAGTACGGGAGCGTGGTACTGATGGAGCGTGTGCAAGCTGAGGGTGAGGGAGTATGCACAGGCAGTGCCCTGGGTGAGATGAAACGCCTCTCACATGGAGTCCCTGCGAGTGAGGAGGAATACGTGCGTGATGGCAAGCAAGCATACCGCCTGCTCCAAGGGACTACGCAGGCGTGGTGTAGTGAGTGACGTGGGTGCTGCTCACGTGAGAGGTGGCACAACTGTGGTGCCAGGGCACGGGAGTGTGAAAAATCATTGCATGAGCAGAGGCCAAGAGGGAAGTTCTCCTACCTCTGCCTTCTCCTTCATTAGGCCCTGGGTGCAGGATAGAGACCCCGGTCTCTCATAAATTGCATTGCTTTACCCACATCTTGCTTTGCGTCTTCTGGGTGTGACAGGTTTGTCTCTGGCACTGTGGAAAGCTCTTGCAGTCGGTATGCTTGCCTGGGTATTTTTAGCAGGTGCTTTGCATTATAAACCCTGCTGGCTTTAACACTGCTGGGTAGGCTTGGTATAATTTACCTTTGGTTTAACAAGAAATAGGAGCTGACTCAGGGATTAAGGTGTGTCAAGTCAACACAAATAAAAAATAAAGCAGGGAAGGATTAGTCAGAGATGAATGTAACATAAGAGCTGAGTGTTAATTGTGACAATGGTGCAGGGGAAGAAGAAATAAAACCTTTATTTGCCCCCTCCTTCTCTGAAGATGCAGCCTGTCTTGGGGTCAGCATTGGCAACGTCTTGTTGATAAGTGTCTCTGTAGTTTGCAGAGATTGCAGCCCTTCCCGCAGAGCTCACTTTCTTTATAGCTCACGTTTTGGAGTCGCATCTCTTAGCTTAGGAAGTTCATGCTTTGGTTCCTAGATGGCAGGCAAAGTGGCAGCCCTCAACCACATCTCATGGTGTACAGCTGCTGTGTGGTATGGCTGTGAGCAGAGGCTGGCTGCTGACAGGACGAATGGGGAGATGCCTTATTTGACACAGATTTCCTTATCCAGCAGCAGGATTTCCCTTACAGGCTCCAAACAACTCTAGCCATACTGGGAAGTGGAGTTTCTGAAGCACTAAAACTCTCTATGCAAGCCTGTATGGGACAGGGGATGCTGTTGAGTAAACCTAGATGTTTTTTAAATATAGGTTCCTGCAACTTTAGTGAAAGGCGAGTTGTGGTAGCTGCAACACAATAGTAATATGACAGCACTGAAAACTCTATGGAAAAAGGGGCTGGTCTTCCCTGGCCAATCCCTACTCCTTTTTTGGGGAATAAAAGACCCTGAAGGTTTCAATATCTGAACAAATTATGAATCTTCTGTCTTCCCTGAGGATGAAGGGGGTGATTCTGTTCAAATTGCTGGGGTTCATGCTTTTGCTATATAGTAAAGGCTCAGCGTTTAATCCTTCAATGAGTGTAGGGTAAGCTACCTTGCATTATTATCTCCTGGTCACCACAACTGTCCATATACACATATGGACTCTACAACGAAGCCCCTATTGCACACTTCAGGCTTTCATGTTGCCCTGTTCATATGTCCCACATTTTATGGCCAGTAGCAGGCTTTGACCAGAAGATAACAGAAGTAAAGACGGCTCAGTGTTTTTTGATCCTTTTGTTCTTGTTCTACCTGTGTCCTGCCCTTGTCAGGAATAAACAATTATAACAGACCTTGAAACAATAAATTTCATAGCCTCAGGTTGGTTTCTTGTGAATTATTGTTTTCATTGAAAACCTCTTTATATTTCCTTTCAATTCTTTTTCTACTGACAAGAAGATGCGAGGACTAATTTAGAAGGAGATAATGAGAGCAGTTGTATGTGCACATGGACATTTACACATTCTCTCTCAAGGTAGTGTAAAATTGTGATTAGTTGTTTAGATTAGTTATGCTCCAAATTCCCAATCAAAATTAGATGTTTGTTGTGCTAGTCACAGCAATTTCACATAACAAAACACTGGTCCTGCCACTGTTGTCTGCAGCAGCCTCTGATAAGGAGCGGGGAGGTAGGAAAGGGCTGAGGGCTGCAAAATGCGTTAAAGTCAGCACTGGACAGTTGGGTTGGATCTCTTCAAGTGTTGTGTTGCAGCCCAGGAGTGGCATTGCCCCACACTGCATGTGCAGAGTCCTAGCAAGCAACAGCGTGGAAATGAAGAAAGATTTCATTCTCAGACTTCTGAACTTCCGTGAATACAGAAACATGAGATGCTGTGTACCAGGTTATATGACGGAGTGGGTGTCTGTGGGTTGGCATTGTGTGACTATTGGGCAGGGTACTGCTCTGAAGTACTGCTTCCATCAGGGCTGGGCTTCTAAATTCCCTATGCTGTGTATCTGAGTAGGGTGGCACTGTACGGGTCTGAGGTGCCTTCACAGGGTTAAGGATAGCTGGCATCATGTCTATTAACTCATTTAATTCCTCTCTTGGGTTAAATCCAACCCTACTGTGTGGAACCATTTTCTCTGGTAATATATGTGAGCCTAAGGGAAGGTGTTGCTAAGATGTCTTCAGAGAGCATGGGTTTTTTTAAAATTCATTTGCTGCAAGAAGAGCAAAGAAAGAGTGGAAACACTTGAATTTTTTTTCCTCACCATGGTGTCATGAAGAGGAGACAGGAGGAGGGGTGATGCTGGTGCCAATGGAATACGAAGCCCCTATCATTGTGCTTGAAGACTAAACCAATGAAAATCTCAGTCATACAAAATGCTTTATATCTGATCTTTCACTGTAAATGTCATATAAAGAAAGGATCTCTCTGATATTTCAAGGAGCAGCAAAGTCTGTGATGACACACTGGTATCAAGATTTGCATATTTATTATAGATAAGCTGTCAAAATGTATGTTTTCAATTTCACCTTATACTTGGAATTTAATGATGCACATAAAGGACAGAAAATCTTTAATATTAATATTAATATGATTTTAGATTATAAGACTTCATTGTGGATATCAATCACCTAACCCTTAAGGACATGTCATTCAAGTTGATATAGTTTATAGAAAATTAATGTAATCCATTCTGTAAGATCTATTGCAGGATCAGGGGGCTCGGGAGGTGGTACGGGGGTGGGAGGGTAGGAAGGGGGTTGGCCATTATTAGTTTGCAATACTTTCTTAGATATGTTAAGTTCCTGGAGCAGATTAACTCTCACTGACCTGGGGCTTGTTTGCTGTCTTTCATGTAACTGTTGAGGTGTTGTGCAACCTCTAGCCTGAAGGAGAGTTTGCAGCTTTGCTGATGGCCCTGTGTCATGTCAGTGTTTGCATAAGAAGATTGTATTTTATCAACAAGATGTACTCCTGGAGAAATATTTTGCTTTCACTTGCTACTTAATAGCTTTAAAGGGGATGGACGTTACAGCTTCCAAGTGTCTAAAGGGGAAAAGAATGCAGGAAAGTGATTGAGAATTATAAGGAACTCCTGTGATTGATATGGCTGGAGATAGCTGCAGGGATGGGAGCTGGAAAAAAGCAACTGAGGCCATCAAGTTTCTTAAACTCGATTGTTGCTATATTATGGAAAAATCACCTTGATGTTTGGAGGAAAGCTTTAAAAAACAGTTATAGGCCTAGTCTTTTTCATATCTTCTTCCTCATGTTAAAAAAGGCTTGTTCATTCAAAGCAATACCACATCAACCTTCTTGCATCTCCTTTGCATGGGCAGAAGTTGCTAGATAGTATTCAGAGAGGATGATCAAGGTTTGGATCTCTTACTAGTACTTGGGGTATTTGCTGCAGTCTGTTACCTACTGCAGTTGACATCAGCAGCTCCAGTGGAGTTCATGTTCAGGACCCTTAGGAAAAGATAAAACTTGCACCAAGCTGTGACAACTAAATCTGTTTTCCTTTGCGCAGGGAGACTGAACAAGATGATTACAAGCTCTCCCTTGCAACTCTTCTATAACTAGAAGACATAATTTGTGGGCAAACAGATCTAGGACCAGTTTCAAGCTCTGTCACAGTTGGGGTAGAAATTAAATACTCTAACAATGGTGTTCCTGCTTGTGTGCAGCTCTGCCATCCTGCCCTTTCTTTGCAAGCCTTATATTCAGACTGTCACTGTGCTGGGACATGGCTATCTTTCATCGCCTGTATGCACAACATCTAGGTGTACCCACTTGACCTTATTTTAACTTGCTAGTGATTGCGTAGCATGTCTGATCATCTCCCTGACCCTCATCTCCCTTGACATCAGTTCACAGGGAGGAAAATGTTAAGCCTGCTGATGAAACCATGTCTTCAGCTTGTTTTATTGTTGCTGTGTTGATTTTTCAATGGGCTAAGAAGAAGCCATCCAACATTAGAAATGATCTTTTGTTTGGATCACTGTTTTGAGTTAAGTAACTGATGCTAACTCTGTTTGGGACTTCAGGAAGCAAAACACCCACCACCCACCTTTTGCGTTATCTTGTAAGCTGCGAGTTCGCTGAGGGACACCTAAATTTGTAGAGGGCATCTGGGCTCTGATACCACGGTGGGATGCGGGAGAAGGAACTGAAAACTACCACGCTAATACTCCCACCAGCGGAGAATCATAATGTGAAAATTGAAGCATGAAATGAAGACGACATGAATCTCTTTCCTTTTTCCACTTCATAATACCTGCAGCAGACAGGTAGGGGAGCTCTTATATTTAGCACGTGAAAGTACCAGGAAACCCTGGCAATGAGGACTGGATCGATGTAGTTAGTTACTGCTGGAGTTTATACACATACATACTCCTCTTATCTCTGAAAAAGACAGTATGCACAGGCTCAATATATAGAGAAAAAAAAAGGCAGGTGGGAATGAGGAGGGGGGGCAAGGATGACCTGAAAGAACTGTAGCAGCAGTGCTTTAAAAACACCTTCCTCTCATCGTGGCTTTTAATGGAGCTGAGTTTCCACAGATCTTGTGTTAGCAGCTTGGTTTCTGTTCAATATTGGAGTGGGGATGGAGGGAATGTATTGCATCTTGTTTGTATAAATTAGTTGATGGATGAACACCCTGAGCATGTTTCCTTCTTTTAAAGTTTACTAGTACAACTTTCTCTGCACGTTGGCAAAATGCTGAATAGGGAGATCTTTCTCAACATGTTTATGCCTCTAGAACAACTGTGAAAACAATAAATTCCAAATTCTGTCCTATTTTGACTGCTGCTTACCTCTTCTTTTTTTTTTCCCTTCCCCCTCCCTACCTCTTTTCTCCTGCTTGCATATTTAGGACACTTACTCATCTGTGTAACTGTCTCATCTATTTCCTGTAAACCTCCTGCATAGTAGTATAAGCAATGAAATAATCTAATCAGCCAAACATGTGTGCTCTTTCTTGCCTTGTGCATTTTCTCCTAGTTGTATCTGTTTATCTCCTTGTCTCCAATATCTGCTTTTATCTATTAGTATGTCTTCTTTCCCATGTTTTATCCGTTAATACCTCTTGTTCAGCTGAGGATAAACTCAGTAATAATTGCACTATAAAATGAAGAGTACACTACATGTCTCTTATTGCTCAGGGGTCTGTTAATTGGAATTTATAAAGTTCAATAAACAGTAATCCAATAAGACCTAAACTCTTATTCATTTATCTTAGAGGTAATATCCAGGCTGCCAGCAGCAAGCTGGAAGTGGCTGAGCCACAAGCCCTGGTCGCACATGCAAAATGAATTTGTCTCTTTACCTCTCTGTAGTAGGTGTCTGCAACTGTGAGTCTCCCAGCAACCATGTCACCTTGGTGGAGCCTGATGGTAGGAGATGTTTTTCTCTCTGTTTGGGAGGCTTTGAAGGAAGGTGGTAAAAAGGAGCTCATGGAAAGCAGAAGATAATGTCTGGGCCTGGCTAGCAGATCCATGCAGAGGTAGTCAGTCCTGTGACTCCAGGTGTTTGCCCTTTTTTCAGTTGGACACTGCTAACTTAGAGCTAATTTAAAACACTGTTTTTCCCCTCCTCTGAATTCTGCCTTTTAAACATTAGCCATCTACTAGTGGTATCTGCTCTCCTCCTTTACTCTGGCCTAAAGCACTGTTTTTGAATCACACTCCCCATCACTGGCTGATTTTCAACTCAGCCTATGTTTTAGTGGAGGGTGAGGACATTGAGCAGCTCTGTGATATTTTTTCAGTACTGTGCTGTGAGCTCTGCACATACAAGTACTAGGTTTTCTGCAGTCCACTGCAGTTGCAGCCAATACTGGAGTCCAGAAGACACTGATCAGGTACTGTCCCTACAGCTGTCCAGGAAAGCAATGCAGATATGGGGTGAGATAGGGTCATGTTTCATGGCCTCTTGTTGACTAGCATGGGGCAGATTGAATAGCCCTGCATTTTGGTAGCAAACAATTAAATGTTCTGTAATAAAATCCCTGAGGATGTTTACCAAATATATCTCTGTGATAATGCAACTTAAATAGCAATGTATTGACTGAACTGGCTAAACAGTTAACATGATACCCGATTATTGGATCAGTGTATCAGTTTGGGAACAAAAAGTGGTAGGACCTGAAAGTGTTTTACATGCGATGCTGGGAATTGTAGGCAGCACACAGGAGGTATCCAGCTGACTTGCTACAGGCCTTTTGAAGAATGGTACAACTGTGTGTTTGCCGCTAGCTGAAAGACAGACTGTGGAAAAATGAATTGTCAAACAACTTTTCCTAAAAGTCTTCTGTGTTTGGGTTTTTTTTTTTGTTTTTTTTTTTTTCCCCCTTCCTATAATAATTTTGGGCTCTTAAGATGAGTTCATAAAGCTAAATATACTGCTTAGAAAACCCCTTTGAAAATAGCATTTCAATATCTCAAAGTGTTTCCCAGGAAGCCCCACAGAAACCTTTCCAGCATGCAGCAGTGTCTTTGCTCATGATAAATAGTTGGTGTAGATCTGACAGAAGATGCCTGGACTGAGGATTACACAGGTGAGCTGGGGGTCAGGAGTCTCATTGTTTCCTAACTCTTCTGCAACTTGAAGCAAGACACTCTGTCAGCCCCTCTCCAGCAAAACAAGCCTAATGCCGGGGGCTTCTCTTATTAGAAGTTCCCATAGTGCTTCTGCATTATTGGGTTACCCGGATGCTCAAAAAGTAGTTTGATCTTGTTTGTGTGGCATTTCTACCTCTTCTTCCAGAGGCTGGAGTTCCCCTGAACATCTTTACTGACACCCACGTGTATCTTGCAATGGGATAAAAGCATCATCCTAAGATTTTGAAGCAGTGATACTATGGCAGTGGTTTCTACATCATTGCCTATGCACAGATGAGTTCTTTGCAGCATGATGGCATTGGCAGTAGTTCCCCAACTCAGAGTGAGTAAGCAAATGTTTAGATAACTCCACTCAAGGGTTTTTTAGTCTAAGGTTGCTATCTTGGGATCAGCAAGTCTTTGAGATGCAGATAGCAGAGGTTAAGAGAGCATACTAGGGAGAGAGCATACATATTTATCCTGTTCTTGTGCTTTTTCACTTAATAGCCATTACTGACCACTGCCAGAGACAGGATACTGGGATAAATGGACATTGGGCCTGACCCAGCAGGCTGTGGTTACAAACAGCCCTCCTGAGACCCCTCTTTCTGCATTCACTGGCTGCAGAAATAACTTTGGGCCATCACACTCTGCTCTCAGAGCCTCAGCCATGTATCTAAAGTGAGGCTGGAGGAATCTCTGTCTCTGGGTCTATTCTAGTCAAGTAAAAAATTAAAACCATAATGGTGAATGTCAAATGCTCTCTAAAACCCAGAAGTGATGTTGGGCAAGGCAGTATATTTGGTGCTCTTTTTCCTTGCCCACTTTTGGTAATGAAAAACCATTTACTGAAGAAAACTGGACTTGTATAAATCCCTAGTTCATCAGTGTGGCAACTGCAGCAATATATTCAATCCTTTCATACTTCAGTGTTGTAACAGCTTAATATTAGGTGTTAGAACAACATATGTCCCTGATTTAAGAGTGTTCACTTTTTTTAGGACTGGAGAAAATGCAGTCTCAGTGGTGAGGAGAGAAAAGGGACCTCAATTATAGCAGCTTTAGTACAGAAATGGACAAAAATCCTACCCTTGATTCAAAGCTTCAAAAGTGTAAAGTGAAGGCTCGTTATGACCTGTTCTGTCAAATGAAGCACAGTAGTTGTTCAGAGCTAATATCCTCATATATTATCATGCTTAAAAACAGGCAATGTCATAAACAATTTGAAGCACCTAACATACTACAGAAGCTGTGCAGGCTGGTAAAGTCACTAGTTAACATCTCTAAATCATGTAAAGCTGCCAGTGCTGTATTCTTTTCTGATGTTTTCAAGGTGACCTGCCATTCTCACTATAAACTGGATTTTTTTTTTTTTTTTTTAAGAAGGGAACTACATCTACTCTAGGGTGGTGCATAACAGCTTTTTAACCATGTCGGGGCGCTGTTCTTTAGCTAGTAGCTAAGAACATGTAGCCTGACCAGAATAAAGGACTGAAGAATTTGTTGTTGACCATCATCACAATATTGACACCTTTTTTTAGTAATCCAGGCAGGGGTCTTTGTTTCCACATTCCTTCATAACCATGAAGCATTGGTTCAACCTGAACACAGGTAGGCCCATGGTATCTTCCTGCAGAGTTTTTACAGCAACAGCAACAGATTGAATGATAGTCTTGTGGGGAGGGCAATAGGATCTGAAATGCCAGGGACAATTCTCGGCCCCCTGTGGGCTTCACTTCTCAAAGGTAGTACTTCCAGGAATAGAGATTGAGATTTCTGTAATTTATTTTTAAATAGGTGCCTAAAGTTAGACTTTTAAGGCTATATATAGGCACCTAAGTGTATGGCCTAGCTTTCAGAGATACCAAATACACAGCAGATCCCACTGAAATCAATGGGGGCATCTCTGTGCTCAGCAATTCTGAAAAATCATGCCACTGTTTTAGTGGGAGCATTGATTTCTAGTTCCCATAATGTGTCATGGTAAGATATACCTAGTCCAGGGTCGTATGGAGCTCAATGTTTCAAACAGGAGCTTTTCTCCTGCTTGTTTTACTCTCAGCACACTGTGGTTTGCACCAATCCATCCCCCAAACCTCCCTCCCTCTCTGAATTGCAGTGCTGCTTTGCCGACCATGTCAAAGGTTCACTTTGTTCCTGTAGAAGTCTTCTGCAGCCTGGTAACTGTTGGCTACAGTGTTTGATTTGAATCAGATTAATTAGATTTTCTGTGGCTGGTGCTTTAAGAGCTTCTTGATATATGTGTTCTGAATATTGTCTCTGGGTGTGTTTTGTGGACAGTCTTTAGAGATGTTTGTGCTGTGGTGGTGTTTGTTGTTAATTGCCATGATTTGTTGAGGCACAGGACAACTGACTTTTCACTGTGAGCTAGGGCAGACAGGAAAATAGTAAATTTTATTCGGGGCGGGGGGGAAGTAGAAAACAAATGCGTTGCAAGTTCTAATGAGATTTTCTTTGTTAAGTAAAAAATAATTATTTTGAAATGCAACTAAACAAAAGGACCTTTTTGATAACCAAACAAAAATCATGTTATGTTTTAGAAATAATAAAAGAACTTACCAAAGAAACATAGTTGTTCCCTGCAGCTATGTTAAGGGTGAAAGGTCCCTTTACAGTGAACTTAGAATGCTTAAACAGGAGTGTCCCGTATTTGACAATGCTGTAGTCTTCCAAACTCCCTTAAAAGAAAAATCTTGTTGATGATTCATTTTTACTAAGTACAACATCATTTCTAAAAACTCCAATGACTTCTAAAGCTGAGTAGCTAAAAATGTAGATCATGGCAACCCTCTTGCCCTCTGCTAAACTTAAATGAATCTGTAAAAACTTGCCTGTTCCCTCTCCTATTGAGAATGGCTTCCCTTAAAGATCCTGCATGTATTTAGTGACGACTTTTCCTTGTGCTGATCAGACTGTCAAAACTGTGCCTGAAGCTGAGATTTATCTCCACAAATGTGTTTATTTCCATCAGTGAGAGGTATCTGATTCTCTGACATGTTTTCTCTCCATGGATCAGTATTCTCCTTAATATCTGAAAGCTGATGGCTTCTGACTGAAGGTTTGGGCTATAATCTGGATTATAGTACAGAGAAATTGGCGGGAAAAGTGCTATTTATGGAGCACTGGGATAAAGAGTGAGGCTTTCTTCCAAATACCGAGGAAAGCAAACCTTGTATGTTCCAGCTGCTGATAGTCATAGAGATTATGTTCACAATATAATAGATACAGACATGGAGTTGGATATCCGAAGAGTCCAGAATTTCAATTTGGCAGATTGCTATGTATTAGTAGCTTTTTAATTTTGGTCATATTGTTGTCTGCTTGATGTATGTAAATTTGATAGCATGCATCTTTCACACTCTCTGCTAGCTCAGGGCTGCTGCCAGTGTGGTCAGGGTGATATACTGCAGTGATGTTCTGGGATAGATGCTATTGTGGAGCTGGTGCTGTTTTAGCCTGTCAGCAATTCTTGGGGTTCCTGGTCTTGGCATCTTGCCTAGGCTCCGTCTTTTTGACTGCTGAAATACCAACTTTGTTCAGAGACGTATTCATACACCAGCCGTTGTCTGGAGACTGTTTTGTCTGAATTGTGTTGCATGAGTGCTGCTCAATTTTGAGCAAGCCTAAACTGTTTTATGTGTGTCCCCTCTCACAATGTGAAACAGACTTTTCTCTTGCCTTTGGTAGCAAAGACAAAAGATGTTTAATGGTTAGGGACTTTCACATCGGCTAATACACATGAAGAGAAGGAATGGAAAGCAGGAATCATGTCCTTTACTTGGATATGCTTTTTGCCATTGTCGTGGTTTGACCCCAGCTAGCAACTAAGCACCACACAGCCACTCGCTCACTCCCCCTTGGTGGGATGAGGGAGAGAATCGGAAAGGTAAAAGGGAGAGAACTTGTGGTTTGAGATAAGAACTGTTTAATAGTTGAAATAAAATAAAATAGAACAGTTAAACAGGTAAAGCAAAATCTGCACATGCAAACAAAGGAAAACAAGGAATTCATTCACTACTTCCCATGGGCAGGCAGGTGTTCGGCGATCTCCAGGAAAGCAGGGCTCCATCATGCGTAATGGTTACTTGGGAAGACAAACGCCATCACGCCAAATGTCCGTCCCCCCCTTCCTTCTTCTTCCCCCAGCTTATATACTGAGCATGATGTCATATGGTATGGAATAGCCCTTTGGCCAGTCTGGGTCAGCCCCCCTGGCTCTGCTCCCTCACAGCCTCCCCCATGCACCGGGCAGAGCATGGGAAGCTGAACAGTCCTTGACCGGTGTAAGCACTACTTAGCGACTATTTAGCAACAGCTTAGCACTACTTAGCAAGTACCAAAACATCAGTGTGTTAAGGACATTGTTTTCATCCTAAACCCAAAACACAGCCCCATATTGGCTACCAAAAAGAAAATTAACTCTATCCCAGCTGAAACCAGGACAGCCATATTATAATAGTTACACTAGCTTGCAAATTTACCACTTTCAACAAAAATATAACGGCTCTTCCTCCTCCTCTTCTACACGCTCCCTCTAGTGTTATCAGGTACATATGGCATATACTGTCCACCACTCAGGTAAGGGTTGTTACACTGGAATAAACAGTAAATGTCACCGGTGTTTCATGGGGTTTTGTCTCTGGAAGAAATTCCAGTGGTAGGATTTGCAAGTGTGCTGGGAATACGATGCCAGCCCCCTTGCCTTCACTGCACACCTGCATGAAACTCACCCTTCCCATACCCAGATAATCTGCAACTCAAATCTCTTTTGTGTATCTGGAACAAATTGTGCTGGCCGTTTGCCATGCAGTGAAATCACACAGTTTTTCATTACACTCTCAGAAGCCTTAATTAGTGAATAAGGCAGCTGTATGCTCTCAAAAATACATCTATCAGTACAAACTGCTGCCTGATGGTCCAAAATAAAACATGCCAAAATTTCTTTCATGCTTTCTGTTTTCTAGAGCTCATGGGCAGGTAATTGGGGGGAGGGGGACCGCCGAGGACTTTGTTACCTTTGTGATTTATGTTCATTACCAATAAAGAAGAAAAGACAAAATGCATCTTTAAATTGTCTGTCTGATTGGAATGATCTGTCTCTGTATGAAATTACATTCCTTTCTATCTCCTCTAGTTACTCACCTGGTACCTTGTAACTCCTGTTTTCATGGGCCCTGCCTGTTTAGATGAAAAGTTTTCCAATCTTCACCCATTAGTTCCACAGGTCTATTTGTCAGCGGAGTGGAAAAAGAATGCTTGTCTCAAGGTATCTTTAAAGAGAGCGGGGCTCTAGGGTGGCCCTTACCTGTCTTAGGGAATTGACCAGAATGTACTGTTCTTCTAAAAAGGGACAAGAACGGGGCGGGGCAAGGAAGCACTGGTGTCTCTTCAAATAGCTCTTGAGCTTTGTTTGTTGAATAAATTGGCCTGGGGTAGGGATGGGACAAGGGACACTGTTTCTTTGCCTGGAACTTTTACTGGAATTTTTCCTTCTCTTTTACAGCAACCTTAGAAATGAGCATGTGGAGGTTTTTTACTACTTTGGGGGGCAAAATAGCTCTCCTCCCTCAGTTCCAAAGTATTTCTAATAGAAAATTTCTACCAGCTTTGAATCTGAGCTGCTGAAACATCACTGGGGTTTTATCCTCCCAAATTCCCTCTGGGGTAATGAAGTGCAATGTTTGTTTTACAGACATAGGGAAAATAAAACCCGCCTGTCACCTAGGAAGCTTGTGGTGAAGATGGGAATTGAACACACAACTTCCACATCAGCAGGCAGCATGGCATTGATCTTCTTGTACAGTGTTTGACTGGCACAGCTTCAGGGAGGGAGAGGGTTGGTTTAGGATGGCATCAAGGGGCTGCAAATTTACATCGATTCCTCTCATCTCCCTTTGCCAGGAAACTACTTAATGATGCAAACTCACAGAAAGTGACAGAAAGCCCAAGGGAGAGGTCCATTGGTAGAAATATTTCAGTTTTATATAAAGAACTGGAAGGGTGAGGAGACATCTATCATATTGTGAACATTTTGTCTTGTCTGTCCTGTTTTCTACAGCAGAGGCTGAAACATCCTGCTTGAGAGGCAGGGGGAGAAAGCTGTTTCTTTGGGAGGCAGTGGGTGATGTGTGGTGGAATGATGGATTCTGACCTCACTGCCTGTCTGCATCTAACATGTACTTGTTCACTATCTTTCTTTCTCCCTTCTGCACCCTCAGAAGAACCATGTATCTCTGCTTCCTTGCTCATCCAGGTCACTTTTAATCTGTCTTCAACAAAATTCTGTTACAAATCTTGGCCTCCTGTGACAGTCTCAATGTAAGATTCAAGGGTGAGGCAGAGATCCATCTGGGCACTGTCTGGGTCATCTGGAGAAGACTCCACGTTCAGCCTATGAGTCTTGCTAGCCTGAGCTGGTGGTATGTCTCTTAGCTAGTCTACACCTCAGATTTCCTGTTCCTTTTGGAGATTTGTAGTTGGAAAAATGTTCACTGAGAGAGTGCTAATACCAAAAGAAAGTTCAGCCTTTTTTCTTTCTTTCCACCTGTATTAAGTGTATATTTCTAGCAACTTCTAACTCTCAGCTGCAGACCCCAGGAAATCTAATGTTCTTTTGTAGTACAGTGCAGTTAGAAAGACATCAGGTGAACAAAACATCCCAAACAAGACTAGACCTTGATTTTTATTATTTTTCCCCCCTCATTTCTCATCTTTCTGCTTTCTGGTTGGTACAGTGAGGTTTTAGCTGTGGCTATATGATCGGAACAAAGAGCTTTGGTGGTCAACAGGGCTGATAACTAGAGGACACTGCTAACTGTAATGCTCTTACCATTGAATTAAATAGTAAATTAAATTCAGCTCATCTGAACTTTTCAGTACAGCCTTCTACTCTGGTTTTCTGTCCCTTGGCAGACTGGTAGCATCTCTCAGGTGTTATGTTCTTGCTCAGAGGTCTTCAGTGATGCTGGGAGGAGATACGCAAGTGGGCTTTTCAGACTTTTAGTTTGTCTGCAAATTTGATCCTCCTCATGCCTGAAAAAGAAGCAACATATAAAATCAGGGTTATTCATGATAGCAATAACACTATTAATTGCTGCCTTAATAGCCTATGGGAAATGAGTGGGAGTATGTATCTTACTATTTCTGGTGAGCAGAGAGACACCATGAAGAAACCTTTGACAGCTCCAGTGGTTTCTGTGGTTTGCATTGTCCGTGGTGTCTTCATCTGACCTCAGAATGCACTTTGGCTGGGGTAAGAGCTGAAGGAAACGTGTTGCCTTCTATGATGGAGGGGAGGGGTGGGCGAGTTGGACAGAGGGCTGACCCTGAGGGAGGTGGATTGCATACACAGCTTTGCTACGCCTCTCTTTGTTGATCTTGGGCAAGTCACTTTGCATTCCTCCAAGACTCTATCTTCTCATTGGCAAATGGAGTAAAGATACTGACCTCCTTGAGTGCTTTGAGATTTACCCATGAAAAATCTTTTCCAAGAGCACAGTAGGGTTAATGTGGCAGGTAGAAAGCTATGGCTTCCTGTACCCCCTTTCTGGATAAATAGGATGTTATTCTCTCAGGTTGTCAATCCAGTAACTGTCACTTCTCAGAAACACTGAATTCAGATGCAAAATGTATAATTGTAGAAAAAGTTAAATGTACTAGGGTCAAAAACGGGGGTGGTGGGAAAACGAGAGAAGTTGTTTATGTGGAGAAGGAAGGTGTGTATGTGGGGGGAAGTGTTTGGTGAACTTCATAGACCACTGCTTCCCTATTTCTGAGGGATGCAATTGCTTTACATCAAGATTTCAACTGCTAGCTCCTAGCAAAAACATTAGCTGCAAGAGAAGCAAAAACATATATTATGGAGCAGCACTTTCTGTAATATTTTTTGAGGTACACATTTGTAATCACATCTAAAATTAGAGTTCAGCATCAGAACAATGAGTACTAGCTCTTCATATTCTCTGCTCTCAGAGATTTTGATGTTTTTTCCCCTCTCCAGATCATAAGAGTGTGTGTATATAATTTATTTATATTTTTAAAAGGAACTTTCTATATTTCCATCTGTTCCAATTAAACTGAATGGAATGGTTTTTGTAAGTAAATAGAGGGAGGGGAGGAAGAGAAGGGAGTAAAAAGGAGAAAATGGCTTAAAACACAAACCTTGAATGGAAGAGGAGGAAATATTTGTTGCTTAGCACCAAGATGAAAAATATTATCTTCTCTGTACTAAAATCAGGAAGCAAAATTCTTGTTCTTCCCCCTCTGCCTTCCTTTCTCCCTCAAAGAAGTTCCAGGCATTAGTAAGGAATCTGGGTTAAGAGACTTGAGTACACAGTGTCACATAGGACCTGAACATAGCATTGCTTCTGCAGCAGATAGCATTTTCCAAAATGGAGAATGTCTCTGTAGTTAGAGCAGACCCTACATCACCTTTCCATGTTTTGAGTGAGCTGATAAAGACCAAAGAAAGAGAAGATCTTGGTCATCTTGGACAAGATGACCTCCAAAGGTCCCTTCCAGTCTCAACTAGTCTGTGATTCTGTGAAGATGGTCATCAGTGTGCGCACTTCTTTGTTTTAGAGAGGGTTTAGTTTTGCTTCCTGTCTTGGTGACTTGATGTATCTCCTCTGTCCTGTGGAAATTCCTGGCCAGAAACTCTAATTTTGTGGTGAAGCATCTAAAAGTCAGCCAGTTCACTTGGCTTTTTAAGTGATGATGAGAGCAGGCCAATAGTACTCTGAAAGGAAGTCTGGATTTTCTCGGTTTTTTCTTCTGTGGTGGTTTTTTTTTTTTTTTTTCATCTAAATGGGATGCTTTTGAGTAGTTCAGATTAAAAACTTGTACTTCTTTGTCTCTAGGCTTTTTGGCTGCTTCATAGCTCCACTTGCAGGTGAACTGAGGTTTCTAGAGCTGGTAGCACCTTCTCTGCATTTGTCCCTATTTACCCTTTGTTTGAGGGCCTCAGCAAAAAGCTGAGCAATGAGCAGGAGTGAAGAATGCTTTCATCCTGTTTCTCTCCTGATGTCCTGCCTTCCAGTGTGGTATTCTGGAAGTGCATCCATGCTAGATCCCCCGTTCAGCCAAGGGAGAAGCCCATCTTGGCCGTCCAAGCCCTTGTCACTCCAGAAGAGTGACATAGGCCTCTTTAATGACTGAAAGCTGTACGTGTATGTAGGTGGGAACCTGTGTGCTTTTTAGGTCTGTAACCCCTTCCCCACTCCCCCCACCCCACCCCCCGTCAGTGTTTTGTTGCCATGGAGACAGTAATTACTCCAGGAGGTTTCTAGACTCTGCTGAAGCTTCCATCAGTCTCGCCTCCCACCTGGGGAGCTTTTGACATTGAGTTAAAGGTCAAGTCCTCATGTAAATGTTTTCCTTTCCAAAATGAAATATTTTACCTATTTTGGGTGACTGTGGCGGCAGCACAGAAAACAATTTGTCAAATCACTTACAAAGCCAGAGCTGGGACACTTAAATTCTATTCCCTTCAGGTACGTGGGAGTAGGGGTGGAAATGAACAGCCTCGTAAGTCATATTTTAGTCCAAGTTGAATGCTTGCTTTCCCCGCACCGAACATTGTGCATGTGCTTTGTCGTTCTCTTCCACCCCCCTCCCTCCAGCTTTTGAGAGCTTCTTGTTCTCATTAATTTGTTGTTTGCTCTCCTGCCTACATGTAAAAGCTGGGATGAAATAATTTTTATTGACGTTAGTCATAGGCTGACACAGCCCTAGAAAGGACCCCCTGGGTCACTGACTCTGCCCCCCTGCTATTGCAGGCGACCACGTCATTTAATTCCTTTCATAAACTACCTGTTAAAAGCCAGAACAATCTCTTTTTAAGTGATTGTGAGGAAGGAGGGGGAGGAAAAATCCCTCAACCCCTGATGTTTCTTATACAGAGTGCAAAGAAATGGAGATGTGTTGTCAGAGCACTTAAAATAAGAAGCTGGAAGATGTGGCTTTCTTAGTTTCCTTCAATTAACCCATACAGGTGTTGTCCATGTGTGTTAGACTAGGCAGGATCAAACAAAGAATATCTGGTGCTGAAATACCAGTCCTTTCTCAAGAGAAGGCCAGTGTTATAGTCTAGGAAAGATGGTGCACTGAGATTCATGTGACCAAGTTCTGCTTCTGGCTTTATCCTGGACTCTTCCTAAGTAACCCCAGACAAATCATTTTCTTGTCAAGGTCTACACTGTCAGTCCATCTGTGCTGCAGATTACCTGCAGCTTTTCAGGGAGGACAAGGCATAAAGAAGCAAGTTTGTGATGACTCCTTCATAAGGAAAAGCTCTGCCGAGCAGTCCTCCATCCAAACTGCTGCCTGCGCTCCATGCTGCTGGCACGAGTGACACTGGGGTTGACAGCGCTCTTGTCAGAGGCAGACTGGAAAGCAGCAAGTGTAATTTATGAAGGCTTGGCATGCAGTTAAGTGTAAAGTGATGGAAAGTGTGGTGGATCACTGCACTGGTGCACTTGACTTGTGCATCAGGCACGTAACTGTGCAAGTTCATACCCAGTTCAAATCCACTCCTGAAAGCATAAAAAATGGCAGCACTCCTGGCTACAGCATTGTCAGTGTCAGATGATGCCATGGGGTTTTGCTCTTGATGCCTTTCAGAGCTTCTCAGCAAAGTACACAACTGTAATTAGTTGACAAGCTGGCTGTGAGGAAACTCTGGGCTTTTATAATACCCTTGTGTTTCCCTGGCACCTTTGATCCTGAAGTGCTTTATAGAACTGTGCCTACACACAGAGTAAACCTTTATCCTTGACACTGACATTCAGGCACTGCTGGGGTGATGTGCAGTAGGTGGGTAAACAAGCAACAGTGCTGCCCAGAAGCTGCACTGGGTGCTGGAGAAAGAAGCAGCAATGCACTGAAGTGGTAGAGGAGTTTTGGGCAGGAAGTTCAGGTGAGCTTGAGTAGCATGCCTGAGTGAATGCATTTCACTCAGAAAAATTGGAAGGGGCTTTCAAAGTATGTTAGTGTGTTATTTCTAAACCAGTGTGTCAAGCTAGTAAATTTATGATCAGGAAAGATAATTCTGGAAGATCAAGTGTACCTGGCTAGTTTCTTTGAGACAGTGACTCAAAGAACAGAGGGCTTCTTTTAATTGATAAAGCTCAGGTTACAATGTAAGCTCAGCCAGTGAAGTTAGCTGCTGGAGAAACTACAGTCAGCAACTTTAGCATTGGCTGAGTTTAAAATGCATAGGACTGGACCCCTAAAATGGTAGCTGTTTAAGTTGATTTTTTTGGCAAGACTAGTGCCCTGTTTGCTGTCTCTTTTAGCATAAGGCCAAAACTGTTTTATAGGATTGTGAGGTTGTATGTGTTGTGGTTTTTTAAATTTTATTTGATTGCAGCTCACCTCTCTAAACAGAGACACCTCATGGGGGAGTGTTTACCCTGGAACATAGTGGCTGTCAGAATGGTTGTGACCAGTTTAGACCCCTGTTCACATCTGCAAATCCATATCTTGCATCCATTTGTTATGGACTGAAACAGACATGGTACAAAACAATGTTAAAGAGAGTGCAAATGTCTGTGTTGAAGTCAAAATGTGGTCTGGCCTACAGGTGACCTGCTATCAAAAAGAGCTTATGTTGCCAAAGGTCAGGGTTTGCTGATGCAGTCAAGCAGGCTTCGTGCTTGGCAGTCAGGGACAAAGTATCTGACCTCAGACTTCTGACTTTCTCCCTCGTTTTTGAAGATCTTTGAGCTGTCAAGGTAGGACATGGACGCAGTAGCTATGGATTCACTCTCCAACCTCAGCCTCTTGTGTGATCTTCAGTGAGCTTTCCAGTTAACACCATACCTTGTTTCCCCATTTAGCAAGCTAAGATAACCTCTTGTCTTGCCAGCATGCTCTGAGGAAAGAAAAAGGACCTTAGGTATGAACAAATGTTTTGATTGATTTGCGTTTCTGATGGCGAGCATCCTTTAGCTCGGTCGAGAAGGCCTGCATTTTGAAGCAGAAAGATGAGTCTAATCCCTGAAGGCTGAGCCACAGTATTAGTTAAAGGCCTGAGCCGTGCTGCTGTGGTGCAATGCCACTTATTGGTATGTGGATCTAATACTTTGGGGAGGTGGGCACTGAGGTAGATTGCAGCTTGCCTGGGTCCAGAGGATGTAATCAGCAGCAGTACTGGCTTGGAGATTTTTGGGTTCCCAGAGCTGCACTCTGAAACATTGGTCTCTCCCTAAACACAGTGTAAAGTCATTGAACTGGACACGATATTAAACTCTCCTGCTTCACAAACCATGATCTTCTCTGTGGTGTGGAGCCACAGTGCACCACAGCAGCAGGCTGCTGTGTAGTAAATTCATTGTGTATTGTGCAAGGGACCATTAGTTAGCTTATTATTAATACATGTGTGGGCTTTAATATACCGGTACTGTATCTGTCAGCATCTCTACCAGGTTTGCTTTTGTCCTTTGTGTTTTCCCCAAACAAGCTTATACAATTAGTTTCTTCTTGTTTCCTAAATTATTTTTGCTGCTCCTAATTATTTCACACTCCATATAAAAGAATTATTGGGGTAGGTAATGGGAGGCGAGGGATCACCTCGCCATTGCACTGCAGGCAGTGTGACGTTAAGGCAATTTGAATTTGTTTTTGTACTTGTTTATATTTGGTTGGCTGCTTAAGAAATAGGGGATATTTGGGATCTGATTTTGGAGGTCAGGGTGTGGGCTTTTCGGCAGCAAACTAGAGTTCTATCAGGTTCCTATTGGTCTTTTTGGTTTGTTGAAATAGGCTTAGACTAAATCACTGGTGATTCATTCAGAGATGAATACACTTTCCTGAGAATGTGGAGTTATTGGTTATTTCCCTAATTTCTATTGCTGTATAGACCATCCTGCTCTCTTCCTATCTTTAGATATGTGTAAGTAGCATCTCCAAACACTCATGACTATTTTCATCATGGACAGAAGACAGGCTTCTGTTGAAGATTGTCTTCTCAGCCTCATGCAGATAGTTAGTGGAGAAGAAATGTGTGAGGAAGGTGGGGGTAGGACAAAGTTTAGAGCTGGGCAGTTAAAACACATCTACTTTCCTGGTTGCTGAGAAGACAGTCGGCCCCTCAAGTACTGGTTGATAAAGCTTGTATGGGCCAAATATTTCTTATTTCTCAGATGCTGATGCACCTGTCAGCTATCCTGGTTAGGATTCAGTGTGCATACTAGCAATGGAAAGTGTTTGGAGAGCTTGTGTACAGAGCGCACTGCTGAATTTGAGACAGTGCCTCTTGCCCATCTAAGGTAGTGATCCCTGCCCCTCACCAAGCATACCTGTGCTTGAAAATTTCTACCAGAACTGGAATAACAGCTGCACTGTCCAAAGCTCTAAGGTAAACAAGGCCTCTAGTATATTCATTGCCAAGTCATGCCTGGATTGCAGTCGTTAAATGCTCAAACACCATCTGCTTATATACTCTTGCTGCCTTCCACAGAGCAGCACCCTTGCTAACGTTTGCTTTCTGGTAGAGATAAAGCTATGAAGTGCAGCATGTTTGCCTGTTCTTCCCAGGTTGAGATAGATCAAATACATCTATTTCTTTTCCAACAGCCATTGGCATCACAAAGATCCTTGCTTTAAAATTTGAAGGATTCTTCTTCCCTTAATGGACCCTTCCTTTCCAGTGATCATATCCTGTCTTCCTCCTGTCTAACCTCGTGCAGCAAGACTTTTGAGAAAATCTAGTTACTGGGAGGTGGGTTCTGAATTGGAGTTCAGAAAGAACTGGTGATGAAACTAAACAGGGGAAAACCTGTGATGAACATTATAAAGGTCAGGGGGAACATAGTAATTAAATCTGATAAATATATTTCTTTTTAGGAAAAAAGCAAGGCAAGATTGTTTTTGTGGTGGGAGGGAGGTCTTGAAAAGGGGGGATGTAGTTTACCTGACTATTCATACCACAATTGAGGGCTGTGGGGAAGAGTTCCCCACTAGCAGGGGGGTGGTTTGTGCTGGGTGGCAGGGCCCTTCTTCAGCAAATATCAATAAAAGTCTCGTGTCCCCAATGTGAATGAGCCCTTGCTGCGGGGGAAGGGAACACCACAGGAAAAACAAGGGCATAAGCAGCCAAAATCTCTCTAAATAGAATATTTGTCAGTTTTCCATGAGGCACTGGTGGGTTTTTAAGCTCTTCCAAGCTTTGAACAAATTAAGACTGAGTGTAAAGTGTAGATAAATTTATATTTGTTCCATCTCTTTTGGGTAAGTTGAGGGTCTGGAGGAAAACTCATCAATTCAACGCATGTTCCATTAGAAACTTCTTGGGATTAGATCAGGTTAATGAAAGGAATAAATAGGGCTTTGACATGTTGTTTGGTTTTACAGGACTGTATTGTTTTATGATGTTTTATGAGAAGCACTTATACTACTCTACAGGCGAGAGATTATTGCGCCTTTTATAAAAACTAAAAGAAAACCCACTTCTCTTTCTTTTTCTTTCTGTTGCTAAGTAGATGCTATGTTTGTTTGCAGTCATCATTTCCCAGTAGAAATGCTATGTTCTGGAGCACTGCCTAGAAAGAAATGGCTTCAGAGCACAGATTTCAGAAGCAAAAGTGGTTGTGGGGTGGGAGGTACCCAAATCATGAACACCCAGAAAAATCTTGGAGTAAATAAGTTGTCTTGGAGAGATGGTGAATGAGCAGAGTCCCAGAGGAATACACTCAAACCCCAAAAAAGACCCTTCAGGCCCCATTCTGGTATACTGCTCTGATAATACTTTCTGCTTCTTTAGAATGCTAGTGTCTCTACAAACAATTGAAAATATTCTAGCACCAAACCTCTGGCCCTGCAGAGAACATCTGTAGTAATGTCAGTGTTCAATTTGAATAGCTTAAGCTTAAGCACTGAAAGGTTATAATGCCCACTTTCAGATCTGGTCCTTTAGTCTTTCAGTATCCTGGTTAAAATGGGACAGTTGATCTTTTGATTTAAGGGTTTGGAGATCGTCATCCCAAATCAACAGGGAGTACTTGTTAAGCTGCTTTGCCTCTGACATCGTACTGTTCTGTTAGTGTTTTAATCTTTTCTGTTAGGATTTTAAATGAAAACACAATAAAAGTGTAAAACTGCATTCTAAGCTCCATCCTCTCTTGCTACTTTACCCTCCAGCTCAGCCGCTACATCCCAGTTTTCATACACAGTGACATCAGTATTTTTGATAGCGTTATTTCCACTTGTAATATCCTCTCCTTTCCCCCATAATACAATCCCCAAGCATTTACTTTAACTGCCTAATCCTTCCAGCACTATGGAGATGCACAGGAGTTACTACTCCCTTGCAGATGGGAGTCAGAGCTAAAGAAGCAAAGCAGCGTGCTCAGTACCACACAACTTGGGGGATGCACAGAATTGAATAGGGTCCTCTCATAACTTCAGCTTTACTGGAGGCTCTAGGTTGTAATTGCAGACTGTCACTGGTTTTGTGATATGAACAAATGTCTGTTAGGCCTGTATGACCCACTTATGCTTGTAACCTAATGAAGCTTTGAGCACAGACTTTTCCTCAGAGGCAAAAGGCCAATGCATTCACCCATGAAGACTCTTCTCATTCTCCCATTCACCTTTAATATTTTGTTGTTAATGGATCATGCTAAAAAGGATTAGCCATTTCAATTTACATTCTGCTGCTTTCTGCATTTAACATTCTCACTGTACGTGATGAATTATTGACTATTTAAATGCGACTACAAACAGCCTGAAAGAGAAGGTCTGCTTTACTGTTTGCAATGCTGAACTCATGCAGCATAGGTCAAGGTTTTCCTTTCTCTTTTTAGTTACCCATCAATGGGCTGCCTTCCTGGCTCTCACCTCCTATCCCAGTACCCTGGGCTGGTGTACTGTCTGGTGTTTAACGGCCCAAGAAGAGGCCCCAGGGTTAAATATTGTTAAGCATGTGAAATTTAACCTGTATTATTGATATTGGGTTCAGACCAAAGTGTCTGCAAAGTGGCTTGAAAGGAAGAGTTCATTATAGAATAAAGCACTTTGGCAGAAGACCAGATCCACATGCCCTTAAAATTGCTCTTGATTCCCCCTTCATATTTAAATGTACATAATTACAGAATCTGCCACTGTTCGGAAACCAAGACCTGTCCTTTGAAAATAAGTCAGAAGAGATCTAGGTGCCAGACAGGGTACCATTATTTAGGATTCGATGCACTGCCTCCTGAGCAGCTATAGCAATGCAGTGGGGCTCGGAGATAGCTGTTTCTCTGGGGCTGGAATAGTCTTGTAGTGACACAGAGGGTACTCATTAAAGCAATGGTGAGTGCACAGGCTTCAGGCAACAGTTTTTATAGACTGTAGAGAGGTTCCAGATTTGCCCTGGAGAAAGAGTCATCCTTACCTTGGTGTCTGCAAGTCTCCTGTATGAGACACAAGTTAACTCTTCGTGGCCACCTCAGAGGTTAGAGGTCAATCATGCAACTCCAAAGTGGAAACCAGGACACTTGTTTCTCTGTGTGTGTTGGATTTTTTTGGGGTGGGGAGGAAATAAGGAAACCTGGATTTGGTTTCCAGGTTACCAGATCTGGGGAACAGTAAAACTTCCTGATAACTGTCCACTTCTTACCTGCAGATGATAATGTTGGAGGAGCTGGGCAACCTCCTCTTGCTTTGGATATGTAGTGTTTCTAACATGTGATAGCCAGTTTTTATAATTTTGATATAGGTAACTTCTGTAGTGTGTTTCTTCACACGGAGATGGGGAGAGAAGAGGGACAATGTTTCAAGCAATCAAACTGAGAAAGCTCCAAACTCTCTTCTATCAAGCCACTTGATATTAAATTTTTGCCTTCCCCAGTTCTGCTCCCATAATTGTCCTCTAGGCTCTGCACCATGGGAGACAGCCCATATCTGGAAAGCAGCCACCGAGAGGAAGCATCAACTCAGCCGGGCAAAAATCTGAAACACTTTTATAAAATAAACTGCAGAAGCCCCAAGATAACAGTAAGAGGCAGGCATGTGTTGGTGGCGTAGGCAAGCTTTTACCCTCCAATGTATTCAGCCATTTAAAAATAAAACAACTTTCCCAGAGCAAATCCCCATGTCGCATTATGGCACTTGTGCATCTGCTGCTTTTGGAAGATCTGTGTAAGTGGTGGGGGTAGCATGGAGAGAAGGCACACATAGGTATGTCAAATGAACTTCTTTTTTCACTTCTTCATGGCCTCGGAAAAGGAGCAGTGCATAAATGCATACTTCAGTTTTTAGACTGGTTTTATAAGATGCCTTCTGAGTGAACTGGGCAGGTTGGGGATGTGAGAATAAAGGGAGGGAAGGAGTAAAAAAATATTTGTGTTGGTCAGAAGAGCAAGAAATATTTAGGTATTTGGAGATCTCTTTAATCACTCACCCTTGTCTGTTTCATTCTCACACATGCACTTGAGAAACAAAAACTCCTGGTTAAAGAAGAAGGTGGCTGGTGGACTGGTGCAGACACAACCATACCCATCAGATGGTTCAGTATGACCTAGCAGTTAGCACTGAGCATGGGACTTTTGACTCCTCTTTCTACCTGTAATATTTATGCTCTGAGGCTTCCTTCAGCTCTGGAGAGTTTTTCAAAATTTTTGACTAAAAGGCACTACATAAGTGCTAAGCATTAGTGGTTTTGTACAATGTTGCGTATCTGTGTTTCTGCACACATTGATATGCCTGGAGTGTCATGCATATAAATTCACAGGCATACAACATTACACAGTACTGTTAATAATAATCATGCAGATTCATGCAGGGTCTTTTGTCTAAGGAGATCAAAACACTTAAAGCTTCTCTAACGCACATAGAAACCTGACACAGGGAGTTAGAAAAGTGTTGACAGAGTTTGAAATAACTGGATTCCGTCTCTGGCAAGGTTTCTTTTAAATTAAAGAAAAAATCTCCAATGAAAGCTAATAATGTTTCTTGAAACCCAGTGCAATCAGGTGTTCTGAATACAACACAATATAGGGAAGGATTTGAGAAAGTGTGCTTTTGTGTTTGGATTTTTTTAATGTTTTAACTTATCACTTGATGTAGTAGTACACCACCTGAAATCAGTGGGCCCATTGTACTAGCTACTAAACAAAAATCATCCTAAAATCGTTGTCTAAATGGAAGAGACAAGGAAAGAATTGTCAGAGACATTGGTCAAAAAGTAAAGTGATGTGGGAGTGCTTATTGGAATAGGTTAATGGCAGAAACGGCTCTTTTTGCTGCACGTCTGTGTTTAGTCCCAACTGTAACAAGCAATATCTAAAAATGAAGGTGAGAATTATCTACATGGATACACTTTTTTTTTTTTCTGGAAGAGGAAGTGGATCTGCTGGAGGAGGGAGATCATTATTTTCAAGAAACATGCTGGTAGAAATGAGTCAGTTCTGCAAATTTCCCTTTATTGCTTCCTTTTGAAAAATCTAAGTTCTTTTGGTAACGGGGAACTTATTTTAAGAATTTTTACAGTTGTGAGAAAGGAAAAATGACAGACCTTCAAATCGTTTTGGGCCTTTCAGACTATGAAGCGTGATTTTTTAACATATGGCTACAGGAAGAGGGTCTGGATGTGCTCTGGAAAATAATTTTCCACAAGTGATTGCCAACTCTGCAGAAGGACTTCCTGAATGGAGACTGAAAAGATGCTTCTGATTCCACTCAGGGTGTTCTCTTTAATGGAAATGTCTAACTTGCTGCAGTAAACCTTGAAGTCCCCATGAAAAATTCATGGAGGAGAGAAAGAAAGTCTAAGGAATTGCATAGTGCTGCAGGAAGAGACTGGCACTGAGGCTAGGTGACATGAGGAGTCCTGCGGTTCTGCCAGGTGGTGCCCTGGAAATAGTGAGGAGTCCAACTCCCATCATGCTCTTGAGCACTGCTGAGTTGGGAGTGAAGTATTGCAGATGAGCCCAACCAGGCCTTGTAATTTAACTGCCTTCCCTTTCTTTCAGCTTTGCTTTCTGTCTCAAGGAAGTCCAATGATGAGTAGAGCTCTGACAGTTGATGTGAATAGTTTCTTCTCCTTTTGGAAGGACAACAGACTAAAGTAGTTCCTAGCTTCTAACCACAGACAATCCCTGTGCCTTGGAAAGAAAATTGTCTTCCCTCTCTTCTGGACAAAATCTCAGTTCTGGATGGGCATTCAGCTGAATTTACTCCTGATGGAGATGAATGGGACAGAGACCTTTCTATTGGAGAAAAAGACAGACAGTAGTTGAATTTAGCTGTTCTTTTCCTTATGCTGAGTGACTATAGCTTACTCTTTTTCTTAGAGGTGGAGTCCTGAAAGCAAAGTAATGATGCTGCAAGGCCCACTGGGTAATGGTATGCAAACAGTAATAAGGCAATAAAATTGCTGGACTAGCAATTTGAGCAGTATGACCCTTACATTAAGGAATTTGTTTTTAAAACTTAACCTAAAGAAAATAAATCTAATTGTCAGAGGAGGAGTGGAGTGTGATTTGAAAATAAGTATGAAATAAGTAAAATATTTGCCTTCCATCTTCATTTATGGGCAGTTGTGGAGGCTGTGTAGGGCTTGCTTAGCAACAACACAGTTAGTGTGACCACTGACATCCAGAAGCAGAAGGAGACGGGTTTTGTTTGTGGTGTTCTGGCACATGAGAAGTTAAGAATATCCCTGAGGTCCAGTGATTGACATCATCAAATGCACTTGCTGTTCCTAAGCTCTTGTCTGTCTCAGGCCTGTTTGACAGCAGAGCCAAAGGTCAGACAGAAATTAATCTGCTGTAAATGAAACTAAATGGATTCCAGGGTGCTGTTTGTGACAAGAGTAAGTGGTGGAAGACTTCAGCATGCAAAGGGCTGCAATTTAGACCTTGCCAGTGGACTGGGTCATTCATCTTTCCAATGTAAAATGAGATGAACCTAGTCCTTCCAACAAAATAAGGATAACAAGCAAGAAGGGTGTTTTTAGCAATTTAACCCTGGGGCAGCTACTATCTAAATAACTAACTATTAATATGTCTCTTCTGCCCTCTACCAAAAGGAAGAAGAATAATAATGCTCATATGAAAAAAACCCCAAAGTTAATTGTCATTCTAGATATGTCAGTTCTAACTGAACCCCTGGTAATCTGTTCTTTGTTCTCCAAAAAGATTGATGCTTGAGTTGCAATAATAGCTGAGGGGTACTGTGGGTCAGTGCTGAGTAACAGAAAATCTGGGTGCTGTTCCCTGATGGGTGACTTTGGGTGAGTCATCCTGTTTCTCTTGTAGCAGGACCTGATGCAGTGATCCCTTGACTCCTTGGCCATGGTCTGAGGTCACATCCTGCTTGATTCAATCCTTCTGGAGTCCCAAGTGCTTCTTATTCACTATCTTCCTCTTCCGTATTTTATTAGTCTTCTAAACAGTGATTGAGACACACATAGATATAGAAAAAGCTTTGTGTTCAGTCTATCTGAATGTGGTCCTGGGTATGCATACGCCTCTTAACATGAAGAAAGTACTGATTCTGGTCGGGATTTCTGGGTATTAGAAGGTATAAATAAGCTCCTCTTGCAATGAAGTGAAATAAATGGGTGTACTTGTAGGGGAGCTAGCTTTCTATTGAGAAACATATAATGAACCCAGCTTCTGTGGCAGCTGAGCCAAAATGTGTGTGTATATAAATGAATGTATATCTCAGTGCTTAGGTACTCGCGTGATGGATGCTCCGGGAGAAGGTAAACTAGCCAGAAAGGTATGAATAAATGTCTTGCCAGTGCCTATCAATAGGCAGCGACTGCTGCTGACATGCTGTGTCTCAGTGGGCAAACTGTAAGGGCTTTAAGTAAAAACAATTATTGAATGTATGATGTCTAAGTCTATTAGTTGTATACTATTATTGACTGACGTTAGATTAAAAAGCATGTCCTTATTACTCTCTCCTGTCATTAACTTGCCAGGAAAGGTCAGTCAAGAAGTATATTATTACTAAATTGTAGACTCACACATTTGTAGCTGCAGCAGGAATAAAGCCATGGAGGACTAGAGCCAAACTTTGGGCAGGCCCAGAGCCTAGTTTTGTTCTCACTCCCCACACTTTGTAACAAGGCCAACTGCTCCCCATCCAGATCTGCTCTCACTTTGTCTATATTCTGTGCTGGAAGCAAGAGGATTTGTCTTACTGTAGCTTTTCCTCAAATGCCTTGGGGTACCTCTGCACTGTGTAAGGAAGCTGGACCTAAGCCCGCACTCGAGTCCCAACCTGCTGGCCATCAATGCAAGGCATATGCAAGTCCATGGTGTGCTTGATCTGAAGGACAGAGGGAAAAGAGAGGGAATAAAGGCTTTATGCTCAAAGTGCATATTTACCTGTGTCATGGACAGGCCAGTCTGCTGTGTCTGGCCTGTCTCTTTCTGTTATTTAATGTTTCCTGCAGCCATGCTGGTTTATCAACACCAAACAGTGGAGAAGATGCTGCCAAATCCTTCCTGAAAGAGCTTGACATCTGCTGCTGCAAAGCAGATGGGATTTGTAAGCAAGGTGTCCTAAAGCAAATCTCTGTCAGTGGACGTCAGGAGTCAAAGCCCCAAGCATGAACATGGAAAGGTAGAGCGTGGGCAGGGAAGGAATTGTCCATCAACCTTTTTGCTTGACCCAGACATCATAAAGGCAAAAACACAGTTTCAGTGACAGAGGATCCTTGTATCTTCACTGATTTCAGTGGGAGTTAGTCTGAAATGCCTAAATTTCAGTGCATGAACTCCTTTCACAGAAACAGTGTTGAACTCCATAGAATGCCACTGTTCAGTGACTTAAGTATTTTGGAAGTCTTTACTCAATGTTTTGTGTCATTGGCATAAAATCTTAAGATTGAGGATGGGTTGGACTCCACTTATTCCTTTTCCAGAGCTTTCTTGGAATGGTCCTTCAGTTGCTCTAAATGTTAAGATTTCAGCACAAATCAAGTTCAGAGGTGAAACTGGGAATTCTTCTTTGTCCCACCATTGTGGACCTACAGATGCAACAGCAGGTTACTGACACAGACAGAAAAACAACTCACACTAAAATGAAGCTTTGTTTAGAGTTTTTTGGTCCCTCTGCCTCCTGCCTTGGACAAAAAGATTCATCACAATCTTTTGATTCAGAACACAGCTCCTTATAAACTTTGAATTTGGGACTTTTCTTTCAGGAATAATATCATTGTTTTGGCCTTGCACCTTCTTCTCCCTCTTTCCCCATTCCCAGATAACCTCCCTGAAATTGCCTGGGTTAGCATATATTTTTATTATTCAACCCTTGCATGCCTAAGGGAATTGAGTCACAAATGGCTCTTGTTAACAAAATTCATAGAGTAAAGCCCAAGCTTTAAAGATGCAACTTGGCAGCTTTTAAAAGGGCTTAAGTAAAGGAATAAAACATTGGGTGAAGTTTCCACAGTGATTTGAGAAAGTGATTCCTAAATGAGTTAGGAGAATTTAAAGAAGATTCTGACATTCATTGTTCATCTCTTAAAGGTACAGAATGATGAGCCATTACACATACATTTAAGCATCTTTTTGAGTGTGCTTCAGAATATGTTATTTTGTTCCTGCAAGAGTTGTGTGTGTGTGTGTGTGATTCCAGAACAGGCTCATCTTTAAAGTAAATCTCAGGAGTATTGTGTGGCAGAAGTAAGAGGGAGCTAGGAACAGACTTTGACATTTCAGTGGGAGGGAAAGAAGGAGCTGTTTGCCCTTCATGAAGAGGTTTAAATGTTCAAGAACCATTTAGGTATTTGGAAGTAGCAGCCCTGTTCCACAGGTCAAAATCAGGGAGACTTGGTTTATCTGCTAAATGAGGGCTGGTCATGCATCCTGAAAGTGAGCTGGAGGACAGGTTTTACAGAGGAATCCATTCGTCTTTCTTAATGTGTAAAACCAAAGCAGGGGAGACAAGGTGGAAAGACATTAGTGTCTGCCGCTAGATCATTCTGGCTGCTTTACATCCTTCTTACTGTCTGTGCATCTCTCCAACACATCTGTATTTCCTTTGGTCTCAAAAAACTTTGGAAAAGTTAAGGGGTTTTTTTAAGCTATTCTTAAGGATTTTTATCTCTCTTAAATATCCTATATCTAGTCTGCTGTGTTTCAGAAGCGTCGCACCAAATCCTGAAGCGAAGAGTGAGAACACCAAGCTCTGCATAATGCAGGTGCCCAGGAGAGCAGTAGGCAGGCTGGTTGCTATAACAGCTTGTAGCTGTAGAACATCTTCCATTCCAGAAAAGATCCCAAATCTCTTTATGGACTAAGTTGAGAGAAGGTAAAATGCACTATGGACAAGTTGGGAAAAACTGAAAGAGGCAAAATACTGGTTTTAACTTGATATCTAGGATAAGTAGCCCTGACCCACTAAGTACTCTATATGCATATATGGGAAAGGTAGTCAGAGTTTTTCTGCTTTTTTTAAACATTCTTTCAACATCTGTGAAATGGGGATAGCAATTTCTCCCTTTTCTGTAGTACTGGTTCAGAAGAGGAATCAAAATTGCAAAAGACTCTCGCAACATGGCTAGAAAACCCTATGGTTTAGGAAGTTTAATGCACTGTACCCATCAGCTATTGCATTTCTGTATAGAGAAGAGTTATGTTAGGTGAAGGCTGAGATGAGAACTGACACCCTGGACTGTGCCTGTGCAGTCTGGTTTCCTTCTGGTAATGATAGAAGTGGGGAGGTCTGTCCCTATGGCTTTAATAGCCACGATTGGAGTGATCTAATTCAGGAAACATTTAAGTGTTGGAGTGGTCAGGCAAAAACCCCCTGTGAATTGTTTGGTGAATCTAAGACACCCTTAAGATCTCGCAAGAGTCCAGAGGTACTTGCTCTATGTTCTTATCAGAAAATAATTTCCCTTGCAGTGTGAGACTGCTTTGCATATCAAGACTGATCTTTCCTGGGAACTTTATTGGTTACCTTAAGGAAAAAAAAATGGCTAATATCAAGACTACTGTTGGGGTAATCCTGGGGCAGCTTTGACTTTGCAGAAGTACAGCATAAGGTTTTTTATTGAAAAAGAAGGAATGGTTATATTCTAAATCTCCTCTACCTGCCACGTTAATGCTCAATAGGATTCAGACTGAGGCAATGTATATTGCATTATGATTCCAAAATATAGATTATATTTTTATTTCTGAAGGTTTCTAGGAATGCATTGGACAAAAAATGTTAAATGGTTTACGTATGTTGTGCGTTTTGGTAGCTGGTTGGATGAGCTGACCTCTCAAGCTTCATTTCATAGTAATTGGTGTCAATTGACAGTTCTGTGATTCACCTACTACTGCTATGCAGCCAAGAGTGCTGCTCTCAACTTGTAGAGTTGAACAGAAAATATGGTTTGCATGACTAATATGCTTAACTAGATATGCTTTCTCTTGCAACAAAAATTAGAAATATATGGACTGATTTTTATTAAGTATCAAAATGTTTTTCTGCTTATATGATTATTTCTCAAAATAATGGAGTATTTTGCCCAAGTTTCCAATAGAAATAATCTTTCCCTTTTTCCCCTACCTTAATTTCAATGACAAATTTCTAAGTTTCTCATTTTGCACCTTCTATAAAGCTTTCTAGGGGCTTCCCCTCTCCCCTCTTTTTTCTTGCATTTTCAGCATGGTAGGAAATGTTTCCTTTCAATGTAAGTCGAAATCTATGCTTTTTGGAAAACAGAAGCCAGTCCTGTTTTAGAATAAGGTAGTGTCTGTGATGCCTGGTAAATCACTGCACTGCAGCTGAGAATTTAGGTTGACAGGATGCATCCCAGAACACAGGACTGGGGGGAAATCCTGGATCATCAGGATCTGTTCCCTACTATTGCAGACAACTGCATTGCTTAATCCCTTTTATAAGTTTATCAAGCCTCATCTTTAAACTAATTAGGTCGTTTGCTCTCACTATCCTTGTTGGAAAGCAGTTCCAGAGCATCACTCCTCTGATGGTTAGAAACCTTTCTTTAATTCCCAAATCAAATTTATTCATGGTCAATTTATACTTATTTGTCCTTGTGCAACATTGTCCTTTATTTTAAATGCTTCTTCTTTTCTCCTTCATATTTACTATGCAGATGTAACTAGCAATCCTGACTATGCTGAGGTTTTTTCCATTTTGCTAGGCAGATAGAACAAGCTCTTAGTTCTTGCATAAAATGCGAATTTGGTAATATCTCTCTGGCTAAAGGTTTTGTATTCCACTTCTTGAAACAGAGATGTGGGGAATGATACCCCCTGTTCATGCTGAGGCCTCACAACAGCCTTGTTAATGGCAATGGTACTCTTCTCCCTCATCTTGAATATTCCTCTTGGCACGGGCTTTGTTTTAACTGCTGGAGGCACCATTAGAGCAACACACTGAGATGAAGCCATTATCTTTTCCTTTTTGCACTTGAAAGAAGGAATGTTATGAGATCTTAAATGACTAGTTTGCACTAATAACACCCCTGGACATTTATTTGGACATGTCATAACATGTCCTGTCATGGAATGCTCACTGGATGACAACTGACTTGCTACCTTTCCAGGAAGTCTCTGACCTTGCAAAGACCTACGTGGATCTTGAATGCTGACCAAAACCAGAAGAAAGAGTAGCTGTAAGTTTCTCTGGCTTGCCCTCTCATTCACAGAGTAGCATACAGTTCAAAACCATGTGTGAGGGGAAAGACCGATGGCATGTAGTCCTTCCTGGTGTGGGGTGTGAGCTCAGAGTAAAGCCTTTACAAGTGGACTTCTTCTGGGGACACAGAGTTTCATGAGTTCTGTGGGAACCGTAGCCAAAGGGGCAGTGGTATTGCTGCAGGGCATTTGCTCAAGAACTGTGAATGTCTTAGACATGGTAATACAGAGCAGATGAGAGACTTTGTGGATACCTGGCTGTATTCCTTGGAGGGTAAAGACAAGAAGTAGAATAACACAGTCATTATCTACAAAGATCAGCCTCCAGTCCAGAGCATCAGTGGTTTGTCACCGAAGAATGCTTTTCAGTTGGGCAGACCTGAGCGTGAATCATCAAATGTCATGTTATCACACTGCCATGTTACATCATAATATATGGATATCAAAGCAATATATATTGATATTGCATGAGCTCTAGATGCTAAATTTTGTCTGTTTAGCTGTTAAATTTGGTAAGACGCTTAAAACTGAAGCAAGCATGTTGCAAAACATGTCCTCATCATTTTTGGGTATGAAATTCTTACAGGATGCATCCTTGGTAATGTATCTCTGAAATCTCTTTGAAGAGAGAGAGGAAAAAAAATAAGTACTGCATGAGTGGAATCTGAGTAGTGTGAAGAAGGGCTGTATACCTGTCAGGGGTTGGGAGGAAGAGATAGGCCTTTCAGAGACATCCAGTATTGGGGGTTGTTTAATAATAACTGGGACAAGAGATTTCTGCTTTTCACGCTTTTTGCCCCTTCCAAAGGTAAGGAATCCTGCCTTCTTAGCTATAGCATAACATTCTACATATGCTGATAAACCTAATCTGTTGCAATTAAATCATTTGGTGATCATATCACATGTTTCAATTCAGGTAGTGCATTACTTCAGTTATACTGGAGAAAGTGGCTGAATGCATCTATTTTGATGAGGATGCTGATCTGCTAGGATCTGTACAAGTACAGAACAAAGACAATCCAGTGACAGAAGCTAGAGTAGAGAGAATGGAAAAATAGTGTGTAGTCATATAACTGACAACTCCTATGAAGCATACATATATTAATGTAGTTTTGCTATAGGGGCAATTTAAATTCTAATGTTTCCTGCCTTCTGATTTGCATTTAAAAAAAAAAAAAACCTCAGAAAATCTTGTATTTTCACTCTTAAAAATGTAAGGACCACACAGAGATTTTATAGCATTTGGGGGCGGGGGGAGGTTATACATATTCTCTTTTTTTTTTTTTCCTTGGGATGGGGAATATTATTTAGTATTCCTGTGGGTATTTTCGTATTATCATGCAGAATGTATCATCATGAGAAATTTGGTTTATCAGCAGAGGTAGAACTAGAGAAGAAATCCTGTGATAAATTAGTTCCATATTAAGCAATGTTGATTTACTGGATTTACTGGAACCAAAATATTTAACAAATGTTTCTGCTAGATGATCTGCTTGGGGCTGGCTGGCTGGCTCTAAATGGGTTGGTAAGATGCTGGGAGCCCTGTGGGTCACACTTCTAAAGCTGTAACCCCTTAATTCACCTTTTGGACTGCTCAGTGAGATCAGATTATAGGTGGTCCTGGAAGCAGGCTCTTACGGTGCACATTTTAAAGACTGCAGCTTGCTGGGCAGGAGTCTACTACTTTTTCTGGAAAACTTATCCACTATAAATCATAAAAAAAACCCACAAAACAAACAAACCAACCCCCTTAGATCTGTTTACAGGACAAACAACAACTGAAATGTTAAGATGTAATGAATGGCTGTGGAAAATAGATTCGATTTCATCAGGTGATTACTGTATACACAGAGATTGCATTTGGCCCAGAAGTCCCTGGGGCACAAGGCTGGAGACTGAGAAGAATACCCAGAGGAGGCATTATGCACATCCTTTCCTTATAGTCTTCTTGGGGCATCTGCTTCTGGCCACCATTGGAGACAGGATATTGTACGAGATGGACTTTGTCTGACCTAATACTGTCATCCTTATATAATGTTCTAATCCACTCCTTTTGAAGACAATACTATTTGTCATGTGGGTTTTTTTAAACTCATTAAACTCTGCTCTTCTGCTTTCTGACATCAGTAGGGATTCTGCAGTGGATTTCAACCTCCCAGAGATGCTCAGCAGCAGGCTCACTATTTTTTAGTTTTCCTAATGGAAAAAATAGTAAGAGAAACCATATCATTAATGTGTGTTTCCAGGCATGCACTAGCCAGTGATTCATAGACTGGTAACACAGAAAGTTTTGGTAGTCCACTGTATTCAGGAGGTATCCTAGAAAGTTTCTTTCATCTATCTTTTAATGTCTTGGGCAAAACGGTTTCCACTAGTCTCTTCTGAGGAGGCTGCTCTACAGTCTGAATACTTTCCCATTGGGAACTGTTTGCTGGTACTGTGTTGGTACAGACATGTCTTTGTGTTCATTCTTGGTTTAGAGCTTCTCTCGTCTATATCAAATCAGTGGAGAAATAAATATCAAGCAAGATGTCGTATTAAACCTTTTAGAAAAACCTAGTAGAATTATAATTACTTTTTTGTAATTGACTCTCAATTTTTTCCCTGAAATTGATTTTTATAAAATAAAAAAAATATATCACTCAGAAAAACTTGGTGGGTGGCTGGCTGCTCAGCTCTGTCCAACCCTTTAAAAGTTGTAGGCATTTGCCCAGCTGATCATGGATGGATTGTATTTTAATACAACTTTCCATCCCAGTCAGTTAACATTCTGATTCGTTTTCACCAAGAAACATTATTGAAACTGATTTCTTAAAAGAATGGGCTTTCTCTTGGGTTAGACAATGTGTTAAACTGTTGGATTGAATAATAAAAGTTAGAAATCGGGAGAAGGGGGGAAATGGAGGCCCTTTAAATGCATTTGCTCTTGGATCAATATTAACTTTTGTTGATGGTTTTAAGTGACTTCAGTAATAAAAGTTCCATGAAGGACTGATTTGCTCTAATGCCTGGGAGAGACAGTTAGTTATGTTTACTTTTACCTTCTGTAGGGTCATAAACTTCCATCTAATAACTTGCAATTGTCCTAAATCACATAAAAATCTGTGGTAGTGATTCTGTTCTAGGGTTGCAAGCATTTCTCTCTCCTTATGCCTCACAGCGAGACAAAAAGCTTACAGAACTGTCATATGGAGCAGTGACATGAAAGATATTGGAAAATTGCTGAGTTAAAAGTTTGTGCTGAGAGACACCCCTGAATGTTGATTTAACTCTTTTTTCCCCTCCCTGGCTTTTCTACACCCCCAACTCCAACACACACACATCTAGATATGCCTCAACCATGTTTTAAGGGATTATTCCACTATTGTCTCTGAACTTGTAGGATCTAGAAAACTTTAGGTTATGTGGCTGTGCACTACACTCATGCAAGTACACTTAAATAAAAATGAAATTAAATATATTCTTGACTAACAGATCAGTTAGATGCAAAAGCCACCTTGGGGACTGTGCAGGGAGAGCAAACGCTGATATTCCCAACAGTTAGGAAGTATTCCTGATGCTCAGCCTAAATGTTCTGTTGTTGAATTTTGTGTTGTTACTCCTGGTTATTATTCTCTGGTATCACCCTGAACAACATTTCTCCATACTTTCTGTTTATACCTTCAAGGCTTCTAGCTGGTTATCATCTATCCCCTTGAGTCATCATTTACCCAAGTTATACATATTTAGTTCTCTTAATCTTCTCTTGTAAGTCAGTCGTCCCAGCCCATGAAGAATTTCTATTACGCATCTCTGAATTCCATCTTTTCTTTTCCTTTTTTTCCTTCCATGTTTCTGAACACTTCCAGGTAATCATAGCTGACAGGATCATTTTAGATGTGGATTTTCTATTGACACCAAAGGAAGGAGGTGTCTTTTACCTGGAAGTGACATACACAGTATTGTATATGATATTGTCCACTGTCATCTGAAAGTCTCTTTTGACATTACTGCTTTTCAGCTTTGTATGTCCTGTTGAACATTCAGACATTTGCTTCTGTAGCTATTCTTTATCTGTATTTTAAGACCTGAATCATGCAAGGTGCTAGGCATGGCTAGTCCTCCTCAGCAGGGACTCAGGTGACTGGACACATTATTAAGGGGCTTGGCACCCTCTAGGATCTGTTGCGATTTAGTCTCCATTCCTCTTCATCTGTGAAATCTTCATTGCTGTGCTGTTTATATTTAAGATGAGATCTTCTACTTTGCCAGATAGGTCTTCCATCTTGATGCAACTGACGTTTATCATGCACATTCCTCCTGCTAGTCCTCAGTGCCTTGGGGGCTACACTGTTCGTCCAATGTAATATGAATTCAATTCTCAAAGCAAAAATTTCTGCTAGAAGCAATATCAAATGTTTAACTGAAACAATCTACTATATACTCATTGTTCACTAATTTTTAAGTTGATCAACAACAAAAAAAGTGATCAAAATATCTCTCCGGTAATGATTATTACACACTTTACCTTGTGTTCTCTATTCATCAGGAAATTGTACTTCCTTCACTTCATACTGACAAGAGCCCTTTTAAACCCAGTGCACTGAAGCTTTGTAAATTACACAGATCTTGTTGTAATTAATTTCACTGTTTCTTTTTCACTTCCAAGATTACATCTTTATACTTTTTATAAAAATTGCAAGTTTTAGACTTAAATTCACACACTGTTTGTTTTTAACTTCTTGCACAGGAACTCAGTCCCACAACAGTGGATGGAAAAGTGCACCTGGATGGAAAGGGCAATAGTGTTTCCAGTTTACTTTTTTGAGAGAATCTACTTGGGACATAATGTATTTGTGAGTCTATGCAGGAATTTGTCCACATTTAAGAAAAGCAGACTAATAGGGGTTCGTAGCTCTGGGTAGGATTTTGAGAGGTTTTGATTCAAGGCTGACCTTTACTACAAACTGTTTGTGTGGCTTTGAATAGACAGTTAAATCTTCTTCCAGCATTTGCATGCCTTGTCTTGTTCCTAAATAATTTATACTTGAGCTAGGCACTTAAAGCAAGCTTGTACAATGCAACAATGGCTCAACGTAGAGCTTTTTGCCAGAGAAGCAGTGGAGGCTTTTGTTCTTGGGACCTACCTCTCTTCCTTTGTGCTATAATAGATAGGACCTTTGAGAAGCCTTTGCCATCTTTCTCTTGGCATACTCACAGAGCATCTCATTTCACCTTGCTTTCTCTCTCATGCACACACACAGAGTATGCATCTCATGGTTCTCAGCCCTAAGTAGACAGAGGTCTGTTGATTAAGGAGATTACTTCATCTCTGGCTGCTTGCAGGAGAACTTCATCCTACTTCATGCTATTCCACTGCCTATAGTTAATGAACAAGTCAAATTGAGAAAGAAATAGGAGATAAGAGACAATACTTGTTTGCTCCTAACATCACTTAGAGGGTAGAAGAAACTATTCAAAGTCAAAACATATGGAAAACAACATCTGGTTATGGGAGCCTGGATGTTAATTGTTCTGACAGCTGAAATTTGTCTCCAGAAATCTCATGAAGCCAGCTGGTATTGTAGAGTTTTCTCTGGCTCATATTGTGACTCTTACAAGTTTCTGGAGACTTCCAGTCTCAGGATAATCATCTTGTAGGAGCAGCTACTGCTTAAAGATTTTCATTTCTATATCAGCTGGAATCAGGAAATACAGTCTTTGTGAGTTTGGATTTGATTTGTAATATAAAAGTCCTAAGGTGGCTTCAGATACACTTACCTGAATTTAAACTTAACAAAACCCTGTGGAACTTAGCGAAGAGATTCTAATGTTGTCCCATTTACAGTTCTTGCATACAAGGTGAGGAGAAAAACTTGATCATAAGTAACAGAAAGGTATTGAGGTTGATTTTGAGAGGTGTCTTAAAGGTTCCACTCTGAATCTGAACTTCTTGAATTAGAAAAACCTGAGCTGGCAAACTTGGTAAGAACTCTAGATAATTACAATAGTCTGCTTCTGAATGGGCTAGAAGTTGTCTAATAATAGCTCTTTCTTGCAGTCATTTCAGTGCCTTTTGCTTTCAGCCTTGAGCTGGAAATGTCAGAAGTCTATATTGATGCATGTGCTCTGTCTCAAAGAAGAAAGAATATGAGGCTGTTTGCATACAAGTTTGTGTTTAGAACAAACTACTTGCATGTTCCTGAGACAAAAGCATAAATAACTAATCATTTGATGGTGCTAACAACAAGATGTTCACTGCATGGGCCTGGCATTTTTTTAAGGGTGAAAGTATCAACTTTTCTTATGTTTTTAAGTACAAACACACTTCCTGCACAGAGAGGAGATGTTATTTTCCAAGAAATGTCTGTTCCTCACCCTGATGAAGGATAATGAGCAGTAAAAAAAAAACCAAAACAACCCTATGTGGATGCAGAAAGACAAGGCTTGGAAAAAGTTGTATGTGGCACAACAGTTTAATTTGTTTAGAGATGTTTTTTCTTTAGGTTTATTTTGCTAAGATTCAAGGCGTTCAAAGTTAATGTTGTTTAACAGTAGCATAGCTTCTGGACACTAGTTGACAATTCTTGAAGAAGTTTCCCCAAAAGAAGTGCATCCAAAAATCAAAATTAAATGAAGAAGGGGAAACTTTCTGAAACAGCTAAGTGTTTTAGAAAATCCACTGAGTTATTCATATGCTGCTAACAGTAGAAAGAACTCAAAGGCAGAACCCAGAACAGCAGGTACAGAGTCTAATTAATGCACATACTCTAAGGAGGTTTAACCCATAACAGTCTGAATGCAAGCTGTAGTGTTTCAACAGCAGGATCATTTCTAGTTATATTCCTGAATTTCACCAGTGAATCACAAGGCAAAAAACCCTGCCTCCTATATTTCCTTTGTTTATCACCAGACTGGAAACAAGAAATCCTGAAAATTCCATAATAATTTTTTCATTATTATTAATTTTTTTCTGAGGTTGCAGTATAAAATAGATAAACACAAATATTTTTTCTTTGAAGTAATAGGTAGGTTGAAGTGAGCCAAGCTTAGAAGTGATCAGGATTTTAACTTAAACTTGATGTTTCCTTACTGAGTAGAAGCTGGAACCTACTTATTCTCATCCTCACGAGTGATCCCTAGAGTTTGGCCATGACTTTCTCATCAGTGACTGAGTTCTGAAATACTGTGAACGCTGTTGCTTCATCTAGAAAACCACTTGATCATGAGTTTCACTTTCAAGTCAGCCTTTTTATACTTTAAAATCAAAAGTATTTCCTCATTGTTTCATGGATAGGGCCTGAGGGCATGCATGTCTCCTTACAACATGGAGTCCACAGTTATTAAGCAACAAATGAGAAGCTGAAGTGAGGCTGGTCTGTTTAAGTTTTCTACTGTAATTAAAAACATCAAATATTTGCACCCCTTATTAGGCACACCAACAATCTCTTTGGTAGACAACTACCTTAACCAGTAATCTACATTCTTATTTCTCTAATGGGGAGTCTATGCATTGACAGTTTGCTGTGTGTATAGAAATTAAGACACCTGTTCTAGAAAGTAAAATGTTCTGCATGGCTAGACTTGCAGAAACTTGAGCAGTGAATCTTGGGTTGACTTGGGCTCAGATGACCAAAAGTATCTCAGAAGTTTCAGGATGAAATTTAAAGCTAAAATGTTGGCAGTTATGGGAAAACAGGACCTGGTATATGCCATGTCAAATCAATGGTTCATTCTGTACTTTGTCTTGAGTGTACCAGTCAGCACGGGATGGTTCAAAGCAATTTGCAAGGAACTTTCTAGACGTCAGGAGAAACTTACCCTTGTGTGAATTGCAGCCAGAAACAGTTCTCTCATTCTGGGGAAAAAAGTTTTGAGAGATCAAAAGCTTTCCAGTTCTGCAGTGTGATGCAGGCAAGGTAGCTGTGGAGTTACTTAAGAAGAAATAGAGATGGACCCTCAGGGGTCTGCTAGCGACAATACATGCTTCTCTGATGTGTAGAAGCCCTGGACTCAAGACCCTGCTTGCCTGATTCAGATTAGAATCTGAACTACTGACTGTCCTGGAATAAGTTTCTCTTCCTGTAGGCTTTGATGAGAAATTGTGTCATGGTACTGAGAAACGCTTCTTGATGAAATATTTCACTGAAACTTCCTATGAGAAATTTTGGCTTTTTAAAACTGGTGTTTTCATTAAAAACCTACTTGTTACCAAAAATCAAGATGAAACTATTGTCTGTGTTTTGTGGAAATGCTTACATACACCAACAGTTACTCAAGTCTCTCTGCTGTCTGCCTGGACACTGCTAAACGTAATTAAGTGCTGCTTAGTCTGAGGAAGGACTCTGATTTGGATTGTGCATATCCATGTCTCATTTTGAAATATCATAAATGCATTTTAAGTGAGCTAATATTCTGTAAATATGGTTAACTTCTGCATTTCCAGATTTGGACTCTTAACTTGTTTTTTAATATTGGTTCATAGGTGTATATGAGTGTGTTTTATATATGCTTTTACATACAGACCTGTATCAAGTTATCTATAGTAGGAAAATTACAGCATCATAATAGTTAATGGAAAATAACATAAGAGGAAAAAGAAAATTAGCATTCCACACAGCAGGGCATTTCGGATGTTAATCTGCCTTGCAATATAATTGACAGGGAAGCTGATATCTGGGAAGATTTTTATTCCTATCTTTTTCTCTAAACAGTTAGTGTTCAGTAGCTGTGCAGCAGGGGAGATGGAGAAAAAGGAAGTTCTAGCCAAGTGAATGTTCTTTACCAGCAAAGATGTTAACTTTCGTCAGAAGGTAGTTAATCACTGAGAGAGAAACAGATGAAGAAATTGGATAAAACATTTCCAGTTCCAAAAGTCTTTATTGATTGTGTCCCCTTCAAGAAAATTCAGCTCAATCTCCGAAGCCCTCAAGTGATTAAACCTTGGGCAGTCCACTGTAGACAGAGCAAATGAGAATTGTTTCAAAACCAGACATGTAGAGCTAGGATAGTTAAAGCAAAAAAAGATTTCTTTTTCACTTTGAAATCCTAGCTGGGGGACGTAATCTGAGATGTTGATTTTAAGGCAAGAGTTTTCTTAAGTGTTACAATCTTTCTCTGTGTAACTGATCCCTGAATCTTGAAGCAAGGAACTGTTTTTTTCCGAGGAAGAGCTCTCTTAAACATAAACCTAGAGCTTGGAAGATAGGGGATAGATCTCTTGTTCACCACAAATAACTTGTACACGTTGGTCTAAATGTTTTAAAGGTAATTAGGGCACAAAGAGAGTGAAGCATTGCTAAATGAGATGCTAAGACCTGCAACCAGTTGAGAGTTCCTATTTCTCAGAGATGCAAGTTTTCTGCTCTCAAAGCAGCTCCTTTACAAGACTGTAGCTATTCTTAAATAGGAGCATGACCACTAGCATGTGGTCTAAGGTATGCAATATTGTTACTCTCCTCCATTTTCTGTATACAGCATGAAAGTCTTGGATAGTTGTGCTTGAATTGCAGTTTGCTTTCTTGCACTCCATAGTGCACTGCTGGACTAAAGCCCTTGGCTTCTCTGCCTTGGGGTTTTGGGAAATCAGGTACATTAAAGGTGGTAGGGGAAGAGGTTCTACATTAGTAGGCACTATGAATTGATTTCTTTGTTCTTTCTTGCGTAACTGTTAAGAGAAGGTTATCTTCTTCACCAATCCATGTGGTATACAGGAGTCTAACGTAAAACAACATAGGAAAGCCAATTTAGGAAACCTCACTGTTAAAGTCAATGAATATTATTGTAACTAAAAGCGTGAAGCTAATTGACTGAAAGAAGAAAAACTAACAAAAAACCTGACAGTCTTGTGATAGTTTTATCTTTTCTTGGTCAATGATTTTGATTTTAGTTACACTTACAGGTATCAGAAGGGCTGTAGTTGCAGAAGCTATCACCTGTCAACTGAGCTGTGATAACTGGTTGAGCGCATACTCTACAATCACAAATGCTTGTGAATCAAAAACTGGCTTAGACCACTTGAGCCAGCCTTCTCAAAATCTAGGGTTATTCTAACTCTTCCGGATTACCACAGATTTAGCTGAGGTCAGTGTCTGAGCCAAGGATTCTTCTGAGAGAGGCAATAGATTATGGGTCAAATCATGAACCTAATTTTATGTTGGTGTAATTGCATAGTTCTGCTGAGTTATGTGCAAGCTCTCCCCTTGACTGGATTTACACCCCTGAGCTCAGAATCTGCTTTAGTTCTTGGCTTTCATCCAAGAGTCTTAAAGCATCTAACAAATTTTTTAATTTTCCATCATAATGCCGAAGAATAAACATGGGCCCAGAAAGATTAAGGGTCCCTTCCCTGTTGAAGTGTTTAGGTATTTTTTCATTAGATTTAGACTGGACCTTTAATGCCTTATTTGGACAGACAGCAAATACTTGGAAATAAGCATGGTTGTAGTCTAGCTCTTAGACAATGCCTCTGGATCTAGATGTATGGAAAAGCTAAAGGCATGCTTTGTGTGAGGTTATGTAGTTCTAATAAAATCATAAGATGTCGCCAAAACACATCATACAAAGAAAGGGTCATAAGTCACTAAGTGCTTGTTCTTTGATCTAAACAATGGGCAAAGAGGAGAAACTGTGCCAAGATACCCATGGCTATCTGCCAGAATAAAACAATAAAGGGCAAAAAAGCCCTTAATTACAGTATGCATCATCTTCATCTCCCACCATATATATCAAGGATGAATTAAGGTACAGATAATGCCTATACTTGAGGTAACTGGGAGGTTAGAGTTGGCAGGTGGAATCTGATGCTGTGAATGTGCAAACTTGAAGCTAAAAGCCTGCAGCTGAGATGGTTGTGCATGGTTCTTGCACCCAGTGTAGAGGATAGGCCTCTCCAGAGGTTTATTCCTCTCCTGTATGCTAGGTCAAATGAATGTCTTGTTATTGGTGGTAGACCCTACGATAACTGATTTTAAAGAGCTAAATTTGAGTTGGGTGACCAGTGCTTTTTAGCTGATCAGAACTACTTATCTGGTTTAAAGTGTCTGAGGCTCAACAGATTCACTGAAGCACTGAGCCGCCAAGTGAAAAGACTGTGTTTTCATTTGTCCCAGGATGAACTGAGTACTGGTGGGGTGAAATAATTCTCGGTTTCCAGAATTATTCTGTTCAGCTCAGAGCATGTCCCTTGACTGTTTTGACTCCCAGGCTTGTGCAAAATCTTCAGGAGACTTACTGTGGGGTTGAAGTTGCCATAAGTGCGATCATTATCCATCTGTATTCCATGCAATCATTATTTACATTATTGAATTCCCTGGAGGTAAAATTAAAATAGAGCTTTTATATTATTTTTTTTTTTCCATCTCAAGCTCTTGTTTTTGTTTCCTCCTTCTCTTTAACAACCTTGTTTCCCAGGAGACCACTTGATACGCCCTCGTGTTTCCAAGAGACTGCAGTTCAATAGGTTGAGAGTTAATTGCCAGCTGGGAGTTACCAGATGTTTATGCAGTAACCCAAAGAACTGTCCACTGGTAGGAAATGAGCATCTGGAAAGACACAATCCAAAGAAAGCATCTTTTAGCTGATTGACATATGTCTGGAAAACTTGGCATGTTTGAGAGAAATGGAATTGGAATTAGGAATAGCTAGAAGCAAATCCTTCATTATCAATAATTAGTCAATTAGATTTTTTTTGTTCAAATTCAGATATAATTCTCAAGCACTGTACTTATTCAGTCATTATCACCCATACAAGTAGATGACAGAAATAATGCATAGCTTTCACTCTGTCTTTCCTTAAGAGATGTGTTCAGAAATATTCATTATACTGTAGAACATAGACTGTTCCAGGGGGCTGCGTGGTGCAAATGATTTGTAGTAGGATAAGAAGCCTTTCACCCAAAAGTCAGAATAAGAAGCCTTTTACCCGGAAGTTAGATCCACAAACAGCTGATGGCAAGTGAGCTGTTAATTTGAGCCACTTAAGAGTTTATTATCAAAACGTTGGTGGTTTTTTTTGGTTTTGTTTGTTTGTTTTTTAAATGAAATAAGTGGTTCTGTACACAACCAAAAGTTTCAGTGGGGAAAACTGATTGTTCTGAAATTGTTTTCCACACAGGAAATCAAAATGAAAAAATAACTTTTTTCACTAGAGTTTGACTTTTCTTTGTAAAACCCAATACAGCTGCTTCACATGACATTATTTCAAGACTCAGTTGTTTAGGGTGTTGTATCCTCTGGTGTCAACCTGCGTGTTCAGTGCTCTTGTTCTTTAAGCAACGTTCTCCAGGAGTCATTTGGAGGAATCATATGGATGCACATTGAAAGAGGTAGCCTAGGAAAAGTAACACCTGAAAGAGGTGTTATAGTTGTAATTCCATTAAGCATCACAATACAAAAGACAGATCCAGTATTTTGTTGTTTCTAATGGGGGGGGGGGGAGTGGATGGGGTGGGGCAAGAAATCTTATTGCCTTTTGTCCTAATATACAAGGAGCTGAAATATGGAAACTCTTGCAGGATGGAATAATAGTTATGCATTGTTTTATCACAGGTCACATGTTAGTGTTTTTAGAAAATACTGCTCTAGCTGATGGCTGATGCTGGGTTTGTGCCTTATAGAGCAATCTTGTGATAAGTGAAGGGAAGACAAAAAAAACCCATGAACTGGCCTTTTCAAGCTCAGGTTTGAGGCCTGTTGTGAACCTTAAGTTCTATTTTATTCCTGCTGGCCGTTGCTGGGTTGGAACTTCTTACTGTCTCTACACAGTCAGGATTTACATAAAGTAAAGGAGGTATTATTTTTCCTAAATAAATTACTTTTTGCCCAACAAGAGTGGGATAGAGTGTAATTCATGTGCATGACATAATTTTAAGGATCAAGGGAAAAACAAATACCTCCATGAAACATTTTTTGTCCCTGAAAAACATGTTTTTTCTTTGTCTGGCCATACGAGAGACTAGATTTCTTCTTTTCCATTTCAGAGTCTTTCTGTCCTTAACACCTTGTTTGGGAAATCCATGATGTTTGAATGCATTCTGCTAAGTACTGTTTCTGTTACTTCTACCACTTTCTCAAACATGTTTGCAGAGGACTTAACTGAGGTTTCTCCCTGATGAAAACTTGCCCACACACACGCTTCATGTGGATCTTGGAAGGAAACTTTGCTCCTTCAGAGAGTACTCTTCTGTCTACTCAGTCTGAATTACAGTCATGATATGGTAGGAGTTGCAGTCATGATATGGTAGGAGTTGCAGTCATGATATGGTAGGAGTTGCAGGACAATGTTACCCTGAACTGTCGTCATGGCCATCACTATGAGGAGAAAAATATAGTTATCATTATGGGACCTTTATACTGCATAGTTTAGCTCTATAACTGTGCACTATGATGTGCCTAATTAGACTGTATCAGCTGCTCCACGTCTGCTACTAAAGGGACACTTTCTTATTGTGTCTAGTCAACAGAGAGCTCTCAGCCTGTGATTTAGCACTGAAATTAAATATAAGCATAGTTTCCCATTTGATTATCAAGCTATGGGTGACTTCTAAGGATTTTTCAATCCATTACTTCTATTAACTGTAAACTCTCTGCCACAGTTTCTTTTACTCTGGTATATGCAGACTAACTGAAAACTCATCCATTTAAAGTTAGAGGGGAAGGAATACAAATAATTCCAATTAGAGTACGCAAAATTTTGCTATTGTTCAGTCTCCTTCTTGACTGTCAATTCTGCTTCTCAGTCACAACTATTGAGACATAATAAATGTGATTGATTGGCTTGAATAAACTGAAAGGAACAAGACCTTCAGAAAGCAATATAGGGTAAGAAATATGGCAAAAAATAGGGTTTTTTTCCATGCCAAATTGGAACACTCATCCAGCTTGTAGCTTAATTGTGAAAGGAGTAGGGTAATTTCCACAAGATAATCTTTGAGAAAATATATATATGTTTATAGAAAAAAAAATCTCCCTAATTTCTTGTGTGTACTAATATATTAAAAACATTGTAAAGAAGAAAAGAACAAGTGCATATTTCTTCAGTAATATTGTCTAAGGAACCAACTTGGATAAAACAGAACATTGTATGGACAAAAAGATCACAGTGGTGATCAGAGCTGAAAAAAAGTTCAGTCTCCTGTTTACTCACCTGTTGCATACTTTTTTAAATGCATGGAGAGAAGGTGGGTGGGTCAAGATGAGGTTATGGGACACATTTGTTTCTTTGACAGTCTCTCTGTACTCGTGCTTCTCTTGGAAGATGCCCACAGTTTGATGGACATGCTGCCTGAACCTTGAAAGATATGATACCTCTATTTCCAGGAGCTGGTGAGGTTGCAGACATTCGGTAGTAACTTCAGAGAAAATGTCCTCTGCATAACAAGCACTTCTTTTGCTGCAGGAACTGGCAGGTTTTCAGTATACTGCAGTAAGAAGGAATAATCTGATCACATCAGACACACACACAACTGGTTTCAGACATTGCAACATTGACCAGTTTTACGAGAAGGTGAGCATGGAAATGGGGAGAGAGGGCAGAGCAGGGTTTTTGTTCTGCCCTACCATGACAGGGCTTTAGCCGTTGTAGTTGATAAGACAACTTTTTGGAAGAATCAAAGACATGATCCATTGGAGCATCTCTGAAGTTCTAATGATCGGTAAAGCAACATGGATGTTTTGGATTGATTCGTTGGGCTGGAAACCAATGAGCCCTTGCAGCAGGAAGTGCAGGGTGGTGGCTTTCTGGTGTGATGCAAATAGGGAGACTACTTGTGGATACAAGTCAGGCTAAGCAATAGGTGTAGTCCTCTGCAGTAGGAAGTCCCAAGTCCTTGTATGCCCTTTACTTCAAGTACTTGGTACAAAAGAAGGGCATGAGACCTTCAGTGTGATATGGTAGTAAGGGGCTTGTTCCCAGTGCTGCTGCTGGAGCAGGAGTGGGATCTCATGCCCCACCTTGCCACCATGTGGGTTCTTTGAGATCCCTAATCCTGTACAACCCTCTGCATCTGACACTTAAGCATATAATCAAACAAAACTAAACACTCATAGCCACACGGTTGCTCACTTTTCATCAGGACTCAGAGGAAGTGATGATAGCTTCATTACTTGACTCTTTACTACTGGCCTATTAAGGAGAGATTTTTATGATTGATTTACTGGGAATGGGGTGATGATGGGAAAGTGGTATGTGGTATATCTCAGTTTTAAACAGATCCCCTCTGAAGCACTGCTCTTACTGAGGTTTTGCCTTTTGTTTACAGGCTGTGCCTTCCTAACATACTGCGAAAGAGAGTCTGCTCTAAAGGCCCAGAGTGCACTGCATGAACAGAAGACACTGCCAGGGGTGAGTCCAGATTGATAACTTTTTTCTCTTTAAATTTAAAATGGGTTACGTATGGAGTTCCCATCTTGGGTTTGGGGTCTCCAGTTGCTTGGATGATTCACTATTTGCATTGTGCTAATAAAATCAAGATACCACCAACCCACCCAAACAGTTTCCATACACAAAACGAAAAGCTTTTTGCTCTTATCAGGAGTCAGGAAAACAATAATTAACTGATTATGGGACTGGATTCTACCAGTCTTACTCATCTGAGGAAAGGCTTTAGTATTCTGACCACTACAGTGAAATATTAGAAGTGCTCACCAGGTGCTACCTCTTGCTATTTTTCTTCTCTGAAGCAAGGTGTGGCGGGAAGAAATCAAGAAACAGATCGCATTATTGAGTTATCACAGAATGAAAACATATTCCTGATGACAAAGTGGTTTGACTCAGTTACTTTAGTATTCAAGCAGCTGTAGCAGATTGGAAAGGCGGTGAGACAAGGAGAAAAGAGAGAGGAGAGACGAACACAAGATAATGAGGAAAATTATTCACATGAGCAAGATCTAAGGTTCAGACAACACAAGCAGAACTAAAAATAGAATCAGCATTATGTGGGGAAGACCTGCCCTGCTGGGATGGGTTTCCAGTTTAGCAGTAACCGGGAAGAGGGGGAGAGAGAGAGATTATTTAGATTCAACCAGGGTACATGGATTGTAAACAGATGAGTACTGTACTCCTGTGGCTAGAATAGGGCTGGTTTCACAATGACACATAAGTCAGTGATCAAGTAATTAAGAGTGGGTTCCTGAGGGGTCCAGGTTGCATCTAAACTGGGAGGAAATTGATCCAAAGGTCTGCCTTCATTAGTTGGTGTTGAATGACTGAGTCCTGTGTACCCATAACCTACCTTTCCACAAAACCTAAGACACATCAGTTGCTCTATGTTGCTGAAAAAAGTGTTGATTCTGCTCTGCTTGTTTCCATCATCCTGGGTTTGTTTACCTATCTCTGTTCCACCTTGCCAATATGGAGAAGCCCACGCACTTGCTCATCTACATCTATCTTTGCTTTAAAGGCCATACCTTATGTAAATATATACATACTTCATTCCCTAAAAATACATTTCTGTCAGCTGACAACTCCCTCTGAGTTATTTTTTCTAGAAACTCGTTAGCCTCAGATTGAAAGTAACTTGAGTCTTGTTGGGGTTTGGAGTTTTCTTTTTTTCTTTTTTTTCCTTCCCTGCCTCCCTTCTCCCCCCCAGTGCTGTTTTCTTTTTTACTTCTCTCTTCTCTGAATGATAGAACTGGATATACAAAAAATGAAAATATTTTGAATAAGGATGTTTCAGGTAACATTTTACCTGAAATTTTCTGAAATATGCTTGAATCAAATATGTATTTATCAAAACTAGAGATATGCTTGTGATGAATAGGGTATTGTGTATTTAAAAGATACTAACGGGAATTCCTATTGTTTTCACTGACACTGTTTACTCTCCTCATTAGGAGCCAGACCACTCACTTGCATATGGAGCTCATATCTTTTCTATGAGGTTAAAATCTCATCCTGAAGTTGTATGATGGGAATATCTTCAAGGAGACAGTGGGTCAGTGAGATTGAGGGCTCAGAGTTGGGGAGTGAGGGCAAATGATGATTTAGGATTTCTTTTTTTTTTTTTTTTTAATTACTTCTTTATATGCCCACAGTTCTGAATCTCAGTCTGCATTTTAGAGATTTAAAATCATGAAACTCTTAAAAATCAAAACTCTTGTCTTGGACAGTGGCAAAATTCAACCAGCTTTTGCCTTAGGATCAAGACTTCCTTCAGAGGTTATACTGACTGATTCTAGACTACAGGCAAAACATTTCTTCCTTGGCTTATGCTATTTCTAGCACACAGCACATACTGACCACGCTGACTTCAGAAGGCTTTTTTGTTTTGTTTTACACTTTGAGGTGACACATCAGGATCTGATTGAATTGGGAACAGTGAATCCTCTGTCTAAAACAGCAACCGGGTTTTTGAGAGTTCTGAGCACTGACTTCTCCCATCCCTTTCATTTCCAGTTCTTTTTGTCTCAGGATAAAGGTTTACTTTCCACCAGCAAACCTTCTGCATACAGCTTTCTGCCAAGTTTCTGAACTCATCTTCTGAATGATGTCACTGTAGTTTATTTAAGGAAACCAGCCTTGTCTCTTGATAAACTATCATGCCTGGATACTGGTTTATGGTTCCTATGTGAGTAGCAGAGAATTATTTATGACTTACCTGACTGTTCTTGATAACATGCACCAACAATATCAAACATAGTTCATCACCATAAAATAAAAAGCACTCATAAGGTCGGGGGTCTAAGTCCTCATTCACATGAGTTCACAAATGACACATATATAACACCTTCTCTTGACCCTCTACTGTCTGTGACACAAACGGCACTACTGAGGAGGTATCAAAAATAATTAACAAGCCTGGCATGGGGAAAAAGAAAATAGTACTACAGTGAGCCATTGAATCAAGGCACTTCTTTCCCATCCCCCAGTAAATTGTGTATTTGCCTGCTCTTGCAATATTGCTGTTTGTGTTCTTGGTATTATAAAACAGAGAACTGAGTAATTTTTAATAATATACACATGAATGCTAATGTATGGAAATAGTGAAGCATGAGAAGTTTGTGTCCAGATTCAGACACCTTGCCTTTTAGCTATGTATCACTTTGTTTTTAGTGGAGTGGCTACACGCACATATTTTATAGTAATTACTTTCTGGATGTGCTTTGTAAGATGACAGAAATATGTTTCACATATTTCTATGTTATATGTGGGACATAAAGTCATCTTGTGGAATAATCAAAAGACTTCCAAGCAGGTATGTGTTGATTAATAAAGTCTTTACGGCACTTTGTTTTTGGGCGGGAAGGAATCATGATAGATATTTTGAAGCAACTAGAGTGGAATGTAAAATATAAAATTATTAGTTGAATCTTCTTTATCTAAATGAATTAGGCTGTTTTGGACAGTTTGAAATTGTCTTGCCTAAAACAGAAGGTTAACGTAGCAGGAAGTGTATGTATGTGTGAAGAGCACTTTGCAAGTATCGGACAATTCAAATCCTAGCGTTTACTTGTGATTGTTTATTTTACATATAATAGAGTAGCTGGATGATGAAGTATATTAGTTCTTTAATAATTTATAGAAATGCTTTGATGTTGCAGTAATTACATTAAAGGTCACATATCAAAGGTAATTTGGTTGAGCAGCTGTGATGGTTTCTGAGAAGCAATCAATATTGCTGTCCGTGGTGCTGATTTCACCAAGGGGACTGCCAGATTAAAGGAAGCTTATTACCAGCCAGACAGACACGGGGGAAATCAAGAACAGATTGGAGAGATGCACTATTCTCTTTCCCCACCTATAATTAACACTGTTCACCATAATCTGCGCTAATCCTTCATAGTGGGAAACCACTTTTTTTTTTTTTTGCCTCCCGACATTGTAAAAAGCAAATTAGGCAAGCAAGAGTAATTTGGGGGAGCAGGAGAAAGTAGAGAAAGTAAAAGTTGATTCACCCTTGGGATTTCTGATGCTGATATATCTCTCAATGATAAAATGCAATATCAAAAACACAGCCCGTGGTCTTGGGGAAAGCACGGGGAGGTGGGAAAAGTGATCTACACAATGACAGTGCAAAGGATGTGAGAATTATCTGCCTGCAGATTTGGTATAATATTATCTATTTGCCCCACAAAGCTCTACAGGAAATGAAATCAGAGAAATAAAATTGTGTTTTAAGTGCAGTCATTTTGATTACAAATTATAGTGAAGCCAACTTTTTCTCCCCTTTCTTTTTTCTTTCTGAAGCAAATGGCAGAGGATAATGCTGAGAAATGTAATTATGCTATCAAGATCTACTTTTATTTATAGCATAAATAAACTGAGCTCATGTATGATAAGCACAGTGGCATTTTTTTCCTCTAGTTCTTTGTGGCTCTCTCAGGCAATGGGAGTGAATAGTCCGTGTATACTTGGTTGGAGATACTTCCTTTTTGCTTAATCTTAAAACCTCCCTGTAAAACTTGCAAAGAATAACTATGAATTTAAGTAGCTAAGAAACTGTTAACCTCAGCAATCTGCAGGGTTTATTCAGGCTGTGAAATAGACTGGTTTTTCTTACTGTATCTATTCCTCTTGAAACGCAGAGTGGTACTACTGGTATGCTAAATTTCTCAGTCCATAACATAATTATTTTTCTTCCTAACTGTTCTGATATCCTTTGTCTCTTCTGCCATCTAGAAAAATGCATTCTGCTTTATTCATCATATGCAAAAATATGCATCTTTAACATTAGAAGACAGGTGAGCTCATAAAAATCCTATTAAACCCAGTTTTAAACAAACAAAAATACCCTCTCTAATGAAACTAAAGTTGTGCTTATTTAAAAAAAAAAAAAAAAGAAAAAGTTTTTCAATGTTATTGGTCTTATCCAGCTCAAATTCTTATGTATATGTGAGGAAAGACACCTGAGCATGGCGGATGGAGGGGAGGAGAGGGTGTCTTGCAAAGTCTAGCCCCTCTTGAATCCTTGTAATAAGGCTTAAATGAGACATAAGTGTCATGTGGGCTTCAGAAATCCTGCACATGTAGCATGGATTTCACTGTTCAGGCAGAACTTGCTGTAACTGTACAGTCTTATTGTCTTTTTTTAATATTTCAAAGCTTTTTCCAAAAGCTTGTTAGAAAACCATTAAACCACATATCATGCTGCACAGTGTGTTATGCCAAAGATGGTATTATATTCCCACACCTTCCCATTTCAAAAATTTTCTCTACCAATGTAAATTGCAATTTGGTCAGCAGTGGCAGGCTGGATGGGTTCCATTGATTAAAGTAGCCTGCTGAACACACAGCCTGCTCACGATGCCCTTTAGATTTTGAAAGAAAACACATTTAATTGTTCCCTTGGGAGAAACATGTCTGTTTTCTGAAGTTAAAAATGAAGATGAAAAGGAATAAAACCAGATTTGAGGTAAGAGAATTGAAAAAAACAGTCCTGTAGAAATTCTCCAGTGCGTAAAAATCTTTGAGTGTCAATGTCATGGTTAAAAAGGGTTATTATTTTTTTTTTTACCCCTTGTTTCCTTCTTCTGACTGACCAACCTGTAAAAGGACTTTTGAATCTTGCTTTGGGGAAAGGACAGGACAAGAGAGGGAAAGGAAACCATATGCACTTTCCATTTGCTAAAAACCCCTGTAGTTTGACAGAGCTGTTCTGTTCACCAGATGAGATGAAACACCTGGGCCCTATCTGCTTGGTAAACATTAAAGTTCCATTTCACTAGTTAAAGATTGGCTTCTGTATCCCTATACAGCAGCCTCTAGAATACAAAGTAAACTCCCTCCCTGTCACCCAGTCCGAAGAGCTTTGGAGGAAAAGGATACAGTGCAAGCATTCTGACAGAACCAGTGTGTTGGCTGCATGCTGTTATCTCAGCTTGAGACTGGTGTATTCATCATATTTGTGGTGGCTAACCAAGCTTAGCCTGATATGCAAAATGGGAACAAGGCTTCTCAGTTGTGTTTGAGATTTGGTGGTAACTGAAAAATGGTGTGCAAAAAATAAATTATAAAAGTAGCATTGTCTTGTCTTTCTAATTTGACACCTTTTGGCTCTCAAAGGACAATTTCCAAGTTATTCAACAAAAGATTTTGCTGGACCTTCATTTGCTTTATGTGTTATTCAATGACAACTTTTCTCTCTGACGTGTCTGCCATAGGAGGATCAATCTAATTTTATGTACAACTGTAAAGATGAATGATAAGTAGAAAGGATTCAGGCAAGTACAAGCTGAATAAATTATAAAGGGCAAATGATGACAGGACTGGGGGTCCCAAGAGACAGTGATATGATAACAGAAACTAAAGACGAATTTATGATGGATGTAGTTAGCATGTACTGAGGCTGTTAATTCTTCAGGGTAGTTTTACAACTTCTTGTGATTGGAGCAATCAAAGTATTTCATTTTAAAGAGATGTTGTATATTTTCACTTGTCTGTTCTGCATATTTGTATGTATGGCCTCATTTATATGCATAGCAGTAAACTCCCATAGGCTAGTCAAGCTTACCTCCCATCAAAGGGCCCCTATTCTCCAAACCTTAATGCCACTGTTTATGCATAAATAAATAGATAATGTGTAACGATTCGAGGGCAAACCTGGACCTCAGGAAAAAAAAAGCTTCCATTTTCATAGAACACAGCAATAAAATCTCTTCAGATCCTGCAAGTAGCTGAGCACCTTCAGCTACCTTCAAAGCCAAGTCTAGGGATTGAGTTAGCTCACAGATCCCTGATGAAAAATTATATATAACAAGTTTCAGGTAGGTCAAATTTTGGGCTTAAGCTACTTTAAGAGCAGCTGATGCAGCATTATAAAGTTAGAAGCAAATCTGATCTCGGAGCAGTTCTTGATTGCATTTCATTCATACTCTTATTTCTATCTCTTGTTCCTTATTATTAAGGATATTTGCATGAAAATGATCTTTTTTTCCTTCCTCTGAAGGGTTGTCTCTTGTCTGTGAGTAATGCTTACTCTGGCCTACATTTGTGAATACCATGGGTTTGATTCTGACTTCATTTACACAAGTGTAAATCAGCAGTGATCCGATTGAGGTCAAGGGATTTATATGGCGTAGGAAAGAGCAGACTCAGCTATATTTGTCACTGCTGAAATGATGTCATCGTGAACAGTACCATAGCTCTAAATGAGGAAACATATTCTACCAAGAATCTTTGCATCTGAATATCTGATCTCACAAAACGCTGAGCATCCCTGACACCTGCTGGGCCATTCAGTAGCTCCCACAGGCTTTTTACTAGAGAGAGGTTCCAGCTCCAAATTATAGGAATTAAAGATGGCTGGTGTCTTGGTGTTTCAACAGTGTTAGCCATTAGATACTAACGAACCCTAAACACTGGGGTTTCCAGTTGCATCACCCTACTGATTCAAGTGATGATGGGATATGCCCAGGAATAACTTGCAAGCAGTAAACCTCCACTTCTCATCCCGTGTTCTCAGTCACAGAGAGAGAGAGGAAGAGAAGAGCAGGCACTCTTTAACAGTCAATTTACTTTTCATCTGTTCAGTCATATGGATGATATTGTGTGGCATTACCTAGTCCAGGGGTCATTGTCCATAGGCTAACCTTTCCATCAACACTGACTTCCCATATTTGCACTATATAGTAATGGAGAAGCATGTGCTGATTGTGATCTGTAATGTAAGGCCAACATAAGCTTTCAATAAAACACTCAGATGAAGATGCTGTATAATTATGTGATTTTGACTTCCACCTGTGGCAATATGCCCACCTATACTACAGGTTTACCAGTGGCAGCTGTACTACTCATAGCTTATGTTGGTGTAAGCTGTCTGCTCTGTCTTTCTTCATGCAGTATATACATGCCTTTAAATCCTTCAGATGCTCAGTGAGACAAAAGCAATTTTTTTTTTTTAAGTACGATGGTTGAAGACCTTACACAAGAGTGATGGATCAAGAATGTATGTATGTCCACCAAAATTATTGTTACTGAAACCCATAGAGGTGTGTCTTGGTCTAGTTTAATTTAAATAGCATGTATAATAGCAATGTAAACATGAAACCACAGACTTGAATGCTGTGGAGCAACTACATTCCATGACTGTAATTCCTGGGGGGTGATTATACAATAAGGAATTGAATCTTGCCTGAAACATTATTTCTGCTAGTGCTACTCATGCTATGTAGGTTAGGAACATCTACTCATGTTGAAAACAGACTTTCAGTTGCAGACCACAAGCCTTACCATGTGTAATCCAGCCACTGGCTGCAGATCTTTTAAAAAAGCTGTGTATCTTATATTAAACAGTCTAAGAGCATGATTTGTGCATTAAGCTTAAAAATGTGCTTAAAGTTAAGAACACCTTTTAAAGAACTATCTGAGCTGGAATGCTTTTGGGAGTGGCAAAAACTGTCCCATCTCTTCACTTACAGATAACTTTTGATAGGACTTGACATGATGTAACCTATTTAGCTTCTGTGCTTCACTTCTGCTGCGCTCTTACTTTGGCAGGGAGAAAGTGGTGGGGAATGACTGACCATGAGATTGCACTATCAGTTCAGGCAAGTAGATATCTGAAGTGACTTTACTCCGTTGAGTAGCTGCAGTGAGAGACTTACAGTGGCACTGCATGTACGAGTTGCTGCACTTGGCAGGTTCCCAGCAATGTCAAATCTCTCTGATTAGTTTCTGTAAGTGCAAGGACAAAATTAAGCCTAACCTATTTTTCAAAGAAGAAATGTGCATTTCCCATTTCTCTCTTTAATGGGAACTTCTTATATCTTGTTTCCCATACTTTTTCTCCCCTCCCTTTCCCACCATTTCACCCCTTAAAAAAAATCATCTTTCTAAAATACAATTGCTTTTAAAAACATATGCCTTCAAATTTCTTTGAGTTCTGTATCATATTTTGACCTTGATATGCATATATTATCAGCATCAAATGAATCCTATGGTGCTAAAATGAAGTTGTTCCCTTCTTTTCCTTTTGGGTATGGTAAAATACAATCCTCAAAGCTTCTGCTACTTTCTAGTGCATGTTTTCTTTGGCATGTTGCAAAAAATGACTTTTGATCACTGGCTTTGTAGGCAGGTTTTGACAGAGCAAGTCTTGTCCAGCTATAACTAATGCATTCCAAGCTCAGGTTGCTCCTTCAAACAGATGGAGTGATTTTTTTTTTTCTCTCTTGTTCTGTGAATGGCTTTCTATGCTACTATAGTGACTTTGCATGGTAAATATGTAACTTATAAGACATGCTGGCATGAGTTTCTGATTTCATTTATAACTTTGATCAATGGAATAGCATTTTATTTCCAAGGTGGTAAAACTGGAATTTTCTGGGTCTTTTTATTTATGGCTGACTTATTGTCAAGATCTTCCTTGGTAAACGTCTGAGACATTGCTTCTGTCTCTTGCATTACTTTGTGGTGTCCTTTCTCAATAAAGTCACACTAGTGCCTCATGTCTGGCCAAACAGCATTTTCTCCTTCTTTTCTCCTCTGTCCCATCTCACTCTGCATGTCTGTCCTTGCCATCTCTTACCTCCTTTGTACATTTGTTGGAAACATTACTCTGTGTTCATGTAATGTCTGCCTAGTGAAATGAATTGAGATTACAGCTGCTGAGGAACACCATGCTTCCCAACTACTGCCTGGAGAGTAGACACTGGGAGATCACTTTTTTTTTTCCAGACAAAGGGAGAGACTTAGGTTACTGATCCTTTTCACATTTTGGGACACTACACATATATAGATAGCAGAGTTGGCTTGTTGTAAATCTGATGTTTCTTGAAATTATGAGGCTTAGTGTGTGTGAGCTTTTCAGTGTATGTTCATGTTGCCCAAGAGAAACAAGGCAGCCAGGAGAGGGTTGTTGATGCAGTGTTCTCTTGCCTGTTCTTCCTTAGAGCAACTGGGGAGTGACTAGGGATTGATTTTTGTGCCCGTGCTTATCCTGCACAGGGGAAGGGAGGTGGGGTGTGTGCAGGGGTGGGGTGAGCCTTGCAGGCTAGCTGTTTTGGTGGTAGCAGCTTATTATTTTTTCTACCACTGCACCTTCACATTGCTTGATGTTATGCACATTTTCATCTGGGAGGGGAGTGGCTAAGACACTCCTGGGGAAGCTGGGCACAACATGTTGCTAGCATTCAACATGCAGACTGCTGCTGAGGGATCCTGAGAAAATGCGGGCTCAGTATGATTTTTGGACACTATAGTACAGGCTCTGCAAATGTGGAATGCTACAAAGAGTAAAATACAGATGTGACACCCTTCAAAGTGTCTCATGTCCCAGTGGAGGTCCTAAATTTACCTATATTGCTCTGTGTTTCTCTTTTATTTTTATTCTCTTAAGCCTTAAACCTTTTCCATCAGCACTCTGAACCCAAGCTGCCATAGCACAGTGGTAATGCCTCTAAAGTGAGCCTGTCCAAACTAATTTCATTGTCCTTGTTGACTGAAGTGCAACAATTAAGCAGGCAGCACAAATGGGTCCAGATAAATTGGGTATTTACAATTATTTCAGTTTGGATAATCTAATGTGATGTTCATTGTGCAACTAAGAAATATGCTTCCCAGTGGGGGGGGCGGGGGGGCTCTCATGCTGTACTCTTGTCTGCTGGGTGTAAATTCAGAGTAACTCCATGGACTCTTGCAGAGTTTAAGCTTCTTTACATCAGTGCAGCTCAAATAAGAATCTTATCCTCTTTCTTTAGATACCCTGTACAGCTGCCTCCCTTCAGCTGTGCTTGCACTTTAGAGATACAGCCAGGGGAGCTGGAAGGTCATTTCTTTTTTTTTTCTGGGCCAGGGTTTTGTTGTTGAACTCGTTCACTTTGGGGAATCCAGCTTTCTTTGAGCTCCTCTTGCTCTCCAGCACTGCAACTCTGACTAACAACTTGAGTTACTCTCCAGATCTGGCATTGCTGCTGACTTTCTAGCTGGCATTGCAATCAGATCCCCTCATTACCAATGCCTCTCTGTCACGGTATTAGCACCTTGGGGCTGTATTCTGGCTTTCCACCAATTCCAGATGAAAACTCATAGCAATCCCAGTTGAAAGGCAGGGGATTTACACCAGCAGATCGACACTAAAAGGCACATCACTGCTTCTGCTTCATTTCTTTGCAGGATACTTTGCTTCTCCTTCCCTCCTCCTGGTCCCTCCTCTGCTCAAGCAACACAGTGTTGCTGAGCAATCTTCACCAACTTAATCACATTTGGGCCCAGTGTTTTTCCTGCAGACCCTGGAGCGTGCAGTGCTTAGGCCTTGGTTATTAGTTTACACAATAAATGAAGCCCATTAGAAGAGGATAATCAGGGCTCGGAGAAGGCCACCTCACTCGTTATCTGAGGAGGTTATGTTAAGCCTCTGTAGTTATTAATCATACTTTCCCATGCAGATAGCTGAAGATTAAGAGTCACATTTATCCTCTTTGCTCCTCATTCTTTCGCACTGATGTGCAAACGCTCTTTATAATCGTTGTTATTATGGTTATTCATAGCCCATTCAGTCAGCCAGGACTGATCCTGAGATGTTGCTTGAAGTCTTGCACCTATCCATGGTGGCTTGATAATACAGATCAGAGCCACTGGAGGTCTCTTCATTTACATGTCGGAAAACATCCTTGAGAGTCCTAGAAAGTCTCTGCTAGCTGTTATTGAATTTCAGTATCTTGTCTAGAGGCCAAGAGAGTTTTGAACAGAAGCTGACACTATTACAAGAGCCAAGTTTAACAGCAACCCTCTTGATTTCACTTGCTTTGTCTTTTAATACCAGCTCTAACCTTGGACTTAGACTAAGATGACATGCTGCCCCGTGGCTTTTTGAAATCTAGCCTAATGCCCTTTTAATCAAAGTGAATGACCCTTTTCTCCTTACTTCATTTTTTAAAGCACTTAAATCAACTGGGATAAAATCAGATCTCTACCAGGTGGAATTTTTTTCCCTATAAATATTTCTGTTTTTTCTCATTCACTTTCTGGTGGCACATGCACACACACACATGCATGCACACACACAAAGCAACCCCTCAAAAAACCTTCATCAAAACCCGGGTACTTGGGCAAGACAGTTGAAGTCTTTTCTCCCCAGAAAGACTTTAGTTGTGGAGCGTTTGCTTCAATAAAATTACGGTTAAAGCAACAGTTAGCAACTAACTTCATTCAGCATATAGTGACTGCACAACCATCCAGCTGCAGATCACATCAACGTACAACTACTTTCATCGGCTTGCCCACCCATTCGTTTTATTTGTGTCCACTCTCAACTTCATTGAAGCTGTGCTCCAATTTTCTTCATGTTCCACTTAAAGAAAACTGCTTTTCTCTAAGTGGGTTAAGCTTCTGAAGTAGGGACCAGGTCAGTAATATACAGAAATCCTAACCCAGTAAGTTCATAGTATCTATCATGCAAACTTAAAATCACCAGTTGTTCCAATTACTAAATCATATGTTCATTCTATGTTCATAACATTTCTCCTCTGAAGCAAATAAAACTCCTAACCCTGATTTCTTCTTAAGAAGTGTAAGTGGGTCTGTTTGACTCACACTTGCAATGAAAACACTAATATGCAATGCTTAAGCTTCCCAAATGCTGTGCTTAGATACTGATTCTGCGTATCTATAGAAAATCAGCACTGCTGTCTTGACTTGGAGGTCTGCTAGTCTCTGTTATCTCATGATCTTGCTCCTCCTTTTTTCTTTTTCTTTTTGTCCTAGCCCAGACAGTGTGCTTGTTAATGCATAAGACTCTTGCTAGGGCCTTGTGTTTGATTTTTTTTTTGTTTTTAATAAAAGTATTTTCTCTAGAAAATGTCAATTCAAGACCTTTCCATTTGAGGGATCATGGTGGTTTTGGTCATGCATTTATTTGAGACTGATTTCTTGGATCTGTTAAAAAATTCTTGTTCAAATGAAAGGGCCAGAAAACCAGAAATCAACCCAAACAAGCAGGCATGACATTTGCTTGACATATGGATCTTCCCCAGTACAAATCCCTGCCTTACCTAATTCAAAGTAAGAAGTGAACAGGCACTGGTTTTCCCCTCCCCACCCCAATTAAGTTTCTTACTTACCAGATTCTTAGCTATTTGAAGACAACATTTGAACATATGTTTCCTTTATTTTCTATTCCCTTTATTTTCACAGAAATCACTAAGTAATTTACCTGAAATACTAAGGATTTTTTTGAATGGATGAAGATTTTTTATGGATCATTGAGGCACAATACCAGACCTGGTTGTTTTTAAGAAGAATATGTAGGGTCTTGACATGCTGTAATGAGATGAGACTAGGCATATAGACTGGGAGTTTACTGTAGCTGACCTCAGATTTCATTAAGATGTTGGCAGCCCCTCAGTTGTCTGCCTCAAAACTGGTCTCCTTTGTCTTCCTTTAGGTGGGAAAGTGAGGTTATGAGAAAGTGTAGGAGAAAATATCTATGATAAAGTGTGGTTTTGAGGGCTGAAACAGAATCAGGATTTAGGAAATCTAGATTCAATACTTGCCAATGTGACAGAAGTCAATGAACCCACCTTTGCCTTGATATCCTACCTACAAAATGGAGCTAATTGACCTTCCCCCACTGTTATGTCTTTGATTAGTAGACATTTAGAGTTCTCCAGAGTAGGATTTTTCCTTTTATATGCATCTGTGTTTGTGTACAGTACTTAGCAGTGACAGCTCCTGCTTTTGACTGCAGTGTCCTAGACAGTCCTGTGATGCTGACAAAGGATGATAACTATTGGGAGGGAAAAGCTTTCTTCCAATGTAAGGCGATGGCTCAGGATGATTCTTGCCTTTCAGAAAGGGGCTCTCTCTTTCCTCTTTCTCATGATTGACCTGAAAATAAATACAGGAAGAGTGACATTCTTACTATTGCTTTTTTTTTTTTTTTAAATAAAAGGCAAAAGAAAGGAGAATTTCACTTAGACTCACGCTATACTTGTCTCTACTGTATTTGACATCTGTAATAAAATTTGGGTCAGATATACTTTTCAATAAAAAGAGGCATCCTACAAACAGTCCCATGCTTGTATTAGGGTCATGTCAAGAATAATAGAGACTATTGTCACTGCACTGAACCTCTGCATTGTATTAAGTATTCCTCACTTCTCTCCTCTCTGCTTCTCTCCAAGACATAATACAAGATGCCTATCATGTTCCGCCACATCTAACCAAAGGGCACAGAAAGGGAAGCTGGTTAGTAGGGAGCAAGGCTCCTCAAAGTTATTCTACCATCAATGAGCACAGGGAAAAGCTGGAGCATTCACATTATCTTGCCTGATCATAGGTGTGCTCTCCCCCTGTCTGGATGAGAATTGAAGGAGGGAAGGAAGGCTTTTGTTAAGGGGAACTTTATTTTTTCTTACTGTTGCTTCATGAGGAGGTGGCATGTTGGTTTTTTTGTGAATGAACAGTGTCCTGGGGAGAGATGAGGGAATGACACATTGGCATAGGAAACAGATGGTCCTAAATAACTTCCTTTCAGTGTTGTCTGCCCAAGGCCTCCCATGCTGCTCACAGGTGCACAAACTTTAGGCACCTGCCTGTATGCAGAATAGGTCCTATCTGTATTGTTTTAACACTGAGTGAGATTCCGTGCTGTAGCTGTACACTGTCCACCCACACCAGAAAAGTTCATGTGCTGTCACAGACCTGCACCCACCTCTGACCTGCTCACATCTAGGGATGGGTCTTGGCCTTGACTGCCTTATACATCTTGCCCTACCAGTTCTGCATCTGTGCCCACAGCAGTGTGGTGGCCCAGGAGTCCTGATCTGCCTACCCTTTTGTATATCAGCATCTGTTTCTAGTCTTCAAGAATGCTTTCAGCGCTGAGCCTCAGTCAAGCCTCATTCATGTCTGGTGGGACAACTGAAAACAAGGAGGAGAGACCACTGAATTTCATTTTACTTATGCCTCATAAAAGGCTTTGAAATCAGGTCATGTAGGTAAAGGAATTATGTGCTTCAAATTCAATGCCCGGGGCTGATCTGAGATGCTTTCACTGAATCTTTTCTGTTATGAATGGTATTTTCAGATGGTAGATGGTGAAATCTAGTTCTCTCCATGGGTGACACCTGCTAACCTCTGTCCAAAGCCAGGTTTCACTTGACCAATGCATCCAGAATTTAGTGTCATCTGTTGGGCACCACACGCCTGCATTTTCCTTCCCTTTCCTTCTCTCCTCTCCCTTCTTTTTTCCAAAGCCTAGTGACATTCTTTGCTATAGTTGAGGTGCTAGTGTAGATCAAAGTCCTCCCAGGATCAAACAATGTGCTGCATGCAATCCTTACGGTTACAAACAAAGTCTTTCACTGACAGAAACACGTTTCTGTCCTGCATTTTCAGCAGCCTATCAGATTTGATTCAAGGGTAGCTTTTGATTTCACAAGGAAATTCTCTTCTGCCCTTCCCCCACCAATTCTTCAGAAGGAGGGGGAGGGGAAAAAAGGCTCAGTTTGGCTGAAAGAAAAGGGAAAACAGCTTTCTTGAAACTTTGGAGAGAGATTTAATATACCCATGCTGTATGCTTTGTTTTTTGCATCAAGTGGAAGATAGAGAACTTTAATGGAAGATAAATGTATCTAATGTAAAAAGCAAGAAAGAGAGGACTGAGAAACTTGCCTGAGTGTTTGTTACATCATTCTGATGGTATTTTTTAATATCTTGTGTTCCTCACTTCCCTATAAGATTCTTGCTGTTCAAATAGCCTTTCAGTATAACCTTTGTTGTTTCAAGCCATAGGTGGGTCCAGAGTACATTTTGAAAGTTGGATAAATGGTTTTCAACACAGGATACTAATTACTATGGGCAACTATTTCCTATGAGTCTTTTCTTCATACAGCTTCAAGTAAACCTTCAAAGGAGATGCATTGAAAATATAAGTATTAATGTACAGTTTTCTGACTAGCTTGGATCTTTTGTATTCTATCTCTTGGGACTTCTGAAAAGCTTTCTGCAAATTTAGGTGATGTAGACACTAAAAAGTGAATGCAAATAATAATTTTGCAAATCCCACTAGTAGAGCTTCACATTTGTTTCCAGTACTCTGAAAATACTGTTTGCTGCACAACTTGGGGTTTTGCTGTGTTTTCTTTTTCAGAACATTTGATAAAATTCCTTTTTAAATTATTTTCAAATGACAATTCTGCTTGGACCTTGGAAACAAAGCTCAATATTTTTTCTTTGCCACTTCTTATACAGTCAGGAAAATGCAAAAGTAAGGAGTGTAAACAATAAGTAATACCACTCTCCACATTAATGCAAGAAAAATCCATATTTTTTGCTAGGGAAAATAATTGCTGATTAATATTTCTGAACAAATAATCCTCATACCCCATAATTTGCTTTCTATTATTAAAAAATCAATCAATAAAAAGCTCTTTTTAATAATTAAGTTCAGGGAGGTTACTGTTTACTCATAGTGTTACCAAGTTTGGTACTGTTCTGGCTCATCCTGATTGATACATAGCAATGGAAAGAAGCACTCACTTACAAGTGGCCTACAGATGAAACATATTGCTTTCAAGAAGAAAATCAGAAATCCTCCCTTGATGCCCACTTCATCAGGGTTTGTTTATTTTCCAGAAGAGTTTTAGTTTCATTCCTAGCTGGTATTTCTTCTCTAATTTCGAGCATCCACTCTTCTTAGGGTACAAGTAGTTGGCACACAGGTCCTCCAAAGATAGAAAAAAATGCAGATGATATACTCTGAAAAACTGTTTATCAGGAAGTAAAAGACACGAACCCATTTCAGTCTGTTATTACTTGTTATGGGATCACACACTTGCTGGCTTGCCTCAATGTCCTCTTTTCTAGAGTGCATGTAGGGTAAATAACTGTTAATTCCCCCACTGCATAAAGTGTATTTTCTATCTTGTCTGAAGTGTGGAGGTGCTAGTCCCTCTCTGAAGAGTCATTTTGTTTGTTGGTTTGGATGAGACATTCAGGAAACAAAGTTCTCTAATCATCACATACTCGAAGTGAGAGGGCAGCATGCCATTCTCTCCCACAGTTAATTCCTTCAAATTCTTTCTTCATGTGCCTTTCCAAGTAAACTATGCAAGGGTCCAAGTTTCTTTCACAAGAAAAATTCCCACTGGTCATTAAAGATAGCTGATGTGGTAACTCAGATGCGCAGCAGCACAGGATAAAAATTGTTAAAATAATTATGAATTCACATTCTTGACTGAAAGTCCAAACTTCCTGAAGGCATGAAATGGTTACACAAAATAAATAGTAGTGTATATATATGCACTTTAATATGATGAAATGTGTGTAATACTTGGGAGACATAGAGGGATTTGATGTGAATGTCAATAAGTTTATCTAAATTTTAACAAATTTTGAAATCCATTCTATGGATGACTGTCCTCTGGATCACAATCTCAACTCCTTGCCTATCCTCAAAGAAATACAGTCAACAGAAAATTTAAGAAAACAGTTTCATGGAAAATATGAAGGCTGGTATGGTTAAATGGAGTTAAAATTTTCCTTTTTTTAAAGGAATTAATTCGTAGTTTTTCAGATTCTCTCTGAAAATGAGCTTTATAGAAACGTTCTTCAAAAGTATACTGAAACAATTTCATGTAATGAAAACAGCTTCATTTAAATGAAAATACTGCTTGTAATTCTGGCGAAGATTTAAATTTATGAAAAATAAATAAAACAATGATTTAAAAGTTATTTAAAAGAAAAGGAGGACCCTCACTAAACTGGAATACATCAAGAAGTGATGAAACATCTTTCATTGGAGAGGGGGAGGACTCTAATGGGAAGACATTGGTAAAATCCTGTTATATTAAGCTCTCTAGGTTATGACCCAGTCTGTCTGGACCAGCTCAGCATAGTTCTCAAAGGGCTGGCACAGGAAGCACTGACAACTTTCCACCATGTGCTTATTCATCAATGCAAGCAAACCTTTCCACGGGTCAGGCCTAAAACTGCTCTGCACAACTGAGGTTGCTAAGGCACTTTTCTCATTAGCTGCCGATTTCCTTGCTGAAGCTCAGGATGCTGGGCTGGGTGAGCTATCTTATAACGCTTGACACTGGTTCCTGGGCATTTGGTCTAGACTTCAGGCAGTTCAGGGCTGAGATCATTCTGCTTGGTCTGGTAGTGAAACCAGCCTTGGGTACGGCTGTAATGATGTGAGGGACTACTTCACTCTAGGCAGGGAGCCCCATGAACACGTTGGAGCCTGTGAGATCTACTACAGAAAGATGATACATCCAGTAGCATATGGCCTGTGTGTACACATAGTATATCTGCTCCCTGCTGCCTCACTGATGCCTCCGCAACCAACATTCACATGTCTCGGAGAGGTCACCTCTCCACGTGGTTAAATCCCACTGATGTGTGTTGGATGTAATCTTGGGAGTCCGCGGGATTAAGCAGTTGTGTAGAGAAACTGGAGGCTTTCTGAAGTTGGAATTAAAGCATAATTTTACTTTTCCTGAGGGAAGACAATGAGGAGGCTCTTAAAGCTTTGTCTGTTGCTGGTTTTGATATCTCTCTGTAGATTAGTCAATTACAAATGACTCACTTCTGTGCAGAGAACCCAACTTAGTACCAGGGGGAGGCATGAAGTAGATTAGATTTTCTGGCAATGGGTGGGTAGATTTTTCTTAACTTACATGTTCAGTCTCTGTTTTGTTCTTCTCCTATTGGAACCAGTGAAAAAACTTCATCTGGATTCCCTGGAAGTAGATCTAAGTCAATGGCATGATAAACCCCTATTTTTGTGTGAGCTATCCATAGTGTCCATTCTCAGTATGCATGGGAGGAAGTGGAAAAGGGTTTAGTGAGCTTTCTCCAAGTCTTGCTAATGATAGAGCTCTTTTATTTCCAAGAAAGCTATTTTTCCTATACTGGGAAGCTGGTGGGAGTTGTGCTGTAAGTAGGTGAATACAACTCTCAGAAGCTGGCTTGGTGGTGGCAGACATGCAAGTTAAACTGGAAAATGGAGTCATGTGACTTGGCTTTTAGATTAAGCTAAAGCGGGTGTGATATTCTGGCATTGCAGTGTTTTTGTGTGAGCTCACTGATCTCAGTCTCTTTATCCAGCTATTACCCTTCCCTCTCTCAAAACCTCTCTCCCTGGGATTTACTATTTTAACTCTAGGCTAGCTGATTTGGCTGTCAAAGGCCAGAGAGCGTGCACAGTAAATTGTAGGCATCCTTATAGACATCCAAGGCCATCTTACAGTTTCCTGGGTGTATTCAGCATTGGCTTTTTCCCATGGTTCACTGACTCTTTTATAATGTAGAGATCCCTTATGCATGATCCTGTGGGCTGTGGACAGTTGTCCTCTGTTGGACCTGAGTGGAAAGGGTGAATGAGATTATTGCCCATTGGTTTTGCAGTCTCACCTGAACGTTCTCAAACTGGCTTCATGCACAATCAGTTGTGTGGTTGAAGCTATTTGAATTGCTGATCTGTACATACCTGATTAATCTGAGCCTGAAAGCAAGAATACTGCCTCCCTGTACTGTAGAGAGATGCACAGGTGACGGTGGCATTGCTGCTGTAAGGTGGGTAGGGTTTTGTAGTTTCGATGCTCACCTGTAGCTAGGCTGGCTGGATGCTGCTGGAACAGCATGGATGTAGTATCCATTTCAAGCATCTATACACAGGCTGCTGTATGCTATCTGGAAATGAAAGATTCAAGTCAGACTTTCAGGCAAGCACTCCATGGGAGATGGAAATAAAGCACTGGGACTTCAGAATTTCTCCTTGTGTTTAGCAACTTAAAACTCTGACCATTCCTGTTCTGCAGTAAATAGAAGCAGTGAACCCATCTGCTAACTTGGTTCCCAGTGATCCTGGGAGGAAATACAACCCCATCCTGGGACTTGAGGTTTCAAGTTTGTTCCTAGGTTAACTATTAGAAATATGAATGGTATTGGGCAAATCACTTTGCCTTTCTGAGGCTTGTGCTCCACCTGTAAAAGAAAGACAAAGCTCTTGAACTCTTTTGTACAGTGGTATAGAAAGATCAAGTATTTATTACCAGGTCCACTGCCCGCCCCCCTGCACAGGAGAGATCATGTTTTTATTCTTAACTATGTCACTATTGTCAGATGCTGGCAAGAATTGCTAAAACACCAACTGTTTTCCCACCTCTTGGCTTTTAAAAATTGTAAGCCCTTAAAATAAATTTAAAAAACACCAACCAAGCAAAAACCTGAATTTATCATCACCTGGTAGGTCTGGATAGGGCTATTCATGAGAACAATCCAAAGGCCTTCACCTTGACTTCCCAACATAGTTTGATGTGATTTTAATTTGATTATTAGACTCTTGGTACATCTTGCAAGCTTGTAAAAGATACATTGCTGGCAGAAACACTTTTGTTACTGGTGAAAATTTTTGTTGTTGTTGATGTACGTGTTGCTTGCCATAAATACTCATCTGAGAGGCAAAGGTCATTTGGTAACTGCTTAGCAGCTTTACTTTCTGAAATGAAACTCGAGTGTGTTGGATCTGCAGCAGAAAGCAGGGGGTGTAAAATAGATGAGGGAAAATCTGTTCCTTAGCATTGCAGCAGCCAGATTATTTTCTGGCTTTTTTTTTTTTATTTTGGTGTTGTGTTTTGTTGTCTTTCACTTTGTTTTGTTTTTTTTTCTCTTAATGTTCAAGTTCCAGTAAGAGGTGCAGAAGGGATAGCCTTGGTAACTAAGCCCCCTGTGTTTATTCACAGGGCTGCATAGTACAACCTGTGGCATTAAGGGATGCACTTCCGATGCCGTGGACTTCTCCTGTGCCAGCCCAGGGGATTTATCTGCAGAGCAGCAGATGCAAATTTGGTCTTGTTTACTAGGCTAACCAGAACAATTTGGTAACCAAGGGCAGTAAATAACCAAGCCTTGACTTAGGAATTTCATTATGTGTACAGAAACAAGCCTGAAGATCAAACTGAGATTCTGGCATATGCTTGCTATGCAACCTAAATGCACCCTGAACAAAAAAAAAACAGTTCAGCCCCCATGATCCATTCAGTTTTCAGTCTATTTTTGCAAAGTCTACTTGTGTAGGTACCAATTTCTGCTAGGGCTTGTAATATCTTTACAAACTTCAGTGGCCCCTGTAACACAGTAAGTCAAATTAGGTGATATAGCAGTAAGTACTCACTCTAAACTTCTTTATTTCATTTGAGGCACCAGCTTAGTTCTCTGCAGATCTCCTAGATCCTCAGTATAGAGTCATCTTTTTTCTGAATCTTCCGCAAACTTGTTTTGGGGTCAATTTGGGGGCAAAAATGTTGCCACTGTTGTAGCCAACAGACTTGTTTTGTCCTTGATTCTTGAATGGCATTCACTTCAACTGTATGGGGATTCATTCATATGTGTGTGTGTATATATATATATATTTATTTATATACCCAAACAAATAAACAACAACAACAAAACAAAACAGAAGAGCCTTAAATTTGTCATTTAGAGCGGGTTTTCACAAAACATTTTTAAGAAGTTAGCAGTTTTGGTCATGAAGACAGGTGCCATAAGTAGCAGTGACAGAACTGCCAAAGTAATAGCAGCTTCTGGCTACAGGACCAACCATCTACCACCTTCCAGCAGTGAGCGGCAAGTGACCTGTAACATGTGATTGTAGGAGTTACCTGGGTGCAGGATCTGTAGTACAGTCAAGTTCACTGCTAAAATTCTGACTATATCCTTTCCTGTTTAAAACATAATGTGATGCCAAATCTTATGAGCAGAGATGATGGAAAAATAAGCAAACAACCCTTTTTCTTCTCCTGGAAAGCACTGAAATGTTTTCTGAAACAATATTGCTTTCAGCATATTTCTTATTGTGATGGTGTCTCAGATCCAGGACAGTATTTTGACCAAGATGTTCTGTTTATCCTGTTTTGATGATATCTGGGATTAAAAACCAATAAGTAAACCTGCTCTGAAACTGGTAGAAAACTCTCTTCTAAAATCACATCTAAGCACTGGATAATATGCAGTGATATTTCTTCTCTTAAAATGTCGGTCTCTTCACAAGAGAGAAATACACTTCAAAACCTTGAAATGTTTGTTAAATGGAGTGGTGTTTTTCTGGCCAGCACTGGTCATGGGTGGTCACACAGATGATCTCTACCAGACTGACACTGGTAGGCAATTGTTGGTACAGCTTGTGTGCTGCACACCTAAGCTGCTGACCACAAGGAACACTTCTCTGTGTGTAAGTGACCTACCAGGACCCAAGGTAACACACTGATGCTAATGAACTATTGGTGTCACTCAGCTGCTAAAGCAACTCTCAATCTGGACTTTTTTCTCTGTAGTGTAACTAATAAGTTGTGCCTAGCTTTCTGGTTGTGTAAGGAAGTTTACCCCAACTGCAATTATTACTTTACAAAAAGAAAGTGGATGCCTGAGTCATAAAGTGCATTTTATGACAGTGGATATGATTCATCTGCCCTAATTTCAGCCTTATGAAGGTTAAATGTTTGGCTTCCTTCTACAGCCATTGGAGAGTGCTAGTTGAATGTGGCTAGTCATCCCACCTATTCTTTTCCATTGAATAGGGAGTGACCCAAGACTAATGGCCTAGGCTGCCTGAGTGATGTTAGGTGAAACTCCTCTGACAACGTGGCTTGTGAATTAAATCTGATCCCCTGGTCCTGTGTAAACCAGTAGCCAGTTCTCCAAAATGAAGCTAGTCAGAAAGTGGGTTTTCATCCTATTAGCTCACATGCTTAGAAGATTTAGCATTATGCCTCTTGTATAAGCTCTTCACTGTCTTTATTTAACTATTTATCTGAGGCAACTTCATATTTTCTTTTAGGATAAACTGGAGATAATGCAATGTGCTTGTTTTAATTTGCAAGGTTAACTGATCTAATTATCTGTGTGTGTTTATTTAAATCCTTTCGAGCACTAGGCGATTGCAGGTGGCTGCTTTGTATTCCACCAACAAGAAATCTCTTAAAATGAGATGATATAGCTCAGTGGGTCTTCTTGTATAAAGGATTTTCTAATAATGTATGAATTTATTAAAGACAAAGATAAATAGAAGGTTTATTTACATTAAACAAATTCACAGGGAACTATTTTTTCCTTCAACTGAGAAGGCCAAATGACATCTACTTTTACTATGTTAAAGGATTATCCATATTCTACAAAGACATTAGACACCAGCATGTTGGGTCAGAGCTTTTGACAGACATTTCAGTTCTTGTGTCAGGCAAGTTTTTTAGTGTTTGTGAGTTAATATTTTTGCAAAGTCTCTGAATTGTGAAAACTTGGAGACTTCAGTGGTGCAAGAAGCAGCATCACAATACTAAACTTCTGCTTCTGGTCGAATGAGTGCAACCTTTGTGCTGTTCTGTTGCTATAGGCCTAGTAATTTGAAGAAAATAAACATGTGCTCCTACAGATGTCTCGATAACATTTAAGCAAAATTGAAAGAAGGGGGCTATTTTTCTCCTCCGTTCCTTACTCACATAGTGATGACAATACCTTCTTCTAGCTTTTACATGGTCTAATGAAACCTCAAGCCTAGTGGCTAAGTTCTCACCTTGTTTTCTTGCCTTCCACACACCTGAGTTCTTCAACGTTGAATATACTTCTACAATAGTTAACCTAGATGTTCTACTTACAGAAGCTGTTTTACTATCTGGTGTTTACACCAGGTTGTTGCACAATAGAATATGATACAGAGATCTAGCTATCTAGCTGATGGAGTTAAGCTGCATGGAGTGCTATCTGGGGAGAAGGGGCGTCTGTTAGCTCAGGTGCTGCATGAATGTGGCCAGACTGCCTCCAGATCAGAGCAGGCTCACATCCATGCCTCTGCCCCAGGAACCCTTGACCTTTCAGATCTGGGATTAGCTTGAACAGAGATAGCTTGTGCCTGTCTGCTCCTGACATTGTAGAGTCACCCAGGTCCCCAGATTTTGCAGGGCCGGTAAATTTCTTTTGTTTGTGCTGCAGAAGGCTTTCTCCTAGTAACTGTACACTCACCATGTTAATGAATTACCTTGTTCCTCCTATCAGCTCACAAAGCCACCTTTGCTAAACAGACGAAGACTCATTTGCTCTGTTTCCTGAGGGAGCATTAGCTCAGTGGCCCAGCACATCCATCTTATCTTTTGGGAGCTTTGTGCACTTTAGCAGAGCCGATATCTTGCTTCACTTAAGCACCTGCCAGTGATAAACAGAAGAGAGACAGGTGTTAATCTCCCTGGGTCTGCCACTCCCCAAGGAAGGAGCCCATTTGATCATAGATATGAATTGCCGGTGGATCACTCTGTTGATGCCACATCTCACCATAAAGGGAATTGGCAGAAGCCCTTCCCCAGTTTGGGATGTTTTTAAAGCTTGGATGGCTGGGGTACTGCAGAATATGCTGCAATGAACAGTCATGTTTTGGTTAGCATATGAAACAGCACTGGTTTCAGGGTTGTGTATATGGAAGGGCTTACTTCTGCTGATCCTGCTTACAGTCCAGCCAGTCTTTTATAGGCTGTCAAAACACAGAGCCAAACTCTGAAGTCTTTCCTTGGATTATATGTGGTCTTTACTTGAGCAGAGCCTGCACTAAGTGAGCAAAATCTAAATAAGGCTGTCAAGGCTTTGACCTAGAGTATTTACTCACATGAGTCCTGGTGAGAATTGCAGACTTAATACTATGTTGCAAATGTAAGCATTTCAGTGCATTCTCCTGTGCTCTGGCAAAGTTAATTGTCTAATCTTGACACCAAGTGCCCTGTACTTTTTTAAGAGGTTTATGCATGAGACTAATTATGTGCTGTTAATTTGGCTGCTAGCAGCTTTCTGCTTTTAACATCCATTGGATTTGGGAACTGTATAGGGTGGCATTTTCATGTAACTAGTGCAAGGGCTGTGAACTGGATGCTAAAAGACAAAGACAGCAAATACCAGTGGAATACTCTGAAAGGAGGAAAGTGTTGATTCCCTCAACCTTTGTCCTGACGACCAGAAATATCAAAATGCATGAGCCACAAGTGCACTGCATAGAGAAATTTTGCCAGCATGTAGATGCTCTCTTCATATAGATAGAGCATACAAGTGATGATTACAATTTCTAGTAAGAATGTGCAAGTGCAAGAAGAGAGTACCTGGGTGTAAGGGAGGTGCAGGGAGGCATACATTGGGACAGGCTATTTCCATCAGCATACTTTAAATTTCAGTTGTCTCTAATGTATTGGAGGCACCTTTAAAATTACTGACATCTTGGTATTTAAGCTTTGAAATGAGGCAGACTTGTGAGTTATCTAAATTCTTCAGGACGTACTAGTCTGTGACAGCTAAGGTGCTGCAAAATCTGAGCAAAGCCCTTGCACAGCTTCTGGAGACGCTCAGCTGTATTATTGCCCCTCCCAGTTTTCATCAGACCTTCCAGTGCCTGCAACTGGCAGGGAGAAAAGGGACTTTGCACAGACTGTGCTTTTGTTCTCCCTCTAGAAAGTGCTGTGGAAAGCTAATCAACTTTGTACCAGAGGACCTTTACTGTACTGTTTCCCCAAAGTAGCAATCTTTCAATGGTATAATGAAGAAATGACTGGGCACTTACCTGAATTTCCTAAATTAAAAAAAAAAGGGAGGGGGCACAAACTGTGGTGGGAATCAAATTAATACGACAGCAATTTGTAGGTGTTGTTTAGGGGGTGATTGTCAGAAGTCCTACTGTGTTAAGATCATGCTTATCATGTCATTCCTATCTTATGTGAAATGTATGTCAAAGATTTTAAGATGACATTGAACTAATACGATGATTCGTGAGTAGAATGTGGCTGTCCAGATGCTTTTATTTCAAAAGCATTTAAGTACATCAGAGTGTCTGTAATTGTTTTTGATTAGTAGCCACACAAATATACATTAGGATTTTGCCAGGACAGTCTCTGATTTGTAGTTTGGGAACTAGCAGACCGTGGGCTGTCCCATCACGTAACACTGTTGGGATGTCTAATTCTGGGTTTGGGAATGACAAACCCTGATCTTGGGTTTCCAGCTGAAGTTCCCTGAGACTCAAAGTTCAGCTTCAAAACCAGCACTGATCTTGGCATGATGTAGCTCTGAGGCAGTTGATCTTTGTTATCAACCTCAGACCTTCAGCTAGCAGGCCAAGACCTTTCTGAAACCTAAAGCAACCAAAAGAAAGCAGACCTCTCTGCAAAGAAAAGTGTAAAACAAATTTCTCAGGAGCTCCTCTGACACTGTAGGCCTGATTGTTAAGAGGACCTGTGACTATGGAGTCTCTGAAATAACTGCTCTTTATGTGGCAATTTCCCAGCTGGCAATAGAAATCAGGCTGTTTTGATTAGAAGGAAAAAAAAAAAAAAGAAATCCAGGTGCTATTAGTAAGGTATTAGGATCCCAGATTTTTGTTAAAATCTAGGGGCTGAGAGGTGAAGAACCTTTTTTTCCTTCTGAGACACTGTCTTAAATCTGATGAGTTATCACCCACCACCCGTGAGCTATTTAGAGGTTGTAGGTGCAGCTTTACCTGAGCAGGGAGGTAAAATAAATGCATATGTTGATGGATGCATAGCTGGTGAGTTTTTTTAAAGGAGCAGGTGCTGCATGAAGTTGGAAAGCAACAAAATGAGGAGGATTGGTTTCTGAAGATAGCTCTGCTGGGCAGGCAAGAACCGTGAGTACAGGGGCGGCTGGTACCCCATGCTGAGAGGAAGAACAGAGAGGAGCCTCCTACGAGGACAAGGAAGTAAGTGAGCCTGCTCCAGCTGAGCAGGAGACAGCAGGAAGAGGAAAGTTCACTGCCTGCTTAATTGCAGGGGGTGCCACAGTCCCACTGTGTACATAAAACCCTGTCAATAGCACTGAGGCACCAGCGTGTTAATTAATGGTTTACTTACACTGACCCTTGACCCTGAGGCAAATAAGGGGGATTTGTTTTGCTTCTATTAACTCCTCGGCTTACTGAGCAGAGGCCCTGTAGTCCCCAGCATCACGTGGCCACACAGAAGCTACGTCTGTCCTTTATTATGTGAGGGTCCAGCTTGTGATGGAGGGGAATTGAATCCCCTCACCCACTTCTTCTCCATCTCCTCATCCCTTTTCCCATGGAGCAGTGGCTCCACCTGTTTGGCAGGAATTGCTCCTGGGTTACACCACAAGAAGGGAACCAGGCTCGTTCTTAAGTTATGATTAAAGGGTGGATGATTCCCTTGCTCCACCTATCTCCTTGCACAATTGCATATCCCTATGGGCTTCCATCAGTCCGTGTGTCTCCCTGCCCATTTGCTCTGTATGAGATCAAAATCCAGCTCTTCATTTCCATGCACCCCTGATTGTCTCCTGAACCTCTTCTGTTTATAGAATCTGTCCAGAAAAGCAAGCTTGAATCAATATGTGTGCCCACTGTCCTGGTCCTTGCTTTGAAATGGGCTCAGTGAGCATAAAGGCAGAGCTCTGGAGAGTGCGAGGAGGAGGGGGAACAGGAGGGGGTCACCAAGGTTCCTCCCGAGGTACCTTTTGGAGGCAGAGACTCCTAGGTATAAGCCTAAACACTGGAACAGGAGGAGAATTGACAGGGCAAGGGACTTCTCACAGGGTTCAGCATGAGAGCAGGGGGCTCTGGGCCTGCTTTTCCCCATGTTTAGCCTAAAAGTACATGCTGACGTCGCAGTGTGGGTGGTGGTAATGGAAATGTGTACAACAGTGTCTGCGGAAAACTGGATGTCATTTCCTAGCAGTAGAAATGGAGACAGAAGTCCCGATACATCCCCAGGGACACCTGCTGTAATTATCACACTCGGTTGGACCAAATGGTTTCCAGCAGAACCTGGAGTCTGAGCTGTGACTGGTGTCAAAGCCAGCTCTCAGCCACAGCAATGTCTTCCCCCATGACCACAACCAAGCCTCTTAGCCTCAAGCTCACACCAAGATTCAGATTTCCAACTCCCATGCAATAGAAAATGAAGATGTAAGTAAGCGTTGGAAAAGCAAGAGGAGCAACACTGACCTCTCCTTCCTCTGGATAGTAGGAGGATAATACATTGCAGAATGAAAAGAGCTTGATACTATGGAAACAGGAACTCTATAAGTTACTTAGTTCACACACATGCAACTCCCAGAGGGCGTAACTAGGGTTGTTCAGGTTTTTTAGTATTATTGCTTCAGGCATTACACCTGAAAATGCCAGATGTACTTAAATCAAGTTCGATGGTGTCACTGCATAGTAATAGTGTTTTATCAGGGGGATGGACTGGTCTGCTTTCTCTCTCAAGAGCGTTTGGAAGAGTATGATGCAGAGTGGATTGGAAGGCAGATGGGTTCCTCTCTACTGGAGGATTACATTTTTATTAAAGTAGCTGGTTGTTGCTTCAGTGGAGGGCCAGTGGCAGCTGCTGTGATCAATAGAACCATGCTTTTTATGTAAGATTTACTCTTGCTCATCCCAGCTTTGCCGAGAATGTTCAGCTTGCAATCGATAATGAGCTGTGATGACAAAGTAGCTCGTTTCAATTGAATTTGGTGTCATTAAAAATGTTAAAAAAAACATTGTCTCTTCTACCTTTTTATAGAGAAAAGCTTTTTGATGAGAAAATTTGGTGCTGCCCTAGCAACGCAGCAGGGTGAAAATGACCGTCTGTCTCTCTCCTGCCAATGCTGGTCTAGGGTTAGCATGGCTGACTTCAGCAGCTCATAGCACTGTGTTTAGGCTGGCCACCAGACTGGATTGTGGGTGTAATTTCCCAAGGTGTGGTACATCCCAAGCTCTGACCTGTGCAGCAGCCTCCCTCTGTTGCTCAAATTTCCCTCTCAGAAGAAAAAGGCATTTTATTTTCAAAAGAAAAATATTTTTTTAGAGGAGGATGGGACCCCAGAAATCTCTTCTTGGTTTCAGATGTTCTCCCTCTGTCCACACAGATTTTGTAACTGAAAATTATTTCCTACAATTTTTAAAATGTGAAAAAACACTTCTTACTTTGAAAGAGGAGTCTGATGGTGAGGGGAGAAGATTACTGATGCTGGGATGGGATGTGATACCAAGTAGCTCCTGAGGTAAGCTTGCTTGATACAGGCTGTGCTTACTCCTGGAATCTGGCTCCTTTTGGCCCTTGCACTTAAAGAGTCTGATTTGTAATTAAAAGTATGGCATTATGATAACTTTAAGCTCTGGAAGGTAACTGCTGCCATATATCTTGTAATTTTCCATTTTCAAAGTCAGAACACACTAAGTAAATATCCCTCTGGTGCCTGAAATGGGTGATTATCTTCCATTCTGATTTGAAGCAACCCTGACGCAGGGACTAACTTGCTTCAACTTTTGGAGACTGGCCAACCCTTCTGATGCTGACTGGAGCACAATTGCGTTTACTGGGCTTGTCTTGTACATTTCAGCTTGTTTAATTTCCTAATAAGTTCCTTTCTTGGGTGAGGGGGTGAAATGACTTCTTGCTGTTCCAGGAAGCACTATCATCCCTGGCTCATTGTGGTTCAAGTCAGAGTGACACAGAGTGGTGGGATCCCGACAGTAACCTTCAGCATCAAAATAAATGGCTGCAGAATTGAATTTAACTGGGAAGTGTTCAGAGTTGTAGATTCGACTTTTCCTCTCCAATCTGCCGAATTGTTTCTGCATTTAGAGCACCTGATACATACCAGGGAGAGCAGGCTTGAGAAATCAACTTCCAGCTCTCTTTTTTGTTTCTTTGCTTTGTCCCACATCCAGCTTTAAAAACACCCTTGCACCCAGAATGTGTTTCCATCAGCAGGAATGGACATTTTAACATCACAGACAGGCAGAAAGAGATGTGTGTGCTTGCAGGAGTGTCTGGTGCCGCCTCCTCAATGAATCTGTTGAGTTAAGTATCTTCTCAAAGCAAGTGGTCACGCCTCTGATAGCTTCCCAATGAGGGACTGCAAAAGCAGAATAAGATGAAGGGGGATGGGATGAACTACCCAAAGGTGTAAACCATCATGCTACCTGCAGCTGGTATGGGAGCAGCACATTCTTCAGATGGGCTTAGAGGTGGATGGAGCTGAAATCTGACAAATTAGCTTGGAGACCCTGCACCACACATGGAGAAGGCGGGAAGGCGGAATGAAGTGACTGTAGGCCACAGGTGTAGCTGTAGCTACAGGTGGACTTTGCGCCGGTTGCTAGGCAAAGGCAACTCGTTCCTGAGCCAGCAATCCCCAACCTCTCCCAAGGAGTGCAAGGGCTGGAGATGAAGGTTGCTGCTATTCCAGTGTTGAGGAGTGATGCTTTCTTTTGTTAAGAGCATGGTCCCACTTTATTTGTTTCCCCTCCAGCTGCTGGGCATCGGTGGCAAGGTTAACTCTGCCATGTGTGGAGAGATTTCCTCACCGCACCTTGCTTCACATCTTTTGTTTTCTTCTGTTATAATTTCATAACCTCAGCAACAAACTTCTCCCCCTCCTCCCTCTTTATTCCCCCTCTCGCCTCCTCCCCTTACTCCGGTGGTTTATGAGTTTTGTGCTCTGTGGCCTATTAAGGTTCAGTTCCCAGCCAGTAAAAATGAGGAATTGGTTCCTGCCATTCCACGCAAGGAGTTTTAATGCACTCAGTCGCCTGGAAGCCTAAATGCAATAGTTTTGTATCGGTGATAGTTGTGTAACATAAAGCCTTAATAAAGGTTTATAAGGGAAGGGATATGAAATGGAGCGTATGGAGTTCAGCTCCGTGTGCAGCTCTGTTGGAGAGTTAAACAAGGGAGAATGTGTTTGCAGAGGAGCCTGGGGAGCTGCAATGTGCAGGAATACCCACTGCTGTAACCCCCCATCCCAGCTGTGTTATCTCTTCCTAGTGAGAAAATACTCCACGTCCTCTGAACCCTGCACGAGGCATGAAGAGTGACAGTGGTGTTAGTCGGGTGGGTTTCCAGTGAGGATGCCTGTGTGTCTCATCCTGAAGCTGGAGAACAGTCCTCTGCTGTTCATATCTCTAGAGTACCCTGGGCAGCACTTCCCTCTGCAGGTTCTCCCCAAACCTTTGTATGCAGGGAAGGTGCCCATGAGTAGTTAGCAGCTAGAGAGGCACTGTCTCTCTCTGCATGTTACTCAAGGACTCCTTTGGGCTGAAAGGTTGGCTTTTGCTTCCAGTTCATCTTTTGCTTGACCTTTTGGCTGTGATCCTTGAAAAGTTGCTTGTTGTCACCTCCTTTTGCTGTCTCTCTTTGGGTTGTAAGCTCTTAAAGATGCTGCCTCTATGCAGTGCCTAGCACAATCTTTCTTCCATGGTCAGTGAGGCATTTAACACACATATTTAATAGTCTTGTGGGACTCAGGTGAGAAATACAGAGCCAGACTCATACCTATACCTTGTCTTTTCTCCTCTTTCAGGGATGGTGGCACATGCAGTTATAACTGGCCTGCCTCTATCAACTGATACCGTACAATCTTTTTATGAGTTTTTCCATCAAAAGTCTTGAAAGTAGGTGCATGGGAATGCATATAATAGGGTTTGAGGGGTGCCCTTTAGCTTCCTTATGGTATGTATATCTGAAGGTATTTTTTGTGGTTTTGTTCTTCAGCAAAGTATCAAATCTTTTCCTCTTGGTTTTATTGAAATGCCTCATAAACATGAGCTTTTAAAGGGGTAGAGATGATAGGCTTTTGACATACAGGGGTTTTGTTTTTTTTTTTTCCTCCAAATCTTTAAATAAATGGAAACAAAACCATGACAATAGATTTCCTTCTCAGTCCAACTTCTGTTCGTAGTATTTTAAAGTTTAGCTTTCCAGAAGATTTAAGGGGGGTGGGAGAGGAGGCACAGCCTTTTTTTTTTTTGTGCTTCTGTTGTTTTCTGTCTTCTGACCTCAGGCACAGTCCTTGTCCCAGCCACTCCCAAATTCAAATCTCGGTATGGTCTCAGTTTTTCTGAAAAGGAGGAGATACAGGTAGCTTACTTGAAAGACAGACAGAAAAGTTTTGATGATTTTGGAGAAAGTTTATTGTCTGATCCTAGGGTTGCTTTCTTTTTTCCTCAATGTTGTTTTTTGCAAACATTTCACAACTTCAGAAATTTAAATTCAAATCTAATTATAACTGCTTTGATTGTCAATTTTTAATATACACATTTTCAGGCTTAGATTGCAAAACCAATAAGGTTTAAATATATGTATGGTGATTTTATATATTTTTTTAAACAGGGTGGGTGAAATAAACATCTGAAAACTGTTCATAAGGAACCTCCACTCTCTCCAGTCTAGTTCTTAATATTGCAAGAAAAATGCAGGAAAAGTTTAACCAAGAAAGACAGTGAACTGTCCTAAGTGATTAGAAATGGTGCTTCTGCAAGGCGTGAATTCCCCATAAATGTATTAAAGGATATTAACCATAAAGCCTAAAAATGATGGATGAATATTGCAATGAACTTTTTCATTGCTGATCAGGTTAATAGATGGGGTGAAGAGTAAGGCTAGTATGAGGCCTTCTAAAGGTCCTCAGGAGTTATTGCAGAGGACAAAAAGTAGAGAGATGAAATAGAGAAAATAGATATGGATAATAACTGTGCTTCTGAACAGGTGCAGTTTTCTCCTGTGCTACAGAGATGACAGAGTAATAGCAAGTGATAACTAAATTGGTGTTTCAGTAATTGCAAAGTCTTGGTCCATGCCTTAGCATCCCATGGCTGTCCTTGGGTTACTCTGATGAGAGGATGAAGTAGTCTTAAATGAATATACTTGTCTAATGATCAAACCCATGAAAAGAACCTGGGTTTTTGTGAATGTTGATAGGCTGCTTCATGTGCTGTCCACCTGCAACTAGCATAAGACAGTTTTAGCTGAGCTAGTTTCACCTCTGGAGCTGTCTTAAATTACAAAACTTGTCTTACTGTGCTTTTCTGTATTGAGGTTGATGTCCAAAAAAGTTTCAGGCATTCATGGACCAATTTTCTTTTATGGAGGTGTGTCTTTGGCTTGCCATAGACAATGCCTCCAGGGACACCGTGCCATAGATTGGGATGTATTTTGGTAGAAAGAATGGTGACCTTAAATACCATGCCCAAGTTCACTTCCACTCCTTCAGCAAACTTCCTGTTCGACCTTGAGTAAACGACTTAAGGTTACACTCAGGAGAGTATTTTAGATGTGTAGCTCATTGAAATCAATATGGATCAATTGCAGATATGAGCTCTAGTTCCCTCTTTGCTTCATTTCTGGGAATGTAAAATGGTGAGAATAGCAACCTCTACATCACAGAGCAGAAGGACAAAATACATTAAATACTGAAAGGAGCTCAAATGCCATGGTGATGGGAAGGCACATAAGTACCAAGTTGCAAATGGTTCAGACGCAAATGCCGGCAGGAAGAACAACTTCAGCATTGGAAGTAAGTCATCAGGGTATCTGCAAAGGAAAAAAAAAAGTGCTTGAAAGAATCCCCTGAACAAATTAAATCTTGAGGCCTAAAGACAAAGGGAGAGAGAATTAATTTTTCTACAGATATGAAATGTTCTGAATCAGATAAGTCTTGTCATTAGAAAAGGCACTAAGCAGCAAACGTCTGGATAATACCGCCAGCTCCAAGCTTCTCTTGGAACCCCTAAATACATTAAATCCATAAAACTAAATGAAAGCAGCTGCAGTTTTATAGAAATAAAAGGCTCTCATATTAAAAAGCTGAGAGCTTATGAAATGAAAGAAAAAAATAATAATAAAATTAAAGGGGGGAGGGAGGAGGAGAGAGAGAAGTGGAAATTAGAAACATAGGTTCCTAGGAAAGTATGACGCAAAAAGCTCTAATATGTGAGAAGCCTTCAGAGACAAAATAACACACATTCGATGCTCAGTAAAAAAGAATAATAATTTTTTTCTCAAAATATTTTTTGGTTTTAGAGAGGTTTTAATGTAAAAATGTCATCTTGTAATAAAACCTTTTAGAACATTGTGCCCTCTGAAATTTTGGGGGAGGCCCAGACGGATTATCCCTTTTCTCATTTCTGCTTCAGTTTTCTGAAATTAAGCATTTTGAATTTCCACTTTGAAACTCTATTCTTCCTCTTTTTTAAGTTACAAAAAAAGATAAGTCCCCCTTTTGCTTAAATGCATCAATGTATAGAAATAGCCAAGTATGTTTTATGAGAAATTTTGCTGTTTCTTCTCTTTGTGGGAAATGGAAACAAGGTTTCTGTCCAGCAGTAATTCCCCATGTCTTATGCATCCTTGAGGTTCTGAGAAGAGGATGAAACTGGAGGTGGGGGAATAGTGCATACAAAAATAACTTTCATTTGTATGCAAATTTGCTTTCATTAGGATTTTCAGTTCTTCTTTTTTAGATGTATTACAGTAGCGTTTGGAGGCCTGATGTACAAACACATGAATTCTGTATTGCTAACATCCTTTTGTGCAAGAGCAAAGTAAGGCTGTTGAGCTACAGCTCCATGATTTAAGCAGAGCTGCCACTGACACTCTCACTTGTTGTATGTTTGTTGGCTTTCATAGAGCTGTTGGAGAAGATTCATCTTGCCTAATCTCCAATGTCTGAAAGTCAACTGTCCATTCCTGAGTGGGCTGTCCTGGTCCCATTTAATAGCCAGGAAAGGGACAGGCACCTTCAGAGACACATTGCCCTGAGCCTATTGGTCTGCATTGCCTGTAAAAGAAGTCTAGGTTGACTAACTCAAACTTGAAGTCACCTTATCTTTAGAAGTCAAAGTTCAGTTCATTGAATCCCACTCTGTGCTTCTTGAACATGTTGAAACCACTCTCACCAGCTGGACGCTTACTGCTGAAGTAGCACACCGTGGAGCTGTTTTTTTGCCAACTATTCAGGAAAATGTGCACGTGAGCCAGGTGAACTAAAGCAGTCTTGATGTGTGGTGGTTTAGATATGTGATATTTTCTCCTGTTTGGGTTGTTATTTTCATTTTTAAGACATGGGAAGGAAGGGGGGGGGGGGAAGCTTGTTGAACCATAGAATCATAGAATCGTTTAGGTTGGAAAAGACCTTTAAGACCATCAAGTCCAACCGTTAACCTGGCACTGCCAAGTCCACCACTGAACCATGTCCTCAAGCACTACGTCTACATGTCTTTTAAATACCTCCAGGGATGGGGACTCAACCACTTCCCTGGGCAGCCTGTTCCAATGCCTGACTACCCTTTCAGTGAAGAAGGTTTTCCTAATATCCAACCTAAACCTGTCCTGGTGCAACTTGAGGCCATTTCCTGTTGTCCTATCACTTATTGCTTGGGAGAAGTGATCGACCCCCCCTTCGCTACAGCCTCCTTTCAGGTAGTTGTAGAGAAAGATAAGGTCTCCCCTCAGCCTCCTCTTCTCCAGGCTGAACGACCCTAGCTCCCTCAGCCACTCCTCGTATGACCTGTTCTCTAGACCCTTTGCCAGCTTCGTTGCCCTTCTTTGGACATGCTCCAGCATCTCAGTGTCTTTCTTGTAGTGAGGGGCCCAAAACTGAACACAGTATTTGAGGTGCGGCCTCACCAGTGCCGAGTACAGGTGCACCATCACCTCCCTGGTCCTGCTGGCCACGCTATTTCTGATACCAGCCAGGATGCTATTGGCCTTCTTGGCCACCTGGCAACACTACTGGCTCATATTCAGCCGGCTGTCGACCAATACCCTCAGGTCCTTTTCGGCTGGGCAGCTCTCCAACCACTCTTCCCCAAGCCTGTAGCATTGCATGGAGTTGTTGCGACCCAAATGCAGGACCTGGCACTTGAACATCTTATTCACAGGAATAATTACTTTTGCGAAGCATTTGAAGGGAAAACAAAGAATTATTGAATTCTGACAGAGGGAAAGGCAGGAGTTTTGCTTTGCCACTTCCTTTCCACGTCTCTGCTCCGAAGAGTTTTATCCTTACTATTTAGTATTTTCTCAGCAAACTACTACTGAAATAAACAGCACAAGTGAATCCTTATTTTTTCTTCAATCAGATCCATTACTGTTTTTTTTTTTTCTAGTTTTAAATGTTTTCTAATGCTATTCCACTGAAAGGCAGAATTCATTCAGAAATGCTGTAAGACATCAACAAATGCATATTAAACCAGCTACCCTTAAGCAGAGAGTATGGACTTATAGTTAGAACAGACCTAGAGTTCCCTTCCTGGCTGTGTCACGGGTTTGATACAAGATGAAGGGTGAAACAGGTAACATCCTTCTGCCATCAGTTTTAGCAATAAAACCTCAGGTGTTACCACTGGTGATTTCACGTACCAGACTTATCGTCATTAATGATGCCTTATATATGTTAAAAAATAATGATGATAATGCCTTGAGATCTTAGGCTAGATGCTAGTTCTCAGGAAAACTAAGTATTTTAAGTGCCAACATCCTTTAAATTCCTGTACCATTTTACTCTTGCCTTCTTCTGATGTGTCAGGTCTGTGAAGCAATATCATTTCCCAGTCCTTTTGCCTTGGGAGGAAGACACAAAGGCCAGGGAAAGTTGTGTGATTTATTCTAATTTTCCTTAGAACCTCTGTCTTGGTACACTGAAACTCCAAGAGGGCAAACGTTCCCATCCAGGAAGGCAAAGCTTGTCAGACGTTACCATGACAACTTGAGTGTAATTAAGGCCCGCTTCAGCTGCTAGCAGCTGTGTGCATTTTATCTGTCTTGAAGATTTTATATATACATACATAGATAAATATATATCTATATGCAAGCATACTGTGAGGATATCTGCATCTATCTAGCTGTACATAAACCCACACCTAAACTGCTGCCCATATGTACGTCCATATTAATTGAGTTGGATATGGCAATTTGCAAAGGCCTTGCTTTTCAGAAGGATGCTGAAGCACTGGAGCTTCTCTGCTGCCTTTCCTTTCACAACCACCCATTCTAATGAAGTGTGGAAAAAAAAATCCATAGCCAGAAAAGGAACCCTTGCTCCAGGGTTAGAGTTTCCAACATATTTTTGGGTTACTGTTAGAGACAGTAATTTTCCTTCCTATTAAGGAGCAAATAGGAGCTGTTTCTTAGCATTATATGTCTCTTGCAAATGCATCAAGTTCTGAAATAAGTCACTTAACTTTTAGGTAACTCTTCCTGTCATCCTGCACACAGCCATCCTCACACACACATTGCTCCTGGACTCAGAATAGTAAGTGTGTACTGTGGTGGGTCTTGACACAGTGCTCCTTGGAGTGTCACCTCTTCAGGCTGGATGTGGAACTTCTGCATCTTGGAGCAAAGTTAGTGCTGCTCTGCCTGGTAAAGAACCAGGTTCATCGGTGCAGTGGATAGGAGCAGTCATAAATTGCTGCAGATAGTCAGCTTGCTGGAAAGGGAATGGGGGCTGGGTGAATGCATACTTAAACCACTCACATATAGGTGCCATCTGTGGTTGATATCCCTTGGTAGTCAACAGGGACAGAACCCTTTTGAGAGCTATTCAGAGCAGGTATGTTCACTGTCAGCTTTGAAATCACTCTTTTGAGCTAACTGGTTTTCTATGCCTATGCAGGAAGTTACATTGGGTCTATTCGGGTGGTGTGAAGACCCTTCATTGTGTCCATGTAGGTTACAGAATTATCACTTAATAAACAATGTTTTGGTTTATTTGGTTGTGCTGAAAGTAAACGTTTGCTGCAAGGTTGACTCTTAAAGAATGTGGGATTTTTGAGGTAACGCATGTAACTTATCTGAGACTGTGAATATACTAGACACCCACGCAAGTTTAGCTACACATAATTTCTAGCAAAGAGGTTTAACTCTTCATGGAGCCTGTAGTAATGCAGTGAAGCATGGAAAACATCATAATTAATATCGTTCTTATCTGATACCTGTATAAAGTGCCACAGACGACATTAGTTTTGGTGGAAACCAATGTTCAAGACCTTACGCCTCCCATTCTTGGAAAAAGAAGATGAGAAAAAAATGAAAAACTGCTCTTGGGAAAGATGTATCCAAAATAAGTGCAGTATAATGAAGGTGATGATGTTTTTCAAAAGACACTAAGCTGTGGACATGTCTTCTAAAAGCTAGACTTTGTTTTTAATGGCCCCTAAGTTTGCACCTGCCATAAACCATAAAAGTGTGGATGTCCAGAGTGTTTGGCTGGCCTTTGGGGTTTTTTATTTGAAATTATAATAATCTGTGCTGGTGAATATAGCTGTGTTCTCCTGCTCTTTGCCTTTGTGTGTGTAAAATTATAGGTGCCAGGGAACCCTGTGAACTTTCTGTTTTGGGAAGGAATCTCATTGTGATCTTCATTTTGGGAACGCAAAATTTCCCCTGAGTAAGTGAATAGGGTTACCTCTCTGAATGCTTGTTGCCTGAGGGACAGGGTACATGGAGGCTGCAGGCAGAGAAACCAGCAGTATGTGATTATGTCCATAAGATCCCATGTCTAAGGCATGGTTCTTAGAGGTCAGATAACTCTATGCAGCTCTGTTTCTGACTGCGTGGCTACTGAAAGGCATCACTTTGCCTGAAATTCATTATTTCAATCCTGTGCTCTCTACCACTCTCCTTGGTCATAGTGTTCCTGTTTCCACTCTAAGTGATCATGTCAGGCAACCCCATTCTTTCTATAGGAAGGTATTTTGAGGTGATCATAAGACTGCATAGAATAAGTTAGGGACTTTGATTAAAAGAACCTTAATAAACTACTGAGAACGTGCTGCGTATATGTGTATACATGTGCATACACCCACAGGCATATGTAACTTGGTATGTGTTCAGGCTTGTATATGATAGTGCACGCATCCTGCGTGCAAGTATCCTACACTGAGCACTGGCAGGCATCTAGCTAAAACTACAAGGTAAATTTGAGAATGTGCGCCTCGAGTTAGCCTGAATCCAGAGAAACTAAAACCACCCGAATGCCATGCTGTACCTTTAGCAATGATCTGAAGGATTCCTCAGAGTAAAATATGTTCAGCACTTTGTGGTATTTATGTGAGGTAAGTACTGTTCAGGGAGAGGGGTGAGATAAAGGTTTTGAAAAAAATAAATGGAATTTCCTGGAGTCATTTAAAAAAAAAAAAAAAGCAGAATGGTAGGAAGATTGGGGTGACAGGGAGTAGGAAATATTTGCGGAGGGTGGTGCTCACTGTTAGGGGGATTTATTTTGTTTGTGTTTTAAGGAGCTCCATGAATGATCAAAATATACTCCCCCCCCCCCCCAAAAAAAACAAACCCAAAAAGCATTATGAAAACTATGTTCATTTTTGTTGAAATAATTCCAAACACAAGATGTCAAAGAATAACTTTCAGGTCCGGCCCTTACATGTGAATAGGCTCAATTCCTAATTTGAAATTGGCATATGCTTTATCAGACTGGAAAATCCATCTCTGAATGGAAGTGCAAGAAATAATAAACTGTTAATTGGGATGATATGATACCCAGATTAGCTTCCTACATAGCTGCAATGCCTCGAGTCATTTACTTGGGACCGTGATATACCCAGTTATATCCAAGTTTATTTTGTCTTGAGATATATATATATATATATATGATGCACTTCAGTCCCTCACTGATATTTTTATAGCTGGGTAGCCATTTTGTGAACTGTAAAGTGAATACCCTCAGAGGAAAACCTCAACACCACTGCATTTTGTGTGCAATTTTTGGTTTAGTGCTGCCCTTCTACCCTGTGAGAGATGACGCCATTGGGAAGGTGTTTTGCTGGCAGTTTGTGTGGGGAGATGGAGGAAGGTGAGGATGGGATGTGCAAGGGATAGGGAGGTCAAATATTTACAGAACTAGGTCACATTTTCCAAGCTCAACTTCTGGATAGCAATCACAAAGAAAAAATTCATTCCTTCAGAAACTGGAATGTGCCCTGAATAAGGAGGAGTTGGTAAGAAAATGAAAAACATGCTCATTACACAGTCAAAGGATCTACTTGGGACTGGGAGATTCAGCAGTTTAAATGTGCCTTTGGACTGTAAATAGACCCAAAAACCTATCTACCAGTCAAACAGACCCCAGTCCTTTTTAACATAAGATTTGCTTTAATTACGAAAGCATATCATCATTTATCATCGCACTCTAATCCCTAACCATACACCGCCTTAGCCTCTCTTATCCTGTAACTTTACTTAGCCTATCTTAACTGATATAAATCTACATCTACATATCAAACATATTCATGAACCTCTGTTAAAAAAAAAAAAAAAAGCAAACACCCCCGCCTCTCTCAAGTGCAGGCTTGAGCTAGTAGCCCTGTGTCTGTCCTTTTAATGCTCAGCCTTACTTCTGCTGCTGCAGCTATAGCTACCACAGGTGCCTCCATCCCACAATAAGGGACAGTGTCCCTGCCAGTCTTGAACACTAGCCCATAAATCTTTTTTTTCAGTGTGTAGGTGTTTGGTGTCACGGTGCTTTACTCATCTCCTCAGTTGCTGCTGAAGCTGCCTGAGGTCTGCCGAGATGGATCAGGGTTTTGATGTTGGCTTGCCTGTCTGTACACTTCGCTAATTAGAATAACAAAACTGGTAGCAAATCTTCAGGCATCAGCCATGCATTGCATCAATTAAAAACATCAAAACCAAGTCTCTCCTGGTTCCTCTCTTTTCCACTTGATCTCTTACTCCATGGGATGGTGTAACTGTTTCCCTAAGTCCTTCTCCTAATTACTATGTTCCTTCTTTTCTCTGTGAGCTTCCTTGCAGCCCCAATTCTCTCCTGACATTTTATTTGCTTGCCCTTTCTTTCACTGCTAGGGGACACTGCTACTCTAATAGGGGAAAACAAGCATTTACTGAGCTTATGTACTCTGACAGAAATGTAAGCGTATGATTTTTAACTAAATTTGTCTTCTTGTTTAATTTGATGCTGCCTTTTAAAATTTTCTTTAAAGTACCAATTTTTGCAGCATTTCTTCCAAAGGATAGGTAAGTATTGTTATGTGGGGTAATGGAGACATACAAGTTTGAGGTAAACAAGATTGTATGTTCTATTGGATAAACCCTAAGCCACTGAGCAAGTAGGCTTACATCTTAGGCCATTGACAAAACATGATTGTATGGAATTAGGATAAAAAACCCTGAATATGAATTTTGGCAGAGCTTGGATTCAGTTTTGAATTGCGTGCATCTAAACTCTCTTCTCATGTTTAACTGATGCAGAAATATGAAATACTTGGAGGAAGACAGTGACATTGCCCTAAATTTCTTCTTAGGCAGTTTAGTATGTGCAAAACAGAAAGCAGAGGGAGATGTCTCACTCTAAAGATAATTCTGTGTGCAGAGTCTGAAAAATGAGATCATGATATAAAGAGACTACTTCCGTACTGATGTAATTTCCTTATGCCCTTCTAATATAATTGTTTATTTTGCTTAGATTAATGCAAAAATAGAAAGAGTGTACTGAATATTTCAGATGATCCATAATACACACCGTGGCTATTTTGGTCTTGTCACCTCATTTTGTGCACCTTGAGTTATACTGTTACATGTGGCGGGGGGGGGAAAAACCTCAGTGAGTTTCAACACCTGGTGCGCAGGCATGAATATAATCCCTCACACACCCTGATATGTGATGACCCAAAATTCAGACAGTCAATATTTTCTCCTCATTTAATAATTTATGCTCTTGCCAGTGCAAATTGGGATGGCAAATCTCATGACAGAGGCCACCGCCTTCCTGTCATCATCTCCTTTTTACTGATTCAGGCAGTTCAGAGAAGCATCTCAAACACTGGGATTTTTCTGAACCTGAACTCTCAGCCTTTTGTGCCTCAATTTTCAGTCTTCTTGCTCTGCTTTCACAATGTTTATTGGCATCACCTTAAAACCTGCCTTCAGTGGGATTTCTTTTTAAATCTCCCTGTCCAATGATACTAATGCACCTGTTTTCCTTTCCTCCTTCCCCTCCCTGTCTTTATTTGTGAATACTCAGAACTGCTGTTGGGGGAGTGACTTTTACTGGGGCAAACTGCATTTAATTCAAGTCACTCCTTACACCTACAGAGCTGCCTTCCCGCTGTTCAGCATATGTTATGCATCCCCTCTCTGTGCCTGGTCCGTCCGCCTTGGCAATTTAATTCAAGTTGCGCAGCGTCGTGCTTAGAGTCTCCAGTTTAGTCTCAAGTGTCAGCCAAGATGGCTGCTGTCATATTCACTTAAACATCCCATGTAGATAAGCCCTTCATATGACAGGAGAAGGGATTTGGTGGTGTCCTGGTTTTGGCTGGGATAGAGTTAATTTTCTTCCTAGTAGCTGGTACAGTGCTGTGTTTTGGATTTAGGATGAGAATAATGTTGATAACACACTGATGTTTTAGTTGTCACTAAGCAGGGCTTACACTAGTCAAGGACTTTTTCAGCTTCCCATGCTCTGCCAGGTGCACAAGAAGCTGGGAGGGAGCAGAGCCAGGACAGCTGACCCAAACTGGCCAAAGGGCTATTCCATACCGTATGACATCATGCTCAGTATAGAAACTGGGGGGAGTTGGTCAGGGGGGCAGCAATCACTGCTCAGGGATGGACTGGGTATCGGTCAGCAGGTGGTGAGCAATTGCATTGTGCATCACTTGTTTTGTATATTCTTTTATCATTATTACTATTACTACTACTATTATTATTATTATTATTTATTATTATTAATTTTATCTTCCTCTGTTGTCCTATTAAACTGTCTTTATCTCAACCCATGGGTTTTACTTTTTTTCTTCTGATTCTCTCCCCCATCCCACCGGGGCAGCGGGGAGGATGAGCAAGTGGCTGTGTGGTGCTCATTTGCCAACTGGGGTTACACAATGACAGGTGGGTGAAAACCAGCACAGACTAGGAGAAGCATTTCCTATTTCTAACTGAGCTATCCTGACATTTCTGACTGGGCTTCACATTCCGCAAAGGACTGACTGCAACATGCACTTTCATGATGACTGTCTCTCTAATGAATTATTTCTCTTCAAAGAAATTGTGGGGTGTCGTGGTTTAACCCCAGCCAGCAGCTAAGCACCACACAGCTGCTCGCTCACTCCCCCCACCCCAGTGGGATGGGGGAGAGAATTGGGAGGGTTACAGTCAGAAAACTCGTGGATTGAGATAAGAACAGTTTAATAATTGAAGTAAAATGAAATAGAATAGTAGTAGTAATAATAATAATAATAATAATATAATAATAATACAATAATAATATACAGAGCAAGGGATACACTATACAATTGACTCACCACCTGCCGACTGATGCCTAGCACGTCCCCGAGCAGCAATCGCTGCCCCCCCCCGGCCAACTCCCCCAGTTTATATACTGAGCATGATGTCATACGGTATGGAATAGCCCTTTGGCTGGTCTGGGTCAGCCCCCCTGGCTGTGCCCCCTCCCAGCTTCTTGTGCACCTGGCAGAGCATGGGAAGCTGAAAAAGTCCTTGACTAGTGTAAGCACTGCTCAGCAAGAACCAAAACATCAGTGTGTTATCAACATTATTCTCATCCTAAATCCAAAACACAGCACTCTACTAGCTACTAAGAAGAAAATTAACTCTATCCCAGCTGAAACCAGGACATGGGGTTTTGGTATATTGACACATGGTACTTGCAGTCAGCCCAAAGGAGAGCTCTATCCTGAAAATTTTGGAGAATGCGTTATTCAAAATATCTGGAAGAAAAGCAGAAGCCCCAAAAGATTGCAGGCCCTATAAACAAAGTGCTAGGAAACAGAAAAGGCAAAATGTGAGCAGTGTTGGTGCATCTGACAATGTGTGGCAAGATGACTGTTCTTACACTCTTTTGGTTAAACCAACCCAAACTTGCTGCCTAGAAGGAGGAGAAAAGACGGGGGGAGAAAAAAAAAAGGATAGAGGATGAAGGTGGATGGGGAACAGAGGGAAAGAAAGAAAAAGAAAAATCAATCAAAGCTGAGTGAGATTTTGTTTGCCAACTTTCCAGCTGCTGCTCAGAGTGAATTTTTATGGCCAAGTTATAAACCTTTGAAAATAGGAGTTTCTAATGGAAATGCTGACAGACCCTTTATATGATGACATTAACACCAGCCGCTCTGTGATTGTCCTTGCCTGCTTTTATTTATTTATTTTCCTCTCTTTGTCCTTAAGGTCCTATGACACTTACTGTGATCCTGGTGAAGAAGCAAATGGAGTGAGGTGAAAATCTCTTAGAAACAGGAACTCTTTCTAAACTGATGAAGCAGGTTGGGGAAGGGTGGTTTGACTGCTGGGGGATAGAAATGGTGAAAGCTAATGTACCCTCCCACCCTCAAGCCTGTTGTGATGCGAAACAGTGTTCAAGCTCTCAGTATATATTGCTTTATCTTTCTTCTTTTTTTTTTCCCTACCCACAGTGGCTAAATGTCTTGTGAACAGTGTTCCTCCTTGCAGCCAATTAATGAGGTAATTTTTTAAGCTAATAAAAAAGTTTAGCTTGAGAGGAGGGAAAAAATGCAAATTGTATGTTGGTTCCTTTTGGTATTTTGTGTGTGTTTCAAATATTCAGGTCTCTTTCTCAGCTGAAATGAAAGTGGTCTTGTAGGGGAAAAACAGTCTTTCCTACCTGTTTATTGAGAGACTTGAATAGATTCCTACAGGCTGTGGATTTCCTGGGGAATTTTAAATTTCCCAGTGTCTGAATGGCCTTAAAATGAGTCTCAAGTTGTATTACTGAAGAAGGCAGTCACCTCTGGGTTGCTGACATCAGAGTGGTCAGGAATATGATTTTGTCCATATTTGCTGCCACAAGCTCTTCCTTCGTGTGTGCAGGTTGGGATGTGGAGAATCCAGTGACCTGCAGGAAACACAGTGAGCTCTTTGTGGAGCCAGCAAAGGGATTAACAGCACTGGGGGCACTTGAGGACTCTGCAAAAGATGTGAAACTCCCCTGCATGAAAGGGAGGAGGGGATATGCAAGGAGGGAAATGAGAGAGTCATTCTTGGCCCACTCATTGCCTCTTTCTGGACAAAAAAGAAAAGTTTCTACATCATCTGAGATTTATCCTGGTCTTATAATTCTTAGAGTAGTTAAGCACAAAAAAGGTCTTTAATTAGAGAGGAGAAAAAGCATCTCTATTTTTACTTTTTAAATCCCCATATTCACTTTTTTCTGGGCCTTGCTGATTGCACTTCTCCATCAGCAAGCTGTTGTATACACCAGTGCATTAGAGGTTACAAGGAACTGGGATGTCACATATGTGAGGAGAGGTTTCCTACAAACTTCAGATCTTATGCGACTTCCTTGCATGCAAAGGTACTTCCCTGCTGTGGTGCATGGGACCTAGGCTGGTCTCAGAGTGAGAGAGACAAAAGTGTCCGGTCAAAGGATGAGCACATGTAGCATCTCTAATCATCCTCACTGAGAAAGGTTATGACACCTTCTCCCAAGAGATGACGGATACTTCTCTCCAGGAAGGGAGGCAGCGTGTTTGCCTGGTGGAACGACCCTTCAAAATCTGTGTGTCTGAACTTCAGGGTTTGTGCCCTGTCTGGAGCTGTATGCACCTGTGGAGCCTTTGGCCATCACCGGATTTAATAGATCTCAGTCATGCCTCCCTGCACTCCCCAGAAGGTGGAAGTCAAATACATGCCGCATGCTTCAGTGCTCCTCAAACACGTTTAGCATCTTAACTTTATTTCTTGGTTTCCATTTTGATGGTACACAAAGGGTTTGATGTTTTCATTGTTATACACAGTAGCTTAATTTTTTTCCTTGTAGCCTCTGGGCTGTTGCACCGCTGTTACGAGATCCCTCCTAGGAACAGCAGGGCAGGAGTGTTCCTTATTATGTGCTTGAATTTACCTTTTTTTTTCCTCTCCCTCCACTCCCCCTCCCAGTTTCTTTTGCCCCTCTGGTTTTAATTAGCCTTGCTTTTCCAATTAGCATCCTGGTCTGCTGCAGTGAGGCCAAAGAAGGGAACAAGAAAGGCATGGCAAGAACCCCCTTTTCTGAGAAAGACTCATGGCTGAGGCTTGGAGACTGATTTTTCCCAAGGTGGAGCTGCATTGACTGATTCTCAATAAAAGGAGAATTTGGGGCCCAGCGGCACTGTGGGTTTGTAACGGGCATTGTTCCTTGAAAATATTAAGCTTGGTAGGAAGTACGTTCCCCCTTGGCCTCTCCTACTCTCAAGTAGTGATATGGAAACTATGATCATATTTGGACCCCTTGCAACCTGTCCCTAGGTGGTAATGCTTTATGAATAGCACTGAGCAAGCAAAAAGAAGAAAGGAAAAAAAAAGAGAAGATTAAAAGCAAAACCTTTTGGCTTGTCCCCCAGCACAATCATCTTGACATTTTCAGTAAACTGAAAAAAATAATAATTCGGGGCTGAACAAATTCCTTAATTGGGACTTAAAGATTTTTTAAAGAGATTTGCTAAAAGCATCAGACTGCTGTTTAGTGCAGCACATAATGTGATACCTTTATCCTCTCTAGCCTGGTGCTGGCTCTGGATGAAGGGATTTTGGATTCACCTCCCTTGTCTTGCACATGTCCAAGAAATGGTGATGCACAGGTGTTATTGCAGCGTGATCCTGTGGTCCCCTTGCCCAGCAGGCTGCCCAAACCACTGGCTCTACTGGTCCCCAACTATCCTGCCATAATGAGCCACAGCAGGTCACAGCCAGGGGAAAGGGGGCCTGGATCAGGCTTGTTCCCTGGAGTGAAGAGTAGGGAAAGACAGTGGTGGTGACTTCCAATAAGTGGTCCTCTGTCTAGCTTTCCTTCGTCTGTCCAGCCCATGCTCCCTAGCTGTAACAGTACAGCTTTCTCAGGAACAGGAAGAACTGGGGGGAGATCTGCAGTCACAAAGTCTTTGGTCCTAGAGCAACTTAGCAGAAATCAAAGCTACTAGTGGTTGCTTTTCAGAAAAGAATTGTGGGCAGAAATTATATATGTGCGTGTTTGTACTCAGACTGAGTATGTTTGTGCACATGGGCTATTTCTAGATCAATATCATCTTGAAAGAGTATCCCTTTCTAGAGAATATTTTCAGACTGATAGGGCCAATGTCTACTCATTGACACAACTGAAGTGGTGAAAAATGGCTTTGTTCAGGATAGAGAACCTACCTAAATAAGGACATATTAACATTGCAGAGAAAATTTTTCCACTAGTGTTCCTGGGCAATCTTAACTACCAGAGCTTTAATTTTTTCTCTCTGTCCCTCTTCCTGTCTCTGCTCATTTTGATATCTGTGATCATACATCCTTAATTCCTTTCAGATTTCTTTCCTCTGAGAAGATGAGACATTAAATAGCTTTGCTGGAAATACAAAAAAATGTAGCCAATAGGTAAAGTACCTGGAGATTTAACACTTTACTGAAGAAATTAATAATTACAACAATATGAATCTCATTACTTTGCCCAGCCCACCAAGAAATTAACAAGTCTTTTCTCCTCTAGAGATACAATCTTATTTTGATCTGTCAGGAATATACTTTTGTTGCTCTTGTAATATCATTTTCAATGCAGGGGGGGAAAAAAGACCCTACTTAATGTAATAGAATTTGAATCTAAATCTGTGATCACATAATTCTCTGCTGTTTTTTTTTTTTTCTTTATGTTACTTCTAACAGTTTATTTTTCCCTCTTCCCACTAGGATGGCATAGCTTTAGTCACACTTCCAGAATAGCTCTGCATTAGACCCTGGATTCAGGCCTGGAAGGGTTATTATTAATAGCGATGTTTCTCAGTAAACTTGCCTCCCAAGGTTGCTCTAGCCAAGATTGTTTAGAAAACTCCACTGGGATACTTCTAAGGGACACCTTGGGTCTAATGTACTAGCGTTTAATGGACAAATCTATTTAGGTCCCTGTGTTAATATAAAACTGTTTTGTTAGTTGTGAAGCAGGCACAAAGCACTACTAATAACAGCTGTGAAACAGAGCTAATTTGGGCATCAGTGGCCACCTGAATACTGGAAATTCAGGGCACTCCTAAAGCTTCTCTGTTCTTGAGGAGTAAAATTGGATTGATGTACATTTCATTATTAAAATAGAAATGCCAGCTTCCCATGAAATTTCTTTTTCACTTCTTTGAAAGCAAAAATTACATTTTGCTTGAGAGAAGAGCACAATTTGACAGCTAGGGAGAAGTATATTCCCTGCTTTTCCATGACTTGTTTGAGAAGGCTGATCCCAGGCTAGTCTTGTAATTCAAAAGGATTTGGAGCCTGTGTTAATGTGATAATAGCAATAGTGGTGCTATTAATTTCGTGTTTCACTCTGCCTTGTCCTGCCATGTCCTGGTTGTACAACTGTACAGACTTGACTCCTGCTCTGTGAGGAGAAGGAAATGTCAATGAGATGCTCTCCCCAGCTCATGGAGGTACTTATTTTCCCTAGCAAAGTGCTGCAGTGACCAGAGCTGCAACAGAATTTGGGAGTTCATGGAGATTTCTGAGTAGAGAGAGGCATTTTATACCTTCATTGCTGCAGCTACCAGTGTGGGATAAAGTCGTCTCAGAGTGCAGCCAAGTCCTCGGCTTGCCTTGATGTGACAGAGAGAAAGGAGGTTACTGAGAGCAGGAAGGAAGAGAAAAGAGAGACCCCAACCCATGACCCAACCAATTCCTTCCCATCCCCAGTCTCCTGACTTAGTTACCATCTATTCTATTCCTTTTAAAATCACCTTTTCCGCAACAGGTCACAAAGTCAGTCTTTGTGTCTATATTTTTCTTCCCATGTTGAATGGTGTAGCAGTTCCAGATTTCCTACTTGTAAGGCTAAAACCCCAAATTCTGTAGTTGGTTCTGGTTCAGGATGTGACCCAAGAGAGCCTGTGTTCACTATGGGAGGGGAAGTAACAACCCTATTTGGAGAGAAAGTGTGGTGAAAAAAAATAGAGGTCCTTTTTCTGAAATATTTCTAAAAGAAACCTTGTAGAAGGGTAGCAAGTTTTAGAAGGTTTAGTATTTTTCTCTGGGACAACTGTGTGGAGGAATGTTTTTGGGTAACAGGGAGCTAGAGACTGTTAGGATGTTAATGGTATATAGGTGTTGGATACCAATACAGTAAGAAACAACAAAAGGAGCAAAAGGTCACTTGACCAGTGCATCTCCTGTTTCTGCACTGCTGTGCTTTTAAATGATGCATTGCTTTGTTTTTTTCTTTCTGGGGTCTGTGGTATATAGTACCTATTGGTTGTGTGTTGTCCCAGTAATGTGTGTGCATCAGCGTAGCTTGCTCTCGCCATGACCCTGTGAATATCACTTTCAGTGGCACGGATCCATCGTGTTGCTTTTGCCTCTGCAGTGCCATGTAGGATCTCCTGTAACTGACAGGTGCATTTCTCCAGGGACCTATTTGTCAACCTGGAATTCCCTTTCCTCTGCTTTAGCAAAATCTGTCGACACAATTAGCATGGGGACTGCTGATTCACCAAGTGGGAAACAAGGGGAGATTGTCTATTTGCTAATGTCAGACATCAGTTCAAGGTAATTGCTGACCCTTGGTCAGGTCTCAGGAAATGAAGCTAAGTGATACCTCGTCCAGTTTATTTTGACAGAAGAAGCAAAAAATGGTTATAAACTATATAGAGGTTTAAAAAAAAAAGGAAAATCCTCCCACCTAGGGACAATTCGTAGTGAGGAATCTCCAGTGTATTATCTCTTTGAAAGTCTCTTCATCCATCTTTGTGACTTTTCGCTTAAAACACTAACCTAATCCTAACCTAATCCCTTTCAATTTTGAAGGAGAATTGGAAGAGGATACAAAAAAAAAAAAAAAAGCCCCACACCACCAAAACAACAGAAAGCTTTAATGCTAACAGATGGGTAAAAAGTATGTATAAATTATACTGCCAAAAGACCCTACTGATCTTAAGTTGGTATTTCCCTGACAAAATAATATGAAAGGTGTTTCATTTGTGGGAGAAATTAATTGTTGGCAGCATGAAAAATCCATACTGTATACAAGATCCACCAACCCTTTCCTTTGTTGGATTTGATATCACATATTGATAATGAACAAAAGTGTTATGGGCTTTTAACAGTGGCTAATACTAAGCTTTTACTGAGCTGATTACTTTTTTAATGATGTCTGCTCTTCACATAAACTAGATGAGACTGGATATATACTAAAGTCTGAGCCAGAAGATGACTGAAGTATCACCTTAAAACCCTCTGACTTTTGTGGATGCATTAAATTGTTTCCTAACATAGGGTCTTAATAAGTCAGTGTAAATGCCTGGTGAGCAGCTGCCAGCATGATCCAAACCTCACTGATGTTAGCAGGAATCTTTCTGTTACCTTCAGTGGGCTTGGATCCAGACCCCACTTTTGTTCCTCCCCAAGATGTTTTTGAAGTGTCTGAACAGCTCCCTTCATGGTTTGATGACAGTCTCCCAGGGAAAAATCTATTTGGCTCTAATATAGATTTTCTTCTTAAAGTTTTTGAAATGTTGTGGGTCTCATGAGTTGTATTTTGCCTTACGCTTCCACTCTTATCTCCCTGGATACCTGGCACCTACAAACAGTTAGAGCAGAGGCTTCAAAACACTGTGAATTCCCCATGAAAGCAAATAGCCTGGGATTTTCCTTCCCAGCCTGAAACACACACGAAGTGGACAGTGAAAAAGATCTCAGGCTGAGTTTCCAATTGAGTACAGTGTTCCTCTCTTAGAGAATGTTGCTCTCATCTCATTTTTCATTTCTCTGGTCATCCATGCATACTCCTGCCTTGTTGCCTTCCTATGCTCCCCATGAATGTGCAGGACCTAATGGGACCTCAGTCATGGTACCCTTAGAGCAGAATCTCCCACCGTAGCAGGTGGGAATAGAAAAGGTCTTGGGCAGAAATACAGTGGCAGAATTTGAGATAAACGAATCCTCATCCACTACAGTTCCCTCCTAAATTTCCTTACTAAGCATCCTGGTGAGATGAGTCTCCATTTCTGGTCTGATGATAGAAAAAGATGACCTTTCAATAGTTCCAGTGGTGGTAATGCTGTTCCCTTGCCTTCCAATGAGGACTTTAGAAACAGACAGGTGATTAGCAGGAGCAGCTGTTCATATGAATAGGCCTATGTCCAGGTTTCCCCACTTCAACTGTTACGCTCTGTGGAAAGAGGGAAAACGACATAGCAGTGCAAGGGCAACTTCATTTCCTGTTCTTCTTTCTCTCCTCCATCATTTACAGTAGTCCCAATTCTGATGATAGTGCTATGGTGGCCTTACCATTTAAAGCTGAAACCTGCAAAAGGATGAGACCTTTAACATTTGTGTCAATGGATGCAGAATTTGCCCTTTTGTTGTACTATATGGCACCTAAATGCCTTTTGATCTATTACTTGAAATCTAGAATTATAAAATTTTAATTTGCAATGGTGTTTTAGTCCGGAAAGTGCAACTAAACAGGTTAAAACAATCTGTTGTATAGACAGCTCCAAAAAGAAGAAGATGAAAGCAAAGCTTTAAGAGCTTTTTGGGGGCATTTTCTGCTTTGGTGTCTTGTATGTCAACATTTTGTGAGGCGGGTGCGAAAGGAAAGAAATACACTAGAGGCTTCAGTGTAAATTCAGACATGCTTTCCAAATCATTAAGGGGAACTGTTAATATTCACAGACACTTCCAGGGGTCAATTCAGCCTACCTAGGATCTGAATTGCCATCTGGCTATGCCAATCTCTGTTCATTCAATACATAGTGAATTTAGGGACTAGGCTCCTAATACTAAGGTGTGTTTCCAATTCTACATTAATATTCTACTCAGATGTATAAAATTGTACTTCCATTAGAATTATCTAATTCGGAGGGTGGGGTTTTTTTTAATGTGTACTGTTGCCTTGTCAAAATGAGTTCTGCTGGTGATGAAGTAATTCAGGTTGTAAAGTTATGCGTCAATAATTGCTGCAGGTCCCAGTGAAAGTCAGGACCCTACAGGGTTTAGTGTCTCACAAATGTGCAGAGATGTCTTTTGCTTCTGGGAGCTTTCCAGTCTAGGGAAGGATCAGAGACGGACGGCAGAGAAGTGAGGTAAAGGAAGGCTGGTTCACAAGTAGTCAGCAGTACAGCTGTGAAGAGAAATGGTGATTCAGTCTTGTGTCTTTGAATGTTGGTCTTTGATTCATTCCAGATGAGGTGTCAAGTTAGGAGCTAATCTCCTTCTGTTCACTCTGCAGTCAATGAAATCTCTTGAAGCGTTTCTGAAGGACAGGTTACTTAAGAGCCTGAAGTTAATGAGATAAATTGAAGTTGGTGCCCCTTAAAGTTACTGTCAGTTTTTCCCATTGGAATCTCCAACATGTATTTGATGTGCCCACATGACAAATTCTAAGCAACGGTGATGATGACTTTAGTCTCTCCAATACCAGTTAGCCAATATAATTTAAATATGTTAGTAGTATGGGTTGTATTTTGGGTTAGATATGCTACTTCTCTGTCTGCGTGAAGTGCTCCAGGTAGAGCTCCACCAGTAGCTCTGGAAACCCTACTCAATGTTGGTAACTGGATCTTCTGCATTTCCTAAATTGAGGAGAAATGCTGGAGCTGAGGAAGAGGCTGGAGCACCTCTTTTCACTATTCACCCTGCAGCACTTCTGCAGCTGTACACCATTGTTTTTCCAAGTACTTTCCAGGAACCCAGACGAATGAGATTACGTGAGCATTACAGTGGCTTCTCTGAAGAGACAGTGTGATTAAATGTGTTGATTAGAAATTTGCTACTCACCTCTGATAGCAGTTGCATGTATCAAAAAAAAAAAAAAGTCATAGGTGAAAAAAGCTACCTTTTAAGAAGAACTGTAAGTATATTTCTGTCAATTGTTTACAAAGATATAGTGTAAGTAACAAGTAAAGCAATGAGTTAATAAGTGGTCTAGACAAGTTATTTAATGTATGAAAACCAAATGTATGAATTTACATGTTCTGTGTCTATCCTGTGCCTGGACATTGTGGTAGCCACTGCTTACTGTGCTGCTAGCTACAGATGCTTAAGTACATCAGCTGTCCTAGCCCTGAGCAAATTTTTGACCTTCATCTGTTCTGCCCCACCTAGCAATATGGTCATACTGGCAAAGTGTAAAGTAGCTTAGTTTTTCCTTAAAGATGAATGCCTTTTTTTACACTAAAGTGCATATTTATGATTTTATACCGTCTAGTGCAAGAGTATGGCTTAGGTGTGACAGAGAACTAACATGAAGAACTAAAGGTCCCTGCAGCATCTACAGAACACAAGAATTAGATGCCCAACACAGAAGGGCTACTCTCTTTGCAGCATATAAGGGATGGTGGAGTAAGAAGACTGGCTGGTGTATTTAAAGTTTGTACCTTTGCTCTTATGATGCACAATGCTTTGTGTGTTTTCCAGAATTTGCAAAATCTAGAAAGAGATACATATTTTCAAAGGCCTCATTGGCAAGAGTTGAAACTATTTGTATTGCTTAGGTGTTGTGATCTGTTGTGCTTGTGGCTCTGTAAGCATTCAGTAAGAGATAATGTCTGCTCTGAAGCCTTTTTTTTTTTTTTTTTTTTAGATGAAATCTACAGTAGCATGGGAAGGGAAATGTTTTATACATAATATGCTCTTCTGGCATCATCTCATTGTTTTTCCTTCCTGTTTATCTTTTCCTGGTTTTTGTATCTATCTTGGACTCAAATTGTAAACTGTTCAGGGATTGCAAGTGTGTTTGCATAGTGGGGTTCCAGAATGAGCCAGTGGGCTAGACAAGTTAACATATGATGAACAATAAATTTCCTCATGTTATTTAGAGAAAACTTGTGATAAAGCCAAGATTTTGAACCTTATTTTCCCATGTGCCAGTGATTTAAGGGCAGAGTTAGACATTTTTGTTAAATCTTTAGCTCAACAACAAGTTTGGGGGGGCTTAACTAATTTGGATCAAATTTGATGGCTATTTTGGATAACAAGATGTGAAATGTGACAAAAGGCTGCACTTTGAAGGTGACAAAATGATTACTGTCTCTCTTTTTAAAAAGTTAAGTTTATAATTTTCTTTTCAGAAAGGTTCTTTTTCATTTTTTTAAAAATTGTTAAAATTACAAGATAACCTGAAAATAAGTCAACACTTTAGATTTCCAGCTGAATCAAAAGGAGTAATTTTGTTTCAACAGAAGGGTCTAAAATAATCTTTTTACTTTTTCTTTTTTTTATTGTCATCTGCTCTTCTTCCCACACTACCTGGGAGACCTCAGCCTGGTATTAGGGTGTCCATCTTGCAGAATATCCTACTTTTTTGGCACTAGGTGGCCTCTGTCTCAACAGAAACTTTGTTGTTCAACTACCTGCGAATAAAAGAATCTCCTCTAGACCAGCAGCTCAAACCATGAGCTTTTGAATAAGACAGACTAAGCTTGGTCCCGTGGGCCACTGAATAATTGAGCAGACAGGAGATGTCACAAAAAGTGATAAAAAACAATTTTTGAGGAAGTTGTCATTTTTGTTACACTGCACAGGAAAATAGTGTTTTACTTGAAGAGTTTTACTGAGAGAAGACAGGGACAGATAGTTTTTATTTCTCCATGTGCTGCATTAGAAACAGTGTTTTTTGCTTCCAATTTGGTGTGAAACTCCTATAGGCTCAATCCTTCCCCAATATGTCCACACTGAAACTGGGAACTAAGGTGCCATCCACAAGTTAAACCCTGTTTGGCATGGCAGGGCTGTATATAGCACTTGTCATTCACTGTGTGTGGCCAGAGGCTCTTCTGTCTTGAAAGGATGCATTTCCGTCTTAGGCATACAGAGTCTTTTCATTCTAAGCAGGACTCAGACCTCCTTGCTTTAGTGATGCCTTGACTTTTCCTGTTGCTCTGTATCTGATGCTGTTTCCTAGTGTTTCACAATCAAGGGCAAGAACAGCCATGGTTACCTATAATACTGTCAGTGGTTGCAACCAAGGCTCAAGAGCTTCAAAGGTGTTTAGAAAGTATGCCGGATCTAGAAGATCAGTGTGTGCCATAACAAAAGGGGCAGACAAATACACAAGAAGAGGGTATAGGAGACAGAAGATTTCGGTGTCAGGATTCAGGAGCTGGCAATGCATGCAGTTTAACCAGTCAACCAGTATAACCAGATTTTTCATTTGAACTTGTCATCTATTTTTCTTGCCCATGGTTTTAATCTATTTGCTTTCACTATTATTTATTTTTTTAATCAAGTGAATAAAATGAGAGCCAAGATTATTAGTAGTAAGTAGGTCTAGAAGCTACATCTTTGAAATCACCAGAATACTTTTTGATTCTTAAGCCTGGATTTCTGCAAACACAAGTTTTAAACTTTTGTATTATAGCTCTATTTTCCATTCTTGCCTTTTTTCAAACTTTTTAAATTAGTGGCAAAGTTGCTCTCTCTCTTTTTTTCTTTCTCTGCCCCCCCCCCCCCCCGAATAAGCCCTCTCAAAAGTAGTCAGTTCCTACAAATTTAATGAAAATAGCACTGTGGATAGAGGAGGGAAAGCCTAATTCCCAATGAGTGTAAAGCCTCAGTTGAGATTGAGCATATTATTTTGACACCAGAGAATCCAAACTGGGAGGAAGATTGGGAAAATTAATGTTCATTAGTTCCACCATTTGTGCACCTATTTGCAGAATTCCTGGCAATTTCCTCCTTTAGAGAGGTAATATTATTTAAATAAATAATAAATTTAAAAAAGAATGCCAAGGAGAGAGATGAGTAAAAGAACGGTCTACAGATTATGGACAGACTCTCACACTTTTTGCCTGGATGTCCAATTTGGCCTAGCAAACCACAAAGTAGTTTTAAACCAGGACTTTATGCAAGCATATCTAACAGGGCAGGTCACTGCACTTTCCTCAAAACTCTCCGGGGCTCCATGAGATGGAGAGCAGGGACAAGCAGTTTACTGGTACAGAAAAATACTACTAGAGCTTCATATTAAATGCTTTCCTCTTTTTTAAACAAATGGGGGCTCTGTCGCTGACTTGAGAGTGGTTGCAAGAGTGTTTCCCACAGGACCTGACTCTGCAGTGGAGGATGGCACCCAATAATTCTGCACACAGGTGTAGGACAGGGGCCCAGGATCCAACCTAAAGCTGTGGGTGAGGGAACTTATGGAGACACAATGCACCGACCCATAAAGGGGACAAACTTGTATATGTAACATGAACATAGTTCAGTGAGATTCCATGCACCCAATGTGGCCTTCTCAAGCAATCCCCTTCCAAACAAAGAATTAGCTTTTCTGTAGGAGATGTTTGGCCCTCTTTCATCCCAAACCTTCACAGAGAGCAGATCTGCTGATCCAACCTGAGTACAAGATACTCTTCACTGCTGCTGCAGCAGGGCTGCTAGGATATAGCTGTCTTCAACAGAGCCATCTATCCAATCCTTACTGGTAAATTGGAGTGTGGATCACATGTTTTTTCAGGCTAATGATAATATAAGGTAATACAATCCATGGGTTGCCAGTGCAGCAGCTCCAGGCAAAGCACAGCTTCTGCTATTCAAACAAGAGGGAGGAGGGAAATTTCCAAAGCTCACTTAGTCTTTGCCCATCACAAGTGATCTGTCTCCTCAAGTGGCTTTATATGTAATATCAGAGCCAGATACTACTGCCATTGAGACTTGGTAAATCTGGTGTAGCATAGCTCAGATTTCATTTAGTTACTTGAGACTCTCAGTGGTATGACAAAAGGTGGGAAACTGTCTCACATCATTAGTCTGGATGCCTCTTTGTCCCTCAGCTCTTTGTCCAAGCAATGTAACATCAGCCTGTCCGGACAGGGAAAAGATGGTGCAGGATTTTGTGACTGGTTGAGAGAGAGGGAACATAGCGAATTTGAGTCCCTCTTGTGCTCTTGTTGAAGTGGATGGGAGTTTTGGCTTTAATTTTATGGAGAGCAGAATCAGGGCCCTGGCTGATAGAAAATCAACCTTTTAAACAAAAAGGAGCAAAATACGAAGAGGGATTTCTTTTTATCAATGTTCTTACAACTTGGAGGAAAAGTATCCATCTGAATTATGAAACTGAAAGTCACCTTTTCAAAGAGTTCTCTAAATAGATTTGTGTTGTCCTTTCAAAAGATCATTGCTGAAAGTTAAGAAATCCCCAATAAACATTAAAATGTATTCACTAAGTTATAGCTGTTAATGTGAAACATAAAATGAATATTTAATGTACGAGAGCCCTTGCTTAATATATGTGCAATTGATTCTTTTTTTATTATTCTTGTCATACTGATCATTGCTTATTTTACATTGAAATGTGTTTCTGATTATTAGTTCTAAACAGACACTTTTTCTGCGATTAGCATCATTGGACATCTCATTACAGGCAATCAAAGATTTTGATCTTAAATACTTTTTGATAATTAATTTGATGTCTTATTGAGTGTTATTGGCAATGTGATAGATGCAGGAGACAAATTCTGCATTGTACAACACCAGGGAAAACTTGGACTAAATGACTTTGTACAGAGAATATTTACCATTCAGAAAAAACCAGCTATCTTCAGAGGAAAAGTCTCTCTAACTAAAGGTTCTTCTGTAATGTGCAATTGAGGACTGACATGCCGTCTAATCTATAACAGTGGATTACACCACCTTCCTTACTGCTGCATTCAAATATTGAACCGAGTTTGAAGTATTGATTCAGTTGCCTTCAGTCACTAGAAATATGACAGTTTATACCAGTTATCTGGTTAGTAATATGTCCATAAAGTGATACATTTAAAAAATACACACTTTAATTTTTGCTTGCTGTTTAAAAAGACTATCATAGTTGTCATTAAATGAAAATAAAGTGCTCTAGTTCTGAAGGACAATGTTTATAATTTTTTCCACTGAAGTTGATCAGTTCAGATGTAGTCCTTGTGAAGATGATACTCTTGTTACAACAAGCATTGTGGACATCTTCATTTTATTTTGATTTTTAAACAATTTTGCTCAAGGAAGCTTTGCATAATTGGACCTATATCCCATCACTGTGCAAGTTCAGATCTGGACTCTCGCATCCAAGGGGCTGATCTGTTTAAAAGCTCCTATGTGTCAAAGCAGAGGAGAGATATAGAACCGTTAGGAATTATTCATACAGCAACAACGAGATTTCAAGGCGAAAAAAAATCCTGTCTTAATTTTTCCACTGCAAGGTGGAGGCCAAGCTAACCTTCCCACCAACAGACATGCTGCCTGCTCATGTCTTGTTTCTGCTGTAGTTCTTCTGGCATCATGTCTTGCGTCAAGATTCGCTCTGTCCCACCCCACAGAAGATAACCCAGAGGATATTCCATCACTGATGGGAAAATCTCCTGGGGGTGACACTATGCTAATACCAAATAGATAACAAAATCAAACCCAAACTTGTTAGTGGGTAGGTCACCCAACCAACCCTTTTAAGACCTTTGATGCTAGGGGGAAAAGAATATGAATCAACAGGCAGGACAGAGACCTTGCTGCTGCTGAATGACTCATCCTGGGAGTGAATTGTCTTCATTAGCATAGTGTCACCCATTTGTTTTCCTTTGTGGAGGGAAAGGGCTCCAGTTTCCTCTCTTTTTCACATGACCTTCTTCAAAGTTATTGTAGAAAACCTTTCAGACATCCAGCATCAGCTCTGTTGCTTGGCTGCTTTCTTCTTTCTTTCTTTTTTTGCCTTCTTTTTTTTTTTCCCTTCTTTTTTCTTTTCTTGGTATTTTTTCTCTTTTTTTTTTTTCTTTTTTTTTTTAGGGTGACAATAAATGTTGTTTGAAAGAAAAAGCTTTGTAGGCTGCTTACTCTATTTTATTTAGCTTCCTATAACAAGGCTACATTATGACATTCTAATCAGGTTCCCACATCACATCCATTGCTGCTGAATCCAAGTGATCTTTATTTATTGTTTTTTCCCTTCTCTCTTGTGCCCTCCTTCATAAGAAGGATGTAGGGGCTATCTGGGAAATGAAATGACTCACTTGGCAAGAAATCCATGTGTATCGTACAGGAAGGGCAAACCAGATTTGCTCAGTTCCTTGCAGAATGTGAGGGCAAACCTTCTTGGTGGTTTTCCACTGTCTTCTCTTGTGTTTCTAGTCTGGGAAACAAATATTCTCAGAAATTGCCTTTTCTAACTCAGTCTGGGTGTTTTCTCTCACATTTGTTTCTATAAGGTTACTTCCTAGAGAGGGAGCAGAGGGAGCAAGAGGAAGGCAAGGGGGAGATGACAGAAGAGTAGGATGTAGCCTTGGACAGAAAGTGGTGAGGTTATCCAGTCCATCTTTCTTATGCCAAAGAGGGATCAACTCTTCTTTTCTGACTGAAGAATTTGAACAGGAGATTTTGTTTAATTCTGTGGAGCTGAATTCCTGGCCAGATTATTATCTAATCCTGACATGTGAGATTAAAATTGATAGTTCTAAAGCTGAGAAATACATATGTGAGGAATGAAGCTTTTAGCTGTATTGATCAAACTACCAGTTTTATATGAGGATTAGCTGGTATTTAATCTATCTAGCAGCATACATCAAAATTACAACCTAAGGTTTGTAATACTTACAAAAAATTGGGAGGGGAGAGTTGGGGAGAAATAAATCAATGGGATAAACTGTAATTAGCTTTTTTTCTGATAGATTACAGTTCCTTTCCCGAATGAGAACTCACTACAGTCACTATATATATTTAAATTGCATTAACTATCCTAAGAGCTGTAAAATACCTGGAGCATGGGAGATGTCTAATATAATAAAGTAAATAGTAAGTAACAATATATAACTAGAAGCTAGTGTTGAATTTTTATGGGTTGGGTTGTTTATAGGCTTATAACAGTGGCATTTGTTTGGAGCATGCACTAAGGAATACCTAACTAACAATCAAGGAAAGTATTTTGTCAGAAGATCTACATGGGTCCTTTTCTTTTATAAACTCTGTGTATTAAATGGACTAATATGGTAGCCTGCTCATGGAATTTCAGGTAAAAAAAAAAAAAAAAGTTTTGTCAAAATATAAATATATGTTATTTGTGTTTGTTTTAATGGCTTTCATTACCAAGTTATACAAAGATTTGAGAGAATTGTTTCAATTAAAAAAAAATCCAGAAAATTTGAATTTTAAATTTTCATGAATATTCTGCAGAACATGCAAGTTCTCACAGCTGAACTTTGTTGTAACAGAACCTGCATTTTGCTGGCAACAGAAGTTGTGGCCAAAGAGAACACACATTACTGGCAAATCAGGTTTTGAAGAAACTTTTTGGCATTAATCAAGCTGACATCTTTAGGATTTTTTTTTAAACACTTGCTCCACCACTAACATTCTCAAGGCTGTGCTGGAGACAGTTCAGGCTAGTTCAGTAAAACTAGTCGATAGCAATCACCTACAACATACACTGCACCATGCTCGGTAGTTTTATGACTGGTGGTTGACTTACTGAGTTGTCCCTCCTCTTCATTGCCTTGTTTATATGGTTTCAGATCCTGAAATCCTTGTTGCCCAGTCCAAAGTGACTCTGTCAGAGTACTTATATGTGACTTGGTCTCACACCTGGACCTATCTGAGGTGCATTTAGTAACACCTCTTTAAATCCTGGTACAGTCATAAAACCTTCCAAGATGACTGCAGTTAGCTCATCACCTTCTAATGGATGTCTTATCCTGCCCCTGAAGCAATGAAAGCATACATAATCTTCTGAAATACACCTTGGCTTTGCTGTGCTTCTAGTCATCAAACTTTAACACCAAATTGTTTGCAATTAGACTGCCTATTGTAGAAACTGAGAAGTTCTTTGAATATAGAGCAGCGAATTGTTCTGAGATGATGGTAGGCATTATCCCCCATAGGAGAGAACCTATTTTCAGTGATGTGCTAACTTAATTCTGTTTTACACCTGTTATGCAGAATAAAATTATGCTGGGTTTCAGTGGAACTCTGGGCATTTGGCTTTTGGTCTGCACCATGGTAAAGTTTTCTTTTCCCCCATGGCTGCCTTTTTTTCTTATAACAATGCATCTAACAGGATTCTTTAGCTAATTTAGGGATCTGCCTGCTTACATGTTTATTATGAGTCTCAATTAAGCCATCAAGTCTGCTTCAAAGGTAGAGAAAGCCTTCAAGCACTTAGGATGTAATGAAAATAAGCAACTTTGTGACCAAAAAGGAGGAGAGAAAAGGTGGATGGCAGACAAGAATAGGCAGAAGGAAGTTTACATCTTTGTACTTTCCGTGTGGTCCAATGGACAGAACTTTAATTCCACAAAGACTTGCATCAACTGTGTTGAATTCCCTGGCTACAATAGACATCCTACATGACTTTAGAAGTTACTTAGCTTTTCTGTCTCATAGAATCATAGAATCGTTTAGGTTGGAAAAGACCTTTAAGACCATCAAGTCCAACCGTTAACCTGGCACTGCCAAGTCCACCACTGAACCATGTCCTCAAGAACTACGTCTACATGTCTTTTAAATACCTCCAGGGATGGGGACTCAACCACTTCCCTGGGCAGCCTGTTCCAATGCCTGACTACCCTTTCAGTGAAGAAGGTTTTCCTAATATCCAACCTAAACCTGTCCTGGTGCAACTTGAGGCCATTTCCTGTTGTCCTATCACTTATTGCTTGGGAGAAGTGATCGACCCCCCCTTCGCTACAGCCTCCTTTCAGGTAGTTGTAGAGAAAGATAAGGTCTCCCCTCAGCCTCCTCTTCTCCAGGCTGAACGACCCTAGCTCCCTCAGCCACTCCTCGTATGACCTGTTCTCTAGACCCTTTGCCAGCTTCGTTGCCCTTCTTTGGACATGCTCCAGCATCTCAGTGTCTTTCTTGTAGTGAGGGGCCCAAAACTGAACACAGGATTCGAGGTGCGGCCTCACCAGTGCCGAGTACAGGGGCACTATCACCTCCCTGGTCCTGCTGGCCACGCTATTCCTGACCCAAGCCAGGATGCTATTGGCCTTCTTGGCCACCTGAGCAGACTGCTGGCTCATATTCAGCGGCTGTCAACCAACACCCCCAGGTCCTTTTCCACCATGCAGCTCTCCAACCACTCTTCCCCAAGCCCATAGTGTTGCATAGGGTTGTTGTGACCAAAGTGCAGGACCCAGCACTTAGCCTTGTTGAACCTCATACAGTTGGCCCCGGCCCACCGATCCAGCCTGTCCAGGTCCCTCTGTAGAGCCTTCCTACCCTCCAGCAGATCAACACTCCCACCCAACTTGGTATCACCTGCAAACTTACTGAGGGTGCACTCAATCCCCTCATCCAGATCATCGATAAAGATATTAAACAGGACTGGACCCAATACTGAGCCCGGGGGAACACCACTTGTGACTGGTAACCAACTGGATTTGACTCCAGTTCCCCTTCTTTCTGACTTGCTTTTAAGCAGCACATAGATTGGAGTTGAACAGAGGTTCTGACAGTGGTGCCTTACCCCAGGGCCATATGCCAAGCCCTGGCCAATGCAGGAATGGAATCCAAGTCCTGTGAAGGTTGGTGGCTTCCTAGTGAGCCTTTCTGCTTGTTGTGCTATGCTGATTGGCAGGAGAAAGGGGCCATATCAGTTTATGTGCTTCTGAAACTCTCTTCAGGATTGGCTAGCTTGTGTATGTATACTTACCCCCACAAACAAATTAATTTAAAATATATTTTGCTATTTTTATCACTTGGGTCTTGATGCAGCAGTGGGTGAAGGCATTGATTAAAAACATTAGATGAAGCATGCTGGACCAGAATTTCTGATCTCAAAACTGACCTTGGTCTTGGAGGCTAATCCTGTTTGGTGCTCAGTGTGTTCATCTCCCAACCAGCTTCACCAGAATAAGAGCAAGCTGTGTACCTTGAAGGATCAGTCTCCTTTAGTTCGTATTTTAACCTTTAGCAATGCATTAATTAAATGAGGATAATGCTTGCTTTCCCCTTGAGGATATTGTGAGATTTGGTGTAGAGAGGTATTTTGAGCCCTTCTCATGAAAGACACTACACAGAGTAAATGCCAAGCACTATACACCTCTTGAGAATCAAAAGGTCACCCACTGAAGACCAGGCTAAATTCCCATTGATTTTGACGAAAAGACAGGGAGGAGCCCAGAAAAACAATCCCAAGGGCATGGATGGATCCTTCTGGCCTAGTCAATGCTGGCCTCGTGTAAGCTTTGATACTTTATGGAATGAAATAATTCACTTCTTCCTTAGTTTCCTTGTCATTAATTTAACCTATCTTGAAGAGAAGCGATAGGTCAGTTAGATGGGAGGTGAGGAAGCCACATGGAACAGGCAAGGAGGAATTAATTAGATATGCTGCTGGCAATGCACTGCTACCCTCTGTGGAAACCACAATGCTTAGAGCTATGGAACTATCAGGCAATGAAAAATAAAATAAAATAAAAGGCTTTGGATTTACAATTCCTGCTGTTATGTGGTCTTGCTGTCGTTCATATGGATTAGGACTTAAGTTCAAACATTCCCTGTGGAAACTAGGGCTTGCTGACTTAGAACAAACAGCATTAGAAATACAGGTTAAGCAAACCCAGAAATATTCAGGTTCAGCTTAAGTTTCAGCTGGAGTTGTGCTGAAGTGCTATGTTTAATTTTTGACTCTGGTGCAGTAATATTTGTATGATAAACAGAAACTGCGGTATCTATATAAGCCAGTGTTCTTCAATGCTGTACTGGGGGAGAAATTTAAACTAATCACAAGACACTCAATATTTTTATAGTCCCTCTTCCTTGTCTGTTTTTATTTCTAGTTTCTTCTAGGATGTTTCCTTTCTACTGTCTCCTTTTGGTGTTGATCATCTCTAGGTTATTTCATTATCACCCACTGGCCAGTGTTAATGTTGAGAAGTCTAGGTGTAGCAGAGTGACAAATTTCTTCTTGAACATTCATCTGACTTAGATGTTAAAACTGATATTTTGGTATCCAGCACTGAGGTAGTGTACAGAGGTCAAGAATCAGGGCATCCCCATGCAAATTAGACTTTATATAAACACAGAAAGTGACAGTAGAAATTGTATGAGTTACATTAGTCAGATGAGGGAAAATGGAATCATTAAATATAAGGGTAGAGTTTAGGACTAGAAAAAAATAAGGATGACAGAGAAAGAGACTATTGGCCTCTGCAGCATAGAAGTCAGGCAGATGTGTTTCTATGGAGTTGGTTAACTTCTGTGTTTGGACAGTTTACAGCTACTACTGGGAACAGTAAGTTTCAATATATAGAAAAAGAGTTGCAGAAAGCTATTGTGATGTGGAACTGGCCAGCAAAGATTTTAAGCACAAGGGCGTTGTTTAGGGTTGTTGTGCTGTCTCGGTCCATAGATGTTGTGAAGATGATATTAGACAAGCATCCATGAATGAATGGATGTCAATCTTTCCTTTTGGATCAGCTGATCTTTTGGGATTCCTCACAGCTCTGTTTACTAGCTTTAGAAACAACAACACTGATTTGAGACCTGAACTTTGAAGAAAAGAAGAGGGAGAAGGAAATCTTCTGTACCTTGTAACAACGTTATGCTTTTTAAGCTGGGCTGGAATCAAAGTTCAGACTTAAAATCCTGTAACAGCTGCAAACTTGACTCTTAGATTAGGTGCAGAGTTCAAAACTCTTTCTTGTCTCAGGCTGAGACCATCCCCAGGGCTGTTTGATTTTGTTCTGCTTGATCCTGAGCACCTCTTCAACATTTTCCATACATCCAGAAGGCAGAAGAACAGAATATAATGAAAGTGAGTCCCATGTTCCAGAAAGCCAAAGGGCTAGAAGGGATCAGAAATTGTAAAACCACTCTCTGGTTGCCCTACTACTTAAGTGGCTCCTCCTTTCCCCTTCTCACTCTGCCTTGCACCCATTCTGACCATGAATTTCGGGCCAGTCCCAGCCTGTGTTGATATCAACTCAGCAGGAGCCAATTTCTTTGTCCCCACATCAGGCAAAACATTCACTGATGTCATTAAACAGGGAGCCTCTTTCTATAGCTTTGCTCCTCTGGAAAGAGCCTTCTGATTTCTGCTTTGGGGAATGCATTAATGATGCCGATAGGGAACTCACTTGCAGGTTGTTTCTTGCAGTGTATCAGGATTTTACTCTATCAAAGGGTTTCTGGCTGTCTCTTAGGGCCCAGGCAGCGTTGCTGCTCTAATTCCTGGGCCTGGTTTTCATCTAGTTTTATACTACTTCTACCCTGGTGTGACTCCACTGACCTGCAGAGTCTTTTCTCTGATTCATACTAGTGCAGCAGATTGTAGTTAACTCAGAGATCCAGAATTCACTCTTTCCTATCCTTCCTTTCTGTTTCAGTCATAATGGCCAGATCCTGAAATAACTCTGTTCATGTACAGCTGTTGAATATATTTGGGGAGAAGCCACCTTGGAGCCTGTCTGTGTGAAGGGGCTCAAATGTCACCATAGAGCAGGTCTGGTTGGGAGGGTTCCTGCATAAATTTTCAGTTGTATTCTGTTTTCAATTTCACCACCTCAGCTGCAAAACCTTTCCTCTGGGGTCCTAGTTTAAAAGCTTCTACTACAAAAGAAGGGTAAAATGGTGATTTGTGCATATATGCAAAAGCACGAGATTTTGGGTGAGTATCTTGATAACAGGGACATCACTTTAAATCAATTCCTCTTTTGTACAAGACTCCTAATCCCTTTCTTACCTGACAAAACACAACGAAAATACATTGAGGATTAGGCAAATTACATAAAACAAAAACCTGAAACCCAAATGCTGTTAATGAGAGATTATTCTGTGTATTGCTTCAAACTCTCAGAAGGTAATTCAAAGTAGTAGGTGTATTTGTGCGTATGTGTTAAGTAGTAAGACCATTTATGAAAAAGATGAGCAGGCTTAAGGTGACTTTACCTGAAAGGCTGTCATAAGCATAAGGGGTGGCTTGAATTGAATGACAGAACGTGAGTATGTTTATTTGTAGAAGTAAACGTAAAACATCTGTTGGACCCATGTATTTAATCCTCCTGGGAGCAGCTTTGAAGCTATATCCCTCTGTGTCTACATAGTTCCTTTTTCCAGGTTGGTGACTAAAGATGAAAAGAAATCAAAATATGCCTAAAACAATCTCGCATGCTGATCAGACTGTGGTGGTTCAGGCTTGTACAGGTTGTAAGACTTATTTATGGTTTATGTTGTCACCAGTGATCTCCAATAAAAACCCTGGCCTTTTATTGTACATTTGGTTCTTGTTATATCCTGGGTAATTAGACAGCAGATCCAGGTATTGAACACACATTCCTTCAGTAGCTATCTAAAATTAAAGGTAATCATAAAGACATTACAGAACACATCGAGATTTCCTTTATTACGACATTAATGTGACATTATGCATTGCACCCCATTTGATTAGCATATGGTGCCTCAGAGCAAATCAGTTAACACTGATGCATCTATTAAAGTGTCCAAGCAATATTCTGCATCTCCTAAGTGATGCACGATAAATATTCTGCTCTGCGGCTGCCCTCACCCAGCCTCCTTTAGTCTGACACAGCTGTAAATCTCTTGTGATGAGCTGGGTGTGTTGCTGATGGGATGCCATCACACCCTTGCCAGAAAGAGGGGACAGAAACTTAGGGGCAGATTTAAAGCCTGTGTTACCTAGCTAAGCTCTACTGGTTTTCAGAGCAAGGTTCTTTTAAACTGTGTTATGGAGTGATGAAGGCTTTAGCCCCCCAAGACACTGCTGTTAAATTACCAGATTCTGCTGCATCCCAGTAACCGTATAAGTATAGTTCTCTCATGAAGTTAGCTGTGTAGCTCGGTGCCTTCCTCTGCTACTCTAAGTAGACCAGTTCCTAAACATTCCTCATATCCTCTGTTAGGAAAAGATGACGGACATGGTAGTGCACATTTTGTCCTGATCTTTGTTGCAGGCTATAAAGGCTGGAATAAATATATTCATTTTATGGTTTGATAAATTTGAGTTTTACTTTGTGGCTTGGTGGTCAGGTTTCCATCTGAGATCTGGACTCACTTTTTCTCCTGCTCTTGGCGTAGAATCCTTATTACCTAATTCTGTCCTTGTACATTTTTAATTATACCTTTATTTAGAATTTATTTCTCTGGTTTGCTGTTCAGAACTTCTATTATTAATTCTGTGCAATATTGGAGACATACACAGGAAGTACTATATAAAATTCAATTTTCCTTTAAAAATATACATTATTGTGGTGATAAAAGAAACAAGAACGCTAGTCCTTGTTTGTAGAGTTCAATGCATTTAAAGATATTTAAGAATCAGAATAAAGGCTGGGTTTTTTTTTTTCAGAAATTTAACTACAGTTCTCAGCAAATTCTAGTGGATTTTGTCCACATAACTTTACTGTGAGATTAAAACAAAAATAAACCTATTAGTCCTGTTTCCAGGATGGGAAAACTGCATCACAGGATAAGTTATATGACATAACAGAATAATAGTAATAGGCTGGATATTAAATACATAGTCTTGTTTGCCCTAGATAAGGTCCCTGTATATGTCTTTTAGAGATTGTCTCTTACTGACCAACTCCTATTGTTCACATGGATATTCTGCGTGCAAGACTTCAACATCTTGTCGCTTGCTTTAGATAGTAAAGTAGGAGCTAAACACTTAAAACATATGCTCTCTTACTGTATGGGTCAGGCACTTCAGGAACCTAAAGGACTGTTTGTAAGTGTGGCACATCCTATTTCTTTAAAAGAACAAATCAAAATCTCTGATGCACTTTTGAACTTTTCCAAATTTCACACTGCATTTTCTTTACGTGATGATTCTTACACTGTGACAAGTTGGAGTAAAGTTGCCTGAGGTCAGCTGAATCAGGTAGAAGTAAGCAAAACTCTTCATTGACTAGTCTAGAGAGTGATCACCCTGATAAGAGAGTGTGTTAGTCGTGTGTGACCACTGGGCTATTCTGTTCTGAGTTGACAACTGCCTGTCTGCCTCAAAATCAGCTTCTGTAGATTTATTTTTTTTAAAGCAATAATAACCCTTCTCGTAGTACTAACATGATTTTTTTTTTAATGAAATCCCTATTGGCAAGCAAGAAGGATTGTCTGGGAAAAGTTCAGTAAACTGTGAATGCTGCAAATACTAGAGATACCTATGAGCGTGGAGGGGAAGAAAGAGGAAGGTGAGAGTGGAGAACAGAGGAAGAAAAAGTAGGTACTTCAGTTTGATGAGAAAGATCTGAGTTTCTCTTGATGTCCCTTCAGTTCTGCCTTCTACTGGTGTCTTTCATCTGTGAAGCTCCAAGTTGTGCCTCTCATGCACTCCTTGAATTGCAGGCATGTACCAAAGTGTTTAAAGCAGGGACAGTCTTGGTGTGTGGCGCATGCTGTACATGCATTTTTGTTAAACCCAGTCTAAAAATGCACGTAATCAGACACACATACAGGCAGCCCATTCTTGAGCTTATCAAACTCATTGTTTTACAACATAAAGCTTGAAGAAAGATGGAGAAAAGAAAATATCTTTTTTTATAGAAAGCTGTAAACTGCAAAGTATTTATTCAAGAGACAAGAGCTGTTCCCAAGAGCTATTCCAGTTGCTTTTAGAGCTCTCTCTATCTTTTTATTTGTGTGGAAACATTTTAATATTTGTCCCCTTCTTTTTACTTTTAAATATAATGTAAGTGGATCTGTAGACAGTTTGAACTCTCTGCTTACATTTTTCCTGATTGAAAGGGTTGCAGGAAGATAGGATAAAATTTAGAGGCATGGGTCATGGTTTTGATAAACACACTTCAAGAATTGCTGCTACAGGAATGCTATCTGTTATAGCTGAGATTTTCACAGCTAGTAAAATTTCAGCTCAAATGTTTTCGCTTGCTTTGTCCAATACAAAATTTATCAAAATGGGGTGAGATCTTAATTTAAAAACAATCAAAAAGGATGATTGTCAGAAAGGCTTATAAGATGGGGCAAGTTATTTCCCTGCCCCACACATTCTCCCGTAACATCTTTAACATGAGACTAGGTGATACATCTCAGTTACCCACTCTTCTTGCCTCATAGTGCTACTACCACATCACAGCCCTTGGTAAAGCCGTGTATTAATTCACTTGGGCTCTTCAAGAATTTCATTCCTCTGTTGGTCACAAACCTTCAGGTCTAAAGATGTTTGCAACCCATTTGCACCTATTAGTTTTTTTTCTGAAGGTATTATGCACGACCAGCCCCATGGACAGCAGCACCCATCTACTTTACTGTGTCCGTTTAAACAGCCAGGGTCTCTTCTGATGAGGCTATTTATCTTTGTGTGTAACTACTCCAGCTACAGAGGTTTCGCTGCCATCAAGGTTGCAAAACGCACACTAATGATGGTGGACAATAATGCCCTAATGGTGGGGAACAGTAGCCAAGACTTTAGCTGCAGGGTGGTTTGTTATACAGGATGCAAACTTGGACCTCTGATTCTTTGCTCTGGCACTGATTTCTCTGAAGCGATGAGCAATTTGTTTTACCTCTGAATCCTCCTTCCTCTGAATCACAGTGCTTACCTGCTTTGAGGTTTAATCAAGGAAGCTGTGCGAGTGCCAGCTACTGTATAAAAGCAAGAGGCAATTATTAAAAGTGGGCTTTGACTTTTTAAAGGTAGGATAACAGATGCTGGGTAATAAATCTCATTAATGATGATAGGGAAATTATCTTATTTTTGAACTCTGACGGTATTTTTTTCCTAACTTTTGTTACTGTTTAATAGTTATTCTGGTTTCACTGTTTGTTTTCCAAAAGTGCTGGAAACAATTAGATGACAGAATGAGCTATTTTTTTCCCTAGGGTGTCCTACCACTTTCAGATCTGTGTTTATGTTTAGAAATTATTGAAGCATATTGTTTTGATATGCCTTTAAGCAAAATGCTTGGCTTTCAGATTTTAAACAACGTTGGGATTTGAAATCTATTAAGTAAGTAAAGTTGCAGGGTTTTTAACACATTTTTACATTTTTTAATTTGTACAAGAGATTTCACTGACCTAACATATTTTTGATTATAGGTATGTGTTTGTGTGCATGTCTACGGACATACGAATTATTCACTTAATAGACTGATTTCTCTCTCTCAATTTGGGATGGGGAAAAAATGTCTCCGGTTCACTCATGATGGGAAATCTGGTTCTTGTCCACTTATATCAACAGCTCTGAACATGGAGCTGCAAATCCAGTCTGAACTTGATTACTGTCAGAAGTATTTCTGCAGTTAAGAAGCTGCAGTGTAGCACTCGGTTCCACATGAGGAGAACCAGATGTGCTTTAGGATTTACTTTTCTCTGCTGTTGAATGCACCTCAATTCTGCAAGTTCAAAATGATGATACATTTAAAGTTAGCTGCTGCGTTTCACTCACTTGCTGTTCTTCTTGGATGCAATCTGTCTTGCAACAAGCAAAGGCACAAAAAATAAAGGTCTAAGTTTGGGTCATTATTTGTCTTAGGATAATGGGTAAAGTGTTCACATTGAGGTTTTCAGAAAAACAGAGCACAAAACTCTTGCTTGAATAGGATGAGCCAAAAGTCTCAGTGATAAATTAAGCCTCTCCCTCAGTTTCCCTTTCTACATAATTATAAGAGTTTCATAGAAATACCTTTGTGACATGCTTAAAAGAAAGAAGACAGCTCTTTACAACAGGGAAATATCCTTACTAAGGGTCATGAGAAATACTGATTATGAGAAATACTAAAAGTCCAGTGAAACAGAGGTTCGGGAACATCTTTTTTTTTTTTTTTTTTTTGCAAAATAGGTATTGCCATTTCTTGCAGAGAGAAAACTGTGATAAACTTATGTGCAGGTGGTGTACTTGTGTAGTCCTGGGCTTGCTGGAGATGCTGACCCACCCAGATGTGGGCACATCTATTTATCAGGCAGCTCCTAGGAAGCATCCTGTGCTGATTCCCTGACTCATATTGTAAAGAGAGAGAGAGACCAGCCTTATGCTTAGGATTTTATGATGGAGCGTAAATCAGGTCTGCCTGTACTTGACCAAGGTTGAAACCCACAGTGCTGCATGGTAATTAGATTTTTAAAAGATTTTTTTTTCCTCTGGTTTATTTATATAGCAGTAATTACCTCCAGCACACAGTCGGAGTGACTGCTTGTCTTTCATGACCATACTTTTACCCTTTCATTTGACTGTCCTGTGCTTCTGTGGCTAATATAGAGCTTCATTCATTATCCCTGAGCCCCTTCCCCTGCCAGCCCTTGCGCAGTGGCACAGCAGGGAGCACAAGGTTATTCTGTGGCAGCTTAAGCGGGAGTGGACGTGAAGAGCTGAGCAGGAGATGTGCCTCTCAGCACTGAGCCGGCCAGATTGCTCCCGCACCCTCCTCAGAGTCACGGCATACATGGGGGGAACAGGGTTGCCTGGGGACTTTGGGACAGTATTTCCTCTTCTTTCTGAGGTTTTCATCTTCCAGTGATTCTTCCAGCCCTGGTTCTTTCTGGGATAACTTAGCATTGTGCAGAAATGCTCCTTAATAAACATCTCATTTTCCAGCACTCCTTATCTCTCTCTTTGCCTCTCCTCTCCTTCCATCTCTTCCCACCTCCCTTTCCCATGCAATAGCTTTTGAACTTGTTCCTAGGTTTGAAATTAATTTGACAGCAATTGCTTTATTGGTTTAAAAGATGTTTAGTTCCTACATGTTTCATTTTGGTATGAGAAAAGGAACATCAGTTAGCTTCCTGCAGAAAAACCAAGCCCCAGCTTGATCGCACTGTTTCAGACATGTAGGAAAGCAACTTTTTACATTGTCCAAATCTGGAGCTTTGGTCACTGCTTTATCTCTGATATACATCAAGAAATCCAATGCTTAAGTACTCAGGTACCAGAAATCAGGATCTGTTAGTTCAAAACTTATGGAGATATTGTTTGTAGCTTGAGGCCATCATGCAAAGACCATCCCTTTTGCCCTTGCATTTGGGCCATGGAGAGTCCAAGCTGCGCTGCATGGTCAGAATCATGCAAGATTCACTCATCAAAGAGTAGTTAGTGGCCCAATGGAAATGAGGCCAGGATTTCGGCCTAGAAGTTTGAGTGTGGATAGTCAGTGACCCTTGTTCAGATGAAATTATGACAGCAACAAAGAAAAGCCCAAGATCTTTGCCCCATTGTCCTTCGGTCTCACGCAGACATTGAGGAGTTGGAGGAGAGAATTGGGTGTGGTGGCCAGAGGCTCTGTATTAAGTCATCCTTCACATTACTCCTGTTTGTCCACAGGCAGCTTTACAGGGTGTTTGGGGTGTTTTCATTGTATTCTTTCCTTTATCTCTAGCTGTAATTTCTTGTGTATGCCATAGACACCTATCTACCTTTATTTCCTAACCTCTAAGGATCTTAGCTTCAGGGCTATATGTTCACTACATTAACTGAACTGCAGCAAGATTGTGGCAATAAGAGCTCTCTGAGTGGGGAAGTGAGGCACATAGGCTATGGGTGCAAGATTCACCTCCTTGAGCTCTAACCTAAAAGCTGGGATGTTATCTAGTCTAAGTTAGTCATTTACACTGCTCTGTTGTCTATGGGGAGAAACACTTGGAGTGCAGTCCATCCTATCCAGAAGTGGGGCAAAACATCTCCTGAGGTGATGGTCTCTCTCTATTAACTTCTGAAAACAGCTAGATTACTGCCTTAGAGCAGAGCCTAACTTCTAGCTAGCTGCAGTTAGGGAAGGTGATTCCCATGTGAAATGACCTCCAGTTTGCCTGAGGTCATGCAAGGATCTTAAACCTGGAGTCACTCTGCTAGACCAGTGTTTGAGGTAAGAATAGCTTAAATGGATGCCTTCTGCAGCTCTCTGTGGCTGTGCTCAGCAGGACAGGCTGCAGAGGGACACTGTCTGCTCTCTGAAGGCTCCCAAGAGCTCTGGGTGTTCCCAGTTACTATTACTCAATGTACAACAGCTTGCTCCTGGACCAGCAGAAGCATAGGGTTTCCAGGAGATGTCTTTATAGGGGATGTCAGAAGGCTTCAAGTAAAACAGCTGTGAAAGGGAGCATTTTCAGTACCCAGACAAGGGAGAAGCAGCATGCTTAGCCACATGAGGTGGTGACGCTGGCTACATCAGGCCAGTGCAGCCAACTAAACAAATGCAACTCCCTTTACAGTGTGAAGAAAAATAGGTTTTAAAAGCATCACCAGCCTCCCCAAAAGCAAACAATGTTGGTGAGTCAATAAATGATGGAGTTCATAAAGCACCATTTACTTCCCCGTCCGTCTGCAGCAGTAAATTCAGATCAGATTCACAGTAGCTGTCTGTGCTCACAGGGGTCTTGATTTCTTTTTTAAAACCATGGGTGACAGCCACTTCTCTTCCCCAACTTGTCAAGAAACAGTTGATATGACTGCCAGAGGCACAGTGCACCTGATGTAAGCATCGTTTCTGTTTCCACCTTGCAATTGTAGACATAGTTGCTAATGTTTGAATTCAACTCATTTCTAACGATTACAGTAACACTGAGCTGATTTTCTTTTTTTATGGGAAGTGCCACTTATATTTCATCATTTTTGGAGTTTCCTGTCAGGATCTTGAGTGAACAGGATCTGTCTGTAGATATTACACATGTCCTAGCTTCTGATAGAGAAGACCAATGAGAAAGAGGAAAGATACTGGTGTTTTATATCTAGGGGTAGGAGGAAGAGAAAGCACTGCTACAGGGTGTTGGTGTCAGCATCTAGACCTGTGATCTTCAAACATGCTGCCCAGCTGCTGCCAAATCTTGATGTCACTTGTTTGACCCATGAGCTCAGGAGCTTCAAAACAATCACAGCAACCCACCTGGCTCTTGTGTCTCTGCTGGCTAAGTCACAGCACTCGGAGCTCAGGAGGAACCAGGTCTAGTTCCTTCACTGCCTTACTCAAATGTCTCTCTTTCACCTCCTTGCCATGGGCCTGACCACCATACTGCATGTGCATGGTGTGGTAGAGATCAATCTGAGTCTGAGCAGCGATATACAAATTCTAACCATGGTATCACTGTCAGGTTATCTGTCGCGTGGCTCTCAGCACACCACAGACCTGTGCCAATACTACTTTCTGATAGTGATTATAGTCTGTGCTGGGTTTTTTGTTTTGGTTTGTTTTTCACGGCGCTAAAAGTACATGCAATTTGAGTTTCCAGTGTTATTATTTCACCCTCTCTAAGATAGCGCTTCACATTACCATTCATCTGCAAAAAAACATTTTTAACAACTGCAGGTCAGGAGTCTGTTTTTCCTTCCCAGCTTTAGCCCACAGGGATTTTCATGATAACATTTTGTTTCAGAGCTGCGTGCTCTATGGAGAAATGTGATTCAACAGCTGCCCTTCCTGAACTGTGTCCTTAAAGTAGAAGCAAACCTTTTACAAAGCCAGGCGTGGAGGGAACGGGTTTGTATGTATGTGGATGGGTTTATGTGTATGTATAGGTGTCACACATATGAACAAAGTTTTGCTCTGCTTCCTCAGCTGGCTTCTGATTTCCAAGTACTGTACAAATCTCAGTCTCTGGTTCTTTTTCTGCAGAACCAAGCTGTAAGCAGTGAGAGGAAGCAATGACACTTTGGTAGCTGGAGACACTGAGAGTCAGGGTGTGGGTGAAGCACATCCTGTTCTGCATGAGACTGGAAGTCATTTCACATTCCCACATTCTAGTGGACTTCTGCCTGTTTCAATGCCAGGGTCGAACCTGTACCCTGCCCTGGCAAGGCTATGTAGGTGTGTTTGGATTTTTTTTTTTTCCCTAGCCTCCTGCTTTTCATAGATTTTCCTTATATGTGTTTTTTTTAAAGCTAATTTGTTTCCTGTATATCCTCCGTCTGTCCCCGGTAGGGAAGAGTTGGACCTATTCCCTTTTCACCCAGACTCCACTTCCCCTCGTCATTTGGTGTGTGAGTGTGTTTTAGGATTCTTTTTAATTATCATTACCATCCTGAAATGACCTACACACAAAAGCTGCTTTGCATTCCTGAAGGCTGGCATGCAGTAATGCTTGGTCGGCTCCTCTTGGGCTGGGTGGGAGCTCAGTGACTGATCACAGCTCAGCTCCTCACCTCCCTCTCTGCCCTCCACCCACATGCCTGCACCCCGGGGGAGCCTGCACAGAGCGGACTTCCCCTGTCCCCCGCAGCTGATTGAAAACCTTGCTCCATGGATTAAGACACAAAGGTCCTAAGCGAATTAAATTGCTCGGTCTCAGCTCTTTCCTTCGATGAGAGATTCCGGAGGACAAAAACCTCTGTAGGATTTTTTCACATGGTTCAGCACAATTGGAGCATCTTACTCTGAACAAGAGAGATGTGAGTCTGAAGGGAAATTGCAGGGTTGGTTGTTGGACCCTGCCCTCCCCCACCCCTCCCTGCTCCCTACCAAGTGCAAAGAGCTGAGGAGATGCTCCTGCAGTAGAAATGGCATGGATCTGCATGGGAGTCCTTTTTCCTGCACCTTGGCCTGAATGCACAGAGAGGCCAGAACTACCCTGGCCCCACATGTGTATTCCCTGTCCCTACTGTCACTTACATTAAAGACAGATGATTTTCACATCATTCCTGCCCTGGCAACGTTAATCTGATGTGGCTTTCACAGCTTTAGTTGCAAATCCAATCACTTGATGGATGGGAATGTTTACCCACCCCAAATCTCAACTTTCCTGCCTTCCCCGCCTCCTAGCTAGTGTCAGCCAAGTCAGCAAGATCTCTGTCTATAAAATATACCAAGTAAGCTGCAACTTTGCAGTCTTACTGAGATTTATGGGCAGGCTTAAATGATAGAGGATTTTTTTTTTTTCATTTTTGTCCTTTTAGGCTTCTATAAACAAACGTTTTCCATGAGTAGCTTTGTTTTCCTGAGGTCCATGTTAAGCCAGCTCAGCTGATGCAGAGACCTTGCCTGTCTTTCACAGCCACTTTAATTATAATGAGAATTGTGAAAAACTGAGAGGTAAATTTCTGTTTCTGAAGCATTGAATAAAACTCTTACAAATGACTTTCAAGACTTATATCTCCTTTTCCTTGTCAAAATGAGAGAGAACTGGAATATTGAAGAATATTGAGGCAAGTGTGGGGAGACCAAGTGTGAGACAAATCTTCGACAAAAAATTGACAAAATAAGCAGCCAGATCTTGATCAGTTTTGCCTGGAATAGGACTGCAGAGGTTTGAGCATTATTTCCTTTACCATTTACTTCCTCATGTGACTGTAGCAAATGCTTTCTTTCTCTGAGTGAAGCAGGCAGTGCAATGTGTATTTGTGTTTGCGTGTGAATGTTAATCTGTGTACCACCTTGTGTGACTGCAGGATGTGTGGGGCAGAAGTCATTGCTTGTGACTGCATGCAAAGATGAATGCCACACAGAGTAATTAATCAAGGCCCTTTTTAACCCCTCTTAGTAGACAGAATGGGTCATATTGTCATGACTGGTCCCTTTCTCTGACAACTACAGTGACTTGGTGGCATCCTCTCTATGCTACCTAACTGTTAACCATAAACCATTTGCTTTTCATTACTTTAGTATCCTTTTTATAATCTCTGTCAGCTCCCCTCTCTGACTTTCCTTGAAAGGACAATGTCAAGATAAAAATCAAATATTTACTCTTGCGTGTGTAGACAAATCCTTTCTGTGTTACTTATAACGCTTCAGATTATGAAATCAGACATGATTTCAATCCTCTAATTGACCTGTCATCATTTAGGTTATTTACTTTAGTTCTTGTGGTGCTCCCAGCTTGGGCAATGAAGTTATAAGAAGGATGGGGGAAGAGAGATTTTGTTCATAAGTTAGATGCCTTTAGTCCTTTCATGGCAGTAGAAACCTTTATATCAGGTAATAGCACTGAAAGGAACAACTTGACACCATCAGGTGCCAGCTGTGAATAAACATGATGTAGAATCACCTCCCTAAGAATGTTATCTTGTTTCTCTGGTCTCTCATTAAAGAACTACAAAGCACAACTTCAGGAAATTTTTCATTTAAATACTGTCCTAGCAAACCTGGCTAGTAAGGTTTTGTATTGACCCTTCATGTACACCAAACTGTGAGGGAAACGCTGTTTGGTAGTAAGGATGTGAGTCGTGTCCTGAAAGCTTCATTTATGATAGCAGTAAAGTCAATTGGAAGATCTCTGTTCACTTCAGTGTTATCTTTCTAGTTTTATACTGATCTGTTACTGGGTAATTCTGATAATCTGAAGGATGCCAGGATGTTACTAATCAGAGACTGAGTCCCTCTCTGATAGATATTGGAAGGCCCTCCATTTTCAGTTATCACTGCTGGAGGATGACCTTATGTTGATGTGCTTCAAAGGTGTGATATGGAAACTACCATTTTTCTACCTTCTGAAAACCGAGTTCTAGTAAACATACCCAAGTCCCTTTGAGAGATTTTGGCTTAGGTTTTACACCAAATCATTTTTCCTTGTCTTGAAACTTACTGACTCCTGCTGAAACTTTTTGGGGAGAGACTGAGAAGGGCAGAGTAAAGAAAAAAATAAACAACTTCCTCCTTTCCAAAGGTTTGGGAGGTGAAAGCCACTTTCCTATCAAACACAACCATTAAGTTTCAGCAGACATTTTGGTTTGGGGCCCAGGGTGCTTGGTGACTATGCACATCATTTATAGCACTATCTGCAGATTGTGCTGTTGAATGATGAGCATGGACAGATTCAAGCTTTCTGGGAGATCCAAGAACACTCTCAGGATGCTGCAACCTTTTTCTTTCCTTAGGGCTGGACATTGCTACTTGTTATAATGGACAGGTGGCTACATTTGCATCACACACACGTATGGCAGCCATTGTTTTAGTCAACACTAAGGACTGGCTGATTGCCACCCTGAGCTGACGCATTCTGATGTGAAAGACCAGGAATGCAGCTAGGGGTGCACCTCACCTGAATCAGGCAGAGATGAGCTGCTTACAGCTTTCTCCAATGGACTACAGGAGAAACTCAGATAACAACTAGTCCTGGCCTGGATCTACGTAGCTTGCATTTTTCTGTCACTGTACTCATAGGGTTTAAGCACAGCTTAAAGCTTAATCACAATATATGTCATTGACAGTAGTTACTGTTAAAATGATTGTTTTTACCTTCTGCCTAATGACCATTGATAGGTAGGCTGTGCTTTGCACGTGACAAGGAGTAAGTCATGGCTGTCATTTCAATTGCTTGTAATGGATATTATGAAGATTTTAGTATGTTCCGTTTTCTTTCTAGTGGCTTTTTTCAAAGGCAGTGGGGTGAGAAAATTCAGGTGTGACCATTACTGCCCATGACAGTAAATCAGTGACGGAGCCTTGGTTACATTCCAGCTTTTCAAATTTGTTGTCTGGTTCTTTAACTAGCTGACAAACAGAGGTGTATTAGCTGCAAAAGTGAGATTGGATGGTGTGGATATTACTTGTATCTTTGCTTCTGCTTTGGTTGATGGCCTTGATTGAGTCCATGAGCCTGTCTGTTCCTGTATCTCACCATTGGAGAGTAAAACCTGCCATCTGCATGTTTTGTTGTATCATGCTTTACATCCTAGTGGCCAAACACCTCAAACCATTTAAAAGTCTTGCTCCTGCAACTTCAGTGATGGGAACCTAAGAAGCTTTTGAGGGAAGATGTCTTCATTTGACTAATCTTTTTAACCAGTTTCTTTCACATATCAGGTCTTACCCGAACAGTTTCTGAGACTGCCTCCTTGGCCATTTGGGTAGGAAGTTGGTGTGTCAAAAGAGGAGCTTTGCAGGGGAGAGACTCATAATTAAAAGGAAAACAAGTGGCTTTTGTCAAATGGATTTCCAAAATGGAAAGCATCATTTTTTTTCACTATGGATGTGCAGGGAGGGTAAAGATAAAGAGGATGATTGAAGTGGGGAGAAAATAGAGTTAAAAATTGCAATCAGTATATAACGGGCATGGCCAGCTGAAGAGTTAAGTGACAGAGCCTTATTCACTCATATGAATTAATAATTGATTCAGTAACAAATCACTAATGTTGCAGTAGTCATGGTGAATAAGATAATAAATGTGTCCTGTCCAGGGAATGCAATGTTGTTAGAATTCAGCTGAAATTATTCATAAATGTGCTACTTTTCCTCATCTCCAACTACTGCTAGTTTAGCTTTTCTTTTTAATCTTCCTAAGCTGTCACATTAGATGGTGGAGCTAGTCACATTCTATATACAGTGGAATATTAAGGGGAACTGTGGAGACATTATGTCAAATTTCAATAGATAATAGACACAAATTGAGAAACAAAGTACTTCCATCCCTTTTTGCTCTCCTCGTCTAGCTTAATAAATAAATAAAATAGAAGCACAAAGGCTATTTAATAGCATTCACATGTGACCCCTGCAGATTTTCTGCCCCCCTCCCGCTGCCCCCTCCCCCTACTCTGCTTGTACATGAGGCCTCAGAGTTGGATGGGATAGGGAAGGAGCTCTATGGACTTCTGTAGCCTTTTGGTAAGATGTGCAGGCTCCTGTCTGAAAGGGCTCTGAGGTATGTGGTCTGCAGAGAGGATTAACAGCCCCTACACACCAGTCTGAAAGGCCACCACAGGTCCTTATGTATGTAAACCACACTTCATCAGGGCACCTGCAAGTGAGGGCTTGTGGTGGTCTCTGGGAAAACAGGAAAAAGGTGTTAGGGATGGAGAATCACTCAGTGACCCATAAAGGAGAAAGTGAGGTAAATGGGTCAGGCTTGCAGAAGATGAAAAGTGCTTAAGTGTGTCATAACTTAGACGATGTGAACAACAAAATTTCTCTAGCTTATCAGGGAAAGTGACACCAAGAACTAACACCTGTGAAAGGAAGCCAGACAAAAATGATAAGTAAGGTATGCTTTTTTTTTGGTAATCAGTGAGTGTAATTGAACTTTGTCATAACTTCAAATTGGTGAATTTTTCATTACTTGAAGTTTTCAAATCAACATTTGGATGCCTTCCTAGAAAAGATGCTTTAACCAAGAGGATGTTCAGTAAGTGAGTGGGAATTGTGTTGTTTGATGTCAAGGAGGTGAGACAGAGAAATCTGGCCTTAAACTCTTTGAACACAGTCTTTGAATACATCTGGAAAATGACAACAGTATGAAACAAAAAACCATCAGTGTCAGAATGAAAAATGCTGTGGAAATTATCAAAGTAGTCAAAGGCTGCAAAGAAGGAAGATAGGAAAGGCAGTGCAGAACAGAGGGCTAATGGTAAGCAGTCTAGAAGAAAGGACAGGAGGATAATTTGCAGGACAGCAGAGGGATAAGCTGTAGAGCATAGGAGATCTCATGTTAAAATGAGGAAAACCTGAGGAATTCACATGCCTACGCTGTTTAGAGCTTAGTTTGAACTGCAGTAGACATCTTTGAACAGGAATGTACATCAGGAAGTCTTCAATCCTGTTCTGTTCAGGTTCTTGGTACACGGACAAGCATGTCCTTCTGAGCCAGACAGATGACGAGGGCTGAGCTACAGACCAGAGACATCACCAGAGGACTGCTCAGTACTGTAGGAATACTGTGCTGAGAAAGTGAAGGGAGAAGAGGAGAAACAACTGAGCTCTTTTGAAAGTGATTTCAGCTCTCCCTTGTTAGACAGGTATAGTTTGCTTATCTATAGCAAACGCATCCAAAGAGCTCAAAACTTGTTGCAAATTTATCTTTCCATGCTCCCCCCAAAAATGAGTAGTCTTGACTTTCACCTCCTGCTGAGATGTAGTTTGCACCAGGAGACTCTTACTACCATGCAGCAACACAGCGACCCATCTCCATCTGGAGATGCAGCAGCCAGAGCAGGTTTATCCATGCAGCATGTGATTTCCCAAGCTGGATGCCAGCCACGATGATGCTGTCAGATTGCGTGCTTTCAAAAAATGCTGCCATGGGGTCCACAGCAATCACATAATAGGAGGACCTCCCACCTTTGCCTCCCCTTCCCGGGAGTCCCTGGGTGCTAGCAGAGGACACTGAAGCCCAGCAGAATGAGCATCACTCCTCCTGTAATCACAGAGGAGAAGACACGCTGTCTCTGCATCCCCCCAGGTTACCTAACCAGCGTAGTGGAAGCAGCAAGGGAGCTGTACGTGCTTCTCTGACTGGGAATGACGTCAGAGTGAGGTGTAGGGGGCTGGGGCTGGTGCCACATGGCAAGTCACATGCAGCATGGCTATCTTCACATCCTCCTCTGAAAGGCTCTGTGTTTACTCATGCTCTGCAGCACGCTACTTCTCCGTACAAATAAAATACATCTCGCTGGGATGCTTGGGGCTTGGGGACCAGGGTTCACACATGTGTGTGCACATGCTTGTGGGTGGGTATGCATATATGTATACGTACAGGCCGCATTAGACACTGCTCCTCTCCCTCCCTTGTTATTTTAGTATCAGATTATGGACATGCTCTGCTGCTGAGGCTTCCCTTTAAGTGATGCCTGAGCTCTTTTCCATTCAGCAAGAGGGACAAGTAAAGTGAGAATGGAGCTGGAGGGAAGTGGAGAGGACCAGGGTCCTTGGCTGGCTATTCACCCTATCCGCTCGTCCTCCCTCCACTTCTATGTTCCCTCTTTCTCCTGCTGCCCAGACCTCCCTCCCCCTTCCTCCATACACATACACTCCTTTTATTCTCAGTAAGTTATTAAAAATGTAGACATCACTGGCTCCCAGGGTCAATATGTTGTTTTTAAATTTAAACATGAATTTCCATTTCATTGAGCCTTCAGGCCTAATGAGATGTGCTTTGACAGGAGCAGCTAGCTGGAAAAGGCATGATTGAGGGGCGAGCCAATAATATTAACTCACAGCAGAGTGTGCACACACAGCGCTGGAGCCACGAGCCTTGATTCGCTACTATCCGGGGCTCCAGCTACAGCAGGCAAGGATTTCTGCTGCAGGCCCTGCAGTGAAATGTCAAATGCATTTAACCATCTGTGAGCTCTGCTTGTTCGGGCTTCCCCAAGTTGGACAGCCTGAATGGAGTTTCTTTCAGCTGGGATGACAGACGGGGCCAGGAGGGCTCTGGAAGTTGGGCTTGTCAGTTTAGAGGGCATCAGCTAAAACAAAGGGAAGAGCATAAAGCCGTGGAGAAGGCACTAGGATGGGACTCAGAAGATGTAGGCTTCCACTGACTTACTGTGTGACCTGGGCAGATTGCTTCACCTTTCAAGGAGGATCAGGAAGGGGTGTTTGCATAGCCTGGTGTTAGAGGTCCCTCCTTTCCCTTGTGGTGACCTCCTTTCTGTGTGGTCAATGGAGAGTGAGAAGTTCTCCTAGCAAAAGCTTTCAGTGCACAAACTTGGTGGTGTTTCCTGTGGAGAACATGATTTGTCCAACTGAGTTTGTATAAAGTGTGTATAGGAGTATCTGTCTGAATTGCACACTGGGAAGAGGCAGTAACCCCAACTGCTTGTCCACAGGGAAGACCTACTCCTTGTCGATTATAGGAAGGTCCATCTCAACAGCACATTCTGAGTGCTGACAATGGACCGTAGGATCCTCAGCCTGGCTGTGCCACCAGACAAGTTTGTCATTACAAATGACATTTTCCCATATTTCTGAAAGAAGGCTCATTTGAGAATATCCATTGCAGACAGTGCTCTTTACTCCCAAAAAGCTGTGTTCTACTATTCCTAAACTGTGTAAGACCATAGGCCAGCTGTGGCAGAGCAACAAGGCATGCTTGAAAAACAGTGAGCACCCATGCAACGTAAGTAGTAGGTCTGATTTTTACAGCTTCCTACCAGAAAGGGTATCAATTGGAAAGAGTGAGAAGAGGACCTCAAAAAGGAAGCAGAGAATTATTTGTAAGTTGTGTGCAAATAAGGATTAGTAAAAATGTTCTATCAGAGCTGTGTTTAGGAGTAACTAGGTATTTGACTTAGCTAGGTTTTTATGAAAAGATTTTTTTTTCCTGAAAATAGTGATTTAGCATTGATAAAATAAAAGGGAAAGATGGAGAAGAAAATCAAGTTTTAGCCAAAAAATTATTTTGATTTTCAATGAAAAATTGATGTTTCCCATAGACTGAATCCAATTAAAATGTTATTTTTTTCAATTTTTCTTTATCTGAGTATATAGGAAAATCCATTTTCCAGCCAGACCTAATCCAGACCCCTGGTGACTAAAAGTCACTCAGAAGGTCTCCCTCAGGTGTGATTTGTAGGGCTTCCTGGGTTTTGTTGGTTCAGAATTAAAATCGAAAAGAGTCTTTCTCATGATAGTTTATTGGATTTGCTCCTGCTGAAATCCACAATGGCAGATGCTGATCTCTGTGTGTGTGTTTATAAAATATGAAGCAGAAATGCAGCATGATAATAAATGAAAAGTAAATCAGAGTGATAATTAATAATAAAGGCTGCTGAATATTCTGAATCTTTGAAAAGGGTTGCTTTTTTCCCCCTTGGATCCAGTGAGCACTCACTCGTATGAATAACATTACATGCATGAGTAATCCCTTTGAACTCAATGAAACCCACGATAAGTAAGTGCAGGAGGCCCATGCAGGATTGGGACCAGGAGCTTTAGCACTGAGTTAAGGGAAGCTGTATTATTATGTTTGTACTGTTGCTTAATTGTAAAGTAGGTGTAAATAGTAAGTCTTCCCAGTTCTACTCTGTCTGGGCTTGGCTGGAAGAGATACCCTCTTGGTGCCTAAACCCTTCTGGACTCATGCATTTCTGGCCTTTAAAATGTGGTATTTAGCTTTCAGAAAGCAAATAACAACCATAGTACACTTTTTTACACCTTTCTCCTGAGACTCTTCCAAAGCACTTTTGACAACATTAACAGTTCAGATGTGACAGCTCCTCTGTTGAGGACAGGCTTTCAGATTTGCTGTTTCTCCTTCTCCCCCTCTCTGATTCTGTATATATTTTTCACCTGTATGATGATATTTGGACCTTCCATAAAGCTTCACCTGCTAGAAATGTGATTATATAAGAAGCTGAATTTTTATTTCACATATTTTCTAGAAAGAAATGTCTAACCTGTGTAGTTTTAAAATCAAGGAAAAAAAATTATAAAAATCTTATGTCTTTTGAGGGAAGTTGTTTAGTATGTCTTAATGTTTGGTTTTGAGAGTACTGGGTGCTCAATTCTCATTTTATAGACAACTGGGTAGATAAAGGGGAAGTCTAATTTAGAGTATTATGCCCAATAGCACATAAATCATCAGTGTTAGAAGCAAGAATAAGAAACCAGTACCAAATCCCTTGCTTTATGTCATGGCTGACACTTGTTGTAGGAGAGACACAAACTGCGGCAGCAGAGATGGTGTGAGGATTTGCTGCCTTAACATATAGAACATTTTCCATAAGCTGAGTTTCATGAGTCAGCATTTTGAAGGGCAATAACTTACAGTAATAAACAGGGAAAGAACACCAACTTTGTGTGGGTAAATTTGGTTCTAAAGTGAGTGATGTACTTCGTGGTAATCAGGTACAGTTGTGATTTGAACCCTTTAAAGCCTGTGAAATATGTTCCCTGTTGGATGATTCCAGCTTTTTTTTTTTGCCTATCTTATTTTCAGTTGGGGTTTTTTTAGGTTTTTTTTTTGTTTCTTTGTTTTATTTCCCCCTCCCCTTCCCTCTAGCTTTAGCTATCTTTAAGGACAGGTACCTCAGTGGGGTATTTTCCATTGCCAATACAGAAAAAGAATACGGAGTGCAGCATGGAGAGGAAGAATACAAATTTCCCCGTTCACTATTGATTTTTGTGAGTTGCAGAGGGAAGCTGCTGTGGCCTCTATATGGAAGCTGTAGGTGGGGAAGAGGGGGAAAATTATAAAGCAGATTCAGGAACAGCAGTTCCATGTAAATTTTTTCCCATCCCTGTGTCGTTCTGCTCAGTGGAGTTTTGGAGCGGATTCAGGCTTTTCATGTTCACAGAGAATTGGAAGCTTAGATCTTTGACCTTTTTAAAATCCATTTTGAGTCTCATCTTTCAGAGATTTAAACAAAAGATTTTGACCTAAAGGGCCATTGTTTTACACTTTCTGATAGAGGGGATAAGAAAGATCGAGAGGAAGGAGGGCAGAAACAGAGATTATCTGAAATGGCACCTGCTGATTCTGGTGGTAATTTTGCAAGCAGAAGAAGGAGGGAGAGACCTGTAAAGGATGCAAGTTGCTGCTTTAAACCTGTAGGAGGAAAAGAGGCAAGAAGATTTGGGGTACAGACAGAACCACTGTTGGGATAATACTGCTTTCCTTATTATAGTCAAGCTCAGTGTTAGAGGAAAAGGATCCTCCTGATTCATCATTGCCACCATAAGCAACTGCTTTTACTGCTTTCATATTTAGACCCTGAAGAAATGTCTCAAATGGCAGAACCTCAGAGAGGGACAACTTGTGTGATCCTACCATTGGGCATGGTGGGAGCTGAGACCACTCAATATCTTAGCTTGAAATCTTCATTCTTGACAGTGATCTTTTTTCTTGCAGTCCTTTCAAATTGGATATTAGTAGTACCTATGAAAAAGACTCCCCCCCTCCCAAGCCTTCTTTACTTTCCTTCTCTCAGTTTTCTTTCAAATATGTCTGTTTCTGTTTGGAGCAGATTTTGTGTTGCTTTTTGGCAAACAGACAGGATTAAATTCTTCACGCCCCTTCTTTTCCCTGCTGACCCACCCAAATATCAACCCACTCAAAGAATTAAAAATGGAAATACATTGATAGGGAATCCTCCTAGCTGGGAACATTGGAAAGAGATGTGTCCTTTCCCTGCCCACTCTAGGCAAACCTTTGTGATAAGGAAATATGCTATCATTGGAGTTTCATCTCTGCTCTTCTTCTTCAGTAGGAAACATCAGTGGGTGTAGAGAGAGGAGACATCTGACACATCAGACACATAAGGGGGAGGAAGGATTTGCTCCTCAGCAAGGCCATGTGTGAGAGGCTCACCCCACACTGCAGAAAAGGCTAGAGTTCTGCTCCCTCTTGCTCTCAGTTGCCCAACTGCAGTAGCCTGTAACACATGTGAGTGCATTCAGTAAACACTCAGACTGGCACCAATTGGAGTGGTCTGGTGGGATGAATGGAGTGAGGCAAACCTTCATTTTGCTTGGATTTGAGCAATGTTTTTGGTCTTGTTTCCAAAGAAAACACAGCTTATTCAGTCACACAGACCTGCTTCTGCACTACCCCTGTTTCTGTCTACAGTCCTCCAATAATATTTTTGAACCTATTGATTGGTTTCAACCATGTTTAAAAAAAAATGAAACTTTTGACAATAATTGCAATTCCACTAGTTGTGCAAAAATTGGCAGAGAAAAGGGATACAAATGCATTTCCCTGCTGAGGAGATGGTGGACAGAACTCAGCCAGGGCAGCAGCTGTCCAATCTGCACCCACATACCAGCCAATGCAACTGGCATGCACAGTACCCTGCCTTAGCTACAGAGCTCACAGTCTTTTAGACATAGTGGAACTTATGGAAGAGGCTGAATTGGTGAGATGGGAGAGCATGGGAGGCCTGAGATACAAATCTGTATCAAGCCAAGCTTCATTAGTTTGGCTTCATACTTTGAGAAAGCAATTATTATTCCCAAAGCTTTCACAGTATATGGAGGATGTGCCACTTACTTAGCTTAGAAAAATGCCATGTCCCTGAAAAATACCAGAGTATTTGAAAGACCCAAGATATGTGCAGTCACTCCTGAGTGCATTGAGGCAAACAGAGGAAAAGTTAGCTAGGCTCCAGCAAAGCAGCAACTTTGGGATAGTTTGGAGTAGAGACATTAAGATGTAAATATAAGGTGGAAGTTGCTCTATTGAAAAGAAGAAAACTTCCACAAGCAATAATCAACATGTGGAACTAGCTGTTGCAGGACATTGTAAAGGTCAAAAAGTATTATTCCTGGAGTGGGAGGTTTAAATAAATAAATAAATAAATGAGAGTACCAAGCAAATTCATACTAGGCAAATTTCCAAAGAAGGAATCTATGGTGACTCTCAGATACGATTACCCACATAACCTATTTCTGAGAAATTTCCATCATTGCCGATATCCAGAGGATAAGAGGCTCTGGCTAGGAGGGATTGACATGTGCTCTTTCTTATCCTTCATCCATAAACATCTCCTGATTACTATCTGAAATAGGTGCTGGGCTTGAGGAATCATTAGTCAGGTCTAGCACTGCTGTTTTCATTATTTCATCCTCATTTGTTGGGTATTCTGAGTGCTACTAAGTAAGGCAAGAAGTGAAGCTTGAACCAGGATTCATTGGGAAGGAGCCATGGACAGATTGACAAAGCTGCTGTGGGGTGAGAAACTGATAATTGTAGCAGATTTATGATGATCTTTATAAACAGACATTGGAACCTTGAATTCAAGAGGGAAGCCATTAACCCTTTTGCAGAGATTAAAAATAATGTCATAGGGTATTTTGAAGTATGCAAAAATTTTCCTCCTGGTGACATACTTTCCTTTGGGTCTGATCTGAAAAGCTGTGCATTCTCCCAGGGGCTAGGCTTCAAATAATAGAGAAGTGTGCAGGGAAAGAAGCTGCTTTCACACTTCATAAAAGCAGGACAACTTTCAACCAGAGACCAGAAGCAGGGTCCCTGCAGAACCTGCAAAGGTATGTTTAAAACAGAAATGAGGCAGGTTAAGAGAAAACTGCAGTGATTAGATTCAATGGGGCTAGTGTTCTCTGTGTATAATAATCTGATTATTGCAACAGTAACATCAGCAGAGTTGCACTGATTTATTCTGTCTGTGTTTCTACCCTGTCTTTTCTTTGTGAAAACATGGAAAATTTGATAATAAGGTATTCTCACATCATAAAATATTTCAGTACTGCAAAGCTATCTGAAAATCTCAAAGAATTGGAAAATATGGACTATTTTGTTTAAGAAAAGCACAAATATGCAACTTGATGAGAACAGTAGCAGATTTCCTTAAGGTTTGATGGCAATTGTAGTCTTCAAAGTATGGAGGCTGCTAAGATTTTGGGGAGAGAGTGGAAATTGTTACTTCCCTAGTGTGTGAGTGGGGAAACTGAGGCAAGGAAGGTTGAAAGGACCTCCAGGAAGAAGTCTATGGTGAACTTCTGAGCTTCCTTTTTTTTTTTAAAAAAAAAAAAGCTTTTACTGTGTTTAGAGTCTCCTCTGTCAGTGTTGTGGCTAAATATATTTTTCTTTCCAAATTCAAGATGAAATTATTTTGATAAGAACACAGTAGGAGTGATTTACCACTTGCTGCACAATCATGAGGAACTGCCAAGTAACTGATCAGAGGTATCCTGAGAGATTTTGCATCACTTAAAGGAAAAGTTCTGCCCATTGTGTCACCTTTGTGCAGGACCGTGGTCACAGCTCCCTATAAGCTTTGAAGAGATGCCTCCCTTGAAATCTGATGGTCCCATCCCAGCGCTTTACCAGGTACCGTTTGTAGTCAGGATGACTTTTGTCCCTGTGGCACAGCATACTTCGTCCTACCCTTCAGAAGAGAGTGCTGGTGTGAAAAGTGCAGATATTACCTGGACAAGATGAAGGAAGGATGGTAAAACCTGTACCAAACAGCATGGATTGTATGACCTTATATCAACAGTTTTTCCTTCTTTCTAGGATAGATGGATATACCTGCTATGAGGGTCTGTGTTAGTCAGATGTCTGATAAGAAGACTAGAAGCTGGGTCATCTCCATTGCTCTCTTTCTGAGCAACAACTTCTGCTTGACTGCAGTGGACCTAGTGTTCTAGAAACCTAGAGGTTTCAGTATCCAGGGCACAAAAAGTGCACTCTGTCCTTGCAGGCAGGAGCAGGAGAGACGATTTTCCCCATTAAGGTTCTAGAGTTTGGATAACTGCTTTACCCCGGGATGGCTGATCAGTCAGTAGGATATCTTTTCTTCCACAGCTGCCCATGGAGGTGGTGGGGGAAGAGGAGAGATCAGTAGAGAGGAATCCTCTTCCAGCTCCCTGTCCTTTCCTTGCTTTCCCCAGGTACTACCCAAGGCACCTCGATGTATCTGATGGGACATTTGCAGAGGAACAGTTAGGGGTCCAGACACAGAGGAGGCAGCCCAGAGCTCGCCCAGAGCATGTCAGAGGAGCCATGTCTTTTCTTGTCCCAGTCTTAGGTTCAAACACAGCTTGTCCATGGTGAGCGGGATGTTCCAGCAAGGCTGTGGTGCTGGGGCAGAGGGGATTTTGACAACAGTACTTTTTCTGGGGTTAAAGTGAAAAACAAGCCAGTGGTGTGGGACACCGGAGTGTGAAACAGGAGTTTATCATGAACACAAAATGAAAGTGGATGACAGTTACTTTTATCTATTTGTCTTCATTTCAGTGGATTCTTCCTTCACCCATTCCCACCCTCCTCCCATCCCTTTCTTTTGGGTGAATAGCAGTTTTTGAACAATCTGTTAGTAGTTGCCAGCTCAGCTCCTTTGCTTTTGAGCCATATTTATCACTTGTTTCCTGATTTCTTACAAAAGAGTTCTGCTGCCTTTGAGTTTTACAGAGGGGTCTCTCTTTTCTGCAAGAAAAGGAAGAAGAAACACAGGGAAGCTGTTCGCTCAAAATCTGGAAGAGGAAAGAGCTTCCCTTCACCTTGGTGCTCTCACTGACCTTTTTCCCAGCTCTCATTCAAATTAAAATCAATTTTTTCTATCTGTCCATCCCTTCTTGCTCTATATATCAGCTTTACATCACAGAGAATTATTATTGAGAAAATCCTAGTACAGTGCACTTGTTGGAAGGGGTCTTGAAAGAGTGTCTGTTCAGCTGCAAGGCAGGACCAGACATATCTAACTGATGGATAATTAGAATCCAGCAGTCTATGAGTGGATCCATCAGAAGATCTGTATTTACAAACTGCTGCTGATGACACTGAGGTATCCTTAAGAAGGACTGGCTTCAGTTACCACAGCTACCACCTCAGGAATGCCTTGCCCAGACTCACAGTCTCTCTGGCTCAGGCTAATAGATGTTAACCCAGTTGCTCTGGGTTTTATTTCCAAATCATGCCACGTTTGTTTTTGACAGTTAGCCTGCCCTGAGAGGACAGGGCAGTGCCCATTAGTGGAGCAAGCCCTGGGACTCAAGAGAGCACAGTGCACAGAGGGCTTTTCCACTGGCTGTTGTAGTATGGGGGCTTTATCCACCCCAACACAAATGCTGGAGCAGCAATTTGCAAAGGACAGTTTGGGTGACTGCAGCTAAGGAGGGCTTCAGTGAAAATGTGTGGGAACTTCTGATCTAAAGAGTCGTATGAACAGTGGGTGTAAGCCTACGATGACACCCTGGGAGAGGGCAGAAACATGCAGACCCCAAAAGGGACCTGGCCATTCCTATCAGTGGGAAATTTAACCCAGCTGCAGAAATAAACCTTCTCCTTGTGTTGTGGTGTGTGTTTCTGAACACATCTGAACCCCTGTAAGACCTCTATTTGGGCCAAGGAGGAAGAGAAAGAGGCAAGGAAACACAGGTCTTTCATTGTCCTTTCACCTGACTCTCTCTAATACATGTGATTTACCTCCCAAAATTTCTATGGAGGGAAGATCTGGCTTTTTAGGTCCAGAAGAGCTGCGTCCCAAAGATGATAAGTGACTTAATATTATCACACAGTGACTGAGACATGAAAAGAACCCAGGTGCCCTGACTTTCCCCAACTTTTCATGCATTTCACCCTGTTCTCTGTGTTTCTACAAAGTGTTTGTGCACTAAAATGCATGAGAACTGCCATGCTTTATACTCGCTGAATCCAGCTTTTAAATTTGGACCTGGCTCATAGACCTTCCTCTTGAGTCCCTGCAATTTACAGTCCCTCCTCTCCACATTTAATTGTGTTTGTAAATAAACAGTATATCTTTTGGTGGAAAAATAAAAGTGCAAAGGATCTGTTACAGCATAGATTTGTAAACTAAATCTTTCTTCTGCAAAAAGAGGGATAGAGGGGAGGAGTCCTTTAGTGTTTTATTTCCTGCACAATTAAAAAGCTCTCATACTGCTGTAAATAAAACTCCAGGAACCATAGTCAGCTGCCACCATGCAGAAATCACTGATTTTTCAGGCTGACCAAAACTGTCCTTTTGCACACCTCTGCCATTTATTGGCACTGAGACGAAACAGAATTTGAGTGTGTGTAGGGTGGGAGCTGGCTGTTTGCTCTGTGCCTTGCCTGTACAGCACCCAGCCCAGAGACTTTCTGATTCAAAAGGGAGATTTTGAGGATGTTGCAATGGTAAAAATATACAATTATGTGTTGGGTGGTAGGTCATTACTGTGCTGACTGCATTTGTGCTTTAAGCAGCCGGAGAAAAGCCAGTATATCCCAATAGCTAAGAAAGGATTTGCACACGTGGCTGGGGATCTCAGTGCTTTATCTGCTCTAGTGAACCAAGCCTCCAACTCCCTAAAATACGGAGAAATGCAGTCACTCAGGACCTTTTCCTTTGTCACTGAGTTGCACGGTCCTGGATCAAAAGGAAATTTAAGGGGAGAAAGGAGGAACAGAGCCTAGGTCCAGTTGTTCCCTAAGATAGCATGCTCATTAGTTCCTATTCCTAACACTGGATCACCTTTTTTGATTGAGTCAGGTATTAATAAAAATATTATGTTCTCTGTTACATCAATGTTTTCAGATTTTGGTTATAAACATAGAAAACAGTTTTTTCCAGCCACTTCTTTGTGGTTGAAAACAGAAAAAAAAGTAATGGGAGGGAAAAAACATATATCCATGACTGGTATAAGGCTAGGATATGTTTATTTTCACATGAAGTTTCAGAGTGCCATTTTCTGTCAGATGAATATCATGATAGAGGAACCATCCTCCAGGATACCTGCCCTGTGGTCTACAGAGGGATCCTTGCACAGTGTCAGTAGCAAGTCTGTGATATGTATAGCAGAAACGGGCTCATCTCATTTTTTCTATTTTGGTATCTTCTCATCAGGAAGATGTGGGCAAATTGGAGGGAGTTCAGACAAGAGCCACAAAAATGATGAAGGGCCTGTGAAGAGTTGACTTACGAGGAAAGATTAAAGGAACCAAATACGTGTAGCTTGGCTAAGGGATGACTAAGGGGGGGAAGGGAGGAAGGGAAGGTGATATTTATCTCCATATATTTGCAAGGATGTAAATTCCAAGGCAGGAGATGAACTGCTTATGATGGTACAAAGGGAGATTTACTAGAAGTTGTAGTAGGAAATTAAGCAAAGGAAATTTTCAGCTGAATGTCAGAAGAATCTTGTTAAGGGTAAGATAACAATGATAAATATTTATATCATGTTTTGATGGTGCGAAGGTGCAAATGGTGGCAAGCTGATTCCTGCATCTAATGTTTCTAGGCAATAGAGAATTGCTTTCTACCCTGCCGTGCTATTTGAGAAGAGGCTTAGTGTAGAGAGGGGAAAGTTCTCCCTCCAGTATGTGAAGTAGAGATGGGTAAAAATGCTTGTCCATGTTGCCTGGTCAAGTGTTGTGTAAGCCACTTGTTGGTCATCTATTGCTGACATTTCTAAAGACAAACAGATTGGTAGAACGTTTTTCTAGGCAGGTCAAGCACAAGATGTGGCTGTCTTCTCATGGCAGCGGTTTATATTCAGAATAACATTGGAAAACGTGCCATTTAATTGGTAAATAAGCTGAAGCCAGCATCTTGCTTTCCAGCCTGGGATCAATTCATTACACAGCTCTATATTAGTGCTTTCTGATTTAACAGTTTTCCAACATGAGCCGAAGGAAAGACATCTTCTTAGTAGGGAGGTCGCAAGTCAGTAGCTGAGGGCCTGGGGGCCTGAGATGAGAATGCCACTATTCTGGTGAGAATACCAGAATGTGCATTGCAAGGGACAATCCCATACAAGTCTGGTAGGAGTACGTATTATGGGAAGCACTGGTGTCTTCTGTCTCTCATATAAATTACAGTGACCCTCATCTGATGCCCACCAAAGCTACACTGGAGTCTTTCACTTGACTTTGTCAAGTAATGGGGAATCCCAAAGGTCTTCTGATCTTTATGCACTCTGCCAGAGAAATATTTCACACAACTCAAGACGAAAGCAGGATGGGTTTCTCTTTATCTTTTTTTTTTTTTTTAAATGCAGTGTTCAGTGTCTGGGACAAAAAAAAAAGTATTGTCAGATGTGTAAATGTAAATTTAATGAGTGCTTAAAAAAATCCCTTCAAATCAATGCAAAAATATTCCATCATGGAGTCATTTTGATTAAAAAAAAAAGGGGGGGAGGAGGAGGTTTCCTGAAATAAGCAAAATTTCAAGCTAATGGGAATCTCATTCATTATTTAATCCACTCCTTATCTGAAATGTACAAAAAATGGAATCTAATATGGCGTATGTATGTTGTTGTCTTAGCGAAAAGACAGGGGCAAAGGCCTGCAATTTCACTTAATATATTAAATCCTACTGCAGGCTTTGAGCCAGATTAATAACTCTAGCGAGCTAGAAAATCCCAATATATATTTTTTCTAGCTCCATGCATGATGCGGCTTGATTCATAAGCAGCTCTACCGCTGGGCTTTATTAAATACAAATAAAATATCTCTTCTATTGCAAAAGCCCACAAGGTGACAGAAAGAGGAGAAGTGACTGTCCTTGCTAGTTAAAATGTATTTTCTTTGGCTTCCTCCTGCTTACTTCAGCCCCCAAGTCCCAGGTCCCTGGAATATTTATACAGACATAACCCTGTGCGTAGAAACCAGGGGGATAGACTGAAAGGAAAGAATTTGTTCCTGATCACTGGGGCATGCTTGTGAAAAAGACCCTGCAGTATTCCTACCCTCAAGTGGACACGACTCAATTTTATGCCTGCTCAGGAGAAGAGTTTCAGCAGCCCAGCGTGCTCCCTTACAGTCTGGGACAGCTGGTTGGTGGCTGATTTAAGTGTGCTACCGAATGACTCGCTGGCAGCTCCACCACAAAACCTGGGCTGGTGCTTTGTTTGCCAGGCAGCATGTTTGTACCCCGGGCTTGGAAAGCAAGAATAGTGTCAAGGAACTCAAAATCACCAGGCTGATTTAAAAATCATTAGATTGAAACTGGAAAGTACAGGAGAGAGACTCTCTATATTTTTAAGGATGCTTTGCAAGATTTTCCTTGTACACGCAGTGACGGTAAAACAAAGGATTTAGGAGAAAAAAGAAAATCAAAATTATGCTGGCAGCATAGGTCCTGCCTGAAAATTGCAGCACTAGTTTGGGAAATCACCCCTCTTTTGGACAACACTGAAACACGTGCTGTATATGTAGGTAAGGATGTGCTTAAATGCTGTCCTGAAGAGGGAAGTATTTGCTTATGTACTTAGCACCTTCTCCTAAATCTTGACCTCTGTGTGCACAATATTCAAGGCCAAGTTCTTGAGGTCCATAAAGGAGTTAGTAGACAGGGCTTCTCAGAGAGTCAAATTAGATGCTGTTGCAACCCATTGCTTCAGTATCTTACAATGCCATAAAAAAACATTAATATGCCTTGAGTTTAACAGTGGTAAATCCCTGCATGGGACACCAGCAAAAATCTGGGAACACCAAACTTTTTCATGGAGGTAGATCTGCTGAGGTAGATAGAGTACAAATATGTAGGAGAGGGATCCTGCTCTGGAGAGGTTAGGATCAAAGTAGGCAAGTGAAGCAGTGGAGAAAGGTATTATCTGTTCTGCAGTGAGCAAACAGAGCTGACCTGATGTAGAGCAGATGAGAGGATACCAGTTAAAGCACTTTGGGGGAAGATAGTGCCCTCTTAAGGTCCGATTCAAGCCATCACTTGATCTTTCTAAAGCAAACAGAACAATTATATCTTATTTAATTTATTTCTCTGGAGAAAATGGAGCTTTAAGTGTACTGGAACAGGATAAAATAACCTCCCCAATCTAATTTCCCAACTATCTTTTTTTTCTTTTTTGTTTTTGGGGTTTTTTTTTAAATCATGGATGACCAAAGAGGGTTGTTTTATTTTGTTTTGTTTTAATTAAAGGAAGAAGAAAAATGGGGATTTAAGCTAGTGCTGAAGGTTATCAGATATCTGGCAGTGAAATAAGAAAGTGGGTTATATTGCTGCTGTTGTTTTTAGGGGGGAAAATATGTGTAAAGTTATTTTTAAATCCACGTTAGTAACTTGATGGATTTTTCCACTCACTCCTGGCGCAGACCCACGAATTCCAGTCCTGACCGTGCTGAGCTGATGGAAGCGGCATCCAAAGGGACCAAGGATGAGGGCATGGTGCAGGAGAAAGGACAATTTTCTGTCTGTGTCTGTGAGCTGTGTGTTATGCTTCAGGTTGGGGGCTGCCCATGAATCTGCTCTGGTGTCACTGTAGCATCTCTGCTCTACTTGTGAGCAACAAGTGAGGAGTGGATAACCTGAAAGGGTTTGAGGGTGACATGGGCTCCTCCAGTTCCACTCCATAATTGGGCCAGTCCTTGGGACTGTTGTTGTTGGTGATTTATTATAGCGTGCATTGCCACGAGAGGGAGAGGTCCTATTTGAAGGTAAAAGACCTGGAGTACTTAGTGCTTACCACATGCAAAATAAAAAGATGGTCCTTGACCCAAACTGCTCAGAGATGTGAACACCTGGGAGAGGCCACAGCAAACAGATGGAGGGAGAGCAAGGTAATATAGAGCGGATTATGACTTGGTTGGGAAGTTGCAGTGATAGCACACCAGCTGCCTCATGGGTGTTGAATGGTTTGGAAGTGTCACTGCAAAGGTGAATTTCAAGGAGGGATGGCAAGGCGGACACTGTACTAGATGGCTCTGATGTTGGCAGGACTTTCACATCCCTGGTACACAAAGGTCTCTGGACAGTAGAAACAGCTGACATAGCTTTGGGGTTCAGCCAACACTATCATGCTGTTAGGATGTTTATCTGAACCAACCGTCACAAAAAGCTCTTCCATGCCTACCTCAATATTAAGGACTCAGAGGCTTTTGAGGACAGAAGGCATCATTTCCCCTGACCTTCTGGATATAATAGAGGCCACAGGATTACAGTGATTCCTGCACCAGACCCCTGTCAGTTGGGCCGAATCACAGCAGCTCTCTCAGAAGGGCATGCAAGCCTAATAAAGAGCCTTCAATGGAGCTGTTGTCTCACTTTTATAGGGCCCATGTATGTGGTTGCACAGCATGTGAAATATAGTAAGTATATATTCCTGTATTGTTTTTTGATAGTTAAAAGTGTATAAGGGCCTTTCTGAAAAGCTCAGGGTTTTTGAGCACAATCATGTGTACTGCAGAGGCAGCAACTGAAGGCTAATTTGAAAAATTCATGCTGGACACTGGGCTGAGATGTGCCCTTTAAATGATGGTCAGTGACCCAGGAAGAATTTCCTGAGTGCAGGAGGACCTCAGTGGAATTGTTTCATGTCTGCAAGTGTGTGGCTAAGCAGTTTAAATGGAAATAGTACTAAGGGTATATTGCTTTCCTTTGGCTTACATTTAAAGTGCTTATCCTGTGTTTCAAACGCTCATGATTTTACACAAACTTAAGTTCAGCAGAAGCATTTCCAAACTTTAAAAAGTCAGTAAAATTCAAAATCCTTATTTTAATTTATGGTTTTGTCCTCTTTGTGCCCCAAATGTCATGTTACCTCTTCCTTTTTGATTTAATTTATGTAGTTCACTACATTCAAAGGGTCCACAGATGTTAAAGATGACTGGGAGCATAAGAAATGAGATTTTAGCTAAAGTAATAGGATTCAGGAGCTGGGTTTTGTCTGAGCCACAGAGTTGCTTTAGGAGCCCTGAGTGGGACATAGGAACTTTACGAAAAGGAGGAGTGAAGGAGAGGGGTGGTATTTGCTTTCACAAATCCATTAGCTGTCTTGTCTAGCTATATGCTAGTAAATGGGAGGGAATAGGTTTTCTTCTGGGAGCAGTGTTGAACATACCAGAGTCCTGATAATTTTTGGACACTCTAAATGGAACTGGAAAATAAAAAATAACTATAAATTATAGGAAAGTTTAAATTATCCCCAGAAGTGATAGAATTAACTGAGCTTGATGTTGTTGTCGACGTTCTTCTAAACCTCCCCAATCCATTTCAAGTCCTTTTCTCTGTTGAGATCATGTCTGTCTAGTTTGTAAGCTCTGAGTATATAGTCTAAAACCACACTGTTTCAGGTACTGCTAAGAAATTGTGCTAGGACTAGCACAGAAAATTGATTAGTCCATTTTCTCTGTTCCAACTTAAGAGAAGAGTGAAGCAGTAAATAGCGTTAATGCTGAAAAGTGAATTAGATTTCTAACACTGTTTCTGCTTTAATAGTTTTTTCCATTTGCTAATAGCCCAGATAATAGCAACTGCCCTTCAATAACATGTGTTGTTTTGTTTGTATCTTTCTTCTGACAGCATCTTTTTAAAACAACATGTTACAGCTCATTCATGAAATAGTTATCAATTCTGTGTTTGTTTGTTTCTTCAGGCAAGCTAAGTATGTCCTTGTTAACACTGGCTGTCAGGCATTGTGTACCTGCAGGCTGTGCTTAGCTCCCTTCCTTTAAGGGTCTGTCAGTCAATTAAAATTGCAGATACAAATTTCAGGTGCTTTGAAACAAGGCTTTCAAATCCAAACGCCGATTTCACACTTTATTGGAAAGCAGAGCTTCACGGGACCAGCAGTGAAGGCTGCTCTTTCCACGCACTGGCTGAGCTGTAGGCAGGAGCAGGAGTGTCCCTTGAATGCCAAGGATGCTGAGCCATATTGGAGTCTGAACTCTACAAGAAGGATTATTTTGGCATCACCTGTTCCAAAGTTGCTGTCTTATTCATCTCATAAATTTCTCCTTAAGCATACTTTTACCCTCCACACTGTTCTTGTCACTTCTAGTTTTCTTATCTTCTTATTGCTGTATCTGAACATTTTCCAATAGTGTCCTAACCAGCTGGGCTATTATGTCATGTGTAGCTAATTTCCTTTGTCATCATCTCCCCAGCACAGTGAGTAAGGTAGTGTTTTGATAGGGTTTCTTTTGTTTCTGCCTTTGCAATCCATGTGTTGCTCTGTGTGAGCATTTGAGGCAGGAGCTTAAATTGGCAACAAGAAATTGGTGTGTCCAGAATGCTCGTTTGTTCCAAAATACTATATTTATTTTGAAAATTATGGTTACCGGTTAGGTTACCCATATGGAGAAAAAGTCTGTCAGGTTTTCAGAGCTTGTCAAATACAGTCCATAATGTACAGCATTATGTCTCTTCCATAAGCTTAGTCCATACCTGTGAGGTGTTTCCCATGTGTCCTTTGATGACTAAGTGACAAATCTGTGTTTTCGGACTGCCTAGCAAATTGTTTTTCTTTCATTGTACCAGTCTTCATAACCCACCCCATCAGTCTATTTTATCCAAGCATTTCAATGCCTAAATTATTAGCAAACTAGGGCAGAGATCATTTACTTTGGGGTGTCTGTTCAGTACTTTTCCCAAGTATTTAATCTCAGATTGGTGACTATAAAGCTGCAGTAATTTGTAATTGCAATTACTGAGTGGTGACAGTTAAATAGTATGTAATAAGAGCCTTTTAGCTACATACTGAGTTTTATCCTAGTTTATCACTGACATTTCATTCAAAGAATAAATCTCATAAAGTTTTAGTTTTGTACATATAGTCAGCTAGACTAGAAATGTTTGCAGAGGAGTACTAGTCAGTTGTTGCTGATATGGTATCCTTGGCAAAATACATGTTTAATTATAATGTTCTTTTAATGTATTTGGGTAGTTCAAAGACCTATGAACTTTTTTTTAACTGCTCTAAATCATTTGAGGTAGGTGAAAGTAACTTGGAATTGTTACTTATTTGGATCTCATGATATCCATCTAGCTTTTTTGTTAAATGAAATATCCTAGTTTGAATTTGTATCTTTAAAAAAGAAAATGATGACATTGACGTGCAATAATTATTTGCTATGTGTGTTCTCAAACCCATTTGGATAGACAAATTCCCTGTTCTGCAACAGTGTGCAAAGCCTGTGCCTAATCCCTGAGTGACAGAACTCACAATTTTCTAGGGGAAAAGATCCCTTGCCATGTATCCCTGGGAAGGACTCCTTTCTCCTTCACTGTAAGGACAGTTCTGATTGTCAGCATTTTGTAAGACTGGTTTACATTCCCAGTGCACATGATTCTCACTTAACAGATGCTTTGGCTTGCTGATACTTTTACCTTTTTCAGGTCTGTATCTCTTCCTTTGAAACTTTTCTGAATTGGGAAGTAAAGACTGATGCTGCAGGGATGCCTGCTTCCCTCATCCCCAAGCAAGCCATCCCTTCCATGTTCTGCAAGGAAGTGAACAGGGCTTGGCAAGGAGATGAGCATGGGAAAAAGTTTCTGGAGTGCAAATGAGGTGTTTGATAAATTACTGGTGGTCATATTATTTGTTCTACTGTGATCATGATTGGTCCAGACATCACCCTGTTTTTTTCCTGAGGTTATTTCCTTGAGATTAAGCAAAGCATAATAGTGTGATGGAGTTGAAGTTTATAGGGAAAGAGGTTAGAACATTCATTAAACTTTTCTGTATTTATCTCACTCTTCTTGCAAGACAATTTCTTTTAAAGCCAAAGCCAGATACTTGAATGAAAAATGACCCATCTCCTTAGCTCTCCTATGCACCACATCTCATGAAAATTGACCTCTCCATTAGATCAACTGATCAGCGGAGCATAACCCAGGTTTAATGGCCGTCAAAGAGAAAACCAATTTAGTTTCAACTGCTTTGACAGGATTGCATCTGCAGGACTTTGAGCAGACTGATCAGATGTTTTTTTTTCTGGTTGTTGTGCCAAGACTTTGTTAAACTTCAAGTAATGATCTCTCACAACTGTCCCTTTACTACTGGTTCTTTGTGCTAAAAATAAGTTGTTGGGTGTTTCACAGGAGGTGCTGTCAATGCCTGGACTTATGTGTATGCATGAGGACTATCATGTCACCCTTTTGTGGTACTGATAAGGGTTTTATCTTTTCTTCAACCTGCTGAAACTCTTGCATTTCTTTTCAAGTGTCAAAGAGGCATCACCGAGCTGAAATACCACAATTGTCTCAAACTATTGTTGTCTGGATATATAATTAATTTCCATCACAGAGTGAGTTCTAGAGTTAAATAAGATATTTCACATGCAGTAATTTTTTTTTCAGCCAGCTCCATGTGCTTCTGCTTCTTTCTGAAATTGATCTTTGCTAATGGGATCCAGTCTTGACCATATGTGAGGACTGCAGTATTACACTAGGGGAGCTGGTCGGTTAGTATCTTTTTTGGTAGAGCAGAGTTAAATACTTAGACATTGATCCAAGAAGGTAGTTTGGGAACCTCTAGACTAGTATGATATGGATAGATCAAGCTGATAAAGATTGCATTTTCTTGTGAGATTTTGATCAGCATTCCTCATGAGTAATCTGAACACACCCTCACCTAGATCTCCACACCAGTGTAAGGTTTCAGTGCAAAGTGCTTGTTAATTCACATTAGTCTCAATTCATAAGAGCTCCTGGTTGTTTTTGTGGTTTGTTTTTGTTTTGGTTTTTTTTTTTCTTTGTTCCTTCTCCTGTTGCATCTTTTTCAAACCTCCAGATGTACCCTGCAACTTCTGTCGCTTTGGGATAGGGTACAGGTTAAAAAAAAAAAAAAAAAAAAGTTATAATTAATTTGGGACCTAGCATAAACATTCCCCATTCTTGTTCCAGGAATATTTGTGTCTATCCAGACTCTGATCTAGTGGAATTCATTGCCATATGAATATAGTTGATAATAATAATTTTTATAGGCTTTAAGCACAGAAAAGAAGAGAAAAATGCATGGATAAACGAGTAAAGAAAAGAAGGAAACGTTTTAAGACAGAGTAATGCAAAGCTTCCAAAGGCATGACTTGAACCAACTTTTTAATGATTACGCATTAGGAGGAAAGTTTCCATGGGAACATATTATCTCATCAGTCTCTACTTCAGTGTTCCTTGTGTCCTCAACTGAAACAGCTGGAGCTAGCTAAATTATGCCATTTCATTTGTTTTTCATTGCATGAAACTTTTTTTCTGTATATGTTTCAACTGCAACACCAAAAAGTCAGTCTGTCTTTTTCTCCTCCTCCTTCTTTCTTGGCCCAATGAATGTTTAATTATTTATACAAGTGGAGTATCTCCAAGAGAAGAGAGGGAGAGAAAGAGGGAGGGAGTAAAATGGAGAGAAATTGTTTTAGCTTTGCTGGTGTGGAGTTGATCCCAGTCTTGAAATAAATATCAGCCTTTTTGTACTTGATTATTTACCAGTTAGGGGGGAAAAAAAAAAAAAGAAGAGAAAAATCATGAACTTCTGATAAATAATTCAGGCTCCTCCATCTGTGAAAATGTTGGATTTGGCCTAATTTTCCTTATAAACAAAGACCGTCATCTGCTCCAGAAAATAAAATCCGTAGAATTTAGGTTCTGAAGGGGCATTTTTTCCCTGCCAAGATCTGATATATTTTTCCCTACACACATGCAATTAAAAAGCCAAACCAGGAAATTATAACAGAAAATCAGGCAAGCTACCTTTCATCCCCATTTCTGGTAAAATGTCAGCCGATTAGGCCTACATTGTTGAAACACAGGTCGATAAGAAAGGAGTTGTTGAGTTTTGCCAGGTTGTGCTATTCAGTGACTAAATCCATTTGGCAGCAAATGTTAGATACCTGAAACTGACCATGGAAGGATACTCCATCATCAAGGGTTGTGATGGAGCTTGAAGAAGGACAAGAAGTAACTCCACTTTGGTCTGTTTCCTGTGTTGCAGAGAATGGACATCTCTTTCAAATTTAAAATCCTTATGATGAATAGTTTTGGCAATTCCATCCCTCCCTGGAGATTTTGTCTTCAGAACTGTAGAGAGATGCCTGGGTGCAAGTAGATGTTATTTGCAGGTCACCTGAAATTAATGAATTCATGGAGACTAACTGCAGCCCTGAGTAGTTTCTGGGACAGAGGTCAGGTGGTAAAGGGCTGAGGATTAGGACAGCCTGAGGTTCAGGTGAAATAGGACCTCACCACGGGTCAGTTTATGACCATGTAATGGCTAAAGTCTCCTCTTCTGTCTTCTGTGTCTGAAGTGGGAGGGCAATGGCATGCAGCTGAATTCTCAAGGTTTTAAGAGATTTATATGCCCAAGGGTGTGAAATACCAGTGGAAAGGCTTGTGGGAAGCTTTGATTTCACAGAGGTTCAGGAAAAAAAAACAAGCCAAATTTGATCACAGCTTGTTTGGCAATTGTTATATTCATGTATGCATGAAATTTCTGATGGGAACTTCTCAGGGAGAGTTTGTGGCTAAATTACCATCATTTCTCTCCTAAAACTCTAAAAATGTTAATGAGGGTTGGTGCAAAAACTTGTTTTAATGTAACTTTAAAATTAGTTTAGTCCAATAGAAATTTTCCAAAAGTGAGGTCCTTCTGAAAAACAAGTCAAAAAGCTCATGAGAGCAGAATGGCAGTTTACTTTCAGCAGTTACAGTGATGAACTCAGCTTTGCAACATCTGAATCAAATCCAGCTCTCTGTCCCTTTCAGACAGGTGGGATATCTGTTTGACTGTCACACATACACATGCTTCCACTCAATAGTAAACACAAAAGATGTAGAGGGAGAATTCATCATAAAGTGTTTAGGAAAAAAAAGGCCCCAAAACAACAGGCCTTAATGTTTCTCTTCTGGATTCAGATAAAAAAATAGCCACATTATAAAATTAAATAGATGTGGACTCTTGGAGTATATCCAGCTTGCTGGATGCTGCTCACAAAACTTTGCTGAGCTGTGACATTACTTTGGAGAAAAAAAAAGTTAAAATAAAAATCCATGTTGCTATTTCTGATATGATTTTGATTCCTTTATGAAGTGGCCTTTCCAGTATAGGGTGGACACAAGCTGTGATGTCCAAAGGCCAGGCAGTGTTTCCGAGGCTGCAGTGGTTAGATGGAGTAAAGTGGGTGCTGGAAAGTGTTCACGTGTCGTGAGGCTCACCCAGAGGAGCAACATCAGGGCTGAGATGGATAAAGTGAAGACAAGATGTGGAGATAGGGGAGGATAAGAAGGATTTTTTGGTGGAGTTCAGCCAGGCCTGCAGTTTTGACAGCTCTCCCTAGCCGGCAGGTTAGCCTCTGCACTTCTCTCCTGCTCCACGGAGGCACAGTGAGCACTGTCTGGAGCTGTTGTACCATGAGAGGAAAGTGTTTATATCATGTGGGTTAGAGCAACAAACCTGACCGAATTCCCCAAAGGGAACAGCGCTTTATGAGGCTTTCAACGCTCTGTTTGGAAGATTTTTTCTTTCTCTTTCCTTCCGATGTTCCTCACAATCTGAACAGCATTTTAAAGAGCATTGCACAGACTGCAGAGAAAAGAGGAGAGGTTTTCCTCGGTATGCCCTTTCCACCAGAGCAGAGCAGCCGCGGATGGAGACCTGTCTTTCCCCTTCCCTTGCCAAGCCAGACCCACTCTCGCAGGGAAGAAAGAAAGAAAATGAAACTCTCTTTTGGGATCAGGGGAACGAGATGGGAATAACTCCTCTTCGCAGTTATTTCCAGCCCGAGATTAGCTAATTTCTGAGTGACGATGCTCCATTAGGCACTGGGGAATTGAGCTGTCCAGCCCTGCACTGCCAGAAAATCAGCCCTTTTATAAGGATCAACATATTTTTATTTCATCAGCAACCAAATCCTGGGGAACAGCTCTCCGTGTGCGTATATACGTGTGTGCGAGATACTTATGAAAGACCCGTCTTTGACCTCCTCACTTTCAGCAGAAGGTTATTGTCTTAAATAGCATATCCAGCTCGCAATTCCCTTTGATCTTCTGAAACTTCAGCTCAGCCACCTGATACAATTTTCATCCCCCTCTCCAATTCCTTGCAATCCCTCTTCCCCATCCACCTCCCCCCAAACATTCAAAGACATTATAGCAGGAACTAATTTTGTCTGGACTATTATTAGATCATGAGATCAGGGCAACATAGAGGTCGTAAAATGTTTCATTCTCTCTGAATGGCCATCGTGCCCCTATCAGGTACCATAACGTTAGGTTTGCTTATTGTGCAGATTGCTTGAGTTGCAAATTGCACATTATCCAGCTTAAACACCTGGCATTTACATTCATTATAACCCTGACACCCCCCCTTTATGGCCTCCCGTGAGGGCCTTCCAATTGGTCAGAAGCGCAAATGAATGTTTTATGATTATGATGAATAATGTGAGGGGCTGTGGAGGGAAAAAAAAAAAGAGAGAAAGGAAAAAACAAGAAAGAGATGGAGACAGAGGGAGGACTTTATAGAGTGCTTTGACGTTGCCAAGCTTTTTGCAGGAGGAGTACAGTGATCTCTGTAGCTGGAAAAGGACTCAACATAGCTGAATGGAGCTAAACTAGAAAAAAAAGCTTTCAGGAAAGGATAAAGAAGTGTCCTGGTTGAAGGAAGGGGAGGGTGTCGGAGTCCAGGCACTGAACAGAGTTGGAGAGAGGGATTAGGTTCCTGGTGGTGTTTCTTGTTTCCCAGTGATTTCAGGACAATAGCTGCACTTATTTCCATGCCTCAGTTTCTCCATAAGACTACATCAGGAGTGGATTCAGCACCTACCACTCCTCCTCTTCTGCCCCCTCAAGTTCAGGGCCTTTGCTCTGAAACATGCACTTTCCCCAGACCTTCCAGACTTCATACTTTCCTCAAGATAACAGACTTGGAGACTTGCTGGTAACTTGAGGTAGAGCCAGATGCAGTTTTAGGGTGGGTGACTGCAACACTGAAATCAAGAGCCATTCTTTCAGTGTTTTCCTGCCTTGTTTGCTGGCATGGAGTAGGGTCATAGCTTTGAATTAGGAAGCTGCAAACTAAATGTATGAAGCCATTTACTGCACTACTTCTTGGGTCTTTGGCTTTTTATTGGGTCCTTTGTTTCTGCTGTCAGTGGCTGCTGGGACAACTGTATCTCAAGAAGTCACATTGTATTTTGAGCTTTGGTGTTATATTTTCTATTTTATTTCTCAGCCAAGACCTAGTTCCACCTCCCTCATGCTGTTATGCCTCAAGATTGTTTTTCAAGGGGCAGAAGCAGAAGGTGGGCAGAGTTTATCTCTTGCTTCTGAGGCCATCTTCAAAGCTGAGGAGTCCTGACTATAATTTTGTTTTCAGGGAAGCTGTAGCTATTTTGCCATTGATTTCAGTGGAGCCAGAACTTCAGGACTTATTTCATAGGCTGTGGTCAGACAGAAAAATTTAAAGGAACAGGCTCTTTCTTGTGGGTCTTTCATGGCCTAACAAGAGCCTGAAAATTGCCTCTGGCTTTGCTAGTGCCATGGCTCCCCTCAGGAGGCATGCAGATATCATTCCAGGATGTTCCAAGCAGGCAGGGAGGACGAAAAGAAAAAAAAAAAAAAGGCTAAATGAGACGCCACGTCTCCAGAGGTTGTTTCTGTGGCTTAAATGATTTTAATTAATAAATAAATAAATGGGATTGAAAGTTGCCCGGGAGAGAGTCTGAGGTTCTGAGATATTTTTAACCCCCCCACTCCTCCCTCCTCAGATTTTGTTTTGCTTCATCTCTGAGTGGGATCTGCTGGTTGCTGGGTGCTGTTGTGTGCATCTTGGTCTGAACTAATGAGAGTTTACTGTGATGGAAAGCATCACGGAGATGGATTTGGCTGTTGTGTTCAGGGCTTGTGTGCATCATAGGGTACCATCTGGGCCAGGGAGTGCAATTTTAAAGGCCAGTTTTGTTACAGCCTCACAATTTAGAAATAATCAAGTAGCATACTAATAATGAGAGTTTTTAAACGCAGTTTTGAGGGCAGCGCAAACCTGAGCTGCTCAAATGGCAAACTGCTCTGTGTTGCTTTCTCTCACTTTGTCTGCTAAGGTTCACTTATTTACGAGGTGAGCTGAACTCAGGGAAGCCACGTACCCACAATACTGGGTCCTACCTAAATTCATAAAAAACCCAAAGTCAGTCTTAGAAAACCCAGGCAGAAAAGACAGGAATATATGCCAAAGACTAGCATGACATTCAGTATGGATAGAAAAGACATTGCTGAGGAGTCTTCTGCCTGAGCTCTTTAAAGAAACATAGCAGAGAGCAACACTTAGGAGGACTATGGGATAGATGTGGTCTATTGTCCCATACAAAGGACACCTATTTGTCAGTAGTCTTGTATTCTACTGGTATGTAACCTAGGATGTCCCTGCCTAAAAGCATAAATCTTGCTTGATTGCAGTGGAGGATTCACCTTGTTAACAGAACCTGAAATGGACTCATAAGCCTAGTGGCTGGTCCTCAAAGAAGAGAAGGTGATTGAATCATCAAGGAAGCCCAGTGCAGTCTTCGGTGGTTGTCAGCATATTGCAGCCTTCAAATCTATGCTTTATTTAATTTTTCAGAAAAGCTTTTTAATTGAAATTTCAGCCACTGATGAAAATATACTCTTTGCCTACCACAGGCACAATGAGACCAATTCAGCAGTAATCTTGACATATCAGTTTATTATGGCAAAGTCCTACAAAACTCTATAGGAATGAAATCATCAGGATTTTATAGAAACAAGTCTGAGAGGGCATATAATCTATTTGGTAATGGTTTAATCTCATGGATAGATAGCTACAAATGTTTCAATACATCCTAAAGATTTTTTTAACATCACACTCAATTCAATCCTATAGCTGTACATACATCCAAGTTTACTCTCCTGTAAATCTGTAGATAGTATGGCTATCTGTTATACACAAGATAGCTATGTAAGTGAAAAAGATTAATCCAAGTGCAGAAGGAAACCTTGTGTGTTCACCAGTGATTTGAAAATTATACTTGTATAATTGAATCTTGCTAGAACTGCTTGACTGAACCAACGGTCTGTTTCTACCTCCAGATAATGCTCAGCTTTGGGTGTTACAGAACAAGTGCTAAAATCCACATAACGGAGAAGTGTAGAATAAACTGAGTTTCTTCTCAACTTTGTTCCTATGCAGTTGACTTATGCCTAGAAGCATGCGGGTTATTTCCCTAGCATTTCTTATCTGAGACAGTGCAACTGTGGATGTTCTCATTATGCATATAAATGTCTAATCCTATTTGGAAATACGGTAAGGTCTTGGCTTTCGTGGAACCTTGTGGCAATTTGTTGCACAGGGTAATTTTGCAGTGTAGTTAAAAAATAAGTAAAAATCTTTTGTCTGCTTCACATGCATTCTTCCTTCCAGTTTACTGAGACTCTCCCTCAAACTGGTAATATATGCATATATATTTTATGCAGGAATTTCACAGAAAGCCTGCTGATCAGGATAATGGTTTCCTGGAACAATGAGGACTGTGCTTTCTGATCTCAGGAATTTCTTTCTGGGCACCTGTTTCTTCAAATTTTGAGCATATGTGTTTGCCTGAATATTTCTACCACATGAAAAAAAATAGATTTAGGTACACATTCAGTTTATGTAACAAGATTCTGGAATTTCAGGTTGTGATTAAACAAAAAAAAGCTTTTCAAAAAATATGCAAAAAGGGATGCTGCTGGGCAACATATCTGGGAACATCGCGAATCTTCCATCAGTAGGGGATCTTCACATGAAAATTGGATTGTTTTTTTAAAATGTGCTTTATCCTAGACAAAATAAAGGGACCTGATGCAGAAACTATTGTGTGAGATTCTATGAGAATATTTTGTATATGAGGTCAGACTAAAAATCACAGTGTCTCCTTGTATTCCTAGAGTCTCTGAATCTAGAAGAAATGGTGACATATTTTTTGTTACTGTTGTTAATTAATTTTCTTAGACCAATTTTATGTTTATATTTTGGTCCAAGTTGTTGGGTTGGTTTTGTTCCAGTCATTATTGGCTTAAAAATTTATTGGTTGGTTTGTTTGCGTCATATAAGAGTATTTTAAATAAAAGTGTTGCAGAAGTTGTTGTTCAGAATAAATTCCCTTTGAACTGAGTAGGATGTTATCAAATTTTAAGTGTTCTATAGAAAATGAGTCAATAAACCTGATGCCATAAAATAGAAACTAAGATCTTTTCAGGGGGAGTTTTCACTATTCTTATAGGACATGAGAAACTGAGTGTGAATCTCTCTTGAATTTTACTACGTGGTTCAAAATATTTAGGGATGGCTGATAGTTTCCTGTTAAATTCTAACGGGTTGAGAAATAAGACAAAGACGGGACCAGTGGAAGAAAGCGGAGGTCTATTGCCCTTAGTGATTTATGATAGCCAATGTTTTGGCCTAGAGTCTTTAATTATAATTCAAATTTGCAATTTCCTCTTAATTGTTGGCTAGAATCATTAACTTCAGAGTACCTTTTGCATGGCTACATATAGGGCAGTTCTCTGACTCAAATCTCTTTTTAAAGTTTGTTCTTCCTTAGCTATATTTTTCCCCCACTTTATCCTATTTTCCCCTTGGTGTCTATGAGGGGCTAACTTTGTGTAATCTATATGAACACAAAGTTGCCACTTAAAATGATTTTCAAACATGAGAAACATAGCATTCAATTTCCCTGTCCAGAGCTGCATCCTTAAGTTGGCATTGATAAATCTGCTCTTTATTTGATGTCACAAAAAACAAGTCCAGAAAGATTTCCCGATGCTTTTGGATCTCTCCCTTTCCATCTGCATGGTGGTCAGACCCCTTCCTGCTGTGAACCAAGAAAGGGCTGTACCACAGATACTGCGGACTGGTGCACAGCTGGCGATGTAAACCAGCTCAAGTTGGTGGAGCCGTGCCACTTTAGGCCAGCTGAGAGTCAGCAGGGAATGGTGGACCCTTGATGGGACTTGCACTTTGGACAGGCTCAGCTCTTTTCTCCCAGACTTTCTTGGCATCCTCTTATTTCCTTCTCCCTTCCAAAAAAAATCCCAAACTACCAGAGTGATGGTCCGTCTCACCCCGTCCTCCTCCTCCTTTCCCAAATAGTTCATGCTGTGAGTCTGCAAAAGTTTAGCAATAATTAGTGCCGACCTCTAACTGCTCACTGCTTGCTAGGAATCTGGGTTGGCAGCTCTGCCTGTCAGAGGGCTGTGAGGAAATGAAGCATTCAGAGGCACAGAGACGTGGGAAGGAGGAGGAGAGATGTCCCCGCACTACAAAGCACATTGCTATTAAAGTGTCAGTTTTTTGGTTTACTGTTGCAGTTTGTGTGAAGAGTTTATGGATCAGCAGATAACAGTAATTATCACAGAGACTTTTCTGTTAGAGTCTAATCTAACCTTTTATAGTTTTGTACCACAGGGCCTCCTTCTCCTCACCCCACCCTTATTTTTTAAGAGCTTATTGGTGATTTTATTATTTTATTTTTATTTTTTATGGCCACTAAATCATCAAAGTTGACATCAGACACCTTCACACAAAAAAAGGATGCATAGATTAATTGAATGAGGGGGTGGATGGTAGGGTTTTATTAATAATACTAATCTAGAGAGTTTATTGTAGCAAAACCCAGGAACAGATTAACTGTATTAAAAGAAAAGGGAGAGGGAAGGAGGGAAGAGTGAAAAAACTCAGAAATGTTAGCCAAGGTGAGATGTTGTCCTCAAATTTAAAGCCCTTGAAAATTTATTGAATCACATTCAGGCCTTGCAAATGCTGGTCCCAATCCAGAGTCATTCTGTCAAAGGCAATGCCTTTAATCTCAGTTGAGGAACAGAATGGGAGGGCGTGTCCAGGAACTGTCAGAGTGAAGAAAAATTTAAAAAATATCATCACCATCACTGTTAGAAGGGATTGAAAAAGTGCCACAAGGTAACTTTTTAACAGTTCTTTTTTTAAAAAAAAGGGAAGTGTTTGGGATGGAAGTGTTGTGAACCTTGTTAAGGTGTCTTTTGCTTTTCTTTTGTTGAAATACAATTTTTCAATGAAAATGTTTGAAATGCTTATAAAACATGGTGTGTCATTTCAACAGAGAGACAAAGCCTTTCATTATTTTTATTGCTGCTGCCACAGAGTTTGCTGTGCAAGCATTATAAAAAGGTCCTGATGGGGTTAAAGTCTCACTTTATAATACTTTTTTTCCCCTCTCTCTCTCCCCATTCCCAGTCCTCCAGTAGAAAAAAAGGAAAGGAGAAGTAGCTCTAGAAACTAATAATGCAAGAGAGCAGGGGCGCATTTTTCTTCCCTCGCCCCTTGTGTTTTCCTTCAAAACACTTCAGAACTGTCAGCACGGGATTTTATTTCCTTTGTTCACAATTTCATAATACAGTAAAAATCATCCCCAAAAAAAGTATTTATTTCTGTTTGTTTCGAGTATATGTGCATGTTTTTGACAATCTCTTGATTCACAATTGTAATGTGGTGGTTTACAGAGAACATGACAATAATCAGAGCCCAAATACAGTAAGCACTATTCAGACATATAGGATGAGCTGGGAACTGCTCTAAAGAGCTTTCAAATTCAATGGGGAAAGCTGGAAAAGCTTCATTTCCAGGTGGAAAGTTGAGGCACAATGGGTGAGACATCTGATCAAGTGTCGATGCTTGCAGCATGGGTGGCACTGACCATCCTAAAAATGGTCAATGCGCAGCATGATGGCAACTATCTGAAGCTCCTTAGATGTCAGTGTAAACCATAGCCCAGCTGCCAATTCTTTGGGACCTTTGAGTCTCTGGACTTTTGGGAAACCATCTCAATTTCATTTCTGATCACATTTCTAAACAGGCAGTTGATGATCCTAAGGACAAATGAGGCAGGAATTGGAGTAGTATCTTTTGCATACAGGATTTTAAGCTCTTCTAGTCATGTGTAAGTCTCCTTGCTGTGATGCTGCCAACATAGCCTACTTGGGGCTGGGGGCAATTGCTTGCTATTTCAGTGGGGAAAAGGAGAGATAACCCAGTATGAGCCACAAAGTTACCATCCCCTTGTAAAAAGAAGCTGTAGTTAATGAATTATACAGAGGCAACTAAGAGTGCAAGCAAGCTTGGTGTGACAGTAAAGAAGTCTTTGTTAGCTAATGCTTTCCACATGCAACAGAAAGAAATAAATCTCTTAGCCATCCCCCTCCATCAGCACAAATAGTGGGAGTAAGGTTGGTTAGAAGAGAAGCTAAAGCCAAACAAAAGTGTTATCAAGGCATCTGTGTATCTAATGAAAAGTTACTAGGCAGGAGAGAGACACAAATCATTATGAATCAATTTAACCTCAGCCCTAAATATACAGTGTAATTCATACCAGAGTTTGAGTTAAACATGGGCATTTTAAATATAGTGGAGTGTCAGGGCTCTCTCCTCACAGGGCTAGCTTTTAAAAAGTTAACAGTACTTGATCTGTCAGTCCAAGAAGCATTCATAGCAGAGGATCCGTGCAGTCTCTAGCTTTATATATTCAGATTTGCCATGGATGACTGAGGCAGTGGTGAGATCTATAAAGCTTTTTTTTTTTTGTCTTCTCCTGAATCTGTATTTCCGCTAATGATGAAGGACATGGTTGAGTGAGCTCCTGTCCCTCTTGTGCCATGTGTTTGAATCACAGTTGACTTAATTTAGGGGTTTACTATTCTAAATCAAGTTCCAAGAGCTTTTCTCTTTAGAAATGTCAAAACTCCCATGAGGGTTAGATAGTTTTGGGGTTAAGGGACCAACCTGAGATTTAGAAGATCTGGTCCCACTTCACCTTTGTGCTTGGTTCTTATTTATAAAATGAGCGGATGTTTCACCAGAGACATATTTTGGTGTTAATACACTGAAGAGTAAGATTTGCTTGGACACAGTAAGTCCATACAGTCAACTCAGGCAGATTCCCTATTTTGTGTTATGTCTTGTCTCCAGGCTGGGCAGGTAGGATTTCAGGTCTCCAAAGCTGTTGAGGTACAAAGTACCAACTGAAGCGTAATTGCCTGCAGGGACGTCAAGGAACAGTCATGAAAGGGAAAATGTGGTTAAGCAATACTGATACAAACTATAGCCTCTGGAAAACCACATAGGGAAAAACATTTCTTTATTTTTGAAGAAATATAATAGTACTGGACAGCAGTCACATTTCAGGGTATAAAACATGCCAGAGGGATGTGGTGGGTGTTATTGCTTCTGCCTGAGCAGCAGTGTGAGTACATACAGCCTTGGTGCAGAAACCCATCGCTGGTGCAATCTACCTGCCATGCCTTGCTCATAACCTAACTGACAGGAAATGTCCTCAACTGACAGGCCTGCTTCTGGTGCTTAACACAGGGATGAACTCACCTTGGAGGAATACTAGATGCCTAAGTGTAATATCTTCCTGGATGCCAGATGTATCACTTCTTTACTTGTTTTTACCCTATGATCCAGAAAGTTCTGGTTCAGCAAAAATGAAAAAAAAAAAAAACCCTCACACAACGAAACATCCCCCAAACTTTAAGCTTCCTCCTTAAAGTATACAAGTCCAGCTCTCTTCAGCCTAAAATGACAGAGGAATGGCACAAACAGCGAACAGGAAAAGTAACAGTTCACTTAGCAGGAGAGCAGACTCCTTGTGTCTGAGGTCTCTGAGAAGCCTGTGTCAAATGGCAGACATGGCACTGGTAATCAGGCTTTGCTCTTGCTGGATTTAGCACAGTTAGATGATTCGGACTGTTCTAGTCAACTGTGAAAACAAAGTTGGGTTTTTTTTTTGTTTTGTTCTGAATCTGAGAGACAGAGGAAAATAAAATGCCCCTTCCAGATGCACTGAAGGGCAGTTTTATTTATGTCATAACAGGAAATATTTTTCATCTTGCAGAAAAAAAAAAAAAAAAGGTTTTCTCCTCTTCCCCAGACACTTAAAATTAGTTCTATTTTCCTTTTTCTGAGTGCCTCAAATTTTTACTTTGTTTTTATAATCTCTGGCCCCTTTCTTTGGCCCTCAGCGATATTCACTATTGTTTATCTAAGGCCTTCCTCACTCACCTGAATATATGTTTTAAAGATTGAATTTCTTCCCTAGAAGTAGCCCTATTCTATTTTCTCCAAAACCTGGAAGGAAATTGTTTCTGAGAGGGTATATGGCAGCTCGGATTGCAAAGGTTACTGGTATCTTCTTTCCTGAGCTCCATACCATGTAGCCAGCGAAGCTGTTATTACTACTGGTCTTTTCATTTCTGAAATGATCCATGTAACCAAAGGCAGCAGCTCGTTTCATGTCTTTGCTGGAAAGCAAAGGAATCAGGGACAGATATCCAGGCCTTTTTACTTTGACTGCAAATTGACTTCAGCTTTTGCTATGGAGTTTGCAGCTGGCCTTTGTCATCTGGAATAGCATTTGCTAAGGAGTATCCAGCACAAATTAAGGTCTGTAAAAACTTTGTTTTGGCCACTCTTTTGGCAGGAGTGAATTTTACTCCCAGAGAGTACAAAGGAAGGGAGGGAGTTTGACTTCTAAGACCTCTTGGCACTTCCCCCAAAGCCCTTTGCAAGCATCTCAGCTCTGTGCAGTAGCCCTTTGGGGGTGTGTACTTTCAGATTCATTTTAGAACTGGAGAAGACAGAGCTGCCTAGAGGTGATATCAGAGACATGGCATAAATGTCTTTATTTATGGTTTGACACTCACAGGGCACCTAAAGGCCTTATATTTGATGATTTCAGACCTCAGAAGACTTACGGAGGTGTCTGCATCTAAGCATGCCAGTTTTGAATGTTTTGTCCTAAGAGATTTGACAAAAATGGTGTTGCCATGTTGGTGATAGAAGCAGACACAAAACCTAGGAGTCTTGCTCTCCAGATGCCTCCCTTAAACATCAGTTACCTTCCCTATCTTCTCCTATAGTACAGCGGAGTATGGTAGTCTACAGGGTTATGAAAAAGTGCAGGGATGTCTGCTGAATTTGGCTAAGAGGAATCACCTCTTGGGAAATCCAGTAGATTAAGCACATCTTTTTTCCCTATTTTAAAGATCATGATATCTGCTAACATCAGAGAAATCAAAATCACTATTTTTTTCCAAGGGAAACTTGTTTATTTGAATGTCAAGATGGGACAGTGGAAAATGAGTAAAAAAAATCGGAAAAAAATGAAAGTCTGAAGACTTTGCCCCAGAAATATTTTTAAATAAGAAAATCCATCACCAAAAGGTCCACATCAGCTCTGTTTCCCACTGCTCTGGGGAATCTGTGAAGTGAGCTTAGATGGGTAATGTTAAAAGCAGGGAGATGTCAGTCGTATACTATGTATCTCCCCTCTCATTGTCAACTGTCTTCTCTTGCAAAAGCAGAAAACCATGCAGCATCTTTCTGGGGAGGAGGGAGTATAGGTTTCTATATGTAAACACAGTGGTTCAGGAACCTCCCTCTGCAGTGGTACTTAGGTGCTGGAAGCCGCTTTAAACACCAGTGCCTCTGAGGACCATTCAGTCTGCAAGCAGCAGAAAAACTAGTTAGAGCTTTGCTTTGTATTCACAGGCATCCCATTTAACACCTTCCTTTGCACCTGCATAAGGGAAAGCACTGAGAAATGGTTACCTTCACGCTGCTTTTTCTGCCATTGCTCATACACACATCATCCCTCCTAAATCTGGCATGAACCACAACTTACTCAGTGTCCAAAAACTCATGGTGTTCTCCAAGACTGGACATTTCACTGACCTTAGAGCAATTTCATTCTGGCTTTGTCACCTCATATGAATGCAGATTCAATGCTTCCCACCTGACTACACCTCACAGGTTTTACCTAACTCCAAGGTCACGCTTCTGCCACCATCTCCACTAGTTCCCCCTGCAAGTTTCCACTGAGAAACATAGAATTCTTGCTGTTAAAATTATTTAGTGTTGAGGCTAATAGACTGGTTAATTAACTTCTGGCTGCAGGTCCCTGTTTCAGTTTGAAGACCACTGGAAAATACTATAGAATCTGGGAGAGTCCTGGAAATGAACAAGACTGTTCTAGTTTGACTAGATAAGCAAAGACCTTTGAATCCTTTTCTGTCATGCTAAAATTTTCTGGAGACAGATTTTGTTCAACAAAACAAAAAAAGAGGAGGAAAATTCTTGTTTGAGTCTTTCAAAAGTGTCTTTTGTAACAATAGTACACTGAGGAAAACTGTTTTCCATCTCTCCACACCTCTTGATTAGTTTGGATTATCAATACATCCTGATTATCTACATGGAATTGCTTCAAGAATTATCAGAGGTGACATTAAATTGATTAATCTAGTAAAGCTTTTCTTGCAATTAGATTCATCCACTTTCCAATTATCTAGTACTTGCCCACTCTTTTCTGTGGTGGAAGAGGAATCACTGAGATGTTTTCATGTGCTGGGGGAACTTCTCTCTCCTTTGCAGAGGAGTTTATTTCAGGAATAGAAAATCACAAGTCAGTGCTGTGTCTCCAACAGTGAGAGGTCACTGCTTCCAGACCTTTCAATTAGAGGGGCAGAGAGTTCAAAAAAGTACCAGTTCCAAGTCAAAGTTGTAGAACACAGTCAAAGTTATCTTTTGACAAATCTGATTAAGTTACCTTGGTACAGCTGGTCCTTTTCTTATCTTGGGTGGGTTTGTTACTAGTAGTATGTAGTTTGAAGACAGTTTTTGCAAGGAAATTTTCCTATGGTCTTTTTGGTAATTTCCTCTTCGAAAATGGACCAGGCTCTGGGCTTTCCAGAGCCCTGTTTGTAAGACAGTCACTGCTGCTACATATTAGGGAGGTTCTATATTTGACTCACTGGTTTATGATGTAGGAGATTTCTTGCTGCTCCCAGGACAGTGATTCCATGTGAATCACCCTTTTCTGACTCTCCTGTGCCATCTATAAAATACAGATAACAACTTTTCCAATGTTTGCATGCTTTAATTTGGTCCCTCTTGACAGTAAGTTCTTTGACTTCAGAGGAGCTGTACTCATTTAGCCCAAGACGTCTGCCTCGGAAATGTTATGGACCTATTCTCCAGATCTGTGGGTGAAGAACATGCTAAGTTTCCCTGAAATTAGAGATGAGAGTGACTAGTTGGCTTGGTAAGAGCAGACTTCTTGTGAGATGCCCATCTCTAAGGGGGTAGGGCAAGCTGTTTTGCCACAACCCCATGCTGTGTGTCTCGTGTATAAAACAGGACCTGATAGAGTGAGATGCTTATCAGCTGCAGTGAAAGAAGAGGAAGAGCAGTGGAAGCAGTAGGAGGGAATCTTTGCAACAGCTTTAAAGGAAACATGTTTGAAATATAATGAAAGGTCTCATTGGGCTGTGGAAAAAAAAGAGAGAGAGAGAGAGGGGGAGAAAAAACAGCAACCAACCCTGGCTGTTGTATTGTCTTGTTAACAGTGTGTCACTGAATTTAGCAGAAGGAAGCTTCTCCCACACATCTCCCCTCACACAGATGCAACTGTCACAACCTCCTGAGCTCTGAAGCACAGCCTTGATCCTGTGCAGCTCTGCCCCAGTTCTGCAACACACATGAAGGAGAGGAAAGGGGAATTACCTAGCAGATTTTCTGGGGGAATGAAGGACGCTGTTGCCAAGACAGGGTTAATTGCCATGACGACAGCACTTCCCCAGCATCTTTCCTTTCTCTGTTAGAAGGGCCCCCCTCCTCGTGTGCTCCTCCCCTCACTGCATGTGTTGTGTTAATCTAATTTAGTCAGCTCAGTGGCTAAACAAATAACTGCAAACACGGTTCTTTTTCAGATGCATGGCAAAAGGGGGCAGGTCTCTGAAATGTTATTTACTTGATTATCTGATGATACACAAGTTGTGTAAGAAAGGACAAGATCTGGGAAGGGAGCAGACAAAGAGCAAGGTGAGATATAAGAGAAGGAACTCCCTAAGTACTGACTGATTTTTTTACTGTGTCCTGCTGCAGTTAGGCAGATTGAACTGAGAGAAGTTGGTCATTGGAGTGTGATGTGGAAAGGCTGTAGAGGAAATCTACTTCCAAGAATTTCCACCGAAGTCCCAGCAGTGACTGGCAAAATTGCTAGAGAAAAGGAGAAAGGTTTCCTGGGACTGTTGGGTCCCAGAACAAGTTCTTATAACAAAATCGGCTCCAGACAAGACCTGGGCCTCTGAGCAACTTTGCAAGGTATCTGACCCAATGAGATGTTTGGCCTTTTCAATTTACTTCCTGACTTAGTAATTCCACTTGTGCCCATGAATCCTGTTTCCCTCTTTTTATGTGATTTTTGAGTTCTCAGAAATCCTCAGAGATGCTCAGTCTTTCACAGCTAGGTCATTTGGTTGGTCTAAAATTTGAGAATTGCCAATGAAAGGAAAAGATAATTTCTTCCCATAAATTGTTCTTTATCTTGATTTCCAGAGAACACACACACTTAGATTTAGCTCAGAAAATCAGAAGTAAGCTGTTGGAGCCCAGCCTACACATGGTCCAAAGAGTCTGGAGCCATATGCCTTCCCCTATGTGCACCTTTTCTAAAACGTTAATGTTGCCTTTTGGATAGAGCAGATTCCTCCTGGAAAGGGAGGCAGAGAGAGTACATGTGGGGAGTGCTGGGCATGGAATGGGGCACCTACATGCAAAAATTGTCTTGCAAGTTACTGAATACCTTGAGCATCTGTTGCCATTGTGGAGTGTGCAGGTAGCTCCTCATCTCTCAAAGTCACTTATTTTTGTTTATTTGATGCAAGGATTTTCCCAGTGAACATGAGTTTCCTCAGGTTCAATAGCACCAGTTCTATTTCCAACCAGACTGATGAGCCATAATTGTAACCAATCTATCCTCGGCATTAAAATAAGTCTCCCAGTATGTTTGTGCTCCCTGAATGCAGTGCAATCTGAGGGACAGGGCACAAAACCCTGCCAGTGACCTACTCTACAACCTCAGTCTCCCCTACCTGCATTTTCTGTGCATCTGTTTCTCCTTCTGGCAATGCCTGCTTGGCTGTTAAGCTCAGGATGTGCATACACTGGCGTCCCAACAGGTGTTAGAGAACAGTGTTATGTATTACTAGCAATAAATAGCAGATCACTGCTGCAAAATGCTAAATATGCTTTGTTTCACTTAGCTTCACTGAGCAAAAGGAACACCTATCAGCTCAGGACTGTTCAGATCTTTAAGCAAGGACTTCCTTAATTTTATGTTAATGTGAAGTCTTCTCCAGTTAAAAAATGCTGGCTTGTTAGAAACACTGCACATGCAAGTAAGATTCAATGCCTCTCTGAGGACTAACAAGTGCACACAGTTACACCAGTCTTACATTTTAACAAGATCAACCCCTCTGTGTCATTTTTGAGGGAAATTAACAAGTTGCAAAGATTTTGGCCTTGAGATAGTTGGGGTTTTAGTGCTTGTGTTTTTTTTTTTTCCTGCTAGAATTACACCTGTGCTCTCTGAGACCCTACTTTGTTTAGAGCTAGGTCTCTTTTCTGGAGAAGAACCCTGAGATGATATTTCAGCAGTCCTCCTTTCTTCTTTTCAGCTGTTTCATGTTTTGTGTTCATTCTCTCCTCTTCCAATGTTTCTTCAATTATGACAGATTTTGGGAAGATATAAAAACTTCCTCTGCAAACCTCCTGCTCCTCTTTCTCCTTTGCAGCATGAGATTCTACCATCTCTGGCTTCATATCGCGAGTGGTGACCAAAACATCAACATGCTAATCTGAGAGCCTTGGGCCATTTTTCTTACGGTTGCTAAAGAATTCAGCCCCACTGGCTGTGCCCTGAAGCTCTTATAGTGAGGAACTGAATTCTTATACTCTCTTTCCCTCTCTTGCCCTTTTTTTTCCTGCCTTATTTTATAATTATATTTATTTGAAATTGAATTTTAAAGGTTCAGTCCCTAAAGGCAGTGAGATGTAATTTCTGGTTGATATTAAAATTGTATAAAACTGCTCATATATCCCTCCATGAAGAACAGCTGGTACTTGGAGAGGAGGAGAGAGAAAGAGACTTACTCTAACCTTCTTGCAAGCTATGCAAAAAAACAATAATAATAAATAAAAAGTTATTCTTTTCCCTTGAAAAAAATAAAGCTCAAGTTACATGAAGCCTAAATGTTTGCTGTGTAGATTATAAACAGGTATTCAACCATATAATTTAAAGTAGTGCCATTGAATTCAGTGCCATGACACTGCCTTGTGCTGGTAAAAGGTCTGGCATGGAACAGCTCAAGCTGTTATCATCTGAGTGTGCAGGCTAAGGGACAGCCATGAAAACTGGGGCCTCACTGTATTTTATAGTGGAATGAAAGACCACATTTCTATCCAGGGTCCACACTCTGATGCATGTAATTTTAGTTCATCTTCTTTCTCAAAGAAGTACAAAAACAAAAGAATGCAGATAAAACTGTATTGTGATGACCTGCATGGATGCAGCAATAAGGCCTGAGGATTTACATAGAGCCACAGAGGCAAAATAGACAAGCACATGGGTACCATTTGCAGCTGGAGAACTGGGACACGGATAGATCAGTGGTGGTATTCATTTGATCTACCTTTACGTCCATACAGTGTAGACTTCCACTTCTCAGCTCCCTTCATAGTCAGTGGAGAAGTAAAAAAGACAGATGGTGAGTTTTAGGGCATGACTCACATTGGCCTTGAGCAGATACTTATGTTTAGTTGGATGAATTGAACTCTAGACTGTTGAGGCTCTTTGTCCCATCCCCAATGGCTGTGAAGAGAGCCATGGATGAGACCTGCACAGGCTGTACACTCTCATTGTTGACGGTTAATTACATTGGCTAATACAGTCAGTGACCTGTTCAGTGTTTCAGTGACAGACACAAGAAAGAAGCTTAGGTCTCCCAAATTTGAGTCTTGCGTTTATCCTTCACCCACTTCACCAATGGGGACAATATTTTTCTGGATTGGAGCAGTGAATATAACATTTTCCTATATAGATGCATAGATTCGTCTTTTTTCCCCATTTCTGTTGGTTTCCACCTAAATTAATGAAGTTTAATTTGCAGGCAGGCACTGAGAAAGCAATAGAAAAACAACAGTGGCCTCAGCAGCCAGGTATCCCCTTAGTGTAAGGGCTGAAACATCTCCACTGGCCCTACTGGGCCAGGGGGCCATGAATGTGACTTGGAAAGGACAGATTCCTAGAGGGCTGTGCAGAGAGCTACTCACCTGATCAATAATTCATTAGGTACAATTTGTAAATAACTGAGTGGAAAATATCCTTTCTTTTCTTGTAATCACTCCAACCAATCTGCTGATCCAGAGAACAGACAGCTTGCCAGGGAATGTTATCTCACACTCCTCATGTGTAGGAGGAAGAGGTCAGGCTTCTTTTTCAAGTCTCACCTCACAGACTTTGGACAGATTTTGGCCCAGGAGGTATTGCCTGAGCCATTCATTTGTTTCCAACCACAGTGTGATCTCCTTGACAAACTACTCCCAAATCACTGTCCTGAGTATTGTGCATCTTTTTTTATATCTCAGCTCTTAACTCTTGTATAGAGCCCTGTAGATACATCATATTCAACCCAATGCAACCATGGGTGAGGTATTAACAGGTGGAAAATTCAAATGTGGTAAAGGAACAGCCTGTGTAGTGCAGTGGATGAGGGTGTACTCTGCCACCAATCCACTCTATGGCCATGGTCACATCTCCTAGCTCCTGTTTCACCTTTCCCTTGCCTCATCTATTTCAGCTATATGTTCTTGGACAGCACAACTCAGCTACCACTACCAGCATGATATTGAAAACACAATCTGCCCCATATTACCCAGAAATAGTATGAGTCCCTTCGTCCTCCACATATGTATGCATTCCCTGCTTAAAATATCAATATTCTGTAGAAGCCCATCTGTTTTCAGACCAGTCTTCTAGGATTTCATTATTGTAGGACAAAAGAGAAGGGGAAAAAAGGAACCTTTTGACTCTCCAGCCAACAAGCTCTAGAAGGAAGGTAGGGATGGGAATTTTGTAGCTCAGTGTTGAAGATAAATGCCCAGCTTTGGGCCATTAAGGTGATAGCCCCAACTTAGACCAGAAGAGACCAGTAGGATCTTCTGGGGAAGATGTCTTTCCTGACATTTAGGTAGTTACTTTTTGCCACAAACCCTCTATAACAGAGTACAACCCAATTTTTCCACATGTCAATACTTCTGGCCCACCAGTGTAACTTCTTGCCCTGCCTTATGAGGAGGGAGATGATTTAAATTTGTGTGTGGTAGTGTCTCTCTAACCTGACATGGCCATAAACAGCAGCCTGTGACATCCTTCACCCCTTCCAAGTCCCCTGGGAAAGCTGGTTTCCTCCTCCATTGTTGAGGTCAGATTGGGAGATGCAAGGCAGTGGGAAATCTTGTGTCTCATCGTCTGCCAGTAAACGGTAAGACTGAACAGGATATAATGTACTTGTGTTTAAATATCTGTGTGTATTTCCATACACATGAGCAAGTGTATAGTGATACAGATGAGGCACCGTTTGCCCTTTGGATTCTGGTCTCCTGACCTTCTTTTCCATTCCATTGACCTATAAACACATAATATTATTTAATTAGAAATACACAGGGAGAAGACCATTTTCAGCATCAACAATAATACTAACAATATCAACTTGCTTCTTTATTCCCTTTGTTTTCTTGGAGAAGTTAAACTGTAAATTAAGTCAAGAAATCTTGCCGCGATGCAGATCTCGCAGTGACCTAAAGCAGCTCACATTGGTTTGAACTCTGCCGCCCCTGGTAGAAAATGTTTAATTACCTTTATTTTGCCAAAAGCTGATCTGTTTATCCTGCAGTTCTTGGGGGTCTCTTGGACTCCCTCTGGTGGCTAATCTACCACAATGTGAAAGGAAGCTAAAAAAAAAAAGTAGTTTACTCGGTGCGTTACATCTGGGTGCTGTTTGTGCTGCCGCTGTGGTTTGCATTAATCTCTCTTACTGTTTCCTAGGGCTGTGTCATCGTCTCTCTGCCTAGTGCTTTTCAGCTGAAACTCGGTAAGGGCGTGATTGGCTCAAGGTATTTTAATGCCTGGTTAGTGGAAATAACAAACCTAATCCTCAATTCCCCATGGCATTAAAAAATAAAGAAATAGATGTCAAGATGCACACAAGCACCCAGGTGTTTGCATCAGTGCCTGGGGAAATCAGCTGGGTGGTAAGATGTAAGGTGGGACTCCAGGTTGGTCTTGCACTGCACAATCTCTCACTCACTTCCATTGTCCATAGCAAGATACTCTTGTGGCTCTAAGGTTTAAACCCCAAATGAAGACTGTTATCCAGGTACTCAGAGAAGCTGGGAATTCATCTTGAATAAGGATACAGAAGAATACATTTTTTCTTGTTTTCTTGTTTTCTTGTTTTTATTTTATTTTGCTGAAAGAAACTTTCTGCATGAAAATGAAAAAACACTATGTTATTTGCAGCACAGCTGTTTTGCTTTGTTTGATATTTTTCCTTCCTAGTTTTTAAGTCAGCTTTTTTTTTCTCATTTGTTTGCTTGGTTTGTTGTTTTTGTTATTTTTTTTGCTTCTGGCTGCTTTCACCTGAAACTGGATGCAGTTTTCTGTCAAACCCATCCTGCATTTTGTGGCTGAGCTCAGATGCTGGAGAATCTGGCTTGAACCTGGACTCAAAACCAGTGTATTCAGAGAGAGATTAAAATATTCTGGTGATAACTTCTTTTCCTCAGATCTATGAATGCCAGTTCAGTCTCATCCGTGATAGGGGACTTTACACATCTCAGAAACTAGGATAAGTTTCCTGGCGCAGGCATAGATGCAACAGTAAATCTGTTCACAGTACAGGGACAGCCAAAGACTCCCTCCATGAGCACAGTGAGCTCTCAAGCTGGCTGGAGTATCTTCATCTGCATCATAGTGAGGATCAGGGATCTTCTACTGGTAGCACTGTCCATAAAAGTCTACAGCACAAATCAAGCTTTTTCTACTTGCAGTATATGGGTCTCCCACTCAAGATGAGTTTCAGCAATGGGATTTATTTAAATGTCTAAAAGATAGATGTTTAAATCTGAGCTGATTATCTCCATCCCTTCTGTAGTCAATGGAGGGAGTGAACGACCTGTCTGTCCTTAAAATAATCATCTTAAATGCTCGGGTCCAATAACAATTCATTCAAAATGAATTGTCTGCAATGGGATGACTATCTCAAATTCAGATAGCAAAGGCGTAGATGTCTACAGCAGAGTATCTCAGAGGGGTCTGATGCTTGTATTTAGGAAAAAAAAAGTGACTTTTACTTTTTGGTTCAGGATGAAGTGGAAAGTGTAAAATGCATTTTTCATGAAATCTGCTCTATGTTGCCAGAATTTGGCATTATGTGATCCATCCTTGCTTGACAGTATGAGCTGGTAAAATAGCATGTGTTCCTGCATGACAGTGTGGAGGAAGGGACTTGCTCAGAATTCAGCTTCCTCAATGGTCCATTTAGCAAGTCTGTGACAACACCCTAAGTGCTGAGGAAGGATAGTAACCTGATATAAGGGACTGTCATATCCCACAGGGGACCCTACTGGGAACTTGGGTCTAGGCCCCAGAATAACTCACCCAGTAACTGACACCTGCAGCACCTTGAATCAATGCTATAAAACAGGTTAGACTAGGCAGTTAATTGTATGTATAGTTCCTTAAAATAAATGTTTAGAGGTGTGGCTTTTGCATATTGACAGCTGTATAAAAGTCCATCTGACTTGAGCAATCTGTAACATATTTTGTTACATTAGTGCAAAAATTGCTTTCTTTTTTCTCTTTCTTTTTTTTTTTTTTTGTTTTCTAAAAGCAGAGAAATAAGCACTCTACAAGTGAAGTTCACGTATATTTTAAGTGATCCCTTTTGAGATCAAAACTGCGCAAAGAACTTCATGGAAGGTATTGGGAGACACAGCAATGGCTCGACAGAACCAGTCCAGGTGCTGCAGCTTTCTTACATTGTTACAGGGAATACTGTTTTTCTCCATTAGCAGAGCTCCTGAAATAGGTCTCCATTAATGTACTTTGGCCTCATTTCATGGAAGTTGGTGCCGTTGCACTGGTTCATACCATCTAATGATCTGGTCTACTGGCAGTGCTGAATATGAGTCCTCATGGGCCTGTTATGAAGCTCCTGAAGACAGAGGGAGTGTCTCCATTGGCTTCAGTGGGCTTTGAATCAGGCCCTTGTTAAGGTGCAGCTCATGATAAGCAAAGCTGGAAATATCCAGCCAGGATCAGCTCTCACTTAACATGAGCAGGAGCATATGCAAGATGGGAGGCTGGGACAAGGGTTGAGGTTCATGCCCTTGATTACTAACACTGATGATCTGGTGTCCCTTTCTGCTATCACAGCAAACTCTACAACAGGGTGTCTCCTCTCAGAGGGAATAACCTCCCTCAGGTCAAGGAAAAAATGCTGGAGGGAGGGTAGAGAGGCGAGCCTCGCATTCATAATCTCTAGACAGAGGAATGAATTTCTGTTTAAAACAGAGTGAACAATTAAAGGGATGGAGTCAGCTGGAAATGCTTCTTGCAGCAGTTCCTGGTCACTGGCCAGTTGGTGGATTACTAATAGCCAGCATGGCATGCTGTTTACCACACACAAGGCTCCCTCCCTCACAAAGGGAGGGCTGAGGAGGGCCAGGGAACAAATCCAGCTCCCCATACCAAAGATCTGCATAACAATCATCCAGATATATGGAAATGCCAAAATTGCACATGCAGATGCAATCCCCGGGAGCAGGTCTGGGGAGCAGAGGAAGCCGTACAGAGCAGCCACCCTCTCCGCCCCACTGTCTGCTACACAGCAGACCTTGCCTGGTGAATTTTAAAGCAACTGCTGCCTTCAGAGAGGAAGACGTGAGGGGATTATTTTTCCCCGTTTTCATTTGCTTTTTGGTTTCTCTTGAAGGCACTGAAAAAGGTTTGCCTTGATACTCACTGTTGAGGCATTCCCAATAGGTTTCCCTTGTGGCACATGCCTGCATGTGAGGTGATTTTACATACCTCCCTATGAGCATAATGCAGGGTATCTTTTTGATGGCTGTGGCTAAATCAAGAATAAGGAAACCAGTCTTTTCCTGTGTAGTTAGCTGAAAAAAAAGGTGGTGGGCAAAATACCTCTATTTGCAAAGGCGTTGGGTGATGCTTGGCCTGTTCTGCTGAGTGAGGGATACACAGAACACTTCTTCAGTATGGGAATTACTGAGTTAAATTCTATTATCAGAGAGTCAAAATAATAATCAAAATGGTCCATTCTGGCATGAAACAATACTCAAGACCCATAGCTTGTGGACATTAAAATGTAAGACGACAGCATGCTCTCTGTGCAAGGCTCTTAAGATCATTCTTTATCAGATTTTCGTTGTGTGGTTTTGTATCCTTACTCCAACTGAGCTTGAAATGATCCCTCTATCCCTTCTCTTTCCAGTCACCAAAAGGCTTATGTCTTCCCCAGTCTGGTCAGATCTCACTGGAAACACTTTTCAGTCTTTTAACAGATCTGACTTAATTACAAATCTTTAAAAACCACTCCCAAAGTGAGATGGTCATGGCCTTAAGCTATCTTGTATGTATTTCATTGCACCTCCTATCATGGAGAGAATTGCAAGGGTCTTTAGATACCTTTAGGATGAGCATCAGTACTGATTCAGACATGCTATTAATGTGGGATATTTAGAAGTATTTAATTGCATCTTTGGAAAACTCTTTATGTGTATCCCATATACTCCCAACCAAAGCAGGATTCACCAGCTTCAGTCAACCTTCTTGCGCCTCTGAGTTGTGTTCATGTGCCAGGAGCCACAAGCCATCCAGCATCTCAGATAGTTCAGGTGATGGAAACTACAAGTGTGATTCATCTCCTGGAGATGGAAGAGTCAGGACCTTCCCAAGGATCCCTGTACACTGGTAAATTATGGGCACAGGTTTGAGCACTGACAAGTAGGTGGCACTGCTTGAGCAGAGGGGTTGGATAAGATGACCTCTGGGGTCCCTTCTAACCTTAACCATTCTGTGGTTATGTGGGAAGGGTCTGTCCATACTATTTTGCTGTTAGCAGACTCCCTGCAATGTTTTGGGCCCATGTTAATTAGCACTCTGCCACAGTTCCCAGTTCCCAGTTCCCAGGTACAGTCTGTTCACAGCACAGACTGTTTCAGGCAAGTGGGACTCAGACCACCCAGTTATGGGGAGAAGGTAGAGAATTTAACTACACATGCACAAGGCTTTCATGCCAGCAGGGTCAAAGAACAGGCCATGGCCTGTTTTAGTTTTTTAGCATAGATATATGCGAGCCCAGAAAAGTAGGTTTGAATGGTTTCTGCTGATTCATTTCTTCCTAAAGCCAGGAATTCAGATTGCAGAGGTACAGGTGGGGACAATGCCTTGCTCTCAGGAGCATGAAGTCACAGAATGTGGCCCTTGACTTGCATGTGGTCTGTGTCACCTCAAAGGTTGTAGATAAAGTACAGCTCAAGACAGACAATTTTTCACCATTGTTAAAGCCCATTTCAGAGGATCTGGGCAAAAAGAAATTGTCCTGTAACATATATTGCAAGGGCAGTGGGAAGCTGGAAACCTCCCATGTGTCTCTGCACAGAGAAGGGCAAAGGAGAGACTTAGCAGGTGCTTGGATTTCTCCTCCTGAAGGATGTCTCCGTAACTTGGCTCCTCTCCCCTGTGCAACTCTGTCACTCTGTACATGCAGATAGAAGCCTGTTTATCCACTATGTGCCCTTCTCTCCCTCTTTCTGGGGCAAACATACGTGCATTTACATGCTCTGCTTTCCTGCATCCTCCTCACATCCCCTGCCCTCTGTCACACCCACACACTATAAAAATCTGCCTCAGATCCAGTTAGGAAAAGGTGACTTTTTTCCTGCCATCTGTGTGTTCGGTGGCACAGATTCTCTTGGCCTGCCTACACACACTCACAAGCGCATTACGCCCTCCTCATTCCTGTTCCTCCTTCTCTCCCCCTCCCACGAGCTGGCAGCAAAAACAAAAGGGAAATCTTCAAAACCACAATGTCAGCTGCCTGTGTTAGTGTGGGTTGAGAGGACGGATCACAGCGCACTCATCTCCCAGTAGGCAAAGGGGACTGTATTTCAATAAATTTAAATACTACAGAAGATTGTGTACGAGATTGCTTTGGGGAGCTCTCTGCTGAGTTGCTTTAGGGACACCAAGCCCTGACTTGCTTGGAAAGGGTTTGATGCCACCTGCTCTAAAACTCTCATGTTCTCCATATCCTTTTCCTTTCAATACCGATGTCCATTGTTTGCTTCACAGCACAGTTTTGTTTTCTCCCAATTTGAATGAAAGGCTGTTCATTAATAGATCTGGAAATGTTGGCTGTGGGCTTACTCTCAGGGAAGAGCAATGCTAGCTTTGCTCTGTGTAGCTCCTGTACACACCTTCCTCCTGACCTGCTTGGGTCTCACTTACAAATTGTGACGTGTCTTGAGTGGATCACTGTATCTCTCTGCCTTTCTTTAATCTTTTGCTTCTTCTCTGATTAAACCCAGTGGAAATATTCTAACTTAGAAAAACAATCTGTGAAAAATATAAGGTTTCACTGAAAACAGCGTTTATGTGTTCATTTCACTTTTCTTGAACATTATGTATAATTTTTTCCTGGGAAAAGATAATATTGAAACACTTTTTGCAACTGGCTGTTCAATACAGATTACATCTTTTTGTTTAGAAGAGAAGTAGAAATTTTCCTTAGACATTTCTGCATTTAAACATATCTGAATTGTGTATTTCCACAAGACAAGTTGATTTTGCCTTCTTTTTTTTTTGTTTGTTTTCAAGGGGCAGCTGTAGAAATAGCAGAATTTCCTGTGGGTTTTTTTAATCCTTGCAGCCCTCATGGAAGGTTGCTTCCACTAGGAACTTAGCTGGACTGATCATTGGCCTAAATCCCAGCCCAGAGCAGTGCAAAGCATAGGGGCTGCCTTCCAGATGGCTGCTGCTTTTGCTTATTGGCGGGGGTCGGTGTGGTTCCCAGAGCTATTGTGGTTAACACCTCCAAGTAGCTCAGAAAAGACCACAACTACGTAGTCTGCTGAAGTATAAGTAAGTCACCTGTGGGCATAAGATAGTCCTTCTCGGGGTTGCTATGACCTCACACTGAAGTCATGGAAAAGCCATCTTGTCATACTTTTCAAGCAGATGAAGAGATCTTTTTCACCTCCTGACTGTCTTCGAATTTAGACCTGGGAGAAGAAGGTCTGTTTGAAGAAGATAAGGGGAGAAGAGCTAGTCAACATTTCATACACCTCCTGTTGACATGAAAGAAGTGGCTTCAAACTCCCTCTTATTCATGAGCTTCCTGTGTGGCAAGGCAATTAGTCTCCCTGTGGCTCTGTTTCCAGTCTATACAATGATGATACAGCACACACAGCAGAGTGGTGAAGCAGAAGTGCGCAAATACTGGTGAAACGTGCCATGGGAAAGGGGATGGATGTGTTGCTAAGAGCGGGTAAAATGGGTGAGTGGCAAAGAACCACATGAAATCCACCTCCAAACAGAATTAGCAACCTGCTGCTTCAGCGTTTACATGGCTCTGGAAGTGCATCGTGTGCCCAATCCATGGGAGAGCAAGGCTTGGAGCAGGAGGCTCTGAGCCAGGGCATTTGAACACTTCCTGACAGGGGAGCATTCATTTAATGCAGAGTGGGAACAGCTGAGCAGCCATGTTCAGAGAGAAACACCATAATCTATTACAGTGCTTGGGCCACCATTGATCACTGTGGCAAAGTCAATAATAGCTTTTGATCCCAGCATATTAGGCTGACTGTCAGATTCATGTTTACTGGAAGTTTTTATAAATAAGTCAGGCATATGACTTGAAGGAAAGAGAATATAAGTCAAAACTGCAGGTGGAAGGTTGATTTTTTTTTTTTCCCTCAGGGCTGTGTTTAAAGAACTACACAGCTTTTTAAGGTGGGGGAAAAAAAAACACCTTTGCATATGCAGAATGAAATGCAAATAAAATCCATTAAATTTGGGTTTTCTTTTAAGAAGAATTAAGGTTATCTGAGGGTTAAACTTGTAATGACTAAAGCCTCATAATATATCTAATTTTTTTTCCCCTGAAACTTCCATCTCTGTAAATTAGCTGATTCCATTAGTATCTCAAACTCTGCTTGAAAAGAAAGAGATACAAGCCCAAAATACTTTGGGCATTCCACATAACATAAAAGAAATCTTGTAACATTGACATGAATTTATTTAAATTTCCAGAAAACATGAGAACTGTTACATAAATAATAATCCAATTAAAACACTAAAATATGTTTCAAAAGAAGAAATGTAGAATCCTTTTTAGATGCATCATATTAGTTTCTATCTCTTAGTTTTAAAACAGTGACATTAGAATATTTGGACTGAAAAAAATATTGTTAAAATACTAAATATATAAATACTTCAGTTATTACAGATATTATACTGATGGGGGAAAGTGGAAGTACCAAGATAAAAATACAGAACTGCTTTAATTTAATCTCCTCTACCTTTTTTAATCAAGCATGTCCCAAAATACTTCCTGAGAGTTAAGTGACACCGGTACAGAACCAGTGAATTAAAGAGAAAGGGGAATTAAAAGGCATAAGGAAAGGAAAGAAAAAAGCTATAATAGAAACTAATTGGAATAGACAAGAAAAAAGGGAGGTTTTGCCTGATGTCAGGAAAAATAGTATATAGAAACAAGGTCTGAACATAGTAGTGGCAAGATTGTTTTGGAAACACACACAAAAGGTGTGTCCTGGATGAAACTGGAGTGAGAATAGCAAACAGAGGCAAGTGAGATTTCTATGATTGGTGGAGAAATGCACAAAGCAGCATTTTGATTTTTAGTTCTTATTTTTTAATAATCAATGGAGCTCAGCAAAATGAAATCTCTCCATTAGAAGAAAAAGGCTCTTGAAGGAACAAAGAGGTGAGCAGACCTTTTGGAGATTCAGTGAGGCTGTGTGCCAAAGTTCAGCCTCAAAGGAATATGTAAGAAGAGTTACTTGTGTCCTTATCTGAGTCTCCTCTGAGACATTAGTGCATCCAATGCATTTTAAAATTTGATGGATTTCTGTGGGCCTTATCTTCTTTGTTCTTCTGGCACTTTGCCCTTCTGCTTTCTTTTGATCACTTCTTAGGATCAGTTTTGTGTAACGCTACTAGAGCAGAGTGCATTGGCCACCTTGCTAGTCAATGACCCAGTGAGAGTGGTACAAGGACAATTACATGGACAAGAGTTTTTCAAGAGATTCTGGAAGAACAGGTTTAACATAATTTATGAACTTTCAGAGAGACTTGAAATCTTCCTGCTCCAGTACTGTATCCAGCCTTTCAGCATGTAGTCCACTAGGTTAAACCATTTTGGTATGATCTGATGGACATGGAGCTTGAATGGCATCCCAGAGAAAAATGACATGCTCTCCCTGTATGCCAAAGGTGGTTTTAGTCAAGGACCTAAGTCTGTTGGGAGTAATATTATTAAGCTGTCCACTCTTCATCTTCATTCATTCTTTTGACAGAGAGTGGTTTTCACCAGTACACATCAACAATGTCTGACTTTACTGATGGATTTTGTAACTTTTTACATGCAAATATTCCGAAAGCTTCAGAAGAAAAAAAAAAAAAAAAAAAAAAAAAAAGGAAGTTTCTAAACTGCTGATTGTAGACACAAGAGTACAGCCAGGGGAAAGATCACTCTGTAATTGCCATGTTTTTTATACACTTTCCCCAGACATCTGTTACAGGTCACTGTCAGAAACAGGTTATGTTGTTACAGACTTTTAGTCTGACCCAGGATGACAGTTTTTACGTTCTGATTAATAGCATTAAGCCAACATCACCCACACAACTCCAATAAGTCCTCTTACCTGTACTTCTGCTCTTACCTACCAGAACCCCAAGAGTGAGGATACTGCAAAGATAATTCTCCTTTCACTTGCAGTGGATATCTTCAAATCCAACCCAGTCTACCGGGTTTATCATTCATTCTCCTTTAAGCCTAGCCCTATCTGTTGTCATTCCCCCTCTCTGATCCAGAGAGTTTTGCTGAAAGGATAGCTGGTTGAAAGCTAGAGTGAGGACCAAGGTGGTTGTCATTCCATCAACAGAGGAGTATAGAGAGGCTTGCATATCATCACAGCACAGTGTTTTCATTCCCATGTTGTCATCATAGCACTAGTCAACAGCGGATAATTTCAGGGTTTTTTTAAAGAAAAAAAGAAATATATTATTTTTCAGCCTGCCAAACACATTTACTGAAGACAGGAAAGAGAACACATTCCTATGCACATATGCACATTAGAATGCTTATGAGGGTAGAACACGTATTTTCATACTGGAATAAAAATTAAGTTTGCATCCAAGGCTTATTGTTGAATCTCTATCAGGATGTTTTGAAGCACATGTCATGTGGACATAAAACTGTGTTCTGTAAAATTGGTGAGCCTAAAGGGTTTAGTGTATTTTTGTTTCTTGTGCCTCAAACAAACTTGTTCTCTACATTTGATGTACATGCATGAACTTGAAGCCAAATCCTTCGTGTGTTAGTCTGTCAAAATGATTAGCAGGAATAAACTAGGTTCCATACTGTGCTGTAAAACAAGATCTGGGCTTCTTTTTTTTTATTTTAGTTGCAATTCTTTTCCACCTAATATTTTAGTAGAAAGAAAGAATGTGAAGTTTTTGATGTTTTTCTTCATGATGTTGGTGAGTTTGGTTGGTATGCTCATATGCTCTTTCCTCTTTTCTCCAAGTTCTAGAACCATCTACATGCAGAATGGCTTTTTTAGAGCATTTTTTGTGTGTTTAGCGTGACCAAGTCTCTGCTTAAGGACCTCAACTACTAGCCTACAGGCAAGAATGAGAGAAAGAGAGAGAGAGAGAGAGTCCTTCTTTGTGGTAACTAACTCTCTATATAATGAGCCCCTTGCAAATTCTCCTTGCATACTTACCGACACCCCCTCAGTTACTTAAATGGGCATTATTGGTCACTGGGTCCCAAGGTCATCCAACAGAATGGGGTTGTTAAAAATAAGAATGAGGATTCAAGGCATTAGGGTCAAGAGAGATTAATTGAAAAATCTTCCGCAGACCTGACATCATCTGTGGAATGGCAGTGCCCAGACACCTCCAGCTGCTGTTGGGTTCCTTGCGAATGTAAATGAAGAGCTTCCTTTGTGGCAGTGGGGTGGTTTTCAGCATGGGTTGTTGATTTTCTTTATGTTCTGTTCCTTTTATTTTTTTTTCCTCTCCAGTTCATCTTCTTAAGAAATCTTTCTCTCAGTGTCTGTTAGTCTTCCTTTCTGCCTTTGAACTTGTAACCTTTGAACTTGTTGGACAGTTTCAATTAAAAGTGAAGTTCTGACCAGCTTTGTGAAACCAGGCTCTTGAGTAGAGGAAATGGTGTTTCTTTTACTACCCCACTTTGTGAAAGGGATGCCTTAGACCATGGAGAATGCTCACTGTCGCTGACGCTTGAAACAAGATTTCACAAGAAGTCAAAGTGCATTGCTTCCCTTCCAGACAGAATTACTCACATTTGGAGGTGGGTGGGTGTTGCTTTTCTTTATCCTATGAAAGAAATTAAAAGTTGCTGCCTAAAAGGGTCCGTAAATCTATTCCCTGTTTCATCAGTGCTCATCTTAATCCTATTCTAACCCTCTGAGCTCTAGCAGATCATGGCAAAAACTAGACTTTCAGGAGAGTCTCTATAGGTCAATAAGGATCCCACAGCTGAGAATTAACCACAAGCCCAATCATGGAAAGTCTAAATGCTTTGAGGAAGATGTCTTCTGCAGGGGGTCACAACTTGGGATTCATTGATAAATTTATATAGTGAATATGCATCTGACCTAATTGCCTAGACTCTATACGCAGTCAGTAGAGAGAAATAGCCAATTCCAGAGAGTGATTCTCCTGAGATCTACATTTGAATTAAATGGACTGTGCTCTAGAACTGACTATTTCTCGTGGGTTGTGAAGGTGACCTAGATGACTATCTCGGATGTAAATGCCAATACTGTAGATGACTAAATCCATACGGATGAATCTACTCCCAGTGTTCTGATGAAGATATGCCAGTACTGAATTGCTTCTGGATATTTATGTTTTAGAAGAGCCTGAGATCATGGACTCACATGTCAGCAGAATCCCCCTTCCCAAAGTTGTTTTCATCTGAGGAAACAAGACAAACAAAAGAACATGCCTATTCGACAAATGTGGCTTAATTTATGTGACTTGCCCAGTGTGACTTTGAACTTTTGGTAAAGAACTGTTAATAAGACTGAAGCACCCTGAATCTTATTCCAGCACCTTACCTTTAAAATTAAGTATTTTCTATAGTTCAGAACATGTTATTTTAGGAGTCTGAAGTTAAGTTCATTTAAATTTGAGGTTGATCACAGAGCTGGACAGATTTTAGACCATGGTGGCTTTAAGAGGTGATGAATTTATTCCCTCCTCTAGTCAGAGGAGAGGTTTACCAGGACAGAAGTCACACTGAAAATGCCAAGTTCCCATCTAATTAGGGTATGGTGCTGAACATGCCATTCCCAACTTTTATCAGTCACCTCCTCCTGCTCCGATCTGCTGTGGAGGATCACTTCTCTCTCTCTCTTTCTTCTTTAAAGGAAAAATATTATTAGGCTTTGAGGGCCTAAGACTGTTGCTGCCTGCACATCACTAAAAATAATATAAACCAGTGCCGAGGGACCACTTGTATTTTGGCTGCATGAGGAAGTTTAGCAGCAAAAGAAAAAGGGGAAAACTCGTCAGTGCACAGATCTCAAAAACTAGGATGCTGTGTCTGCAGCCTCTCAGAAAGTTCGGAAACCCATTATAAACTCTATTTTTATTTTCTTTCCTTTGGCTTTTTCCCTCTAGTAAATTATTTTGCCTTAACACAGCTCTCACTCACACTTTTCTCCAGGCTTGTAATATAGCAAACAGGACCACCTCATTCTGACTGCTCCTCTAGAAATAGGTATGGGGCAATTGTAGGAAGAGAGATGCAGGATTTTAGTTCCTCTGTGAACTCTGATTTCACACTCATAGCTTACAATCTTAGGTATAGACGGCAGTGGTACAACAGCTAGCGATAGGTGTAGGAGGGATAAATTGTCGTTATTGGCACATAAAGAGGAAAACCGGAGAGGCAGAAGGAAGTCAGCCAGCATCACCAGGACATGAAGAGTTAAACAGAGGTCCATTCATTTCAGACTTGACCTCTTCAACCTTCTGCATTTTATCCATACTTGATATGTCCATTGAAATTCACCTGGAAGAGCTGTAAGGCTCTTCCAGGCATCTTCTTTATAGAACCATTTGTAAACACACATTTAAAAATTTCATGCTGTTAATGATTCTGTTGATGAGCTGCTTGCTGAGACAGCAGAGGATATTTAATGAATTAGAAATATCCCTCCATCTAACTCCATCTAACTCCATCCTCATCCTCAGATGAAATTATCGACATTCGGGACCAAATCCGACCCATGATCAGGTTCTACTAGAGCCAACTGTTGAACAAGGTTCTCCAACTGCTGCCATACAAACTGAATCAAAGGAATGAATATGTTTAGCATGTACACGTCCATCTAGGCATTAAAGCACAGAAGATACTGTCTCACATGCAAGCTGAAATTTTCTCACGTGCAGAAACTGTGATACTGAAAAGCTAAACAATCCCTGAAGGTCAGATAGCCAAAAAATGGAAGGAGCAAAAACAATGCTCAGGTTGTCCCAACTCCCTGACTGTGTCTGACCTACAAGACAGACTTACCGACTTGATTTAGAGAGCAAAGCCACTCGCAGAGCTTCTTAGGGTTGTCTTAACCACACTTCTTGAATATCTTTTCTCATGGCTCCTTGAACATCCCCCCTTCATCCTTTTTTTATTCAAATGCACAGACTGTAAATCTGTTTAAGTAACATGATAATGACCAATGGAATGGTTATGATGTCACTGAAATGAGCTATATATAACCAACCTAGTGTATTAGTGGGAGCAGACAGGACAAGGAGATGGGAGAAAAGAGAGGGAGGAAAAGTGCTTGGAGTTAAATACAGATGTTTATTAGCTACCTGCTCAGAGGCACTACTTGAAAGACAGCTGATCTGTTCCCTTGCAGTTCTGCTGCCCCTTCACCTTCTGTTGCTGATGTATTCGAAGTTTAATTTTGATAGCAGAAGTATTCCCCCCCTGCGCTTTTTGGTTTACACTAGGGACCTACACTATCTGATCTGTTTCACTGACATAGCACAATGGAGATGCTGCTAAGAGATATTAAAGTCAGGTATTATCAACTCAGTAGCATAATATTATTTCCATCTCATCCTCAATAGATTGTCGGCACAGTGACATGCTACCAAAGTGAAATGAGTGAATGAACCTGGAGAGGTTCATTTCACACTGAGGACAGGAAATGGAATAAATAAAGGGGAGAGAGAGACAATATCAAGTAGGAACAGGGCCATGGGAACTGGGAGGGTAGCTTTCTCTCTTCTGCTGGAGATTGACCTAGTGATGGTGTGGGGTTGGGTTTGTGTCGGGAGGGCACAGGGCATCGTGGAAGTGGTCCTGTTACATGGGTGAATTAATGAGAGAAAAGTAATAGCCCTGCTCCTGCTGTAAACCATCACTTGAAAGATCCTAATTTGGTTCAAGGGAAACAAAACCATACCAAATCCTAGACACAACCCTCCAAGTACTGCAGGATTGTACCAAAGACCAAATCACCAATGTTTAAAAGATGGGATATCCTTGAAAGTACTAAGCTGATACATGGGAGATAAAGGTAGTTTTATGCCACATCTTTTCTTCATTCCTTGAACAACTCGCGTAACCCATTTTTCCCTTTTCCCTCATTTCACTATCTGCCAATTGGGGTTAAAACCCAGTTCCTTCCCTGGTGAGACTGTGAAATTTCTTAATGTTTGCCAGACACTTCCAAACAGTACAAAGGACTACTCCCTTATACACATGGGCAGGGTCTGACTGCGTGGTGGGATCAGACCCTCAGAGAGGGGCAGTTGTTGGTGAGGCACAGGATAATCAGCTCAGCTGAGGAGTGGTCGTGATAATTTTGTTATCTCAATCTGCTCACTGGACAAATGGTATCCTGCTGCCATGGAGATCTCTAAGCAGCTCTGACTTAATCTAAAATTATAAATCTGGCTTCAAGGGGAAGGAAGACTATATGACCACCGTCTGCGTCTGTCCTTCAAATTTTGAACTCTGAGCTGATTTTGGATAAATTAAGCAATGGGGGTAAAAAGGCTCAAATATATTCTGTTCTAACATTAATTTTGGAAACAGGTAGCATAGTGGAGAAAAGGCACTATCAGTGCTTTCATTGAAGGAACAGCTAATTGATCTTGTCCTTTATTAGACATCAGAGAATCCAGTCATGACCAAGCCATTGGCAAACAGGCCTCATTAATTTCACAAAGTCTGAAATTCCTTGTCTCTGTTTAGGAACTAGGTTAAAATATTGGGGAAAGAGCTTCCAGCTCTGTCATATCAATAAACTGAAGTACACTACAGAAAATTAACAACATTAACAGTCAACTTTTTGCTAATGACCAGCACTGTAGACAACTGATTTTATGGGCCTCTAGGCAGCACCTCAAGACCAGCTTTGCATGTGTACTTGATTATGCATTGTGATGGATTTAGGCTGAAGACTCTCATTTCAAAGCCTTTCCAACCTTTCCTCGGCCTGAGTCCCTTTTCATCACTCTCGGTACAACTCCCACAGCCTATTAGAGAGAGCTGTCCCTGGTTCAGATTGCTGCACTCAGCCAGGATCAATGCAAGCCAGTCCCATTTCTCTCTTGTTTTTACAGTCCTGTCTGTACACGTGCTGTCTTCAGTTGCTAAAAATCATCTGTCTGCAGACCCTAGACTTGCTGCTTCAACTGAAACCTGGTAGGAATAACCCATTAAAGATGCATCTAGTGGAACCTGCACCCAGAGAGGTGCCAACTGATGCTTCATCCATTGTCTACAGGTCTTGAACTCCATCAGCCAGGCAGGGAAACCAGAAGAGAAAGGACTCACTTATCTGATTAAGTCTTCATGAGCTGCTCTACAAGCTTCAGACAAGAAAGCCTTGCTCTTGTAACCCATCCAAAACAAAGTAAAGAAACAGCAAAGTGTTCCACTCCACAAACACAAACACACACACATTTTTGCATCCTGGGTTCCACTGAGATAATTCAGATTCATATTTTCATTTTGTCACAGATGTAGGTAGAACCAGTGAATATCTCAGACTTCTCCCCAGGTCCCATGAGGAACTGGTCTCTACTTCCTTTTCATCTGGTTGTTGGAGATGAAGCAGAGACAAAAGCAAAGCTGCCTGTGCATGAGTATGATGGTCCTGGGTTGCAGACATCTGAGTTTGTTAGGGGAGCCGTTAGACATAAAATTTTCTTTTGTCTTATAGTGACCTCCTACGGTTGCTTTCAAATTAAGTGTGTTTAGAAAGTAAAATAAGACTCGTTTTAAACAGGAGTTTGCAGGTAGCTAGAGGATCCATTAGCAGTCCCATATAGGTGTTTATTCTTCTGGTCAGCTAATCCTCTAGTCCTACAGCAGTTCAGGGTTGTTTCTTAGAGCCTAATTTTGACTGCAAAGAGTTCTACCCAATGACAGATTTCTGAGGATTCAACATGTTTTAGCTGTCGTTTAGAATAATGCTAAGATCTCTCATATTTACTGGCCACCAGGGAAGTAAGGGGGTAAGATAAACCCACCCTCATGAGAGAGACTGAATATAGCCCAGTGGCTCACTGCATTTATCTGGGTGATGATAGGAAAGCCTTTTACCTCTTCTTTTCTTTGTTTGGTGAAGAAGGATCTGAATCTGTGCCTTCAGTTTTCTTAAATGAGTCCCTCAATGACAGAACCTGCATGCTTGCACCCCCTTTCCCTACAAGTGTTTCATTATTTATACAAGATGAAACTCTTCCAACTGTAAGGACTGACAGGTTAAAGTACATAGGGTGTTAAAGCCTCAGGCAAAAGTTTCTGTTTTGTCTGCTATTGAGGCTTGAACCCAGGGATCTCATGTGAGTACCTTAACTGTCTGTCTATTCAAGGTCTCTCTGACTGCCATCCATTTATTCTGGAATGAATAAAAGCAAACTAGACATCAGACACCAAATACAAAAATCCCAGGGGATTTAAAAACAAAACAATACCTGACTGATTTTAGACATTTGTGTTTTTCTTCTCTACGTTATTGAAGAGGGTGGAAGGAGGAGCTGTTTGCTTTTTAATCAATCCTATTGACCGTGACAGAAAATTAAAACTGCTGCTGAATTCTGTAACAAAGACTTTAAAATACATGCTCACATCTTGCCTTACAGAATATACACTGACTTTAATAATTTGTATCTCTAGAATTGTTTTTTATTTGTGTTAAACTCTTCAAACTCTGAAAGAACTTTTTCTTAAATCAAATGGTTCAAACTCTGTTAAATTTTATAGATATTTTCCATAAGGTTAAAGTACAGACTTCAGGGGTTTAAACCTCTCAAGTCTATGGAGACTTGCCAATAGGAGCTATTTTTGTGCTACTGGAGCTTGTTCTAGAATAAGAAGGACTAGAATAAGACTCTGACTTCGTTCGTTTTTGTTGTCTGCTGCATTATTGATGCAGGGCTGGGAAATAGTAAGACAGAAGTGGGGAGTTAAATAAGGATGTATCAATTGGTTCTGGTCCCTCACAGTCTGTCTTTCTGTCTAGGACTTTCAGCATCGGTCACATACTTTCAAAGGGTTTCAGAGCTCTTTTCAAGGACACCCTACAACTGGATAATTAAAAAAAATATATACTACCACTATTCAGCACTTTTAGTAGACTTCTGGAGTCACAGTACTTCTAGGAAGTCATTGGATAAATTCAGTTATGTTTCCTCTTGCTGATGAAGCAAATAAATATTTTCATGCCGACAAAATCAGTTACAATTGGTCATCTGCCGGTGCCCAGAGAAGCACCTTTTTTTCCAGAGCGAGAACTCTTCTAGGGCTTGGGAACTTCAGAGGAAGTAGTGATTACAAGTACCTTGCCCTTCATTCCAGCAAAGTGAGATGTTCATATAACTGGCTTGGGAAAACTGAGGATCATTAGTTGGGGCCATGCTGAACAGAAGCAGGAGAGATTCTCACATTTCACAGGGCTTGAAGAATTCAAATGCAACGCGACTCTGAAAGAAAACATCAGTGGTGAAACAAATAATAATCTAAACCAAAACAAAACTAAAAAAAACCAGAACCCCCTCAAAAATCACTTCTCCAAAAAGACTTTGTTGACAAGGTGAGTTGAGCATTGATAGGCTGGATGAGGGTTGTCTTGAAGAAGAGTCTGCTGCCAGTTGTTGATCATCTGATGGAGCTGCTGGGAACATTGGCTGAGCCTCTGCCCTCATTGTGTTCATTAGCATTCACACCATTCACTGGCCACCCCCTTGTACCAAAGATATTTTCTAAGCTTGCTAATTTTCATGAAAGCAAGTGGGGTCACTTTCCACCTTTTTTCCTCATCTCGACAAGGCTCGTCCCCTAGAGAGCTGAGAAGAAAGGCACTTTCTTGTTGTCATCTGTGCAATTATCAGCTTTGAACATGATGGCAATTTGTTGTTGTTGTTGATTTCCTTTGTTATGCAAATGTACCAGCTCATTCTCTGAGTGCTTTTTTCCCCCACACAGCATAAAAAGGAATATTACACATTTAATTTCATGTTATCATTTGTTTCCCTCTGAGATTTCCTCCAGACATTTTTTGGTCTTCTTCAGGCTAGTGGGAGCTAAGCAGTGGCATTTTGAATTCTGACTTTGTCACTTCTATTTACTTTTTATCATAAAGGGGTATTGTCAATAGGTCTTATGTGGCTCCTATAAAACCCATTTAGGAATTTAAATGTCCACTAAAACACAAAATTTATGCTTTCTTTTATGATTTATGAGTCTAGAAGCCTAAATTCTGCTTTTAATAGTCTACCCATTTATATTCAAAGCAATCAGCTTACATGCTGCATGAGCCTTAAAGTTGTTAGTGTACAACTAAGAAGAATAAAAGCAGGAGGATGTAGATAGAGGCCTAAGCCAGGAAGTTCAGAATAGAATTCAAATGTGGGCTTCTCCAGGGCTTTAAGATACCGTATCTCTCTGACTTTTATTATGGTCCACCTCCTATATGCATCCTATATTTCACCCTTTGGGAAGAAAAGCAATATTTGAAATCAAGAAGAAGGAATCTCTTTTTTTGATCACATAACCAAACCTCAATTGGTTCACTCACAAGTCTAAATCACTCAGGAAGTCAAACACTTCTCTGACTGAATTGTTCAAAACTCACCAGGCTGTACAGCTGAGCTGGAAACTGGTCAAAACCAGACTTGTTTATGATTTCCGTTCTTATCCATTTTCAGCCAAATTTAATGGTTGTAACATCTAATTTTTTATTTCTTATTTTTTTTAAAAAATCAAAGTGAACAATAACACTGGTAAGACTTATCTGTAATAATGCTTAGAATAAATGAAAGAAACTGATGAGTACGTAGGTGTTTTCAGGTTTTTTGATTCATAGCATTTCTTTCCTCAGAATTTTGAGAGAGAGTAAGTGGAACAGGATAAAACTCTTACCTCATCTGGCCAATTATTGGTAATTTGTACCTATCAATAACTGCAGATTCATATCTCTTGATTTACATATTTGGAAGGCTATTTGTTGGATTCAGTTTAATTTGTCTTCCTTTGATTTCACTGGAATAAATGTAAAAGTCTTCAGATAAATGAATAACTCTGGAGTCACACTATCATAACAAAAATTAGAATGTGCATAAGACATGCATAAAATAACCCATACCCCTAAAAGTTTAAAGTATGAACCCAAATTTTTCCCACAACCTGACATCTTTTGCTCTGATGTTATCATCATTGCATGCAAAGGCAATCTCACAGATTGTACATCAAAAATGGGACCCAGAAGTTATCTATTTGTTACAGAACACTTTTTGCTGATGAACTCTGTTGCAAATGATTTTATGCCTGGTGGGTTTTAAAGGAGTTCTCACAGATCATTATTGAGTTTCTGAGGAATGAATATGAGGGAGGATGCATCAGAACATGGCCAGTTTAAAAATATCTTTTACTATAAGTATTAGAACTGTCTATTGATGAGCACTGTAGTGTGCATAGCAAGCTTTATCCTCACTATAGATTTAGCAACATGTTATACTGGAGTTTAAATAGGTTTCTTGGTGAAACTGTGGTGTATTCAGTTGTCATACATAATAGTCTGGTCTGTCCCCTAATCTTACATATGTACAGTAGAAGCATATAGCAACCTAGTCTGCTAAGTTACTTTCAAACTCTCTGCATTTCAGACCTTTCTGAGAAACTATTCAAAAACTGCATATGGAACTATCATGTTGGCAGTCAAGTACCCTTATGCTATTTACTGCTAATTGCAACATGCTATTTGTGTTTTATTCTTAGGTATGAGCACAATGTCTATGAGGAAACAAATGTATTGTTTCATTCATACCCTTTAATGCCTTTTTTTACAGTGGGGGGTTTTTTGACTGTCTGCTTGGGAAGAAATGATAGAATTCAGAGGTTTACCTACATCTTTCCATACAGAACTGCCAGTGCTGTAAATGTGGGCCACAAGGAGCTTTAAGGTACTCTCACTCCTTAGGCGTAGTAATGGTGCGTGAACCAGGTGAAAAAATTGTACTTCTGGAGAGACAAATGCAAGGCACAGAGCACAGTGGCCAGTCTAAATCCTTGAGAGGAACTCATAACGAAGTTGTCTTGTAAAAAGAGGGTAATGGGGAGCCCACCTATAGTCTGGCTAGCACAAGCTCAGAGTAGTTCTTGTTTTCAGTGGATTACAAGACTGCAGAGGTGGACAGGCTTCCATGTGAGGGATAGATGTCTTGGTCCACTCAACCTTTCATTAGCAGTAACAGATGGCAGAGTCTGTTCCCTTTCTGGATTTAAAAGGGAAGTAGAGTTACTACATACAGCCAAATGGGCTGAATGTGTAATTCTGTTGTCTGCTGAATAACTTTCACTGGGATCATGCCAAGGATGACTTTCACCCAAGTGCAAAGCTTGAATGGATCCTAACTTACTGTGTCTGTTGCTCTGCAGACCCAAGCCAGGCCGTTCCCCACACCTGCAATGGAACAAGGATGGGGCTCACTATTTCCAGGGCTCACGAAGGAGTAGATGAGGTTAGGATTTTACCCATTTCTCATTCCCAGTCACGTGCTAGTTACCAAAAATAGGTCATAACTGCTACCCTATTTTTAGAAAGAAGATTTTTCTAACAGCATAACCAGGACTTCCCTGGTGAATCCCTGCTTTGGATCTATACACTCACTCTTCCAATTATGAGTGCTATGATAAAATGTCTTCACAAAGGACAAGGTATTTCCATAGCATCAGTCAGTATCATTTAGACTCCAGTGCCCTTGCTGACTAGGTTTATAAAAATGACAGCTACAGGTCATCCCAAACTCTTGGATCAGAAGAAGCGACTGCCTCTGAGAAGGGCCATTTTTTTCTTATGTTATGTTCAGACTGATAAACAAAGCCTCTTTTGAAATATTCATGCCACTGGCCCACCTGGGGTATAAAAGAACCAGCAGATAAATAATGAGGTAATGTTTCACAAAATATATCCTCAGTCAGAAGCCAGTATGGATCATACTGATTTCTTACAAAGTCCCAGAAAAATAATTCCCTCCTGCCATGGATAACAAGGTGTTTGCAGGAGCAGGGGATTTGACTCAGTGTCCCAGGAGATAGTTGGTAGACCTTTGACCCTGGAGATATCAGATTGTAATGAGGTATACCCATGAAATATTTTCCAGATAGACCTTAGTTAGTTCTCACAAGGCTTTGAGCTGGCTAAGTGCATGTCAACTATAGGCTGGGTCATGCAGTTGCATTAACATGGTACTGAGTTTGACCTTTTATTCCCTAATTTTCCATATAGCTATTTAACTTTGAGTAAACTCCTGATCAACCATTGCTACATGGCTTTTAATTCAGAACTGGCATGTATGCCCTGCCTTAGAGTATGGGCATGGAAATCATGTCTGCCATCAAAGTAGCATATAGATGTAAGAAAATAAAAAATGCCCATTGAATCAGACCAGTTGTTCATCTACCCCAGTGTTCAGTCTGCAGCAGAAGCAGTAAGAGATGCTGTTCAGGGAGAGCATGCAAAATCAGCCACTTTCTGCAGACTATTGCTTTTGTACTCTCATGACTCATCCTATTGGTCTCCATTTTACAGACATACTGTCTACGAATGTCTAGTCCCTTTATAAACCAGCTGATATTGTCCTTCCACACAATCTCCGATGGTAGGCAAGTTCCAGAGGTTCACCACTTACTGCATAAAGAAGCTTTTTCTTTTGTCTGTTTTAAACCAACCTACTGCTACTTTCATTGTTCCCTTACTTCTTTTATTGCATGATGTGTTGAACAACATTTCTACATTCAGCTTATACAGTGCTTTCACCTTTTGTAAATCTCACTGATACCTCGCCTCAGATTCCTGAATTGTCCCAGTCTTTCAATTTCCCCTCAGGAGGCAGCTGCCCCATCACCCTGATCATTATATTTGTCCTTCATTGTGCCTTCCCTAACTTCAGTATGTCTATCTTGAGGTGTGGAAGCCAGAAAAGCACACCGTGCTCAAGATGTGGATGCACCACATCTTTTAGGGAGAGACAGAATCGTATATCCTGTCTCATTATCAACATCTTCATGATGGTCCCCAGTATCTCTTTGGCTTTTTCAGCTGCCACTGCACATTGAGCCAAAGATTTCAGACACCTGTCAACACAAAGCCAAGCTTTCTTACCTGAACTATAACTGCCAGTTTGGAGTTCAGCATTGTGAACCATCAGTGATGGTTTAGGTATTTTTTTTCTTAGTTGCATTAGCTTAGGTTTATCCACATGAGAGTTCATTTGTCAGCCATTTGTACAGTTTCATGAGAACTGTCTGCAATTCCTTGCCAACAGGAAAACATTTTGACTTTCTAGAAGTGATTATCATATCTACAAATTTGGATATTCCTCTGCTTATTTCTTGTCCAGGTCATGGACAAAGATGTTGAACAGAATTGCTTCCAGGACCAATCCCTATTGACTTTTCTCTTGAAAAGCCTATTCTCTTGAATCTTGCCTGCCTTTTATCCATGTGTTTACTGTCACTCTGCTAGAACTCCAGCAGGTTACTGAGGTAGGGTTTACCTTTACAGGAGCCATGCTGACTGTTTCCCAACAGAAAATATAATTCATGTACTGTTTGATTTTATTGTTTATTATACACTCTGTCATCTTACCAGAGATCGAAGTCAGACTCACCAGTCTGTAGATCCCAAGATTCTCCCTAGGGTCCTATACAATCTGAATGAGGTCAGTCTTTGATTACAAGTTATAGCCTGTCAGTATTGATTTTGATGGCTGGGTTAGGAATCTCCTCCCATAGATTTTCTTGCACAGTTAGCAGCAGAGGTAGAGCAAGAGAAATGTGCTTACATTTGGAGAAAACTGACATTTCACTCTTCCCCAATTTTTTTGAATTAGTGAAATAATATACTAGCACTGATTTTATAATTAAAATAGAGTGAAAGAAATGTAGCTTTGTGCCATGCAAAAGGCATGGGGTGGACACCACAAAAAATATTCAAAAAGTCTCCTCTCTTGCTACAGTAGAATATCATACAAGAATTTGCTCCAGGTTTTGTTTGTTTTTTTGTTTTGTAGAATAAGGGTGTCATTCCTTATTTTGTTTCTGCTTTAGAAATAGCATATCTAGGACTTTCAGACTCTTAACACAAAAACCATCTCTCTAATAAGCAGATGTGAAATATGAATGAGTTCTTTCAATTGATTACTACTACAGGGATGAAGAGCTAGTTCAGTCCAGCAAGACTGAGATGTACCAGTCCCTTGCTAAGTATCTCATTTTACTGATTCAAATGTCTCTGTAGTCAGGGTTGTTTGAACAGAATCAAATTTACTTGTAATGAGCCATATAGTGATTCTCTTGTCTTTTTTTTTTTCCTTTCTTTTCCTCTTGTCTTCACATTAATTTCCGCAAAAAAGCACATCTGATTTTGTAATGAGCTAAGCAACTGTTTCTCAATTACACCAAATTTTACTGCTCCTCAGTTGAAGTTTAAAGGCATGGCAACTTCAATATTATCAAAGGTTCTCCTCACAATAAAATCTTCAGTAATTCTTCACCAGTTTCACAAAACTTTCAGTACCAAATTACTCAAGGAATACTTGAGTAAGGAATACTTTCTACCAAATTCTTAGAGCTGTTTATGGAACATCATAGACCCATGGTGATGAACCCCAAATTGCACACAATAATAAGCTGCTGATTGCTGCACACATGTAAGTTCTGTTTTATGTTTGCTCTTTCTGATGCATCTTTGTTAATGTATGCCTTGGAAAGTATGTTACAACTAGCAAGTGGTGCATGTATCTTTGGACTTCACTAGATCAATAGTAGGATATGGGAAGTCCAAGGAGAGGAATGCTGAAATAGGAACTACTTTATTTCTAAATGTTAAAAAAAAAGAAAAAAAAAAGTGATATTTGTTCTTTCTTTTGGTTTTCCTGTAACCTGTGTCCTTTCTAAAGCAGCTGTTTTGGGTGTCTCCTTCTCTTAGCCCCTCTCTGTCTGTCCATCACTCAATATGTGTCTTTTCCAGCCAGCTCATTCCAGTTTCTAAATCTCTCTCTGTCCTGCCCTTAACCCCCTGCTGCGATATTTCCATATGTATGAGGGACACAACTTATTCATATGGTTTCTCTCTTTCTTGCGCTTTTTGAGGATCTGGACTGGGAACTTTTTTCTTTGCTGCGGGACAAAGAAGGCTTTAGAGCACAGTGAGATGTTTATATATCAAACAACACTTTTTTGCTCAAATACCTGAGAAAAGTGTATGTGAGGGAAGGTGGGAGGAAATCCCACATGGTCACAGACCAGAAAGAAAATGTCGTCATATGTGAAAAGATCTCAACATGTTCTTGATTCATGTCAAGGTCAGTAGAGACAACTGATATTATCTAGTTAGATTTCTGTGCATGAGAGGATATAGAGAATGACTTCCTGGTTCCTGCAACAGATGGACAATCCACATGAAGCAGTCTATACATTTAAGAACTGTTTCATCGCCATACTGATGGGCACCAATGGTAACAGTCACAAATTACTTTCTAATCCTCTCTCCAGAAGGTATCTCTATCCTGAGTAAAATGAGTTTTCCTCCTGAAGCCAAAGTGTGAGATGTGTTACTTATAGACAGTGTTGTCTTGCACCTTTGAATTTCCTGTTTAAGCTGGAAGGAAACATTGCCAGCAACCCTGGCACCTTATGTTTGTAATTTTTCATAGCCAACCACTTTCAAACCTTACACTTTCCTTCCCTTCCTTTTCCTAATATTAAACCTCTTTTTGCTATGATAAAAAGAAGGGGTATGAGAACCAGGCATTCCCATTATTACTAGGAGTATGATGACCTGTTCTCTGCCATTCAAGATCAAGGCAATATGCTCTGGGCTGCAGAATCCTCCCATACACCACCACCCATTCATCATCTGTCCTGTGGCAGAAGCACTGGCATGAATCTCCACAGCTGGCTGAATGTGACGCTGTATTCAGTTATGCTGGGTCTTAAATTGGTTTGCAACACATCTCTGTGAATCATGGGCAGCTGGAGAATCAAAAGTTTCTGTTGGAAACACCAAGGCAAAGAAATCTGAGTTTCACATAATTTCTGTTTATTTATTGGAAGACTAAATTCAGCAGAGACCCAAGTTCTCTAAATTACAGCCGGAGACATGTTTGAAAATAGTTTACAGTACCTCTCTCATGGCCTCTCCCCTTTCTGGGACTAAAAGAGACTTGGTGGCCAACATCAGTACCTGTTTCGCTCTAGGCGGAAATTAAAATCCTGTGAAGCTGCCACAGTGGGAGACATTTGTCAGTGGAAATACGGTATAAGAATACAGCATTTTGCTGTTCCTGGACACATAGCCCCACTCAGGTGTTACAGGAGTAACCAATGCAACGAGGTGAAATTCCTATCTCTCAGCATAAGCTGAATAAAGAGAGAGCAGATTCGTGTGAATTCTTTACATTAAGAGTTAGGTATGACCTGTCGGAGCTCAAATGGTACTTCCAGTGCAGCTGAGTTCACCCAGCTTTTCAGTGCTGAGATACTTTCTAGAATATGACAGGAACTTTCACCATCACAGCCCAGCTTCAGACCTTCCCTGTGGGTGTCTGTCAACTCCTTCTATGGCCATGCAGGCTCTATTTAAGACCTTTGCAGTCATGACAGTGTTGATGACCATTTTGACCTTTCTTAAGTTATTCATTCTTCCTTTCAGAGTTCCTTTCTTACAGTTTTGCTGGAGTGGTTGCTCTTTTTGTTTAACTATATTAATGTTGTGCATTGCATCAATTGCCCAGAGATGGGTCCTTTTGAGAACAATACAAGAACAAGAGTTTGCAGTAAATCCTTCATTGTAGAAATAGGTACAAAATTCCAAACTTTGCCCAGAGGAACTGTCAATGTGACAATTTCTACTTCCCTTACAACTACTGAAGAAGGTGTCTTCTTGATGCAGTTGATGGCTAGAGGAGCTCTGATCCTTGTGTGCATTTTCTCTGCCAAATACATGGCAGGAGACAGTCCTTATAGCAGAAGAGACTGTTGTTTCAAAATGTGAGAGAAGAAATGAGATGCAATTGTGCCTTAGCCTTGACTAACATAGGAGGAGAAGATAGTAGCACCTCTAAGCATTTTTAACTGTTTGGATTTTTACAGCTGGGATAGAGACCCAGTTAGGACGAAGTTTCTGAAGAGATTTTCAGCATTTTAAACTCCTCATCAAACTGAAAGCAATGTGAAAGCAATGAATTCCCTTGGCAGTCTGGTACTTGGATGCAAAGAACAGTCAGGTGAAACAAAGTTGATCCCAGAAAATTACATGTAATGGAAGGCAAGAGGAGAGGTTGGGGAGCCAGCACTAGTAAAGGGGCCTCAGAACCACGTGTGAAATTGCTCGTTCTGAGTATGAAGTAAAGGTCTTCACCAATGTTCTTTAGCCAAAGACTTTTTCTTCTTTTTTTAACCAATCCTAGATCTTCCTACTCTGCTCCCCTATTTACTGCTTGAAATTTCTCATGGAAAACCACTACCTTGGTTGCAGTGATGCTATACCACCATAACTGGGTGAGAAAGGATGGACGGGCAGGAAAAATGAAGGCAGTCATTTTCTATCCCCTTTCCTCCCTCACTTCTATATTCCTCTAAGTATTTGTTCAGGTCTAGTGATAGTTATGCTAGGGCTTATATAGGACAGCCTCTTAGAAGTCAAAATGATGTTGCCCATTTACAGCAGTGCAAACACAATGAATGTCTGCTCTCATACGTGCAGTTTTTCTAGGAGTTCAAGTTTTCTCTTAAGCTATTAACTTTTCAAGAGAAACTCAGAAGTATACAGAAAGCATCTTCAAGGGGGATGTGTTACAGAAAATACTGAGTTTCAGACTTCTCTGCCTCATAACCTACTCTTGTGCAAAGCAGAGGGTAAATAATAAAAGGGTAATGATGATCAACTTGGATTGGGATATGTGGGATGGGCAGTGGAACCAAACCTTCTGTTAATTTGAGGAAAAATTGCAAGACCTCACCTAAGTTCCCATTTACTTCACTGCTTCTAGGAGGTACCTCCCTATGTTTGAATCTTAGATCTTCTGAGCAGACCAGTCACCTTTCAAGCCTTAAAAGAATCTTCTTCATGTAGCAAAAAATGATATGGCAACTTAAAGCATTCGCATGCACCCTGAGAGTACCCCAATGTTTTCTGACAGCTGACAAACTAAAAAGGACGAGGCTGTCAAATACAAAGAATGGGTCCCCTCCTTTTGGCTGCTGTCCTTCTGGTGTATTCAATTAGGATTGATCAAGCTGTGTCAAAGGTCCCTCCTCTGTTTCAGTGGTCACAGAGAGCTTTCATGATGACTAATGATAGGCTATCCTTAAAAAGAAAGGGGGAAGAAATAGAAAGGATAATACAACGGTTTCTTTTTTTCCCTTCTTTCTTCTATCCTTATGTTCCAATTAAGCACATTACCTTTATGACCTACTAAATGAAATACATTTAATTGACATTGTTCAATGATACATCAGCCCCCTCTGCCTTCCAACATCTGCCTCTCAAACAAAAACCTCCACTTATTCAAGCAAAAAAAAAAAAAAAATCATGTTTTGGTGAAAGACTAGATGGAGAAGAAATGTTTTCCTTCCTGTGGAAAATATCTAAAATATTTGAATTCAAATATGGATAGTAAAGGGAAACTGGATAGCAATGCTGATAAGAAACATATACATTTCTTGGGTATCTTGCATAAATTTAAAAACTGCCAAACTGTTCCATCTTTGGTATTAGAATTGAGCTAGTAGTAGAAGATGACCAAATCATCCTCTAGCAGTTCCCAGACCTGTTCAGATGTCTCGTAAAGACAATATTTCTGCCCTGTTTGGCTGTTTAATACTAACATTCAGGTATCATCTACACTTGAAGGTAGACGCCATAATTTTCTTTGGGAGTATATGTCAAGTTTTTGGACCATGGCAGCCATTTCCAGATTTTTGTCCTCTGTCAATCCTAAAATTGGGTGTGAGTTGTAACAGATATTTCCCACATGTCAAATTAGACCAACAGCAGAAAGACAGAATGATCTGTGCCAAACAGTTTAGATGAAGGTGATGGGATGACACCATGAGGAGAATATAAATTTATGAAGATAATTATTATTATTGCAATAGCAATATAAAAATTGTATCTATCTAATTACCCTACAAACTAGACAAGGACTGCCAAGGGCTTCAAGCAAACATCAGTTACATACAGAATTTAGGCCTCTATCTAGTTATAAATCATTTATTTTTAAGGGTTAATTTTCTTCTAAAGCTAAAATATATGAAAGAAAAGAAGGGGGAGATCTTGAGAGATTTGAAAAGCAAATAAAGCCTGTGAGCTAGAATCTGTTAGAGTTACACAGGCCTAGGAATTTTCCATTCAAGATCACATAGAACTTCCTGATTTTCCCAACCCAAACTCCTGTCTAGAATAGATCCTTGGCAATTTCTGCTTGGTCTTAAGATGAATTATTAGCCTCAGTATCTGAATGATTTTCAGTCACAACATGCCAGAAGTTAATCAGGAATGAGTATCACTGGTCTAAAGATGCCTGAGCCAGTGTTTGCATCCTGCCACTTAAATCGGTCCTTAGGATTGGATAAACCAGTGAATTTCTTAGTATGGTCATGTTTAAATGGTAGTGACAGAAATTTTGTGAAATTCAGCTGTTTCATTTCACAGAGGGTTATAACACTTGGTGTTAGGATTTTGTCCCTTCTCTGACCTGAAAGAAGAATCACTTTTATTTATTGCCAGAAAGTTTTATCTGATTTACCAGTCCTTTTGTAATACTTAATAACTTTCCAAAAGGACAAAAGGTGATTGACTTCCCATCTTCCAATGAAACTCAGTGGCAACCCCCTCTCTGCCTTTCCTTGGAGCCATTGAAAATATGCTCCTAGATGCAAAAAATCAACTAATGTTGGAAACATAAGTGAAATTAAAATAATGAGGTTGTTCAGTATTCTGATTTTATAACAACACGACACTGCATTTATCCTGAGCCTTTGTACTGAAGGATCCTAAAGCATGATGCAAACACTACAACTTTAGTCCTCATAGCCTTAAAGCATGAACTATTATAATTGATCAGCCCATGAGAAACTGAGGCAGACACAGACTGAATTAATCCAGGTTCACAGACAGTCAGGAAGGGTCCTGACAATTTTGATAATCAAAGACTACCAGGATCATATGCAGAGAGGTCCCAGGAAGGTGAGGGGGAGAGACAGTTACCTAATTACTTACACAGATCATCACTTAAATCACTTACTTACTATAATTGTTACTAGTCACCCAGAAGTCATAAGAACCATCATCAGTGAGAAGATGTCATTACTGTGCATAATCAGAGTAAATACCCTGTCTCACAGAGCTTGCAGTCTAAATCACTGGCTCCTGATGTTGAACTGTTAAAATGAAGTTACAGAATCCAAGATAAGAAGATTTTCTGCCATTATTAACATTGATTTCTCAAGGAAACAGAACTTCCAGCCCCACCAGCAGGAGCTAAGGAGGTGGTGTTTCAAGGCAAGCAGGTTTTGGGAGTGGCAAGAAGTCAGGGAGTAAGGGAAAGGAGGAGGAGGAGGAGAAGACAGTGGCAGGGAGGTCCAACTGAGAAAGAAAAAAGTGGGGAATAACATGTCCGAATGCACAAACAGATGAGGAGTGGGAGGGGAAACAAAGAGAGAGGGGAAAGAGTTGAGCAAAATTACATGATCACAAACAATATTTTTGCCACTGAAGAAGTCACCACAACCCTGGTGAGACACAGCAGCCAGCCAGCCATGTTATTATTGCACAGCAGTCACCAAATAAAAGATCTGAGCTGAAGGCACGTGCACAACCCAGTGATGACTTGATACATAATGCACTGACTTGTTAGCTCATGACTATGTGGCCAGCCCTCAGAAAGAAGAAAATACCAGGTAATAAAAGGCTCTTCAATCTAAGGGAGCAAACATTGCAAGAAACAAAGATCAGAAGCTAAAATTAGACAATGGATTTTTTTTAAGCAGTAAGTATAACTGGATGTTGAAAAACAAGTGGTGTATCCTCTATTAGTTTCTTCAAAAAGAGTAGAGGAAGATAATCTTCAACTTAATAAGTCATTGTACTTAATAAAGACCTAATGGGAAAATTCAGTGCCCTGTGCTATGTAGAGGGTCATACAAAAGCAGTGGTGGAGAACTGTTGTCATTGGTGCTATGTCTGACACTGACGGAGACCTGGGCTGATACCAACTGGTCTGCACTTCCATGTTTTAAGTAAATTTGGAAAGAGGCACCTGAAAGATTTGCAGTTTCATTTGAAGGATCTAGAGGTCTTCAGAATTTCTGAATGAATGCACTTACTTCCTGGAGACATAACTATGGTGCTTTTGTCAGGGTTCTTTTGGAAGGGTGTGGGAAGAGCAGCAGCCCTTAATGACAGTCCAACATCTTGCAGACCATATATCCAAACCCAATTCATTTGCAATTATAGTGGAGACATCCCATCTGAAGGTTTAAGTTATATTTATGTGTCTGTTGCATGACAGTCTAAAAAGATTCATTTCTAACTACAGTCAGTATTGTGGGGTAACTCTAGGGTTCACCTTTCCTGAATAAATAAATAAATAAAGAACACTCACTAGCTTTTGTGGCAGCTAACACTTCTTGGCTAGGCTTAGCTTTCCATTTCTGTGTGTCATGGATTTGCACTCTGAATAATGTCAAATGCCTCTAAAATATACATCAGAAAACTGCAGATCTGTTAAGATTTCTAACCTTTACCGGTGAGAATCAACTTTTCATCACACACAGAGAAACCAATTCCCATCTCTTCTCCCTCCAGAAATTAGACTGTACAGTGGAAAGGCTCCAAGTCTCTGTTGTTTAATGGCAAGTTGGCTTGGGGCACCGGCACTACTAGTTCTAAAATCATTAAGTGAGCTGCCACCAATACATCTTTCACAGTCAAGCTGTAGATAAATGGATGGTGAGATTGTCAAAGATGGGATTGAAAGTTACCAATGCCTCCTATCCTCACCTTCTTATTTTTTTTGAAAAATAATATTATTCCCTTCAAGTGCGATGTATGTTTTCCAGGTAGAAAACAAAGGGCTGTGATGGGAGAAAGCAGAGAATAATTTTCCTCTCTAAAACAATCAGCTTCTCTCCTTACTCCCCCTTCTCCAAGACCAACCTCCATTAGGAGTTTTCTTTGATGGAGAGGAGTAAGATTTGTAAAAGCTTCTGGGATGAGCAGGAAGGAGACCTGAAAGGAAGAAAAATGATTTGTGCTTTTGTTGAGGGGAGGGCAGGATGGCAGAAACATCTGTGGCAACAGCAATATTGATCCTGAGGCAAAGGTACCCCTCAGAATTCCCAGGTTACAAATGAAAGTGTCTTTCCCCATCCTCATACCCCATTAATCGAAATAAGCTCTTTTCTTGAATCACAAGCTTGCTTCTGCTGCAGGTCAGTGAAAAACATTGACAGAAGGTTGGGAAAAAAGCCCTTCCAAGGGAGGTATGGCATGCACTCACCTCTCTGCAGCTGCTGCGGATCATAGTCTGAGTGAGAAAGACAAGCAGGTTTTGTGAATGGGTGGTACATGAACTGATGAATCTCCATGTCTGTGATGGCATGGCTTGATGATGACTGTTAGAGGGTTTTCATGCAAATTGTGTGATTGATGTTGTGCAAATCACATGAAAATGTATCTCCTGCCCTGAAGAGATTGTTTCCTACAAGACACATAGTAGAACGAAAGAGACATATTCAGGGAAAACATTGCTGTAAGTGTCTTTCTATTTCCCAATAGGAACTAAATTAGGTTTTCTCCTTACTAAAGAGGCCAAGATGATCATGTTCCAATTACCAGCTATAGATGCCTAACGTAAACGCTATGGCTTATGCAACATCTAAGTTCAAAAGAGCATTGAATAGTTGAAACTTTGAACATTGGACTGCCAGATTCATGCTGCCTCCGTAGCTGATGGAAGAGAGTAGATTCCCTCTAGCTATCTGAAAGTTATATACCTAATATTACCTATGTTTCTAGGGTACCATCAATTTTAGGATGGAATGAGTTGCCTTCATGGAGGTACAGATCACTTGGTTACAGTGTTGGCTTAAATTACTAGCTTAGAGGCTAGGCTTAAAATCTGGATAGCTTAGATGAGATACTCTTCCCTGTCTTCTCTGAATGTAGTACTTGATCTAAGAGAAAAAAACAACCTCCTCAGTTTGTTTCTCCCCAGGGAGGTTCATAGCAAGCAAGTCATTGGTGATTTTATGCAAAAAATAACTGTACCTATGGCATTTTGTTACTCAATGAGGGAATTTCATAGCCAAACATGTGGGTGAAATTGCCACTATGCATGAGTCACATGTGTAGAAGATAAATATCTGAGCCTGTCAACAGGGTGGTCATTTCATGTCCTTACAGACATTAACTCCCACCACAGTTAAAGTCATTGCCTGTGTAGAAACACTGTTTACTGGCAGGAAGCATGTTGAAAGTCTGAGTCATTGTACAGATTCCCGACATATGTAGGGTCTGTGAGGGATGGCAGAGTTATAAAAGATGATGCACCTCCAGCACAAGACTTATTTTATACCATGCATTGCATATCACCATGTGCTCAGAACCATCCAGAAGTCTTTGATGGTGATTTGTGACTTGTTTGAAAGGGCTTTCTTATTTACTGCAGCAAAAAGTTTTTCACCCTCTGTAAACTCCTATACATTTCTGATCTAAACTGTTCCAAAGAGGTATCCAGTTTTTCAGGAATATGACATTAAACTGTCAAGTGGCTTTTTGCATGATCTTTTCTTATAAGCCTTTGGGATATTTAATATTTACTCCACATGGTTTTATTCTGTTTTATTTTATTGTTAATGGTTGGACTCAAAGATCTTTAGGGTCTTTTCCAACCTAAATGATTCTATGATTCTATGATTTTATTTTAATATTGCCCTTATGCTTAATTGCAAAAGGATGTTGTTAGAGTGCAGATTCACTCCTTCCTTCTTTAGTCAACTGTACCTATGTCAGGGAAACAAGTGGCTTTTCTTTTACAAGAAGATAAAATTATGATGGATGAAATATAAAGAATAATTGAATTAGTGTCATAACAGCAGCATAGATTTCAATTAGGAAAAAATATTTCCATTGTGATAAAGTTCTGACCATAAATTTCAGAAATCATACATTTTTGTAGCCTTATATTTCTTTGCTCATGGAACGTTTGTCATTGAGAACCTGAGTATGACTATAGAAATGAAAGGTCTCTGTTCATAGAAGAGCAAAGGGAGGAAAAAAACCTGTCTGGTAAATGGAATACCATTTTTAGCAATCAAGTTAAATGATAACTTGCTTCCCAAGCATGAGACTGTTAAGTCAAGGTGGTTAGTTTGACATGGTAAAGAACAAAGCATGATTCTATAGGTCTGTCCTATCTGCAGTGCATTCACACCATCTTAACTAGATTAAAGCATTTTCTTCCATAATCCAAAAAGGAGAAAGAGGCCAGAGATTAACAAATTTTGCAGGAACCAGATAGTGTAACATCTGAACCTGTTTAATTCATTGCTTAAAATGTAACAAAGCAGTGGGTATGGTTTTGCTGAAGGTTATCAGTATTGTGTAGTACACTTTTCAGCAAGGTTCCCATTATTACTTGGTTTTATCTGTCTGAGAAATAAAAAGGGGAATGAGCTTTTCTGATCGCAATGTGGTGTTCTACACATAATCCAAAGCCCAACAGAGATTGGTATAAGAGTGGACCAAGTGGCAGTGAACCAGAGTTATGATCAATGAAGCCTTAAAAAACTTATACAAGTGTGTATGTCCACATACATGTGCATTTTGGGACCAGAGCATCCCGGTGGTTAATTACAGTGTCAGCTGATCACGGAAAATTAATTGTAGTAAAAGATGGCTGACCTGAATGGCAAGAAGAAAATCCAAAACATTTTCACTTTCTTAGTTTTTCCCTTTCTTGTATATAATAAAGTGCATTTACAAACAGGAAAACAGCTTAAATTTCTTCAGGTAGCAGCCAAGTCCATAGTTATTGGGATGGGCCAATGTATTTCACAAAATTCCTCAACAGCATTATTCCTCTTGTCTTCCATGTTCCTTTCTCAAATTCTTTCACTGTAAAAATAAAAAAAAAAAATTGTACATTTGTGAAGTTTTGGTCCTGTTCCATCATCTACAATAGCAATTTTTTATAGAGTGTTGTCACTTTCAGCTGGCAGACATGGAGCTGATACTCTGGGTACCTACTGAGAGAGGACCTGGAAGGACTGTACCTCCTTTTTGTCACACCGTTGCCACTGTACAAGCACACCACACAGCCCTGGCATTGCTAGGAATAAGTGTCGCTAGTACCTCTTATTAGTGTTTATTATCATAACTGCTCATTGTATTGCCCATTATGTTAATGAATTAGAACAACAGACCTAAATGTTTGTTGTTGTATAAAGCTCATTAGTCTCTGAGAGGAACTCAATGCAACATGAAGGTTGAGGAGCTCGGTTGCAGGAATATTACCAATTAAGTCCTATATGAACATGCAATTAGGTAGGATGACATGCTTGATTTACGTTGCTTTATGGCTAAGCTGGATAAACAGCGTATCGCTGAAGACTAGCAACCTGCTCCCCCTTTACTCATCCCCACCTTGCTGGAACCTATTCTAATGTTCCCAGTGGGAGAGCAGCACACAAGAATGGCTATGCAAGGTTATTGGTGCCATACTGAAGCACATTTAACTCTCTGCTGAGCTAAAAGAATGGGGGCAGCATGTGTCATGTTATGGTACTCATTAGTCTAGTTGTTCACCCCTTTCTCACGGAGTTTTGGTCTTCGTGGGGCATCTTTCTTCAGTACCTCATGCAAGTCTGCAGTGATGGTCAGTTTACAGGAGGCTTTACATTGCATCATGTTTCTTCAAATAGAGAATTGGACTTAATTTAGATTTCTCCAATGGTCCTTTTCTTCTCTGAGAACACATGCAATTATTTTGCTCTATTATGCTGCACATAATACAGCATACACCGTAGTACATCAGCATGCACCATTGGTTGTGATTCTTGTGTAACATCACTCTTAACTTTTTTTTTCCTAAATATGTGTTTACATCATTACATAAATTTATCACAACTGAGGGGAGATGCAATTGAAAGGCACTTTCAGAAGTTGTCACCTCCAGCTTCTCAGCCATAAATTGTTACCTCCCAACTGAGACTTGGTAGCTGATCATATGAGCGCTCTTAATTGTTTCAGTGCAAGGTGAAACTTCAATAATGAATTAAAGTATGGAATCAGCAACCATTTAATAGTGACATGTTGATTTTTGTTCTTTTTTTCTCAGGCATTTTATTTCCAAAATTAGAGGTTGCATGTACAGGTAGAAACCCAACGGGAGCCAGGACACTGCCACTGAAAGACACACACAGCTGATCAGAAGTATCTTGCTTCTGTGTGAGGCACCTGTCTCTCATAAATGTCTTTCAAAAAGCCATGTCTTCCCATTCTTCTGTCTTACTCCATGCCATCTTTGGCACCTACACAATCAGTTGTTGACCTCTGTTTTCAATGATGCTGGCTTGGCACTGAAGTAAAGCAGGAGAAAAGGTGAGGTACAACTGAGAGACAGTTTAAGATGCTGTCTCTTACTGCCTAAATAGTGAAGCTATACAGAGAGCTTGAGCTTGCATCACTTTTCTGTAGCTGATCTAAGCAAATAAGGTGTTGCTACATACTAGAACATTCATTATGTGCATATCCAGTGCCTCAGAAATCTAGTTTGCTCTTGTTATGGTACTGCCCAGAACAATATAAACATGCTATGAGGCAGCTTTGGGTATGAGTAGATGACTACATACTTTTTTTGCCCCTGACTATTCCTGTGTATGCAGTAGTAATGCACCATTTGCTGTTTCAGCTGCGTGGTGGGCATTTTCATCCTACCTTTTTGTTAAAATTGGGATAGAGGAGTCAAAGTCCTGTCCTGTTCTAAACCATTGAGGAATGTTACATCTCTCTGGTAGTCTTTTCCACTATTCAGCATGGAGAAATGTGCAGCTTCCTCCATTGCATTGTTTTAAAGTGCGAAGTTTTGACATTTCTGCTGAAAAAATACTTAAAATAACAACAAACTTGGATTCATAAATGGAGAAAAGATTCTGCTTTAGAAAGGTAGCAACCAGCTTGTAAATGGAGTGAATACTTAGGAAGAAACCTGAGAGGCACATTGTGTCAGTTTTTAATGGAAAGGGGAAGTGGCTGTTAAGGGGAGATCAGAAGTATGTTTCGTATTTTTAAAAACAAACAAACAAACAAACAAAACAAAACCAACACCCTAAAGGTAGAATAGAGGGGGGGACCTGCAGTTGGAGTAAAGGGGAAAGAGTTTAAAAGAAGCAGAGAGTGACAGGTAGCCCTGATGAGATGCTGCGTGCAGAGACTCCCTTCCAGGATCTTTCATGGTGCTAGCCTGGAGGCAGGGAAGGAGGGCCTGACAGGAGGTAGCTGTACAGACTTCACCTGCATTTGACACCAAGAGTATTGCTGGGGCAATTTCTTAAGAAGATTTTCTTATTGTCCCACCTTTTGCTTTCCCAAATATCATAGAATCATAGAATGGCTATGGCTGGAAGGGACCTTAAAGATCATCTAACTCCTGACCATGTCCTTGTTGATGAATGGTTTGGGATCATCTGTTTTGGAGGCTGGTGTTCTCACCAGGCTGGATTTCTCCATCCAGCCTCATTCAGGACACATCAGCCCCATCCTGAAAGACTTATCTTTAACATTATGATTATCTAGTTGTCTTCTCTCCCACAGTCCTCATGCAGCTGTAACAAGAGTGCAAAGTGATGTGAATCATTAGTAGAGGTGACTCAAGAGCTCTCCATTAGAAACTTCTTCCCGTTTTACTCCAGATATGTCACCTCAACATTCCTCTAAGCTCTGTTGGTCACTTTAAGCTGGATTCAAACAAGTAATGCGTGATCGTAAGCTGCCTAATAGGTGTGCAATATTCCAAGATCCCCAGCACTTTTCTCCTTTTTACAAAGTTTTCTAATGCAAGAAGACAGAAATGGAGACACTGTTCTCTGCTACTGCATGCAAAGGAGGTGTTGAAAGGTGAGAGGAGGGCTATTAGTGGGAATAAAGGACCTCTTTTTTTTATTTTATTTTATTGTTTTATTTTATTTTATTTTATTTTATTTTATTTATTTTATTTTCCATTTCTACTGAGGCTTTGATGGAAGGATTGTTCCAATTTGACTCTGTAGATGCTAGATCAACTGTCCTATTCCATCTGCCTGCACTGTTTTCCCTTGATTGACTGGACTGAAGGTGAGAAACCTCTAATGTGGGCTGATGAAAGTGGAGCTGGCACTCTACAGCGATGGGATAAAGCTGGCAGGTCTGATTTTTCAAACTTGTCTGAGAACATTGCTCCACTTTGTCTTATTTTTAACCTTCAGTTTCAAAGACAGGGAAAAGGCAAAAAGGAAGGGGTGAAGATGCTTAAGGGCTAATTCTACAACAGTGATCTTCACAAGCATAAACTCTGTGGAGGTTATTTACTGTTAAGCAGGTTTAAAAATCAAAATTTGTCTTCTACACTGTTGCATGCAAATAAAGAAAGAGGAAATCTGAAAAAAAAAATAAAAATCATTGTCCCCCACCCCAGGTGCTTCTGAAAGGTATCACACCATGGCTCTGTAAAGGGAGGGGTATTTGCCTGTTAAAACTCATCTGGGTTTGGGATGAGTGTATCTGTTGTGCATCTTTGATTTCAGACATCATTCATGAGAGCTTGCTGTGAAATGTTTTAAAATTGGCTTTTGTCAGCTGTAACTTTTTGTCATCTTTTCTTTGAGGTTGTCAGTTGCTTGACTCTTTTGCAAAGTTTAGGTCTCACTTTTTTGTCATGCTAAAGATTCTAAATCAATAGCTGATCCAGAAGGATGTACCTGTTGAGGGACCTGTCCCCAGTTTTCTAGCACAAGGGCTCTGAAGGATGTATGAGTAAGACCAATTTGGACTGGAGTCAAGCTATTTGCAAAGTCTGGTTAATTATCATGGGGGAGGAGGCACAAGGTAATGAATGCCATGTGCTTCCTAGCAAATTTGATGTGAAAGAGTGAATGAACAAGAGTGTCAAGAGAGTCCTGAACATCAAAACTGATGCTGCAGCCTTTGAACTCTAGTTAATTTCCTCTTTCCTGGAGATCAGGATCATTTGAGCTAAAGGCGGATCCCAGATGGACTTGTGGCTTAGACTCAACCCACCTAGCTTTAAACAACTACCTGAGAAACTGGTCATCTAACAACCATAGTCTGTTAAAAGTGGGAGGGGGTAATTTCCAGAGGGAATACAACCCCTTATTTTTTTCTCCACTGACTACAGTGAGAGCTTAGGATGGTTGAACTCCAAGCTTTGGTATCTTAGTTAAATACCTGAAGTTACATGGAAAGATCTGGGCCACTGTGTCTAATTAAATCACTCTTGAACCTAGATGGATTTTACCCTGATTGTAGTTCAGAACCAAGACCATTTCCAAATCACAAGTCTGTACGAACTGCATGGCAAAGCACAGGGTGTTATTTCTGAGCTGAACTGAACAGCAGGATCTTCTGTGATATCTACCAGTGAGGTGAGAATACCTTTTAGTCCCAGGACAAATACACTGGTGGTGAAGTAGAACAGCTTAGAAAGGAAAGGTTGTCTTCTTCAAAACCAAACTAACGGTGAACAAACTCACTGCCTTAATGCATACTGAGTAAAAGGAAATCAGGATGCATAATTAACTCCTCTCTCAAGTGTTTGTACAATTCACTTTCCCTCTGCTACATTTCCTGAGCGCTCCTGGTGCTAAGCTCTGAAGATGTTGAATAATGACTTAGACCACTGAGTTAAAAGTTTGTTTTCTTAAAAGATCTCTTCTGTCATTCAATCCATTTCACACACTGCCCTGCACCAAGCAGTACAATAAAATGAACTATAACCATAGATCCATGGGTGTTTTGAGGTACCCCATTCATAGTTTGTCAGACTAACTATATGAGTCAGCCTGCAGCACCAGGGGAGATGTTAAATTTATGTTGTTAAATTTTCAGTCTTACCTCTATGGCTTCTCTGAATCCTCCATTCTCTATATAATACAGCCTGCTAATCTGTTTTCTGTTTATTTTTCAAACACCGGCCTTCTGCCTCCTACACCATTCAGCATCCCGCCCACCTCCCCTCCCCCTCTGACTTACCCAAAGCAAACAGCGCATTCAGATCGAACCAGATTGACAGGTGTGTGACAGATGGATGGACAGTAAACTGGATCGGTCCAAACTCCGTGGCACTTGAAAAATTGACAATACAACCAAAGCAGCGTAACGGGGAGAGATAGATTGGCAAATGGAATAAATGGTCCCCGGAAAGTTTGCGATTAATCTTTGCCCTGTCAAGTAATGGCCTGATAATGCAGGAATTTAATGGGAACGACTTCTGCTAGTTCAGAAGCATCCATTAGTGTGGAGTAAAGCAGGAGATAGTAATAGGCATTGTTCCTTTTCTTAGCCTTTGCAAATGAGAGGAGACTATTAAAGTTGTACCATCTGCACTCCAGTTCCATTCTCCCAAATGATAAGTTCACACCTTTCTGCTCCTCTGTTCATAAGGGTAACACTCATGGGTTTGTGGCTCCCCTCCTAGAAACAGGCACTTTTGTTTGATCCATTGCACACTTCTCTTCAACATGAACTCTGAGCTACCTAATGAAGTTGGCACTGGAAGAGAGAGAATGTGTTAACTAAAAGGCGTACACTTTTCAGAAAGTGATGTGCTCTCACTCCTGCCTTGGAAAAAGTAGGTTTTCCTATCTTTGTGCATCATTTAGCTCTGCCTCAGTTTCCATATGTATACTAGTGTTGTCCTCCAGCAGTAGGGCACAGTGGAGGATTCTGCTAGGCAAGCCCAGAAGGAATCTTCCGGGGCAGAACAAATGCTGGTGTCATCTCAGGTCTAAATTGTGGCTGTCGTGCTATCAGTGTTGTTTTGTATCATGCTAGCTTAAGAGTAGGTCTGATTTGTGTGAGATCACAGGTCCATCTATCCTAGTATTCCTTTTTTAAAAATAGTTAGTTGTAGGTGATTGGGGACATTATATAAGACTCGGCAGTGATTTTTCCCCTGAAAGTAATGTTGTAAGGACTTCCTGCTCTGAAGTCATTCTGCTCAGTAGATACTGATAGACCTGTGAATTTGTTTAGTCTGTCTTTCTGAAGTTTGTTTCTGTTGTTGGTTGCTTCAGCATCTCCTGCAACAAGTGATTTAATTCTGTACTTGAGGGAAAAAAAAACAACAAAACAACCCTTACTTTCAACATGTTTGTCTGCTCACTTCATTAGCTTCAAGTGTTCAGAGCAGGTGGTGGCACTTTTGTCTTCAGCCCTCCAATTCCAGCCAGGGGCTCATTGCACAAGATGTCAAGAGGGGAGGAAAAGGAGCTGTTGGGCAAAGGAGCACAGGGAAAGAGCAGACAGATGTGTTGCAACGGTGGGGTGGTGTTTACTCTCCAAGCAGCCTGGTACACACTGAGGTACCCCAGGCCTAACTAACATGAATAACTGAGTCACCTTCACATTGGAAAGGAGGAGACTGGCTGGAGATTGTAGATGGGAGCCCAAGTGCTCAGTCACATAAATGCAGCTGCAGCACTGGGGGAGGGAGGATGCAGGGGGCCAGAAGCAGCTCATTATGACTGATAAATAGAGGGCTCCTGTTGTCAATGATGTCATTGTGTTCACCTTTTTTTACAATCTTCTCTTTCCAGCTGTGTAATTAATTAATGGATTGGAAGTGCTTAGTTTCCAGTGATCTACAGGTTGACCTTCCCCTGACTATCTGGGATTGTTGTCAGTGGGTCCAGCTTTCACCAAAGGCACGTCCCTCTCTAACCATCTCTACGTCAACCCCCATGATAGCGATAGTGGACCCTGTACTTTTCTCCACATGCTTGTTTTCATAGTGCTACGTAAAAGCAAGAACCATCCTTTTTTGCTAGCATTTTTACACTGACTTTGCACTAGGATAAATGTTGGCACAAGGTGCAGATCCCCATAAGTATGTGCCCAGTAGGGGCCAAAAGGTATAATTAAGATCACAGCCATTTTATCTCCTGGGAGGACGGATGACCATATAATCAGATTTCAGACTGCTCAAAATTATGCATGCAATCCAAACTAGCTGTTCTGGTTCTTCTGCAGACAGTGATGAGAAAGGTGCCTCCACTCTCACACCCGCTGCAAGTAACTGTCTCATAATGGGATAAATCTCTTCCAGGAGAGATGTGTCTCCTTATTTAAGGTAGGAGAACTATGGACAACTAGGTTAAAGTAGATATTTCGTGTTTAAGGTAGCTAAAATTAGGTAAGATGTGTTTCATCCTCATTACCTCTGACTTGCACTTATGAATGAGATGAGCAGATCCATTTCTTCACCTCTCATTTATATCTTTATGCATATGTATAAAGTAAAGGCAGATAATGTTGCAGCTGTTTACCACAAAATTACAGTTGGTAATGGGGACTGAAGAACCTGTACCAACAGGGGCCTTATGGCTTGAGCCCATAACAGAACTCTTTCTTCTGCAGTGTGTGAATAAAATAACATTAGTTTTACAGTCAACATCATGAGTGAAAAGCTGGATAAGTACACTTGGTGACCTGGCTGGTAAATATACCTAATAATTTTGCAAAACAGACTTACGCTATTGATCAAGTTGGCTGGAAATGATCCTTTCACCTCAGGGTTGCTGGACTCCATTTGACTTAGGGCAGTCAGGAACAAAAGTGTCTGTTATCAAATGATAAGAGCAAGTTGAAGGTCTCAACCTAGTCTCTAGAGAAAGAAGTCCAGGATATGGAGATCTCAATCAATTTAACTTATACTAGGGATAGCTGACTAGGTGTACATCACAAAACCACTCTTCTCTTGGTTTTAGGACTGAATATGTAAGAATACAATTATTTCTTCTCCCAGTTTGACATAAGATTGGAAGGGAAAATTCTGAAAGACCGTTAGAGAATCTGCCAGTCTCTTGCTTCAGTGTTTCAGTTACCCTATAAAAACAAATGTTTTTTTAACCAAACATTCCCCAGCTGTGCTGGTCTAAAGCATTCAGCTGCCTTAATAAAGTATAGTACCTAATTCAAGACTCTATTCCCCAGCCTCACCTTCCCCAAGAGGAAATACACCATACATAGGAGCAGGATTTATCTAAGCAAGTTATAAGAATGTGCTCATATTTACAGGGTCAACCACTTTATTACTCTAGTGTTCAGCTCTCTGAACCTCATTACTTACAGGTATTGTCTCATATTTATTCACCTAAGCAAAAGCCTAGCTTTTCTAAGAAGAGCTTTACTGACTCAGACCAAAAGTCCATCTCATCCAGCAGCTTCTGCTCCAACACTGGCTATAAATAGATGCTCAAATAAAGGTATAAGAGGAAGTCAAAAACATTTTGCTATGTCCTGACAGCACTTTCAGCAAATTCATGCTCAGGCATTTTCTGAGGTGAGCTCTTTGCAGTTAGGAGCATTGGGTAGACTTTTTCCTTCTTGAATTCTCCAATAGCTTTTGGACTTATGTAGATCTTTTTTACCTGTATCTAGAAGCAAGGTATTTCATAAGTTAAGTACTGTGTGAAGAATCAACTCCCTTTCTGTATTTTGAACCCACTGCATGCTAATTTCATACTAGAGTCCCTGATTCCTATGCTGGAAGGACATCAACCAGCCATTCACTGATCCTCTGCTCCATATCATTCCTTTTCTTCATGCTACTGAGAGTTTTACAAACCTCTATTACCTCCTGCCTCAGCTATGTCTTTTCCAGGCTGAAGAGGGGATCATGCTGCTATAATTAAATTTTAAAGAGAAAGCTGATTTTTTTAAGGAAGGTCTCCCTTGCCCTTGCCCTTGCCCTTGCCCTTGCCCTTGCCCTTCCTTCCCCTCCCCTCCCCTCCCCTCCCCTCCCCTCCCCTCCCCTCCCCTCCCCTCTCCTCTCCTCTCCTCTCCTCTCCTCTCCCCTCCTCTCCCCCTCTCTCCTTTTTTTTTCCTTAAAGAGTTGGCCTTTTTTTCTTCCTTCCCTTCCTTCCTTCCTTCCTTCCTTCCTTCCTTCCTTCCTTCCTTCCTTCCTTCCTTCCTTCCTTCCCTCCCTCCCTCCCTCCCTCCCTCCCTCCCTTCCTTCCTTCCTTCCTTCCTTCCTTCCTTCCTTCCTTCCTTCCTTCCTTCCTTCCTTCCTTCCTTCCCCTGCCCTCCCTGCCCCGACAACTGTATGCTACAGGGAAATCCAACACAGGAGGCAACCAAGCCACAGAAAACACGTATCAGTCCACAAGAGAAAACAATCAGAACTCCAAAGCCAGTTTCTGAGACCAATTTCATTATGGTGCTGCCTTCTTTGCAGCCTGCAATTATGGTGCAATTATGGGATCTGGGGGGAAAGCATCTGTCAGTGGTTTCTCTTGTACCCACTTCATTCTCTCTCTCTGCCCTGTTCTCCACATCTGAGTTAGATGTTGTTTGTATTTCCCCTCTTCAAATGTGCATCAGCATTTCAAATGAAACTTTGGACCACCACCGTGGCAGCCTTTTAAAAGGATACAGCATGAGATTCCTCTGTCTCCTCTCCTCCACTGGAGAGCAAAGGCAAACCAGAAGAGGGATATTAATGTGCAAATTAGCGCAACCTGACTGGCTCCAGATTGCTACTTAGAATTTGCATATTAATAAATGTTTTTGTGACAGCATTTAGCAGATCAAGAAGGGCAGAGATTAAAAAAAGTCAACAAGATTTTTAAGCTTTTCCCTTGTATTTCCTTCTCCTCACACTCCCAGCCTCCTGTGTATATCTATATCTCCTTATACCATATCCATATGTGCTTAGGTTGCATATCTATAGGTCAATGCACGTAAATCTGCCCAGCTTTTGACAGATGTGAGATTTGCAGAACTGCCCTGTGTGAAGATAGACAAACAGTTCTGTGCCGGTAGGGGTGCAGACAGCTTTGCTTGTGTGTATATTTGAGTGAGTGTGTTTTATACACACACACACACATGAACATGGAATTAGAAAGATAGATAGATGTAGGAACTGGACAGTCTCCCTCCCCCACTTCCCCTTTCAAATCTTTTTCCAACAGGCACTTTTATCCCATTCAGCTGAATAAATTGGGACTCTTGAAACTGTGATCTTGACAGATGTGAGCTTTTTTTCTGAGCTGCATTGGAAAAAGATAGATAGTGAAAACCTCCAGGGCATTTGGGCTTAGTGGAGCCAGTGAAAAGGGTTATTTCCAAGAGTGCTGAATAATGCATCCCTCTGAATTCCTTAGTTCTCTCTTTCTGTCCTCCTTTCTGTCTTTCTTTCTCTCTTCCTTTAAATGCTTTGAGGATGAAATGCTGAATGCCCTCTCAGAGTTCTTCCACCACCACAGGAAAGCTGTGATCAAAATCTTCTCAAGCAATGGGATTTCAAAGTGTCTCATGCAAGTAGTCTGGTGGTCAGAAAAAGAGGGGGGAGAAAAGGAACAGATACATAAACAGAGCAACTTATACATAACTGGTGCGTTAAAGATATATTCCCCATCTCAGTTAATTACTTGTCACATCAGTCTTAAGCAGAGAAACTGGCTGATAGCCAGACTATTTTATTTCAGAAATCTCTGTGTCAAGAATGTATGTTCAAAGAGACTCTCACCCCTATTAGATTTGTCTTCTTGCCTTACTTTGTTTATCTATGATTGAAAAAACAACTGCAAAACAAGAAACAACTTGAAATTATCTCATTGTCAACTCTTTCCTTTGTTCTCCTCAATTTCCTTTATACATTCCCAGTCAGAGCTTGAATTTTGTCTTGGGTGGTCAAAGCAGAATTACAGTTTGGAGTGAGAAGAAATATATTTTCAGTCGGAGTTGAATCAAAATGTACAATTTTTGTGTGAAACAAAGGAAAAAATGTAATCTCTTTCAGGGGAAGTCTGAAATCCTTTGTTCTTTCTTTGCTTCACATAGGGCAGGTGGTGGAAAGTTACATAAGTATTGGGTTTTTTTCCTAAAAGCCCCCATTTTTGCCCCCCATTTAAAAGCTTCTTTTTTAAAACAATGGCATTTTGAAAAGAAAAGTCCAGTTTCTGAACACAGAGTTTTTGTTTTGGTTTTTTTCTTCCTTTGGCATTTCCACCATGAAACACTCTGTCTCTGACCGCGTGGAAATGCAGTGTTTTGACATTTTCCTATGTGGATGTCGGGCTAAGTGTCTTGCCTGAAACCACAGAGGGAATTAAAACCACATCACTTGAGACTTCAGTTAGCCCTTAACCACTGGACCATCTTTCCTCCTAGCAACCTTTAGGAGTTTTTGAGCAAAAGTGAATCCATGGATGAGATAATGGAGAGGGACGTCCTTTTATAAGAAACCCACAAGCAGAGAGGACCCCAAGTGAGTTGTAGAGGGGAAGGCAGCTACCTCCCGTGCCGGAGTTGGCATTGTCCATCTTTTCATTATACTTCCACTAAAAAATCAAAGATTTAAGAGAAGCACAACAGTGGCACACACACCCTTGGGCTGCACATCAGTGAGTTTGCTGGCGAGAGCAAAGCTGCCGTGTCTGTGCAATGTTTGTGTCAGGATTATCTGACTCCCAGTCAAGGCGCAAACAAACCTGAGGTCTTCTGTCAATAGCAGAGTGTGATCTGAGAATCTCAATGTCTTCTGAAAGAAAGTTTGGGAGCTCTTCCAGAGAAAAAAAGCCGGGGAAAGGAAGTGGGGTTTCCACACCTACAGTTAGAAAGTTGCTAGGACAATCATAGTGAAGTGAGGACAATGCGAGAGTATTTCCTGATGTATATTTTCTAGTGTTTCATTTGGCCTGTTTTTTAACATCTCAGGTAAAGTAGCCTTCACTGGTTCCCTCAGGAATGTATTGCATCATCTCATTGCCATGAGTCTTCCCCCAGGTATTCAGCCTGCATTTTCCCCTTTTTTAATGCCACCCCATTACTCATTGTAATAATCCATCATTGATGTAAATTACTTCAGAACATCCCGATTCCTGGTCTCTTTCTCAGTGACATTTGTGTGGCTGGGCTCTGCCACCCCAGTGCTCCTCTTCTCGAGTCCAAAATCCCTCTCCACCTATCTGAGAGATAGTTACATGTTGTCTCCATGTCCCCAGCTCCTGAGGGATGAGGAAATTGGACACCACATCTGTACTGCTGGTGACAGAAATGCAGGTTCAGATGTCCTAATGCCAGCCCTCATTTCAGTCGTCCTAAAGTCTATTTATTTAACCCAAACAGAATTCCCTTATCAGCCTTGACACCTTATCCTTTCCTTATTCCCTGTTTCTTGCTTCACCCCAGTTTCTACCTCCTTTTCTACTTTTCCTCTTTCCAGAGTATCCTGTAGTGTTTTGTTCCAGCTGCCCTTCATCAGCCCATCTCCTACAGCAACCCACAAAAAACATTTGCCGTAAAATCTTCAGAGCAAAGTCTTTGCTCTCGACACATGCTTCTACCTCGGGTGGGGGAGGTAGAAGAGAGAGGGCACAAAATATTTTTGACAGACATCAGTTATGTCGCTTTATTTATGGTTGGAAGGCATTTAAGTGCTGGTGACAAAAATAACTTATCTTTGTGTAGCAGAAGGAATGGAGCCCAGTTTCCAGTATCCAATCTCCCTCCTTTCTCTCATCACATCCTTTCTTTGTGGATTCTCCAATGTCTAATATAAAGAGGTGAACATACTTCAGCTTTCTCTCAAAAGAGGTTTACAAAGCTTTCCTTCACTCAGCTGTCTAGTCTTGTAAATGTCTATGGAAAGTAATATCTTTTTTTGTCTTGAAGAATTTTCTTTCTCTCATTCTGTCAAATTTGGTTAAAATTGCCCAGTTGCTATAAAAAATATTGACAGAGAAAGAATGGGCCAAGGAGATAGGTAATAAACATAACATGTCTCTGTAAGCCTTGTTTCCTTAGGAAAACTGGATAGAACAGGATGTTCAGGATTCAGCCTGGTCCTGTGGTGGGATTGTCCACTGTCTCTGTTGATCCCTTGTGTGGAGGGTAGATGCCAGAGGTTGCCCTTGGAAGTGATCGTGGTGGTTGTGTGTCCTGGACAGGTTCATTCTGTTTGGATGGGTTGAGGGCAACAGCACAAAGCATTGTAGACTTTCTCTTCAGGTCTGTTTTTAAAGTCATAGCATTCAGTTGTCCTGCCTAGAGTAAGGTCTTGCTGAGGAGCAGCACTGCACTCATTTTATTCCTTTGCTATCATATAGTGCATGAATATAGCAGGAGAGAGACCAGTCAGGGCCATCTATAAAAGGAACAGATGTATAATCTTTCCATTCCCACTTTTCCAAATGCACTTTCACTTATTTTTGTCTCCTTTCATGCCCACTCTGTCAGCCTCTCTTTCTCGCCTCCCTCTGGTGTTCGTCAATAAATATTCAATTAATGTTTTCCTATGATAAAGATCTATGGGTGTCAGATAAGAACATCTTCACAGGATGAATGGTGCTGCTAAGTCTTGCAGCTAATTCTATGCAGATGCAGAAAGTCTGCTGGAAGTGACTTTACAAAATGGAGTGCTCAAGCATCCCTGTTTTATTTTTTAATGCAGATGAGAATTTAAAAGCCTGTGTTTTCTACAGTTAATTTTATGTACTATTCTTTTCAATTATTTATGTTCCTTGAATGATAAATGGGTGGGTGGAGAGGGAAAGGAGACTAAAGGTAGTCGGAATCTGAAGAATCCTTTTTCCTCATTAGTTATTTATTTATTTTAGACTGGAATATGAGCTGAGCTGATAATTAAGAGAATGTGGGCCCTAGATCAACTGGTGGTAGGAGATCAGTTTATCACCTAGCAAGGCTTAGCGGAAAAAGACAATAACAGAGGATGCAGGTTTAATACTATTTTTGTCATGGATTTATTTAATGCACTTGGGCAAATCCCTTAACTTCCCCACTTGCTAATAGGGGGATGTAGCTGCTTTTTGCAAATTAGTGTGGATAGCACAAGTAAGCACAAATTCTGTAGCTGATGTAAAAGCAAAAGTTTCATGGATTCAGCTAAACTTTTGTCACACGTATCAATGATGATCCTGGCCCAGGTGAAAGATGCATTCATTAGAGTCATGTTCATCCAAAGCCAGAAAAGTAACCCATTTTTTAGGGTTGGAGACAGGAGAGAAGTGTTATATTTTATGCCTTCATGCAACTTCTTGGGGTAGCACTTAAGTAGAAATACGAATGTGCTGAGGAGAACAGCCTTCTTCAATAAAGCAATGCCTGTTTGAATCAGTGGGCGTTTGAAATCTCTAGAGAGAGAGCCTGACCCTCTCTGGTTTCCAGTCCATTTCCGAGGGTTTTGGAGAAGCAACAGGATAGCTTCTGGGGCCTTTGAGAAATTGATTCTAAAGATGTAAGGGGATTATTTTAGAGCAAAAGGGAGGAGACCCCATTAAAATAGCACTGAAATGGAAAGGAAGCTGAACAAATGGAGACGTGTTAGGCTGAGCGTTGTTTGAAGTGAGACATTTTCCTTTAGATATTGATTGGTTTTTATACCGTACTTAACCTAAATCAGATCCTTAAAAACAAACAAAATCAACCCCTCAAAAAGAAAACCAAATAAAAAATATATAAAGGGTTATTTTAGGACTAACAGCCAGGATTTTCCTTCCGCACATTCTGCTTTCCCAAAATAGTAGTGCTTGCTTGTAAGAGAGACATCTTGGCAGTAATGGATATTATTTTCTTTCAAGTTCATTTATAAGGTTAAAATCAGAAGGTTTGTGAGTTTTGGATTTTTTTTTCTACTTTCTAAATTTGTTTTAGTACAAAAGAGATGTGTTCGAAAGAAAACAATGGAGGTAAAAATTATGTAGTGGAAAAGTTTAGGGATGGAGCCACTTGAAAAATTGTCAACTTTCGGAGACCAATTCATACCCATTTTAGAAACTTCAAACACTGGCATAAACATATTTTAATTCACAGTCACCCCATTGTGCTTTCATAGTCCTCCAAGGAAGCAGGGCGGGGAGATGGAAGGATGGTGGATCAGAGACCTTCTCCCACTTTGAGAAAAATAAAGTAATCAATTTCGTCAATTTTATGGAGATTAGAGTTTATGAAACTCACAATTAGAAAAATCAGTTATCAATTGTCAACCGTAATGTAAATATAAACTGACTAGTCCTTTCCAGGGTGTACCCACAAGAGCTGTTTCTACAGGGACATCTGGAGTAATCCCTTCTGCTCCTCCAGAGGTGCAAGGCCTCAACCATAACCTTCAGAGCTGACTGAAATTATGGCCTTTGATATACCAGAACAGTTCCTTCAGGAAAAAAAAGACAGGAAAGAATAACTAAAAAAAAAAAAAAAATCCATCAGACTTAGAGAATAAATGTTTGTCTTTGTCATACAGGCTGTTAGATTAGTTCAGCTTCCATAATCTATTTAATTATTGTCTTTAATGGGACAGCCATTAAGTGAACTAGTTACTTTCCGTAAACATGATGAGAAGGATCTGCATTGTTTGAACCAGGCTGCCATCTTCTGAACCAAAATCATGTACCCATCTCAGTGATGTCCTCTCTTTGCAGAAGAGATGCTATTAGGAGGCAGAGGATGGGAATGATTCCACCGCTACTATCTATTCCACTACTATGCTCCATTATCAGTGGAAGATAACAGCTGGAAAGAAACTCATGTCTTGCCCTACTTTTCTCTCTTTTTGAGCCTACTGGCACCATTGTCAGTGCAATTTTTGAGTTCTGTGTTGAGGAACACTTGGAAGGGAGGGACCATGCTGAACCTGTAGGTTCATTTTTATGATGGCAAACTAGATGTGCTAACCAAATGCTCTTTCCCTGCTTGTCTCTGTGGCTGAAGAGGGACCTGCTCCACTGAACTGCCCAAAGAGCTCATGCTGTTTGGAGATGTTGTCACTTTCTAGTGAAATAATAATCTGGCAGACTAAAATACTACCAGAAGGGAGCTGGGAAGTGTAACCAACTTCTGAATCAAGAGCCAGATCCATAAAGCTCCTTTGAAGCACTTTTTGTTCGGAATTGTTTTTTCAATAAATATTTTAAATTTTAAGGAAGGGGAGACTCTAGATCTCAACAGAACCTGGACCTGACCTAAATCCCAGTACAGCACTCAAATGACATAACTTGTGGCACTTTTTTTTTTTCCCTCTCTGCAAGTGTTCTTTCTCTTTGCTTGTGTTCTTTTCTTTTCCTGCAGATTTTTTTCCATTTACTGTGCTCCTAGAATAAGAAGGGATGAGAAAATGTTCAACTCCTAGAAAGGGTTTTGACCCAGGCGTTGCTAGGTGATTAAATGTTTTGATGATGGGAAGTCATATAAACCGATAGCAAAAGCAGTATCCAAAATACAGCATAAGCAGGTGTGAAAATATGTGGGTGATGAGCCTCTAATTTTATTTTCTTCATCCCACATGAGGCTGCAAGTTTACAGCTTGCATGGATACTAGTTAGATGCCTGTTGTATGAGGATGAGAGGTGCTGGAAAAACGTAAGACTATCTTCAAAAATAATTCCTTAAATTCCCCTTAGCTACTGGCCACATCAAGAAACCAACCATTAGAGTTCCTAATGAGCGTGGCAAAAATTTGAGAAAATTAGCTTCTTGAAATGATGCCCCATGACCCAAAGTGGTTTCAAACATGCTGGTAGAAAACAACTTTCCAGAATCTCTCTCTTACCCCTACTGCCCACCACACAGTTATCTGCAGCAACAGGAAGGAGGTTCTTTTAAGGACAGTCAATAGAGAACCCAGAAGGCCTAGGACGCTTAGATCCTTTTTGGCCAAAACTGTCTAACCTAAACCTTGTGCTCTGAAGGCTCGTGTTATCCTGTTATTCAACTGCTGAGTGTGATCTATGTTTCTTACCTTATCAAAGACACTAAAACCTCAAAAGAGCACATTTGTTGGATTAAAAATATCAGGGCAAGAGTTCCTTTGGCTGCTGTGGCTCCTCCAATTCACTGGAGAAAAGGAGGAGGCATGAAAATACATTAAGAATGGCAAGAGGGAGAGGAGGTTATAAATGTGATTATTTCCTCAGTTCACACAATGTTTTGGGTAAGTCGATGTGGAATCAGAGCCCTGCAGGGTCCACCTTTGGACCTCACATAGGGTAGAGGTGACATACGTAACCTGGTGATCCCTACCTCAAACCCAGGAACTAGGAGTGAGGAATTTCTGTCCTGATTTTGTTTTTTCTGCACATGATTTGTTTATCCTTAATTCACTCTTTAGGAAGCAGGAAGCCATGCGGCAGAAGGAACGCTACATTGCAAGTCTACTATTTCCTGCTGAGTAGCAACAGGCTGCAGAGTGGACATACAGCTTTTTCTGGATGTGGCAAAAGGTTTCTTTCAGCCCCTAATTTGCAGTGTCAGAGTAACCCATTATCAAGACGATTAAATTTAAAGAGAATGCAGTAAATGCTAGCATACAGAAGACATCAAGCATCATTAAAATGTAATTGGAAGCAAAGCTTAATGAGGTAAAAGGAAAAAAATACCCACAATCCTTTTGGGTTTTCTGCCCCCTTCCCCCCCCCCCCCTTACTTGCTTTGCCTGAGCCAGCAACTACTGTATTGAAAATTATAATTTGCAAGCTGCATTATTATCTGGTGTTCCTTGCAGCGGCTAAAAAGACATGATGCTTTAGTGTTGCTTTGCAATGAGTATATAAAGATACACTCACTGTAATTTTAGACTGAAGGCGGGAATGCTTTTGCTTTCTTAACGTCTAAAGGTTCTGGTAGGAGTAAAGCTAATCTGGTTTTGCTCATCCAGAGCAGACAATAAGGGCCAAATGGAAACATGTGTCTACAGCTTTGCACTGATCAGTAGACAGCAGTGGGCTTTGAAGCAGCAATATCCTGGATTCCCTCCTTCCTGAGGATAGCAAGGACAATGAAGCAGGGAAGCACAGAAAAGGACTTAGAGGGGAGCAGCAGCCACTGTGCCTAGCAAGCCAGGATGAAACCACAATGCCTCTGGTAGGAATGTGGATAGTAAATGTAATGCTTGTATAGGAGGTAATAGCTCAATGAGGGAGTGGGCTGGCTTCCCAGGTCCTTAAAGGCTACCTGCTACAAAGCAACTGCACTTCAGCTGGTACCATTGTGATATGTGCTGGTAGAGCCCCCTGGAGAGGGAGCTGCTCTGTTCATCTCTGTCTTGCAGTGAGGTTGAGGCCAAGCCTGGATTTTGCAAAGGCTGAGCTGGTGTGGGTCCAGCTTCCATTTACTTTTTTTTTGTACTTCTTTTGTTTCTTCTTTTCTCCCCAAGTCATCAAGTCAACACATTTTTTCTGGAGGAGAAAATGGACCAGTTCAGTTCATTGCATATCACCATCCTGGGTCTGAGTCAGTGATTCCTTCCCTTGCACACAGCTGCAGCTTTTCTGGAATCATTGTCATTCCAACTCAAGGCCCACACAGAAGTAGGCAAACAGCACAAATATTTTTCCCAAGCCTTCTGATCCTGTTAAGGTGCCAGGACCTGGCCCTTCAACTAGCCAAATACATTAGTCTCAGTTGGATCCATGACGGATTTTTGGTTTGATTTTGTCATTTAAAATCAAAAGTCTTTGGTCTCCAGTGGTGACTCTAGATGTGAATTCTGCATCTTTGGCAGAGAACAGGAAAACTCGACCTCTGGAGAAAGCTGTCTGAGCTACAAACACAGCTCCAAACTTGCAATGCAGGTTGCAGTTCAGCCCTACTTAACACCATTGTCTATCCATAGTTTTAGGGACAAAAATCAGATTTTAAAAAAACACAATGATTTTAGAGGGATTTTCCCCCTTCTCTCTCCTCTGATGTGGACCTTGGCTTACCATGTTGGTAACCTCTGTTCTGATCCCAGTTCTGATAGGATTTTGATAGCCAACCTTGTGCATTAATTTTTTCATAAGGCTTTCAGAAGCAACAAAGTGACCTCAGAGCTTCAGAGTGATTTCCAAGCAATGTCTGAACTAGAGGGGAGCTCTGAGATACAAATGCCTGAGCTCATTTGGAGCCAGGAGATATGTCCACACAGCAGCAAACCCAGCTGTCCTGTCCCCTCTTCCAGAATTGGTGTTTGCACCAGACTCCACCGTACTCTGCCCAACAATCAAAAGAACTGGACTTTGAAAGCTTGTAGTATCTGAGCCTTCTCTGAAAATGATGCCCTTCAACTTTTGTCTTTGCTTTTATTACCGTTCCTATTCTCTGTCATGTCTGTTTTAATTTAAGTACTCTAGGGACCAGACACTGTTCCTTATTAGAAGCTTGTACAATGTATAAAACAGCAGGGCTCTAATCTTGTGCACTCTAGGATCAAGCAAACAACCTGAAGAAAGGAATTTTGTCAAACCATGTCGACAGAAACTTGACTGAGTAACACCTCTCACTGTAAAGGTAGTGTGCCTGGTATATGAGATTACAAATTAATCTTTGGTTGTTTTTGTCAACTAGGTCCCTCTTGTTTCCTTGCTCTCTCCTGTTTATTTTTAATTGCAGATACAGTATCAATTTAATTCAATATGGGGAAGGATTAGTAGAGTATAACCTGCAACAAACGGACAGGTAACGTGCTCTTAAGGATCATTAGCTGGGCTGCAGTTAAATGGAGGCTGAGGATTTGAATAAGCTTCAGATTGAATTTTCTTTTCACCTTTCGAGTTGCTCTTATTGGCAAACTATTCTACACTGTCTAAAAATGTAAATCTTGAGGTCTCCAGCTGCTCAAACAAGACCTTTCACTGACACAGTGTTGTCCTTAGATTGAGAAAAATGCAAAGTTGCAGGAGGTTGGTCATTGAATTTTTCATTTTCCTGGGTTTACCAGAAGAATATAATATTATGCTTTAAAATATAGAACTACAGGAAAAGAAGTACAAATCTACATTGCTACATGGTTCTGTTGTAACAGTGAATATAGTTTTTCTTGTATCCCAAACACCTTTGAGTAAGATCTCCAAACTTTTCTTCAGTGATAATAAGTGAAGTGCCATTGTCCTTTTAAGACACAACCTATCTATGAGAGACTGAGTGAATTTTTCTGTTATCTGACCCTTCTGTGACAATATCACCTAAATAATTACTGGGGGGTGGAAGGGAGGTAGAGCAATCATCTGTTTGAGAGTGGAGAACAAAAGGAAACAGCTTGATTTTTCACTGTGTTTTGGCCACACTCTTTACCAAGGTTGAGACTGTGATGCCAACACTTAAAAGAGGTTCACGGTTTGAATGATTTGGTTTTGGACAATATTAATAAATAAAACAGGAAGAGTTGAGTTCTTCACTACGTCTTCATTGCCTGCACAAGTCGCTCTGGTTTTAACAGAGTTTTAAGGAAAATATTGTGTGCTACAATCTTCAAATTGAATGTGCTTTTGATGCATATAACTGGAGCAAGTCTCTCCTTTCTTATACAAATGAGATCCAAAGGATCTCTACAGATAATATGGCAAAGTTCTGTGTCTTGATGTGCTGATTATTTTTACACACCATGCTTAGCTTTGTAGGGCAATCCTCACTCTACTACACTTCTTGCTAAAAATAGGAGTACTATGTACTAGAAAACTGTAGCTAATGCATATGATTTTTTTATTTTCCTATCAAAAATGTGTTTGGCCTTTTAAAGGGCGATATTGAGGGTTGGAACTGGGGGTTGAGGGATGGAGCTGGGGGTTTGTTGTCTTTTAAGGGGCATCTGAGACATTTTGGAATATTTCAGCTTCTTTTTTCCTGTTAATTTTTAAAAATTTCATCAGAAAGAGGAATGGAGGGAAAAAGAGAACATACTTTTTGATCAACCTGTGTGGCAGGGAAACGAGCACTAAATTTAACCATGTAGGCATTGATTATAGTAGGTTTCCATGTGGTGCTACAACACATAGATGCCTCAAACACAGATGCTGGCAGTTTTAGACGGAGTCTGCAAAATTATTTGGTTTCATGTTGTAACATATTACAATTTTACAGGGTGAAGCTCCAGATTTCAGTTTCAATCACTGTGTATCTAGGGGAACTCTTGGAGGGTGAAATCATTTTACTCCTGGAATTCAGAACCAGAGGTTTTTCTGCAGTTTGAAAGCACTATGGGATAGCGTGGGATTTTGATTTTACCAGACTAGTTCTTTATAGAGATTAACCATTGAACACTCACGATTTTGTAGTGGCAACACTGAGCCTTATACAACTCAGATATAGATAAAGTCTCAGACACTAAAAGTGGCCTATCAAAATTGAAGTTGTGTAGTAACACCTGGGGCTCTGGGTAGACCCTCTGGAAATATTTAGGAGAAAGATCAGAGGTGAAGGAGAAGAAAGGGGATAACAGTTAAGCATCACTCTCCTCTCCCCTGCCCTTCCCCCCCCCCCCCCCGAAAAAAAGATAAAAGCTCTGTATACACATTATCATAGAAATAGGTTGCCCTGCAGCTGCTCCACTCCAGATATATTAACAGCTCTGGGATTCAAGAAACCATTGGACAAGCATAAGCTTAAAGCCAGCAGAATGACTGCAATGGACTTTTTCATTAACAACAGGATCACAGAGGAAGGATTTACTCGGGCGGAACAATTAAAAAGCATGGGGCTGCAATAAAAGGGAATGAGACTTCAACTCTTTCTCTGCCTCTGTCTTAGAAGGACTCTTTCTCCCTTTCTGTCTCTCTCTCTTTTTTCCTCCTTCTCTCTTTTGTGTTGTTGTTCTAATCCACGGCTCCCAACGGGCTAGCATTACATCTTCCCTTGAATTAGCATTCCCATTCCCCAGGGAAGGCTGCTGTGGTGATGACTAAGGGAAGGGGTGATAAATGTTAACAGAAACACTTTTGCAGAGTGCTGATTTTTCTGTTTGTAAAGCATGCACCTGCACAAAAGATGCCGAGTGAGAGAAAATAGCTCCATCTCGATGGGAGACAAGCGCACCCAGAGACACACACTTACTTAACATACATTACAGGGATGCCCTGTAGTAGTATCACACTGGGAGTTGTATGGCAGAGCAGGAAGGGGGAGAGAGGAGGAGCTGTGCATGGTAGACAGGATGTTTGATTTGGGGTTAAGGCTATAGATCATGTTTTGGAGCATTGGCACACAGCCCCATTATCCCTTCCTTTCATGACCTTGTGCATCTCACTTTCCTCCTTTGTGCCTCAGTTTGCCAGCATCAGCGTGGTTCATCAAGTGAGGATAGACAGCTGAAGCAAAGGGAGTTTGAGTCCCTGAATATCAGTCATACTCCAATGGTGCATTCACCTTTACAGAGGAGTTCATCTCATTTCTGAATCCCCAGATTGTTATACATGGGATTTAAGGAGATGTAGGGTGCCCATAGGTGATAAATTAGAAGCTGGAGTTGTGCCAGTGCTGTGTTGTCTATATATGGAGATTAATATGAGCAAACTAGAGCCTTGTCCCATCCGAAACTCCAGAGGATGTTCCCAGCCCACACTATGAGCCCTAGCACAGGGATGTATCAGGACATATGTATCCCCATCACACAACTGAGTGAGGAAGGCAAGGAGAGTGGGATCTTGGCCTCACATTGGGGTGCACTCATCTTCAGGGAACTACTTTGCTGCAGAGGCTGTTACTTTTATGATAAATACAGTAGATTCTGCTTTGGTATTGGAATAAAAATGATAAATATGAGCAACACATCCACATTTGATGAATTGCAGGGCTAAATGTTCTCATGCATATGTCTGAACCACTTCCTGAGTCACCCATTCTTGGCAACACCAACTTTAGGGCTCTCTATTATTCATGGCCACACTGTATTTGCAACATTTTTAGCTGAATGGACAAAGTAAAGCCATGGACATTTTCTGGGAGAAAGGTCAGTGCACTCCCCATATTGTAGATTCAGAAAAGAGCAACAAACATGTTAATGCCAGTGATGGATGCACAGAAACTTGAGAGAGGTCTAGTTTACTTACGTTTATAACTATGCTAAGGACTTTATCTAAGGATATTGCATTACAAGAATGTATCAGGCTGCCACAAACTTTGGATTAGTTTGAAAGCCTGTGACCCATTTTTTCATGATAGTACTGAATTTTGGTCTCTTCCTGGAGTTACTATTGTAAACCAAAGTATTATATAATAGGAAAAATATTGATTTTTTTTTCTGTGTATGAGTCACCTACAGTAAGAACAAACCATGGAGGAAAACGGTTGATTTACCAATTAAAAGACTGCAAAAGTAGAAAAATAGGAAAAGGCTAGATCTTCCCTTCTTTAATAGGATGTCCTCTAGGTCTACTTTTTCACTGCTCTTAGGCCGGTTTAGAGGGGGTGGGTATGACCTGGTTCTGGTCTCCTTTCACAAGGCAGAGACTCAGCTCCTTCATATTGTTGTATGTGCCTAGAGAAGGAAGGAAAGAAGGAAAGAAAATATATTTTAATCTGCTTCCATCTCAGTTAATCAGGCTGGTTCTTCAGCAGTGATGAGCATGGAGTAACAAGGAGAGGACAGGACAACAAAGAACCAGTCTCCTGCTACCTAGCAAGGCAGGCTCATCATTCAGTTTGGGTTGTACCGTCCAAAGTTATGGCTCGTGTTCTGACTCTTCTTCGTGTAAAAAATTGGGGTGAAAGAACAAATAAATAGCAAACACTATAGCACTGAAATGTCCTAGCCAACAAATTTGCTTTAGGATCCTTAATGGCTATACATAACACATTTCTTCAGAGGTTCTTGGAGAACATTGCATAGGCAGGTGTTTGAAAGGAGATGGGTATGTCTGAGAACGAAAGAGTCCTTTGGTTTTCAAGGTGTCCTGAAAACAGAATCCAGGGTGCCAGTCTCTGGGCTTCGAATTGCAGATTATACTGTTGTTAGATACTGGAAAAGACATCTGAACACCCTGCTCAGGAGTTTCAACCCTTGAAAAATAGCAAGCACTCTGAGCCAGTAAAGCCACTGACTTCATCCAGAGAGGGGAGGGGAAGAGAGGCAAAGGCAATGTTTAATTAGGAAGCTAATTTCATGACATCATGCCTCCTGGCCTTTATTCCATTAATGAAGCTGAAAGTAGGCCACAAACTACAGGGATTTATTCTTCCCTGTTGGGACCATGTTATATCTGTCTGTCTGCTTGTATGGAAAATGCAACATCATTCCCAGTTGTTAACTTATTCCGTAAACATTCACCATCCACTCTGCTCTTCCTGTATCCTCATTTATACTGCATGCCTAATGCCCTGTATAAATTGTCTTTCTCTGCATACTAATGTGGGCATCTTTTTATTATATTTTTTAAAACAATGGGAATAGAAAGACTAGGTACAGCCACCTCTGAGGATTCACCTGTGGGCTAAACTCAGTGTATAAGGGCTGCATCCCAAGGTACCAAGAGCTCCTGAAATAGAAATGGTGAGATGGGAGAGCAAAGAATTAATGTTGGTTTTACCTGTACTGTGGGATGAATACTGGGGTCTTGATAACTTAGTCCTTATGTGGAGGGGGAGGAGGGAGAAGAGAACCCTGAAAATTAGCTGGGCCCATGCTTGGAAGAATGCAGATTAAAACACCTCGAGACCTGGCCCCTGCTTTGACTCAGGGCTCCTGGTGTTCTATGATAAGGAATCTGTAGCGGTGCCGGTCTCCCTCTCTCCCCAGCATCTGCTGCTCCCCACAGACAAGGCAGTGGAGCAGAAGGCATGCCTGCTCCATGCTGCTACAGCTCACAGCCCGGGGTCCTAACACAATGTGCAACAGATGTCAGCTATGGTTCCTGCAGGAGTCATCCTCTGCGGAGACGCTGGGAAAGGAGGCGGCTTCAGTTCTTATGCCACTGCTATTGACGCACTTAGCTGAGTTAGAGGGGAGTGATGTCTGAAGTCAGCCCCGCATAAATCACCAGGGTTCCTAAATCAGGACAGCAAAGGACATGTTTTGATGATATAAGTAAATAGCTCCAATGGCGAGCTGCCACAAAAAGGGGCAGTGTTGTCTCCTGCCCTTAGCTGCGTGCTCGTGCTCTCCCTGCTGCACCAGTGTAGCACTCATCAGGCTTGAGGTGAACCAGCTCATGCAAATGGTCTGACCAGGCCTGGTTTAGGACCCCTGTGGAGTCAGAGAAGCACCAGTGCCATCCTAAGAAAAGGGTAGGAAAAGGGATTTTAACTCCCACTGCCAGCAGAAGCTGTCCCATGGATGTGCAGTGACAGCTGAAGTCCCATATCCCTTTCCCAGACCGAAGGGAAATCAAAGTGAAGGCTGGGAAAGTAAGTGAATTGGAATGTGAATCCAGCATCTCATCACTGAAAATCATGTGTTATAACTTAAAAATACAGTCCTCTTAGCTCAGGAATGCACCCACCCTCTGTGTCTGAATGGTATCAGCACACCTTACATCAAGCCACTCCAAAGACACACTCAACTGGGTATATTCATAGATGTTAAAGCCCTGAGGACTACTGCAATAATCTGCTTTGACCTACATAACATGGGCTGGAGAAATTCACCCAGTAATTCCTGGAGTGAAAGGAATTGTTCTTCCCAGAGTAATTGCATTCAAACTAGGACTGAGTTGATTGTGTGTGTCTGTGTTTGTGTATGCTCGTGTTTAGCTATGCATTATGTTGTGGCTCCTTTTAATTCTTTCTCCATCTCCCATTAGTGGCCTTTTCCTTTCATCTGAATGCTTAAGCCCTTGAGAATTTAACAGTATTCAGAGAATGCAAAATTCAAAGCTGTGAGCATGACAACTTGAAATATAACCACAAAAATGTATTTCATTCACCCTGGAAGATAGAACCATAATGGCATGTCATACTCTGACCAACCACAGTGAAAAACTGTGGTTCAAATTTCAGACTTGCACCTCTGAAACTGCTTGAATAAACATCACTGTTGTTTGGCACTTGCCTGCTTAGAAACACCAGCTAAGACTGGTGAAGTCAGCACTGATGTTTCCTGGCATAGGTTCCCTTTATGCAGAGAAAAGGTATGGTCCCAGTTAGTTTCTGAACACTGTGCAATCAGTTTTTATCATGAGGTTCCTTTATGGTTGGCACCTATGTATCCAGCACAAGGCACTTTTCTCCATCTGTCCTGTTCTGACTGTAGGATCAGCTGTCCCATGTCTGCACGCAGGATGCAATCCAGTGGCACCAGATTTGGGAAATCTCTGTGTCTTCTGAGCTGGCAGGCACCAAGGGGATGTACTTAGGCTGTGATGAGAACGTATCAGTTTGTTCAGGCTCTGACCACAGAGACTGTGTGAGGGATGTTTGCAAATTGTACTTAGTATTCATGTGGAGAAGGCTCCCTCCTTTGCAGGCATGTATGTTGTCTTGAGAGATGATGAGCTGGGTGGGCTATCACTTGCTGCAGGCCACAGATAAAATCCCAATGGGATGGAAACTTGTAGGTAGAAGGATTAGCTCCTCAGTGCCAAGGTATCTCCTTGCACTGTCTATTTTGGGAGAAAGTCCCTTCCCTCTTTAATCTGTAGCATAGGGCTCTGTTCTTTCTTTAACAAGGTCTAAGCTATCATTTGGCTTATGCTTACAAACAGTCCTTCATGTAGATACTGCCCTGTCACTTCCTGGACTGAGTATATCTGCAGGACAGTGCTGTTGCTTCTCCCTTGTCCCTGGACTTTCTCTGCCAGATGCAGAAGTCTGATGAACATGTGGTTCACTGAGCAGCAGCTGAAGTCCCAGAGCAGGAAAGAAGACATGGTGTTGCATAGGCTTTCTAGTGAGGGCTTTTGAGCTGAAGAATCCTTTTTACCTGGTCCCTACCTCACACCAGCCCTGAACAGGACATCCTTCCTCTTGTGTGACCCCAGGGATGCCCTCTGCCCATGACTGGGTGCAGAATTCAAAGGGTAACTCACATGCATCTCTATCCACTCTCCTTATAGACCTTCATCCCATAGCACATCGCCAACACTGAGTCTTTGCCCCCTTCCGATCCCTGACTCCAAACTCTGCAGCAGCCTCCTCCTGTCCTGCACCTGTCTTTGAGCAAGAGCAGTGAGAACCAGGAATCCAGCATGGGCCCTTCTGCTCAGCAATGCGGAGTGTTACGACGGGGTCAACCAGCCTGGCACTTGTATGTTGTTTTATAAATACATTCTCCAGTCACTGGGTCAGCTGCATAAAGACTTCTTTCTGAAATATGGGAGCCTGACAAGTGCTTAGCAGACGGCCCGACATCCTGAATCCGGTCTCTGTGAGATTCTCCTCTCAGCAGCGCCGGCACACGCTGTTCTGATGGTGCAGTGCCAAGTGACTTCTGGGTCAGTGCTGATCTTTGGAAATAAGTCTCAGTGGGGGACTGATGACAGAGTTCTTCTGACCTGAGGGAAATCGGTAGGAGGAAGGCACCAGACGTGGAGTTGGTCTGCAGGGGGGGGAGAGGGGAAGGAGGGGGGTGGGGGAGGATGGAGGACGAGCAACTTGAATATTAAATCCTCTTGAGCCAGGGAGCATGGTGAGGCAGCCAAGCCTTTAGCTTTCTTCCTCACAGGCTGTTTTCCAGGGAAGGAAAACAGCTTTAATCTGCTAGAAGAATCCCAGTTTGTGTTTGAAAGCATATGTTTGCACTGGGAATCCAGCAAACGACACTGCAGTGCTTAACTAGTAGGTCAATGCTGTGGACTGGGAATTCAGCTCTGCTTTCAATGTGGAGAGTTTATCTACGCAGATTTATGCTATCGTGGCAGTAACGAGGAGCAACATTTGCATGGGGAAGGCCTGGAGGACGCTGGCTCTCCATAAGGCTTACCCGGACTTACCCCTCACTCTGAAAGCTGACATGGTTTGCGGGAACTGCTCTGACTCTTGCTGCATTTACTAGGGAACTGCTCTTGCCTGAAACAAGGGACTCCCCTTTTGCCTGGTCTGAGGACATTGGCTGGATTCAGCTCTAACGTTAAAGAGCTGTTGGTTGAACAGGTGAAAGGGAAGTAGCCCGATGGCAATATTAGCAGTCGTACCCTCAGGCCTACACTCACTCTTCCCAAAACTACTGAGGATATGTAGATTAAAGTCCCAGGGGTCTTTTTGTTATGGCAGATCTGGATCTTGCACAGTTTGTTGCTGAATACCCATGGTGTCCTCAGGAGGGAATAGCAGACAATGGCTTCTGGAATGGGACCCTGTGTGCCTATGTTATAGGTGAACAAATGTTGTAATCATGGTGCGCAGAGAAAATTCACCCTTCATCCCACTGCTCCTTCCCTGCCCCTGATATAGTCTCTGAAGAATTGCCCTCTTTCCTACAAAGCAGAGCAATTCTTTATCCCAGTTTCTCATTTGGATCAGAATGGCTCTACAAATGGTTTCTCCAAATGGAGAAACAAGAAACAGAAGGGTTTAGTCTAAGGTGTGTATTATATTAGGCCAACCAACAACACAACCTCCATGTTGACCTTATTGTTTATCTTCAACTAGGCTCATTTTGGTTTAGTCACTTAGGGACACATCATTTGTGACGAAGAGCAAATGTTTACATAGAGTATTTTTAACAAGCAGGCAAAAACTAATTTTTAAAAGACCCCAAAGAATAAGAATTATATCATTGTACCTTTACTCTTGAAAGAAAAAGCTGAAGTCATGCTTCCCCCCACGTCCTATGTGAGAGCACAGTACAGCACCGTATGCAAAAGCACAGTAAAGCAGTAACTCTTTATCACTGCTCTACTCTCCAAATTATCCCTTACTTTGTCCCATAATACCATCCTTTATATTTAAAAGTGTGGGTATGGGAGCAGATTCTCAGCATTTCCATAAAAATTGTATAGGCAGGTACAATCTGCTGAGGCAAGACAAGGAACAGGTTGTTCTCTCATTCTTTATCTGATTTGCCCAGCTACTTCTCTGCATAAGATGAGGAAAGGGAGGAGTTTCCTTCACCTCTCATAGTATGGAGCAAGTGTGCATTGCCTAAAGAAGAATTTGTGGCCATCTCCAGCTTTTCCTCTCTTGAACACTCCCTGAGTATGTGCTGGGGAAGACCTCTGAGGAAACATCATCCTCTGGCAGCAGAGAGATTTGCACTGTTGCCTGGTTGCTTCAGCACAGGCAGAAAGCAGAACATCAGAGATGGACTAAGATGTTGTGTCTGAAATCTAAAGTGATGCTGTTGCATCTCTCTTGGCAAGATCTCTTCACAGAGGTCAGGGCAGTTGTGTTACTTTGGGATACTCAAAAGCAAAAATTGTAACTTAGGTTTCAAGTAACTGATGAGTTCACATCTAGCATACTAAATCTCCTTAAATGCATGGTGGGTTTTAAAGAATCCAGACCAAGTCCCATGATATTATGGGAATACATTAGTTGACAGCTAGGGAGAGAGTATTAATCCTAAGGCTTGAAGGCCTGGTGGTGTCTACTCCCAAACTTATTAATCAGACTTGGAGTTACTTGTGTTTGGTATTAGGAAAGGCGCACTGAGACCTGATTGACTTCTCACTCCATCCCGTAATGGGAGAACAAGGAGTGACTTGGTGAAATTAATGTCTGGTAAATGTAGAATAAACAAAAAGAACCACTATGCCGTGTGCCAGTCCCCTGTGGGGTTTACAGCCACAGGAGGTCATCGAGACAAATACTGTGGCTGTATTATTAAAACAGGCTAGATAATTTTATTACCATTAATAACGTTTACAGTTATGTAAGCTGAGATAATGAGGCTAATCAAATCTCATGCTTCAGGGCGTAAACTGATTGCCTGCAGGGGTCAGGAAGAAGTTTCTTTTTCCCCACATGCAGCACTGCACAATTGGCTAAGTGCCGTGTGTGGGTGAGTTGCCTTTGCTGGGACACTGGTACATCGGCTACAGCTGGAGTGGGTGACTAAGCCCAGCGTCATGGCAATCTCCTGATCCATGCCTTGCTGCCATCTCCTCTTCTTCTGTGTGCTCTTGCTGCCTTGGCTGCTGATCCTGTCTCTCCCGCTCCCTCCCTAAACATCCTCTGTGTCCTCACCCTGTGCCCCAGGTTCCTGCCACTGCCTCCACCTCCCTCTTTCCATGCTATCTATACTTTCCCACCTCCTGCATCATCCACATCTTGCACCCAAGCCCCTCTTCTGAGCCCTGTTGCAAGTTACAACATGCTGGCTGGGAGCCCAGGCTAATAAGCCTGGCTGAATTTGTCTGAGTCTGTCCAAAGCTGACCCTTCATGGAGAAGAAAAAGTGTTTGTGTGGGGTCTGGGGTTCATGGCACAGGTTGTGAACCTGTGATATTTCCTGCAGTTTCTTTGCAGCTTTATTTGAATGACTTAGTGCATTCCCTGGTAATATTCAGCATCCTCTGCTGAAAAGCTTTTCAGAAGCAACCTCACGGAAGTGAGGGCATATTTGCTGAATGTCCAGCAAACAATGTTTCTTTCTTGGTGCATAGAGGACTCTGAGGAGAAATGAGAGGTGACAAGTAGACATGGAATTTGCTTTTGAATGTCTCTTCTGGGGAACAGGTGAAAATAACAATCGTCATTATTTTGGGTGAGATGGGGAAAGGAGAAACGAGGGAGAAAGTGGCATCTAAGTCACATGCAGTGACTTTTGGATCTGCAGTGATTACTCATGCAGATTTCTCGTCTGGTTTCTGACAGGCAGATCAACAGGCTTTGGGCTTGCAGAGCTGCGAGTAGATAAGATCAAATTCCAGGTGAAGTGGTTTGAGGTCTTCATTGCGCTGTTATCAATTTTGCCAAAGCAGCTTGGTGCCTAATAGCTCCACGGACAGCTCTTCCTTCCTTGCTGCAGGCAGAGAGGGGTGTGATGGTCTTGAGGGCTGGGGCTGGCTGTGGTCAGGGTTGCTTCTGCAGCACGATGGTCCAAAGTCTTCAGCTTCCCAACACCATGAGTAGGTATCAGGCCCATCTTCTCACAAATTCTCACAAATGACAGTCACTTGATCCTCTGATTTCCACTTCAAATGTATAAACAGGCCAGATGAGAGCTTGAAAGACTGCTAGGAAAGGACTTTTATAAAGTACATTTGCTCCTGTTGCCTGAGTTGAGATAAATCCAGGGCATATACAGAACTGTGAGCAAATCTGATGCACACTTGCTCCCCTCAGCCAGAACCACAATGATGCATTTTTTTTCTTAAACATCCTTCCCAATTAACTCAATTTGGTGGGGAAGCCACCCCATGCTAAATATCCCACTCAGATTTAGCCCCTGAAAGAGCACGAGAGATGACAGTGAAAAGCACATTTTCTTCCTCAGCCACGGGCACACCCCCCTTCACCTCCAGAATTCGTGTTCACCTGAAAGAAATTGGGAAGCTGCCAGACTTCGTTGAACCCTGTCCTTGACGTAGCAGAACACCTGTCGTGTGCACTTTGAAAGGGTCTCTAATATAGGCACAACATGGGGTTGACCTCGTCACTGAGAAAGTCTCTTACTGAACCACTATTTATTAATATAGACAGGTGCAGAATGCACCTTCCAATACCCCTTTCTAGCTGAATGCACTGAAAATTACTAGTGCTTTATGTAACTCCATTGGGGGTCACTGAGATTTCAGTTTCATAATTAGCCACTATAATATATATGAATAAAAATATATTATGGAGATGGATTTTTTTCCTCTTTTCCTCTTTTACTAATCCTTGTTCCCTTAGATTTCTCTTGCTCACCTGCCTCCACCACTTCCATAGCACATTGCCCTCATGTCTGGTCTCACCCGAGTTGTGCAGCTCCCTGGAGTGGTACTGCCAGTCCCCAAAAATGTGAGTTCCCAGAATCATTTGCTGGGACTGGAGATGTGAGGCACCTTCTTCTGAAAGGGAGTGATGGTCCTAGGCATTATTATCACTCATCTGATAGCATGCTTTTCTTCCTCCTGTCCAGAAGTATCCTTGGGATAGAGATTGTTCTGACAGCTGGTATACCTTGGAGGATTTTGTGGAAGATCACCCCATGAGAAACAACTATTTCATTTTGTATCTAAAGTTTCCCAATTAACAGAGATACAAGGTTCAATCTTGATGCAGTGGGGCTAATTCTTAAATATTTTAAAACTAAGTTTGGTTGGAAGAGGCCTTGATTTAAATTTATGATCCCCTTTCACATGTAAAATGGTGGATACGGGATTTTGTACACTAAAAACTGGGCTGAAAAGCAGCAGGGCTTCCTTTAGAATTAGGAACTGAGAGTGAGCTGGAGGGGAAGGTTATCCTTTCTTAATAAAAAAGAAAAGAAGTTATTTCATAGAGCCAGGGTAGACTAGACACTTACCATAAGCAGCAGTAGGGTGTAATTGCCCCACTGTAATCCCTAGGTAGGCAGTCTAAACTGCTCTTCACAACAATGGTGTTTACTCCAATTTTCAGCTCCACTGGTGCAAATACACTAGAGGTTGCACTGTTAGAGCTATCCTGGTGGCTGTTGAACAGAAAACCTTCCTTTCCTTGTCCTCCCTAGGACAGAAAATTCTCTTCACATCCAACTGTAGTGAAAGCTCTTTTTCTTACAAAACTATCTTTTGAGAAGTTCACTGGAAGATTAAGCACCTCCTTCTGCTCCGGCCCTTCCCTCTTTATATTTTTATCGCTCCGGATGGCCCAACCTTTCCCTCTTAAAGCTGTGCTCAGTGGAAATATAAAACCCAGACAAAAGCACAGAAGCACCGAACACAACAGCCAAGTTAGAATTTAGGTTGCGTCCTCTGAGCTCTTTCTCGGAATACTGCAGGCTTAATTTGTTGTCTGAGCATCTCCCATATTTATAATAATACCCTCTATTAAACAACATGCCGTTAGCCATAATTTCCTGTGTGATTTACATATTTATTATTTTTATTTTTATATATATACAGACGGTGATTTTGTCTCTCAGAATCTACTGCTCTCAGATGGCTGTGGTTGTTACATTATTTTTTTTTTCCATCCTTTACTGAGTGATTAGAGACAGATTGCGATTTTTTTTGTTGCTACTTTTTTAATAGGGTGGCCTGGCTAAAGATGGGTAGAGTGAAAACGGGTGCAATGCAGTAAACCTGGAATTGACACAAGGAACCCAGAAGGTCTGCTAGGTTCTTGCCTCATTAAGAACTCCATATCTGCTCACTGACTAACCTTGCAAATGAGTTCACGCTCAGTAAAGGAAATTGATTACTTTCCATTGCAATTAACATCTGGTCCTGGGTCAGATCATTAGGATAATTTGTTATAGAAAAAAACAAGGAAGCTAGCTACAGGGTAATAAAGTTTCTTCTGTACCCAATTAAAGATGCATTCTCTGGTTATTTTGTGGGGCATCAGCCATCCTTTGGGGGTATTACCAGGAAGAAGGAAGCATACGGAGTGGACAATAGGTGGTGGAACGCCATATATGAGAAAGAGATGTCAGGGGAATCATTTACTCCTGCCTCTAGGAAATGCACATTCTCAGCTCTCATTTGCAGTCTGAGTTTCAGAAATGATGTATGACATCTATTTGGTGAGGAATGCAGGGCTGAAGGGTTAGCAGGGACTGTGAATCTCTAGGGATTCTGTTCAGAGAAGGCTATGTTCCAGTTTCGGACAGGTTCATAGATAAAAAAAAAAAAAATCTCTTTTTGAATTTCAGATCCCTGTTTACTCTGAGACTCATAAAGATGTTGGGTTTCACCAGCAGAGTTTTCCCAAGTTGAAATGAAACTCTGAATCTTGCCCAAGAACTAATAAATGGTTTGTTTGGATCTGAGACCAACCTTTTTTTATCCAACTTAGAAGGCTCTAAACATACAGGAGCCAAATTTCAGCCCTATGTGTTGATCAGGAAAAAAAAAAATCCAACACCTAAGAAACCTAGTTTCCATTCATTTTCTTGCAACAACAGGTTTGCATGGCTCTAGGGAAAACATTTTAGAAACTGTGCTGCAGTTAGAAATAGAAACAATGCTGTTCATATTCCTAGCAGCAAATGCTTTTGTAACAAACCCGTTGGTGTCTGTGACTTCGTGGTGTTTCTTACACTTCTTTTTGTGGCCACTTAGAATTTCATGGTGATAGGGAGGCTCAAAAAATAGGTCTTCCTGCGGCAAAAATGCTACCCCCTACCACTGAGTTCAAGGGGAATCTTCATTAGCTGTGGAATGGCTAAATAATGTTATTCTAATTATATATCCAAAACTGGACAGTGGCACATCAGAGCTGGACAGGAATTGTTTCTTCCCATTGAAGAAGAGTTTTTGAGATTGTTTTTTATAGAATATTTTCTGTTCCAGTTGTGATGGAAAGTAAAATTGGAGAAAATGTGGCAAATAAACATTTTAGAAAATCAGATTAAATCAGGTGAATATATTTTAAGATCATGTTTTTATACTGTTTAATTTGTTTTTTATCTTATTATGTTTATTAATCCTTTAGGTATGAACTGCAGTTTCAAAGCAAAAAGTAATTTTCTAGTGACATTTACCCAACTCTTCCTGTCTTGAAATTATTGAATCATGATTATTTTGAAATTATAGAAGTGTGGAGGTTTTATTATTTTGTTGTTGGGTTTTTTTCCCTTCCAATTTTCTCTGCACAGACTGGGAGATTTTCTTTTTTAGCAGAATTTTCTCACAAGTATTTTCAATTCTTTCTGACCAACAAAACCCAAAAAAATGATAGGAGAAAAAATCAGATCATCAGCCTAATAATTACCCAATGAGAGAATATAATGTTGAAGTATAAGACTCTGTTATATGCCACTCTTTTTATTTACTTAGTTATGATAAGAAATAAGAAAACTGTCAACCACAAAATAAGAACCAATCTTCAAATTCTTCCTGAAAATTTGAGCCAGATATCACTGATGGTTACAATAGTTTGGGTTGATCTCGTTGCAGCACAGGATATGAGAGCAGAGCCCAGCTGAGTGCTTAGGTAGGACTCAAGTGATGCATAGACTTCATGATGGCTCTATGCAGGAGATGTAAATATTGGACTCCAGTGGCTTCGAAGCATCTTGCTGATAATTCATATGGCTACAGATCTATAAACCTGCTGGTTCTAATGTACCTTTGCCACAGCTATCCATGTTAATTGGAATGGGAAATGAAATATGTTTTTCTAGTAATGGATAAACATCAGGAGGTCCAGGGAGTTTGAATTCTTATTAGAGAAGACTACTCTACTTGTGAAAAGCCCTTCCAACTCTGGAGGGGTTTAGATCTATATTCACTGAACTCCTTATAGCTGGTACCTGTTTTTCTGAAGAATTGGATGTCAGATTTCAAAACCTCTGAAAGCTGGAAGAGGCTTGCATTTTTACAACCTGGCTCTGGAACTCAATATTGTAGTCTGACATCAGCTACTGTCATGATTACCTTATATTTCATTTATTGTGCCAAGACCACCTGAAGCCTGTGGTCATTCATGATGAGAGCTCCGTCTCAGCACAGTGAAATAGTCTAATAGAAGTAGTTTTCAAGCACATCCAATCTATTCCTTTGAAGAAACTGTGGCATTGTGACAGATGGTAGCCAGATTATCTAGGCTGGGATTCATCTGAGCAAACATAAGCATCACATGGTGTAACCACCTATATCTCTAAACAACCTCTGTGGTCCATGGAGAAGAGTTAGCACTTTCAAGATGATTCTTATACTAAAGCAGACATCTAAAAGGTGGCACCCTTCCCAGCCTGGAAGGTGCCTGTTTTGCTGTATTGCCTCTAAAGGAAGTCTAATGTCACCAGCACACCAGAAAAAGTTTAGATATGGTAAAAGGGTCAAGTTGAATGCTATCCAAAAAGAGTGGTCTGCCTCGAATATGTGTGTCTGTATCTGAACAAGTGACCCAAGGTTGCTTTTAGAGTCAGTTGCCAGGTAGACAGGAGAGTTACTGAAATTTAGGCCACAGTTCATCTCACCCCAAAGTGGACACTTGCATTTCATCATGTGAATAGACTGAAGAGATTTCCAATGATTACAGGAAGAGCCTAGACATCTACCTTCCAGATATCTAAACTTAAGTGGCAGGAATCCTACCCAAGGTAATTAAAAAGCTTGGCTAATTTCACTGGAAAGTGAACTAGGTTGCATTTTAATCCCCCACCAGAAGGAGGAGTGGGTGAAGTTTCTGTTTCAGAGGGATTTGAACATGGGTGGGCCAAGGAGACTTGTAAATGAGCTTAGAACAGTTTTATCACTATCTTGGTAATTCCTCAATAAAAAAAATTAATGAGTTCCGTTGTCATCCACATCCCCACTGAAGAGCATTCAGAAAATTCTCCTATCTCTGGAACCGCTCTAGGAGTCTGGCTCCTCATCTGCTTTCTGATGATATTTTCTTTTAACGAAAGGTCCATTTAATATGTTCCTCCCCAAAAAGTAGTTGCAATTAATTCTTATCAGGGGCAACAGCTGATTTGTAAGATTACTTCTAAATTGGTAATTAATTAACCTATTACCAAAGGAGGGAGGGGTGCCCTGATTGTCAAGAGGTTAGAGCTGATAAGTAATGAATGGTTGAGTTACATCAGGACCTTGGCTCCCCTCTCTGATCAGTTTGGATGTTACCTAACCATGCATTATATTTGAACATGAATCACAGCTCCTCAGTCTTTGTATTTCCTAAGCCAAAGCCTGAGACACAGAACTATGGGTAGATCTCATTTATTATTGCTTAATTAAAGTCTCAATGCACAAAGAGATGCCTCTTGCTTCACTTTAGCTAGCCAGAAAGATCGTAATTGTACTGATGTCGAGGCCAGCTTTCTAAGTAACTATTGGAAGTCACAGTGAGGAAAATCTGAGCTACTCTGTAGGGAATTCTACACAACAAAAGTTACATTCATAATTTTTAATTAAGAAATTACTTTTTTTTTTTTCCTCCATTGGGCTGCACCGTTGATTCCTTCTTATTCCTCATATGTTTCCAAACTGGAGCAGTAAAAGTACCAAGAAACAATTAGTTATTTTTTCTTGGTTTTATTTTTTCTGACTAAACAAAAATATTTTTTAAAATGTTTGGATTGACCCAAATGATATCTTTTACCCCTGCTACCACAACAAATGTATGTTGCCTCAGCACAATAAAATAAATATTTCAGTTTACCTGTGATATATACTTACAGTTTTCAGATCTAAATATTTTTAGATACTGCGTTAGAGAACTGTTCATAATAAAAAATGTCTAAATGGCAGGTTTATGTGACTCCACAGGAAAACATCTCCAAAAAGAATTCCAATTCTTCGTTTCATTGTCTAGCTTTTTAGTTAAAATAATTTTCCCTAGGTGAAGTAGGTTCAAAGGAGTATTGGTGTATTTAGCCTTCTGTTGCTCTCTGAAATAAATGCCACAGGTTTGCAAGGTAACAGACAAGGTGTAAGGATGAAAATGATCAAAGCCTCTTCCAGTGCCTAACTACTCTTTCAGTGAAGAAGTTTTTCCTAATATCCAAGCTAAACTTACCCTGGCGCAGCTTGAGGCCATTTCCTCTCATCCTGTCACTTGTTACTAGGGAGAAGAGACTGACCCCCACCTCACTACAACCTCCTGTCAGGTAGTTGTAGAGAGCAATAAAGTCTCCCCTCAGCCTCTTCTTCTCCAAACTAAACAACCCCAGCTCCCTCAGCCGCTCCTCATAAGACTTGTTCTCTAGACCCTTCACCAACCTCGTTGCCCTTCTCTGGACATGCTCCAGCACCTCAATGTCCTTCTTGAAGTGAGGGGCCCAAAACTGGACGCAGGATTCGAGGCGCGGCCTCACCAGGGCCAAATACAGGGGCACAATCACCTCCCTGGTCCTGCTGGCCACACTATTCCTGATACAAGCCAGGGTGCCATTGGCCCTCTTGGCCACCTGGGCACACTGCTGGCTCATATTTAGGTGGCTGTCAACCAACACCCCCAGGTCCTTTTCTGCCAGGCAGCTCTGCAGCCACTCCTCCCCAAGCCTGTAGCGTTGCCTGGGGTTGTTGTGACCCAAGTGCAGGACCTGGCACTTGGCCTTGTTGAATCTCATACAGTTGGCCCTGGCCCAACAATCCACCCTGTCCAGGTCCTTCTGCAGGGCCTTCCTACCCTCCAGCAGATCGACACTCCCACCCAACTTGGGGTCACCTGCAAACTTACTGAGGGTGCACTCAATCCCCTCATCCAGATCATCGATAAAGATATTGAACAGGACCGGTCCCAACACTGAGCCTTGGGGAACACCACTCGTGACCGGTCGCCAACTGGATTTGGCTCCATTCACCACCACTCTCTGGGCTCGGCCGTCCAGCCAGTTTTTAACCCAGCGCAGAGTGCACTTGTCCAAGCCATGAGCAGCCAGTTTCTCCAGGAGAATGCTGTGGGAGACGGTGTCAAAGGCCTTACTGAAGTCCAAGTAGACAACATCCACAGCCTTCCCCTCATCCACTAAGTGGGTCACCTTGTCATAGAAGGAGACCAGGTTAGTGAAGCAGGACCTCCCTTTCACAAACCCATGCTGGCTGAGCCTGATCCCCCCGGTTGTCCCACACATGCCGCATAATGGCACTCAGGATGACCTGTTCCATGACCTTTCCTGGCACCGAGGTCAGGCTGACAGGCCTGTAGTTCCCCGGATCCTCCTTCCGACCCTTCTTGTAGATGGATGTCACGTTAGCTAACTTCCAGTCATCTGGGACCTCCCCAGCTGACCAGGACTGCTGATAAATGATGGAGAGTGGCTTGGCAAGCTCCTCTGCCAGCTCCCTCAGTATCCTTGGGTGGATCCCGTCTGGCCCCGTAGACTTGTGGGCATCTAGGTGGAGGAGCAGGTCGGTGACTGCCACCTCTTTGACAACTGGCACTTCATTCTGTGTCCTATCTCCATCTCCCACCTCAGGGGCATGAAAACCTTGAGGATGATCAGTCCGACTATTAAAGACTGAGGCAAAGAAGGCATTAAGTACCTCAGCCTTCTCCTCATCCTTTGTGGCCAAGTTTCCCTCTGCATCCAACAAAGGAGGGAGATTCTCCTTAGCCCTCCTTTTGTCGCTGATATATTTGTAGAAGCATTTTTTGTTGTCCTTGACAGCGGTGGTCAGTTTAAGTTCTAGCTGGGCCTTCGCCTTTCTAATCTTTTCCCTGCATAACCTCACCACATCCTTGCAGTCCTCCTGAGTCACCTGCCCCTTCTTCCAAAGGTGGTAGGTTCTCCTTTTCTTCCTGAGTTCCAGACAGAGAACTTAACAAACTCAACCTGGAAACATTGAGAGAGAGAGAGAGAGAATAAAATATGGAAACCCCAGATGGCATTTTATACAGAGTCACTTTCCTGACTGTGAATGTGTTTTAAGGAATTGTCCTGCACTCTGGGATGTCGTAAATCCAGCTTGATATAGTGCCACACTGCTCGGTTGCTGTCTGAAAACTTGCATGCTCGGCTTTTGTTTGTTTGGGGCTTGGGGTTTGGTTTTGTTTTCCACCATAAAGAAATAGGACCATTTTGTTTGTGAGATCAGAAGAATGCAGGCAGGAAGCATCCTCTCCTTGCTTGCCCGGCTCTGCTACACTCCCCAATAAGCAAGATATGTCTGTAATGTGCAAATAATGAGAGGCCAATTATGCCCGAGGAAGGAGGGCAGTGGATAGGGGTCTGATGAATAGTAAGCAAGACTGACTTACATGGAAATCAAGCTGAAAGCTGCTTTCAGCTTTAGAAGTTATTCGCTAGCACTGCCAAGTGTGGCCAGCTGTCCCTGTGCAAGGCATCGTAGAGCAGTGCCATGCAAGGCAGGCTCCGCTCAGCCAGGCAGACCAAGCAGGGAGGAAAGGTGCTTGTTCCCTGCAAGCACAAGTGGAGAGCAGCACCATGATCCCAGAGGCTTCTGGCATTGCCCTGCTATCTGTCCCTGATGGCTGTGTTTTTGTTTAGCAGATACTGCAGGCAAACTTACTGCCTGGGGTATGAACCTGTCCACACCTCAGGAAACTGCTGGGAGAAAAAGGTGGAGATTTCCCACATCCTTGAGTTTATCAGTTTTTCATCCTGCTCCCTACCACAGGGAAGGTTCTCACTAACTACAAACAATTCTCCAGCCCACCAAAGCCTTTTCCTCAGATTTAAAATTGTAGAAATGTGCTTCTTTCTGTGTGGGGGTGTGTATGTATATGAAGGGATGAATATGGATGTATACTGTTACAGCTCCATACATTTGTACATACAAATAGGTATAAATATATTGAGAGATAACAACTTAGTTTCATGATTTCTCTTTTGCTACCCAAAGATAAGATATTAAGAAGAATATGTACTTAAAAACAAATAAATTGATGTGGTGCTTGAAAGAAAAGGTGGAAGCTGTCTGTGAGACACTGCAGTGTTGAGTCTTAAGCTGAGACATGAAACAGGAGTCCTAGTGAATGCCTAATAAAAGTAATAATAATAATAGAAGGTAAATTAATTCACTACATGATAATGAAAGGTTGTATGTTATATTTAAATGTTATGAGAGCTGTATCCACAGCATTGCAGAGATCTCCCCAAGTCGCAGAAGTGTCTCTGGAGAGGTGAGTCCCTGTGCCCTGTCTCTCAGGGTGCAAACAGTTCTAGCCTTGCATACCCCTGTGCTAATTTGCAAATCCTAGAGGATAGGCTCCCAGTTTTCACCAACCTCTCTCCTATACAAACAGGGTCTGTGGCTCTGTGTGCTTGCTGTTGAACCAAGTGCCATAAAACAATCCAACACCAGGTGTGTGGGCAGATTTTAAAGGTGTGCTTTTCAGGATAGTACACTGAAAGTGTAAGCACATCTTTTAATTGTTTTTTTTTATTTTAAAAATTCACCTATCTTATTTCCCCCAAAAAATGCACAAGGATTTTTATTATTATTATTTATCAAGCTAATAATCAGTGGAAGACTAAGACTTATGAGCATTCCCACATTTAAGAAACTACTGTGTACCCCAAAAGTAATTAATGTCATATTTTGTAACTCTGTATTTACAAAGTACTACCAGAGACAACCCATGTAGCTTGAAGGTAGCAGCAGGCGGTGATACCAAACCAGAGCTTGGATCTCTGCTTCTTTGATCAAATCCGGTGGCAAACACATATGCCAAACTTGTAACATGAGCTCAGCCTACAATAAAAAACTACCTTGTGCATGGACATGGCAGAAGGGTTTGTCTACACTGGGAAACTGGGAAGGCAGAGGAAGCTGGACTGGGAATTAGAGGGAATGCTGTTGTATTCAAAAATTTATAGTTATTTTCTGAACTGCTTTTTATGTGAGCCAGCAGAGGCCAGTGGGCCACAGGTGAAAAAATACTGCCCAACTTACTCTGGAAAGACTTTCTTGTGTAGAGAAGCCCTGAGGAAAAGGTGTTTTCCATTTCTGATAACACCTCTGCAATATCAAACCACTGCACTTCTTCCTTTAACTAAAACTTAGCTAAGCTAACTGCATAACTGAGTACCTCCAAATAACTGCACAATGACAAATGATTACTTGCCCATATGTAAGTGAAGTTTCAATTAACAAAGCATTTCTGTTTGAAGGATTCTTTTGTAAGTTGCCACACATTCAATGCCAACTAAAAATCCTCTCAGCTCTACCAAAAGCAATCCTAGTGTAGCACGGGAAGACAATAGCCTTTGGTTTCCAAGCGTGACTGCCCGGTGTTCCTCAGCAGTACACAGCACACTGACCTAGTACCCTCATTTAGTTTTAGTCAAAATATTAAGCTTTTAGCAAATCTGGTGTACTTAAACTGTGCCTGAGGTCGCCAATGTGCTGTCTGTTTCATTTTCTGAAACTTGGGATAACTAACTTTATGATGGTGAAGTTGAGTAGCCATTAATTCTCATTTCTTTCAGCTATTCCTCAACTCCAGCTTATGAGTTCTTCAATAAAAATCTCCCAAAGTTACCTTGGTGACTCATACGTTTGCCAGGCTGACAGATTTATGACAGTTACATATATAAATATTTATATTCTGCGGCAATGCAATTTTTAAAGGCAGATATACACACTCTCACCGAGACTTTCAAACAAGGCAAAATGCACTCACACAATGTGGCATAACCATATACAAGTCAGTGTGCATCAATATGTGCTTGAATACACACATACTCATGCTAATGATCATACAGACTTTCTGACAACCATGTAGCCTTCGTACTAACAGGCAGCACTCAAAGACTTTTCAGCAAGTCAGAACATGCTAACATATGTGTAGCTGTAATACACATCCATACATTCTTCAGATACCAGAATAAAACCTCCTACCCCCTGCACATTCCTGGACAAGGCAGCACAGGGACACACCTCCCACAGGAACTGCATACAGTTTATATACTTAAACCTGACTTTTACAGGCAGGCACATTCATTATTCCACAAGAAAGCTGGATATAGGACATCAAAGAATCTTGTACTCAACAAACCCAAATTCAGCTGTATATACGTGACCATACACATACATAGCCATATCTCTTGTAATCGTTATAGAAGAATTATCATTGGAAATAATTACCTTTATTTTTTCCCTGTCACACACTCATGTACACATGCGACTTCCTTCTCTTTAGACCTGACTGAACCTCTTTGTATTGCTTTGCCCTAGGCTGGTGACCAGAGCAAATCTTTAGCCTATAAATTCCAGTGATGAGTTCAGCTGTTTTATTGTCTGGCAGAATAGATGGAGATGATACGAAGTCCAAAGGAAAAAAAAGAGGAGGGGGCTAAATAGAGGGTAGTCATTTATATGTAAACGACACAGCAATTTATAGGAGAAACCACGGATCTTTTATTTTTGTAAGGCTGAAGGCTTGCATTATCAGCATTCCATTAACCCAAAACATACTCTGAAGGTACCATTTTACTAGCTTCATCTTCCCTTTCTTTGTCTGAAAGTCTAAATATAAAATCACTTCCCCCTCGCCTTCTCTTGCTTTAAAAATAGAACTGAGATGAAGTCTTCCTCCTCCCCTGCTTTTGATGGGGAAATCTCGGTGGCTGTTTAGATTTTGCTTATACATTAATAAAACATTACAGGGAAGTAGTAGGAGAGAGACCAGAAACCTTTCCTGTGACAACAAAATGCCTTTCTGTTCTACTGTTTCGGCTTGAATTCACTGCTGTTTCTTCTAAGCTCCAAAACTTTGGCTTAGTGTGGAATGTGCAACAAAGGGAGATGTAATATATGTGAATATACACACGGTATGTGTTGTGTCTCCCAGTCCCTTATATGCAGTATGGGTGAAGTGATGTGATGAAGGATTCAGGAGAGCCTGTCCTTGTATCAGGTCTCATCTTGTCATATCTGTCATGTATAAGTAGTTGTAGACAATGGAGCAACAAAAGTTGGCAGGTTCCTAATTCAAATCCCAGCCCTGGAGCTTTTTCCCTGTGTTTATGGCAGACTCAAGACTTTGAGCAGTATCTGTCAAGGTGGGCTCTGATTTTGTGTGCTTTAGAGTAGGATGCTTGAGGTGAAAAGAACAGAACATAAACCACTGCAGAGTAAAGACCATGGGAGATTCTGAGAAACAACAGGAATCCAAGCTCAGAGAGAAGTCAGGACAACCAGTGGCTTTACTCTAGAAGACTCAAACTGGGTATCCAAAACTGCAATCTCTTTGCAGAACAAAACCTGGAACACCATCTCTCTTGGCCTCATCTTCCCATCTGCAATCTCAAAAGCAAGCTTCTGAAATGTACTTTTCTACCATGCCTTTCATTCTGTGAGCATGAGCAGTGCTGGTAAAATGTGCTACTCACTATCGTGACTACTGGCAACAGGAAAAGAGCCATGGCAGTCAGTTACCTGGCTAATCCTCAACCCAAGCCAAATCACACAGGGTAAAAGCTAAACAGTGTTGACATTAAATTTTTGTGCCATTTCGTTCTCACCTGCGTGTGTCTTTCCAGATATTACAGCACTTCCAAACATCATGGGCAAAACTATTGTTGCCAGATAATAAAAACTTTTGTGATATTTTTAGCTTGCCTTTTTTTTTTTTTTTTAGCATCCAGGTCTTCGTGTATGCAAAGTTAATTCCTCACTCTCAGTCTTTTGAAAGTCTGAGATTCATTCATCAGTATTCCAACTTGTTTCCCAGTTCTGCAGCCACAGCTTTCCTTAGGATCTGGTCCAAAACCCTTTTATCCCAAGGAATACCTTCAATAGACATGGTTTGTACACTCTGTCCAGACATCTAAGTAAGCTCTCCAGTTTTCCTTCCTTATCTGTATAACATTAGGAAGTAAAATACTGTATCTCTTCTTTCATTTTCCCTTCTCTTTTTATTTAAGGGAAACCATGTTCATCACTTGTCTTTTCCATTACTGCAGTATTATACAGGGTGTGTGTCTATATATGCATATATATAGTCACAGATTTACAGTTCAGCTACTAACTTTTCCTGACTTCATGGCAAAGAATAGTTTTAAAAGTTTAATTCTACTTCATGTTAAATATGAAGTATCAATAAGGCTACAAGCCTTACTAGAGTGTTCAAATCTAGGAACACGGCCATGTTTGAATGGTTTGTTGGAAGTCACCTTTAGGAATGTTCCCATCTTAAATCACTTTCTAGGAATTAAAAATGATCATGTACTATAAGTGCCCATTGTGCTTTTGAGGTTTGGAAATTAAGGAAGTACAATAAATTTGCTGAATTGGGTCTACTGTTTCTTGTCTTATTTTCATCAGGGTAGTGAATCTTAAAATATACTGCCATGTTTGCTGAATTTGTTTGTGTGTGTGCACGCACGTGTCTATAGCTGTTCTGAAGTAGGAACAGAAGTATAGAGAATCCTTTAGGAATTTACTGTAAGTCAGTAATGGATTTTGCTTGTTTTCAGGCCTGGTTTTAAAATGTCTTGTAAAAAAATAATATCCCCAATGCATAATGTGCAGGAATTAATGTGGAACTAGTGCAAAATTACTCTGCCTCTTATGCTTTAAAATATCCCAGTGATGCTAGGTTCAAAACATTGCAAAAATGTGTTTCTCCCTCTTTTTGTCTCTCTAATATTTTAGCAACTCAGTATAATTCTTCATTATTGTGTTTTCTGATATATAGGAAAGGGGACCTTGAACATAGCATAAATGCTTCTAGTATAGATGTAAGATATGTGATCTGCAAAACATATTACATAAGCCTGATAAAGCAGAATGTTTTTAAGCCATTAGCCAAAGCAGGTTTTGTAATGACAGGGGTTTAACTCAGTGGTGTACCACGAGTTTATACTAGTTTAACAGCATCACCCATATAAAGAAAAGCCATAGATAAACCTCATCTTTGTAGCCAGACAATATTTTTACATTTAAAGGCTTTAATTTTCCTCCCATTGCCACGGCATGGTTGCATTAAGAAAATAAGCATTCCATACTTACAGGAAGTGCATTTATCAAAGGATTGAAACTATATAAAAATCATCTTTATATTATATAAATATATATGTGTTAAGAAAGGGACCCTGATCTAAGCTGGCACTGCTTCAAGTGGAGCCTGGACCAGATGACCCTCTTCCAATCTAAATGCCTCGGTGATTTTTCAGCCCTGAGGGCTGAACTTTACTATTTTAAAGACTCCTGCACTGAATTCAGAGATCAGTCCATCATTTCTGAACACAGCCTAAGCTGCCAGTGACCTACCAACGTAGGTCCAGTTGAAGAACTAGGGCTTTGGATATGGTTTTGTTTTAAAAATCCTTCTACTCACTGGATTTTGCTGCCAGCCGTGGTCTCAGGTGATCTAGACTTTATCCTTGCTTGGTTACTGATTTACAGTGAGATCCCATGGAAGATGCTTCCTCTTGTCTGCTTTACTTTCTCCATCCATAGAAAAGGGCCTATCTGAGCTTGGCTTTGAGATTAACTGAGGAAAAACATAGGGCATTATTATACAAGGTCTAGTGAGTACCACTCAACTTTTACTTTTACTAGAATAGGACACTGTCAAGACTTGTCAAAATAGGGCTCTTGTCACCAACAAGACCCATAGAAGAGGATCTGCCTTCTATATCCATTGATCTCCTGTTTTCTTCATACAGACATAATTCATTTTCTAGAAATATTGTAATTGAGTTAAGCAAACACAGCAGCCACTTTATGATTCTGTGGGAGATGGTGTTTAGAGTGGGAAGATGACTAGAGGAAATAAGATTAAGTGAGGAAAAAATTAGACTGAATATCAGGAGAAATGTTTTTCCCATGTTAAGGTTTGATAGTCTGTGACTGCTATTTCATAATGCAAGGGAAGGAGTGGGGGGTTCATGGTGTCTTTGAACGACATAGCATATCAAAAAATATGTTTTTGTTTCTATTTACTGGACTGCTAAGTACATTGTGATCTGATCTGGTTTGAATTACACAGTGTAATTAAAACAGACCCTGATTTAATGGGCTAGATACATAGAACAGTTAAGTACACAAATGCTGGTATAAGCTTTGCATGCAGTTGCATTAATTTGCATGCCCAGTTACACGAGTTCTGCGCAGAAATTGGTTAACTGCACCAACTGAATCGCTGATTGGGCATAATACCCTGTACAATATCCTGATTTGCATATGCATTGGTGCAGACTTGCATGTATAGTTATGTGTGCAACAGTGCTCATATTTCGTATATATAAGAGTGCATGTAAATTGCTTGAAAATCTGTCCCGGTAGATCTCTTTCATCTCTACTTTAGATCATTCTGTTTGCTAAGTAACAGATCATCCCACTCTGATACTAAAATGCGTCAGCTCAGAGAGTGAATATCAATTAAATGAGTAAATAAAATGCTGCCAAAGGTGTATTTTTGTCTTTTACCTAAAAAACTCCTTTTTTGTAGCTATCATAACTAAAATTCTGGATTGTTTTAGGGCCCTTTTCTGGCTGTGAAAGGCAGCTTGTTCTTTCAGTAATTCTCTTATTTATTAGCCCTTTTTCACCCAGATTTGTTTATTAAACTATAAGCCTGACTGAATTCCATATAAGGCACACCCATGCTATTCCCACTGAATTCCATAGGATATGGGTTTAATTGAGGTCAAATCCTCATACTATTGGGAGTTATTGAACTGATGATATACACCTCAAGACTAGGACCTGGTTTGAGGCAGTTATATTGTCCAGCAAGCAAGTTCCAAACTGCAGGCTTCAAAGGAAGTCAATATTATTTTTCTTGAAGCAGCAAAAACATCTCAGTTTATCTTTGCTTTGATTTTTTTTTAGCTAGGGCAACTGAGTCACAAAATGCAAAGGTCACCTAGAATACTGTTAACTAAACCAGATCTCCTCCTGGTGCACTAGATCTTGTTTCAGTCGTGAGTCTCTTAGTTCTTTTTGCCCTCTCCTGTCTCCAGACAACAGTCAACTGGCCTGCTCAGTCTCTTCTGTTCAGCTCTTCGCTGGCAGTAGAAAGCAATGACCCCTCCTGTGTCATTCTGTTGTTGTGTCATTTTTGTTTGGCAAAGTAAAACATGCCATCCAATAAAAAGGGATGGGGAGAGTTATCCAAAAATTTTAACTTAACACAGGAGGTGTATAGGATGATCTAACAGAGCATATTGGAGTGTTCACCCATTTGTTCTCCTTTTTGATTAGGAGTACAGGGCTTTGGGAGAGTCCTGAGGAAAACAGAGTTGAAGCTTTTGGACAAGTGATTCCAAAAGGTTTGGTATTATGCATGAGTTTTAGTCTCAGCACACAAATTGAAGGCCTTGGTTCTTGTTTTTTCCCTTTTCCCATGTTAAGAGAGACCATAGAGAATGAGGAGCATAGGACAAAAGCTATCTATCTACATGTGTCCAGCTACTTGGATCTAGGCTGGAGTATGCCTGGACAAGTCTAGAGAAACCTCCCATTGTTTGTAACTTGGGTTCTACTTCACATACCTCCATCAGGAGCTGCATGAAGAAGAGCTGCTTGGCCACATTACATTCCTTCTCCTATCAGAGGGCTGAGGGATTTATCCATCAGGCATTTCCACCCATTGTAAGGTTATTTCAGGCTGCCAGAGTGGATCAATAGGATCAGCAGGAGTTGGACCCGATGGACTTACTGCAGTAAAACGAGATTGGAGTCCTTATCAGTAGAATGATCTCATTTAAGGGGCCTGATGCTCTTAGAAGGGAAACATTAATCTGCACTTTAAAATACAAAACTCTTTGCAGAACAGCTTCCAAGCAATGAGTGTTCCAGAATAGCTAAAAATTGTCACACTTCAGGTGAATGAAATATCAGCTCTCTCAAGATGGGAGTAGTGAGAAAGTGGAGCATCGTTAGCAGATTAAGCATAAACTGAGTTTCAGGACCTCCAGGTGTAGTCCCATTATTGTAGGGAAAAACAGAAATTCAAGTGTGATTCGAAGGGAATCCATGAGGCAGAAAGTAAGAGAAACTCTGCTGTTCAGAGAACAAGAGCCAAAGTGAGAAAGCTTCCCTCGCGAGTAGTGAAAACCAGTTAGTGTCTGATAAATAGACAAGTGGAAAAAAGGAGGGAGTAAACTGGGGCCCAGACCTTGGCACATGTTTAAAGCAAGCAAAGATCTTTAAATGGAAAGCTGAGATCCAGGGACTGTGGGGAAAGAGCATCTGGGTAAGCACTGGTATCATGAAAAAAGGAAAGGAGATGCCACCATTCTCTTTTCATTGGAGTTGATGTGTCCAAGGCAGGAAACACCATTTCCCATTAGAGTTTCTTATGCTCCCTGTCATGAAAAACAAATCTGCTCCAACACTGGCCCTCTGTCCTATAAAAAGTCAACTCCTGCTGTCCAAGCACGTCTTTGAATAATGAATCCTGAGAGCAGCGAGAAAGAATTCGTAGCAAAGCCTACCTAGCTTTCCCAGGTGCCAGGCTACTAAGTTCAGATTTAGTCAAGAGTTTTGAGAAGCTCAGGTAAAGAAATAAGAAGTGGAAAGCTTCATTATTATTGCTTGTTGTTGCCAGATGTACAGAGAACTAGTCAGCTAGCAGCAGAAAACTGACAGCTTTTCAAATCCCCTCTAAAAATTTGAAGGTGCTTTGCAGGATTTTTTTGTTCATTACAGTGTTGTCTTCTCCGCTTCTCTGTGTGTTTTGCTATTTCCGCTTTGGCTGGTGTTGTAATAATAGAAATTATTATTCTTGAAGGCTAAACCTTCAAATAGTGGCAAAGTAGTGGAAAGAATATTTCCATCAAGAAAACAGGAAAAAAGGAAATACCTTCATCTCCCAAGATAATGCCACACATGATGAATGCACCTCTTGATCACATTAAAGTGTTTAATTCATGTAAAATTACAAAGGCATGAAAATGAGCAGGATTCCTTTTGAAGTCAAGACAGTTGACATCATCTTGGTGGTCATTTCTCAGGGAGGCAACTCTGGGTTTATTAATAATGAAACTGAGAACTGGGAGGGAGGGTGCTTTTGTATTTTTGTGGGTTTGGTTTTTTTTTTTTTCCATTTCTTAGGAGAAACAACCTAAGTCACTTAGAGTATGGAGTATTCTGGCATCTAGACACACTGGCATCCCTTGAGGTAGCCCTAGAATTCCTACCTGCTCAAAGAAATTCTTGTCTCAGTCATTTGCTGTAATGACCAGGATAATTTACTCTCAGCCCACAACACTCTTATCTTTCAGGTGATCAGGCAGGAGGTTATAAGCCTGTCCCTGCTATGGTCCAAGAGTTTCCACATAGCCTTTACCCACTGCCAGCAGCAGTAGTCATATACACCACTAAAAGTTTGGGTACGTCTGCTGTAGATTATTCCATGCTATTGGGTTCTTTCTGAGACAATATTGTGGCAATAGTAGGATGTGAATGTCTGAGACACCAGACACTTAGTGAGATCTCGGTCTGTGCTCTGCATGGCTGCAGAAAGAGGGTTTGAGTTCAGTGTAGGACAGCTCAGCTTGGCATGAGTGGTGTCAAGATGAGATCTGCATTAAAAGAGGTGACTATATAGTATGCTGTTTAAAGACGTGAAAAGTAAATGGGAAAATGCATTCATTCACTGAAAAGAGGACTCAAATGCAGAGTTTATTTGGAACTTGGACATCAGTTCTCACCTTGGTTTGCTTAAGGAATGTATGTCAGATCATGACAGGTAGTTCCACAAGTATAAAATAATATCCAATGTATGGTTTAAAGGATATTCTTTCATTAGGACCAAATAACTTAGACTCAATTCCTCCATTAATAGTATAATGACCTGAGCAGCAGTGGTCCGGTGGTTAAATTAACAAAGATTTTTCTCTGGAAGTCTTCAGTGGCACGCAGCAGACCCCATTGGTAAAGTAGAAAATTGATGGATATATTTAGAAATAACTCAATGATTTCAGTGCCTAAGTTGAGTAAATGAGATTCCACACCATTCTGATAAGTTTGCAGAAGACCATTCCAGAGCCTCATTGGAGAACTAGGAAGAAATTGCAGGAGTCCTTGGTCCCATACTCTCCATTTTCCCCTCTATTAAAGACCTACAATCTTTCCCTACTAAAGAAAAAAAATATAACCTGGGGTGAGATCCATCTGTCCTAACCTTGGAGGCCAAAAGAGAGACATCTAAGTCTGGACTAGTTATGCTAGACTCCTTTTATGGTCAGTGGAGAGAAATAGTCCTCTCCTGAGAATGATTCATCACATCCTGACATACGCATTTCAGATAACTCAACTGCATGTCTCCAGGGCTTGCTTGTTTCCTTCCATTGACTACAGATAAAAAAGTCCTGACTGTCCAGTTGCAGATGTCCAAGTCCAGGTGAGATTCTTGTTATCTTGCACCCGCCTGAGAAGTCCCCAAACTTGCCCCCTTCAGAGAATATATCTCTAGTCATTTTAGTCTTCTCCACTAACCACCCATCCCAAATAGTACCAACATTTATCCTTGGAAAAAGCATTTTAGTGAGATAACCTATATATAAGCTGAATCATATTTAAAAGGTGTCTCACTCACCAATACAGAACTTCTGAGGAGTCTGAGAAGCAGATGTCCTTACATGGAAGTTCACACTGGATGTTTAGAAGAAGCTACTTCTAATTTCTATGTGTGTGTATGTGAGTCCATGTGTAACAGCACATATGACAATGTAATGTGTATGCGAAGAACAGGTGAACTTTACCATTTCATCCAAGCATTGTATGCTACAGTAAATATCAGAGATAATGATATTGACTTTAAGGTATTGCAGCTTCAAATGTCAGTTCTACTCTATCTATCACTCTGTTGGATTTGATTTACATCTCTTCCTCCCACTTCAAAAGCTACAAAAGGATGATGTTGGCAAGAGGGACTCGACACAGACACACTTTGTCTGTGTTTTCTGCCTCCTCTTTTGATAATTTTTGATTTGCAGATTTTTGGCCAGGGCTGAAGAACTAACTCAACAGCTCTTGTCTCATGCTTTAATTCTGATTGTACATAAGTGCGCTTCAGACCCAGGGGTAAATCAAACGGATGAAATACCAGAAGCCTGGAAAAGGAGTTCTCTTGCCAAAGGTGCTGCAGCTGAATCAAAAGGTCAAGGAAGTATTAGTGGCAGCTTCAACAGAAAAGAAACCAGCTCCAAAACCCAAAGAGCTCATAAGAATAACATTTAAACAGCACTTCCTAGCCCTTTACAGACATTAACTAAGTAATCCTCATTGCACCCTGGTGATATACTGAGAAGTACAATGGTGGTATTGATATTGAAGTCCAGCACTAACATGCACTTTGCAACCAGATCTGCACACTATAATTGAATTGAAATCCTGTATTTTAGATCCTTAGAAATTGCAAAATATAGACTTAAAACTCAAAGTGGACAGGAAACAGATTTTCCATCCGGCAAGATCTTCGCTTCTTTCTGAGTCTATATAAGAGAAGTTTATGAACTGCTAATTTGTGGGAGAGGGACAGCACAGAAAGAGTCGCTTGATTCAGTCCACGTATTTTGCTTTGATACTCCTGAAATGTTGCATTTTCTTTTCAGGTCTTTGGGCTTATTTTATCTTTTAGAGGAGTGTTGCAGTATATCATTCACCATGCAGGATAAAGTAAAGGTTACTAAGGAGGCCAATTCAATGTGGGTCACTTTTCCTAAGATCCCACAAGGAAACAGTACCAGAGATCTCCCTTGGCTATGATTTTAAGATTACTAGATGTATTTTGTCACTTTGGTGTAAATCCTTTTCTTTCGGCTTTTTCTTCTAACACTCTTACCCTTCCACTATATGGTAATGCTTATCCATTTTCTCGTAACTATCCTTTGTGTTTATAGGCAGAGGAAATTACCTAGATATCTCTCTGATTTTCGGAACAGGAAGAATGACCTTAACTGGTAAAGGTAGAGACGTCTCCTCTATATCTCAAGGATGAAGGTGCTGAAAGATTGTGTTTTTCTTAAAGGGTGATTAATGGGACAAGAAATAAATACACAAACTTGAACGGGAAAGATGCCAATGACGGAAGGAATTATTTAAGATGGTCCATGGGAATATAACTAAGAGTAATGGGATACAATTAAGCAAAGAAAAACACACAATAAATATCAGGAATAAAACACTTACTGGCAATGAAGTATATCAAGCCATGGTCTCCCAAAGGAAAGGGTGGAAAATCCATTGCTGAGGAGACTCACAGGCACATTGGGCAAAACAGAGGAACATATGCAGGAAGGAACATTCAGACACTGGCAAGGGAAATGGCTGGATGACCTACAAAAAAACAGGTCTGTTTCTGTTTCTTGCTTCTGGTCCTGGCAATTAGCATCCTATAAATTTAACTTCTCTCCCCATTAAAATAATGGAATGTAAAGACAGAGAAAATATCATGAAACTTCTAGAGGACAATGGAATCGTGAGCCGTGAGCAAGATGGGGTTGAGAATTATTAACGTCAGAGTGTAAAGGGAAAGCAGAGGGAAGGTTGTGTGATAAGATTTTAGTAATAAGTTTGATACAGTGCATCTGAAAATCTTGAACTCAAAAGGTCATTTAGATGCCTAAGATGCTGCCACTTCCTTGTTGAGACTGTCTGTGAAGGAAGGTGATGATAAATAGCAGAGTTTCTAATGATGGAGAATAGTCTGAAAGTATACAGCAGTGCCTTTTCCCTGGTGGTGTCTTCATTCCTGATACAGAAAAGAACCAGCATGATAATGATGTTTTTGACTAACAGGAAGTTAATCTCAGTCCTAAACGCCTGTCATGGCAAAGAAATGTTTCCAAAGGATGTACCCAGATTTGCAGTACCATTTGCTTGAAGGAATGTTATTTCGAAATTGTTCATTTTCAGACTTCTCACACTTTCGATTATTCTAGACAGTGCTAGTCAGAGCTGGTGGTAATATACTACTGTAATTTAGAGGAACATAGTTTTTCATATTATTGTTACACTGTCTTCTTTTTTTTTATTAGAAAAAATGAAGCACAAAGAGGTCATTTCACTTGAATACACTGAGGTTGATATAGCTGGGAACAGATAGTCTGACTTTCAGGGCCTTAAAGGACCTTTGAGATCCCCTTATATCACTGCAATGGTACTCACTGGTCAGTGTGTAAATGAAGAAGTTGGGATGGGATTTCTCTAACTGATCTTTATAAATCTGAATGGTTGAAACCTCTACCCAGCCTAGCTGTCCAGGCTGATCAGAAATGTGGAATTTTCAGCTTCTCTGCTTTGACTATAAAGTAAAATGGGAAGACTAGTTCAAATGTAGATACAGATGAATGAAGATAGGTGAGTTGACTCTCAGTCTTGCAAACAAGTCCTGTGCAACAGCTACTTATTCTTCTAGTCCTTCCAGAATGGTATCTGCAACCTCCAAAGAATGTCTAGATGCCCAGTATTGCCATATAGTATTTTCTTTTCAAAGCAGCTGTATTTCTAAACATATCACCTTATGACACCATATCATTATATTTTCCCACAGCTTCCTACAAGCAGAAGTCCTGCTTTTTAAATGAAATCCTCTGGACCAGAGGAGGTTCTTGTAGTTAATTCTTAGACTCTTAATCTGGCCATTCCCCATCTCCTTCCACCTTCATGACCCAGAGTTATTATGCTGTCTGATAGATGACTAGATCAGCCCAGGCCAGCAATACCACATGTAACCTTGTGAGGGCCCTACTGTGAAGAGCTTTCATCCTTCCAGAGATGGTTGTTCAGATCAAAAGCTCCTTAGAGAAGGACCTGGTCTTCCCACATACTTAGTGTTTTGCCCATTGGATTCTCATCATGCCTGGGATCTGGAGGTATCTTGTGCCCAAGGGGTAGCTGAAGCATCACTGAGGTGCAAAGCTGCCTTCCTGCTTTTCTGCCATGACTCCTACTCCTGATTCAACATGGAGCATGCAGTGCAATGCAGGCTCTGCCAGTCCAAGTGCAGGGGGAAGCAGGGAGCATGTTTTAATCTGAGCAGACATGCCTTGCTTTATTGTGCTGCACTCTGATACTAGCCATTTCCTGGCCTCGGTGGTCTGTGCTGGATTCAATCTGAAAGGTCAGATGGAGAGGGGAGGCCAGGAGGCCACAGAGACCCGGCGTGTCGGAACACTATGTTTAATTACACACAAATTTACTGCAGCATGTCAGGAGGGAGGCAGGGAGCTTGTCCCATGGAAAGGTCAGGCATTGTGTGGTGGCTTTACCTAAATTACACTAGGAGGAATGGAAGTGAGACCCTGACCTTGTATAATGAATATACAGCCAGACCCCAGCGGGCACAGTGCATTCATGTGTTCGGTTCATCTTAACTTTAACTCCTTCTCTTACTTCCCCAGACAAAGCAAAAGAAATTTTTTTCCACACTTACTGAAATGCTCTAGATTTTGCTTTATAGTGATAATATTTCAGGCTACAAGACACTACACAGATTAGGATGCTCAAAAAAAACAGGGCAGTTTTTGGCCACACAAAGCCATCTCTCTATATATGGAATGGGCATCTGAAAGAAGCCGGGAAACGGAAGTCCAGAGAACAGCTTAAACAGTCAGGATGCAGAATTTCTTCTTTCATAGTAATTTGATGGTTTTTGTCTCTCTTTGAATTTTGAATTCTCCAACCTTAGTATCTGAAGAGATCCCATAATGTTGGTTTGGGGTTTTTTTTATCCTTTTCTTGATATAGTAAGCTAAACAAGAAATGGCCTTTTTTTTTACTTATGTATTTATTTAGCCTGCTTTGGTTTTTGTTTGTTTGTTTATTTCTGGTGGAGGAGAAAGTGGAACGAGGGAGTGAGGATAGTTGCTTTGACTGTTACATTGATCTGTATTTCAGTAGCACCCAGTGGTCAACTCCAAAATGAAGGTCCCACTATGTCAAGTGCTGCGCATGCACCCATTCAAGTATAGTCCCCACTGAAAGACCGTCCAATTCCAAGTAAAACTAACAAGGATTAAGACAAGGAATAAAAGCAGAAGGTGGGAGAAATGAAACTCATTTCCCAAGATTACTGTTAATTACTGACAAACTGGACGGGAATTTAGTTCTCCTGATTTCCAGTCTAGTTCTGAGTCTAGTTCTAGTCTTGACATAGACTTACTCAAAGACATGATAATGATGTGAACACTTATCTGGGGAAGGTGCCAATTGGAAATTCTTGTACGTAACTCAAAGTGGTTCGGTTGCAGATTACATTAATAGCTTGACATGACTTAACTGCTTCTGTAACTAACCAAATCTGATGGAGCCTATAGATTTCTTTTTCCTTGGAATGGAAGATCATAGACTGATCTCATTTTATTCAAAGCAGTTGTTCTACTACTGCCTTAAACAATGAGTTTTATACTATTATTTGGCAGCTTGGCCTCCTGGGATATTCTTTTAGTTTCCTTAAATGAGAAATGAAGAAAAGATAGCAGTGGTGACACTTACTAGTGCCATATTTCTGTATCCTACCATCTTACTGGTATTTATTCTGCAGGAAAAGTAAGTGACCTGTCACTTATAAATGAAAGTATTAAGGACCAGTAAGAAATTTATTTCTGTGTGTTTAAACTACTCATTCCAGGAACAAATGCAAATATAACTCATTTCATTAATCTCTTTCCTGATTAACTATAAGAATTCAGGTAACTCCATAAGGAGAAGTGATGGCGTGAGAAGGAAAAATTGCACAAGGAGCTCAGAATGAATTACACAGTAAGGAAAAAAAAAATAGTAATAAATAAATAAATAAATAAAATCCAATAATTGGGGACTATATATCCGTAGAAAGTTCTCCCTAAGCACCATCACACAGGCCAGGCACTATCAAAGTTGAGACTCAAAGGTTTTTGGTTGCTTTGAAATAACAGCAAATTAAGCAGTATATTTTTGGGGAACAGTACTGCATTAGCTGAAGGTTGGACTATGTGACTTCATAAGGTGGATTTGTTTCTTTTTCTTGAGATTACTTCTGACTCCATGTGCTCGATTTTGTCTAGTTTTATGGGATTTTAGCATTCTCCTGCCCTGCAGATTTTAAGAGGTCTGGGAGATTGTCAGCAACTCCATTCAATACAGTTGCATGCCAATTCAGTGAGAGAAAGTACGTTTTCTGGTGTAATCACAAAAAGGTCATGTGCCTATGGTGATGGCATGTGAATGAGCCAGCCATGTGTATTATGGGGTTGTGAAATGTCATTGAAACATGTAGAGGTCAAAATTACCGTTCAGAGGCCTCTTTGTTGAGGACTATATATGTATATAATGGACAGATAGTTCCAGCACTATAACATTTTTTAGTGTCCAGATTCATTCCACCTAACTGAGGAGTCTTGATACTCTTGGAGGTTGATTCAGACCCTGGACTGAATAGCTCCCTGGAGAGGCCTAATTCTCACCCATCTCTCTCCATTTTCTATAAATTCAAATGGTGGAGACTTGTCCTTTTAGCTAGGTGAGGCAAAACAAGTCAAAACCCTTCACTCTTCAAATACTGTCTATGTAAAACAATTGCATGGTTGCTTAATCTGAGCATCTCAACACTATTAAATGTTCTGGTGAGTCATGGAAATGCTATTCATCTGTTTTATAGTGTGTGTGGAGGGGACATGAAGTAGAGAGGACTGGTCCACAAAGGCTCAGGCAGTGCTAGGTATCCAGGTCCAAGAGTTTTGTGCATATGTATTCATACACCAACAACGTACATTCCAGTAGAGCAGACGTGACTATCCAGTCTAACCACAGGAAAGGGTAGAAGTTAGTTTCATTGATTTAAGAAGAGATAAAAGTAAATTCTTTCCCACTATTCCTATCAACAGTTAGTGTGGAGCTCATTTCATCTAATTTGGCAGCCTATGTGTCTGAGTTGGTTATATGGAAGACCTTGTCCACAGAAAGAAAGAAGTCATTTTGAATGACATTCATATGGCCTCTTTCATTTATGAGATCCATGTGTCCTCCTTCATCTACCACTGAATGCACTTTACCCTAGAAACACTCTTTCTCTTCTGAACACAAAAAGAGTTTAAGTTCACCCCCTTCCTGTAGGGCATCTGCAAAACTTTTGGTATCTCAGTGATTGCACTGATCACTCACAGCCCTTCTCATTCCTTTCCAATCTTGCTACTCTCAGCAAAGAAATCAGTAGAAGTAGTCCTTGTGTATTCTTACCTGGCTCAGGTCACAAGTTTGAGTTAGTGGCAATCTGAACCATAGCCCCCTGCAAGGCTGCCTGGGAAATATGACAGTCTGTCTCCTGGTGGTGAGAACTGCATGAGAGGGATGTCAGCCTCAGCCATAGCTTGCAACAGTCAGGGGTAAATACAGTAAAGCCCTCTGGCTCTTTTTGGGGGCTGACACATTTGGAAAAAAAGGCTGGAAGAGATCACAGGTTCCTTATATTATTTAAAAGTTACACTCTGAAGATTAAAAAAAAACAAACCAAAACAATACCAAAAAAGCCCCAAACCTATCAAAGACTGTAAAGCACAGAAACAACAAAACCAAACATGTGCATAGACATGCACACAAAATGTTCCTCCAGCACAGAGAGTCAAAGCTGAATTTAATATTGAGAACTTTTTTTCCTTTTAGACTGAAACCTCCAATAATTGCCTAGTGTTTGTAGAATGTAAATTACTCTTTTTTGGTCTCTATGTGGGGAGCAAGAAGATGAATGGCAATCTAAATTGGTTTTGCTTCCTGTTCCCTGTAGTGGATTCAGGATTAGTCCACTGTGCCTCTTTGCCCTTCCATTTCCTTGAAGACATGGGGAAACCTTCTTTTTGCCAGGAGTTACTTACTCATTAAAACGAATCAAACAAGCTAGATTGTAGCAGGCATTTGAAAACCTGCTATCTGTCAAGAATTTTAAATTTAAAATTAACATTGAGTCCTCCTTTAAGACAAAAACCTTGACCTTAAGTTGCGTAGTGATTGGCAAGTACTCCCCATCCCCTGACTCGATTAACATTTAAATGCCATTTTGTGTGAATATGAGTGGCGCCTTTGAAACAAACAAATTACTAATGTCTTCCTGCAGGAATGGAGCATCAGAAGTGCATTATTAATTTGATGTCTAATTGAAAATCCCTTCCTTGTTCCGGAGAGGTCGATGGGGCCTAGGGAAAGTAGCCATGGGGTACCTCTTGGCCCCTACAGATGGTATTCCCATTAGCCTGTTCTTCCTTTATTTGTGTTTCTGGGCATGCTCTGCAGTGGGAGAAAGAGGAACACAAGGGAAAACTTGTCTTATATGAGGAAACATATATGTTTTGTGTTTGATTCTTTTGAGAATGAGCAATAAGGAACAACTTATGACCATTAAGATTTACAGCCTGTAGTACAGTACACAACTGCTGTACCAATGAATAAACAGAGTTATTGAGAAATCCAGGTCTTTCATGCAAATTAACAGAGCAGGTCAAAGCTGGAAACAGAACTCAGAAGTTCTGATTTTTGGACTGTTGAGCCATTGAGGTGTTGATGTTTTAGGAGATGAACACTTCACAGCCCTAACAACTATCCATATTACATGTTCAGCTCATCCTAAATAGTGTTTTCTGGACCTCACACATCTCTTTGTAGCTCATGCAGGTTATAGCCTATATGTCCACCTTATTGGCAAGTACACATTAGAGGTCCCCCCACTCTACATGACCCATAGTAAATAGTTTCACACTGGATTATGATCCAAAGTTTGCAGGTTAACCTATCAGTGGTATGCTCCTGCTTTGCGTTTCAACAAGATATCTGAGGGCCTGTGCACTTGGCAGGGGAAAGGATAGAAGAGAATGCTTCACGAGCCAGCACATTTATCTGCCAGCACTAATTGTGCAAATGGGGATAAATTTGTAAGATGCAAAGGTGCCACTCAGAGAACAGCAGAATTTGCTGTTATATGGAATAAATAAATATGCATATGCAAATTACAAATGGGTTGCTTTTCCTTTTTTTTTCTAGGATAATGCCCGCCATCTCCTTCAAATTATGTCAATTTGACATTGTAAATTTGCAAGGTACACACAGGAATCCTGATACACCAAACCTGGCACTCATTCTGTTTGGAGTGTTTTTCCCCCCATCTCATTAACTCTGACAGTTAATTGTTCTTCAGCCACTTTACCATATTCTATATTTAAATTTTGAATAAGAAAAGATGAGATTTTATTCAAGTACTCCCTTGTCCCACCTTTTCTTACTAGAACTCCCATTACAGTCTGTCTGTACAGATATGCTACATATCATCTGTAGCTGCAGAGATTTTTAGGTATATACATTGAGCTAATCAGCATGGGCTTCTTTTGCAGTCAGTAGAGAGTGCACTCTTTTATGATGTGATTCCTCTCATCCTAATGTTGAAATCTGAAATCAGCCAAATGAATTGTGGCCCAAAAGCACCCATTTCTCTTTGTTGATTATAGAGAAAATCAGAAGTGACTAGTTCAGATGGAGTCATCTATGTTCAATGACCACATCTGGCTGGATAAACTAAAACTCACTCTGGCCTCCTGGAGGAGAAATCTCCTAGAGGCACCAAACCCAAACTATTATCTCCTACTCCTCGGCAGGACTCCTTAGCTCACTGCAGCACTGTGATATCCATAGTGTCAAAGGTTCCTGTGTGCTTAGAGATTAGTGAAGGTGCAGTCTCATCTGCATCTGACAAACCATGTAGACATGTCCTAGGTACTTCTCTGGCTTCAGCTTTACCAAAAGGGGATGGAGATGTTTTGTTTGAATGTGCCCTCCTCTTGGAAAGATGTAAGTCAGACTGTGTGGTCAGCATGATCATATTTTAACCCCCACCCCCTGCCAGGTCAAGGATGCTTGCTCCAAAGAATGTTTAATATTTAATATATCTTCTTCATATCTTTAAGTAGCAGTGTGATGAAAAGCTCGTCCTGACCTGAGAGTTATGCAAAAGACTTAGAGGAAATATGTTCTTACAAGATTTCTAGCTCAGTCAGACAGAAACATTTATTTTTGTAAAAGTAAGCACCACAGCTTTACAGTTGTTCAGTTGTTCAAGCTGTCTCAGATTTTTACCCATGTTAAAAAAAAAAAAAGCATGAACTGTACGTGTGCTCATCTGTGTTCAGCTGGACCATGTGACATTAAATTGCAGTAAGAGTTTGTTTGCCTGACTTCAGCATGACTCTTATTCACAAGGGATGAAGAAAATACTAGTATCTGAGTACTTTGGGGGTTGAACTATCAGCAGTTCTATTGTTAGCATGAAATCTTGGATTTGGTTTTCTCACACAGAGGGGATAAAATCAGTGGACAGAGTGCAGGTGACCTGGTCAAAGGTGTGTGGTTAATGCAATTAATCACCTAGTCTGTTCTTCATCATGTGGTTGTGTAATTTATTATAAGATCACTGCTGTAAATCTATTGACAAACATGCATGCCACTGGCGCGAAAGACCTATTAAATGTGGGTAACAGAAACCTAAAAAAGGTGTTCCTATAAAGTTGGCTTTTTATAAGCTGAATATAGATTATATAGGTTATCATGCTAAGAGAGGTTTACTTAACCTTTTAAGTAAAATATAAACATAAAGGGATTCCTTTGTCTCTAAGCAGAAAATACTGGAATGAAAGGGGAGGCTCATCATGAGTAAATGTCTGATAACATGGCTGTGGACAGCCACATTCAGGAGATATCAGCAGTCTCAACATTCCTGAAAAAAGAGCTGGGAGGACAGATTAGATGATGTAGGATGTGATTTTGCCAATTGTTTTCTGTTATATATTTCCTCTTTATCTGTCTGATTGAGTATTCAAGTTCCCAAATAAAAGAGCTTTCTTTATTTCCCATGGTGGTTACAACCTAATATACTTTTCATTTAAGAAAATTCTCTTTGGTATTCATCTACGTCTTTCATTTTTCTCTCTATGTTTGTGTGTAACTCAATCAGCAGATGTTCTGTTCAAGAGTGATGGCATTTTGGAACCTGGGGCAGCATTTTCCTCCTGCAGCATGGTCAGCCAGTAGTAAAAAGCTCTTGAACAGATCACTGGCTTCCTTTAAGATTTTATCTTTCATCAGTTTCCAAAGGAAAGTGAGAGTAGGCCAGAAGTCTGAATGGGAAGTATCTTTATGGATTTGGATGCTATGACTTCATCTGTCTGTGGAATAGCCCATTTTGAAGGATTGCCAGTATGTGGGGAACAGCACAGGAAAATACAAAGCAAATCAAAAAACAGCACATACTGTTCTTTCATTCTCTTTTCAAGAAAAATTTATTTTTCCCACACAAAAAATTGGTAATGATACTAAGGATTCCTTTTTACAAAAGAAGGGAGAAAGCGTGGTCTCAGAATTATTGTCTTTAAAATTAAAAACTTTCTAAAAAATCTTTAAGTGATATTTAACTTTATTTTTATGAAACTTCTTGCACAAAGAGAAACCTGATGGGAACAAAAATCCTAAACTTTTAGGAAAATAAGGAGGCTCCTCTGTTTCTGAAGGTTTACTTCAAAATAAATAAATTTACTGCAGTTCCTATCGCATCTATTAGCATTCTGATGCTGATTGTTTTTAGAAAAAGCACAAATTGTTTAAGCTTTCATCAAAGATGAAAATAAAGGAAAGTAGTGGTCTGTGCTATAAAACAGAGGGCAGAAGTCTGGATGTGCGCATATATGCAGTGGGAAGAAGCAGAAAGATCAGAGAAGGGGTTTGAAATGAGTTTGCTTCTATTCAGTCACTTGCCCAGCATTTTCCTTAGTATTTCAGAAAACTTTCAATAAAAAACAAATAAAATGCATAATAAAATATGGACTCACAACAAAAATTTAAATGAACATCCCAGTACAAGTCCATAAATAAAAGATTCAGCTAGTGAGACACCCACAAAATACATTTTCAAAAGGCTTTTAAACTTATTAAGGAAGTTGATTTCATGTATATTGATAGTGGAAAGTACATTTTCCTACAAAGAGCAGGCAGGCAAGGAACGGTATACCAAGGGTAACCCAGACTGCAGTTTTGTGAGGCTATAAAACCAGCCCTCCCAACAGGTTGTTCTTAGAAGCAGACTGTCATTAAATCTTAAAGAAAGATTTAGGTATGTGTTCTTTTTCTTTCTTCCTCCTCTATCTATTTTAATTCCAAAAAGTTTTACAATTCTCAGTGTAATAGCTCATCTATCTGCAAAATAAAATAGAATTTATTCTGTAAGCCATGCACGTGTGAACCAGGAATTCCTCTGACTTTGTGTCTGATGATTAGATTTTCAGATATCTAAAAAGGTGCATGCAGTGGCTTAATCTTTGCTTGTGGCCAAGACATTCATGACTCTCATTATTGTGGATTCTCTGATGTCTAATAAGAATGAGCTACTAATATAACACTTCCCCTTAGTGACAGTGCTAACTTGTGTTTTGTTGTTTGAGGCTTTTTTTTTTTTCTTATCTTGATGTACATTCAGCTGAACCATGCAATAATGTAATCAGGAAAGAGTCATAGACTAACACACACACAACTGGATCACATCAACTTCATTTCTTTAGAAAACCAAACTCTACTTACTAAAAAAGGACTCTAGGACTCTAGCACTTATTTCAAACTACAGTTGTCTCAAAGAACCAAAGATTTTATTCCATCTTGGCTTTAAATCTGTTTCATATTTTAGGAAAGATTGGTTAGACATTATAAAATCCTTTAAAATTAAAATGTTTCATTTTGAATGAAGACTAAGTATTGCGTTAGAGTATTTCTTGATACTGCTATCAGAAAGTGTAACAATGCCACCAAACATAATATATTCATACCATCAGTATAAAAGTATTACTTGTATACATACGTGGGGAGGGATTAGGAAAGCTGTCGGTCTCTGTCTTTATCCCCCTTATTAAATTCTCGCTTCCATCCCATCTGATCTTGCTGTGTAGGCAAGTGTAGGCTCCGTATTACTAAAAATGAGATTTTTGGCAATCACATGGCTATAGCATAAGGTGGGGTTGGCTTTCTTTCCTTGTTTTTCATGGGTCCAGCATGCAGGATGGATATGGGAATGCAGTGAAGGTTAGTGACTATACAGATACTACACCTCAGGAATCCTCTGAATTGAAAATTATTGGAGTTCAGGAGAGTATTCAGGGTAAATATAGTCTTTGTTACCTACATTTGCCCTAAGCATCAACTATTGGGGAGGGCTGATGAAAGGAACTTTAGCTGGATGGACCTATTATTCTGTGATCCAGTAGAGCTGCTCTTATTCCTTAAAAATATCTAATAACATTTAGTATCATGATTCTCCCATGATAGGAGAATGGCATCCATCACCACAGGAAATGAGCTGAAGGTAAACCTCAGGATGCTTCATGCCAAACACACACACACAGTAGAGTTTCGTGCAGTGGGTATGTCCAGGATTGCTGAATGCTCCCGAATGAACGGCCCACGTCCTCTAATCCAATGTGTCTACAATAATGTGGTACAAACAGATGCATGCTGGAGATGTGATAGCCCTTCAAAAACCCTTATCTACATCTTCATTTACTTACTGGCTTTTGCTTATTCAACGGGCGAGTGTGTTTTTGCTATGTGATGTAGCAAGGTCCAGCTCTTATCCAATTGCACTATAGCACACAACACACTTGCACCCCAAAGCATTCAGAATGTGAAATAAGACAGGCACAGAGTGGAAAATTTAAGCACAGGAAGATTAAGTGACTTGCCCACAAGCATCCCAGGAGTCTGTAGCAGAGCTGTGGACTAACCCCTGCTTTCTAGCCCTACCTCTTGCTTCAGTCCACCACTTGCTTTGTTTTCATGTTTTTATCTGGCCCTTCTTTCCCTGAGGGCAGAGAAATTTCCCAAGTCATTGGATCATTTTGTCAAGGGAGATAGATAACTTTCCAGTTCCTCCTTCTCCCCACCCTCTTCCCCCCATTAGCCAATCCAATTATAGAAAATCAAATATCTTGCTAGAGCTGGCCAAATTCAATTACACAGGTACTTCTGGGTAAATTTTGGCAGTGAATAGTTTGCTGGCTTTACCCAGACTTTTCTTTTTAATAAAATGCTCCCAGTTAGTCAATACATCTTGTTATAAAATAAAACAAAAACCCACATATACATGCAAGCATAGATGAGCAGAGACGTATTCTTCAGACACTTTCTGCATATAGATTTTTCAGCCATCTCCCAGGACCTTTATACCACTTTGGATTTGAACTTCTAAATCTTGTCCACCTCCTCATGACTGGATGGCAGGATGAGAAGTCCTGCCTTTCAAAGTTGGGACTCAGCAGGCAAATACTAAAATTACGTCTGCTCAAAATATGTTCCCCTTTCACCTGGAAAAATATAATATTTCATGTACAAGTGCATTTTAAAAATAAGGTATTTCATCTGAAAGCTGCAATCTTTTATTAAAGAATGTCAGAGCAACACCTGGTGGGAGTTGGAATGACTCATACTCTCATTTACCTCCGTAGGCTCAACTCTGTCTTTAGGTTGCATCTCTTGTCTCCTCTGCTTTAAAAGGAGCAGTTCATAATCAGACATGAAGTCCATCTGGGGATCGCTACCCACAGAGGAGAAAGGAGACCTCTGGCTATTGCCCACTAGCTCATGGGGCCAGATGGGAATAGACCTTTATCGCAATATTTGAGCTCTTCTGTAAAAACTCTGGGGTGCAAAAACAAAATAACATTTTCCTTAGGAGGCAAATTGTTATTTATAAGGTTTTATAGATGGCCAAATTAATGGCTGGACAAGTTAAAGGACATACCACAATACTACAATAATAATCGGGTCCCGCACTTGGCTCACAGCAACCTCATGCAGCGCTACAGGCTTGGGGAAGAGTGGCTGGAAAGGTGCCCATTGGAAAAGGATCTGGGGGGACTGGCTGACAGCCAGATGAATATGAGCCAGCAGTGTGCCCAGGTGACCAAGAAGGCCAATAGCATCCTGGGTTGTATCAGAAACAGTGTGGCCAGCAGGACTAGAGAAGTCATTGTCCCCCTGTACTTGGCACTGGTGAGACCGCACCTCGAATACTGTGTTCAGTTTTGGACCCCTCACTCCAAGAGGGACATTGAGGTGCTGGAGTGTGTCCAAAGAAAGGCAACAAAGCTGGTGAAGGATCTAGAGCACAAGTCTTGTGAGGAGTGGCTGAGGGAACTGGGGTTGTTTAGCCTGGAGAAGAGGAGGCTGAGGGGAGACCTTATCGTTCTCTACCTGGTCCTCTCCTGATCTCTACCTAAGGTCTACAGACCTTATCGCTCTCTACCTGACAGGAGGCTGTGGCGAGGTGGGGGTCGGTCTCTTCTCCCAAGTAACAAGTGACTGGAAAAGAGAAATGGCCTCAAGTTGTGCCAGGGAAGGGTTAGACTGGATATTAGGAAAAAATTCTTCACCAAAAGGGTTGTCAAGCACTGGCACAGGCTGCCCAGGGAAGTGGTTGAGTCCCCATCCCTGGAGGTATTTAAAAGAGGTGTAGATGTGGTGCTTAGGGAAATGGTTTAGTGGTAGTCTTGGCAGTGTTAGGTTAATGATCTTGATGATCTTAAAGGTCTTTTCCAACCTAAATGATTCTATGATTCTGTAGTACTACCAAAAATGTAGTACCTCAAAGAACAATACCTCATATGATTGCTTTAGAGATCCCTGCACCAATAATCAAACCTACACACACACTTCACAGATTTTGGCAAATGCAAACAGGCAACATTGGCCAAACTAACACAACCTCTGCTGTCTGGCAGTTATAAGATATTGCCTAAAAATGTTTTGTTGTGTCTTTAAACCTTTTTGAATCTTCATGCAGAAAAATACTACCAGTATCCTCTCCCCCTGAGCCCTGTGGTTGTATTCTTGACCTTACACAACTCATCCAGTATAATATGACACTGGGCTGGTATTTGAAATGATGCAGAGTTGATATTTCTCCTTATTCTCTTGGAGAATACTTCTTCCTCTTCCTCTCAGTAAAACCTTGTAGTATTGAAATGGGGTGTAAAGACAGTGGCCCAGCCAAGAAACATGCACTTAAGATGTCTAAAATACAGGATGCTAACCATTTCCCCTGGATCCCTTCCAAGCTGGTTTAGTTACTAGACTTGTTTCATAAAGCAAATGGGTGCTAAATGTGAAAAGTGAAAATACATGGAAGGGCATTTTTCAGGATGCTTTAATGATTACAGCCAGATAACACAAAATTGGACATCTCTGTTTTCAGTAACTAAAGTCATTCTTCTTCCTTGTTTCTTCAAGCCTGGGCAGAGCTGTTGCGAGCTGTTACATAGGTTCGTCAGTCTTGTCCAAGCAAAAGCTGCAATTCATTTTTTTTTTTTAAAAATTGTTGTTCCTAGTCTATGAAACCAAAATTTTGACAGTTTAGGAGGAGGAGGGGAAGGGGGAGAATGGGATTAGATTTCTATTAGGTAGCAAGAACATCCAGATTTACAACTGTGAGGATTTAAAAAAAAAAAAATCCCAGAGCTTCAGAGTGGATAAAAGCTTTCTTGCTTCAGTGCTTAAATCAACTTCTAATTAATGAGGTTTAGGAAGACATCGTCCTTATGAGTGTGTTATTCCCATAGCTGCCCACTGAAGGGTGCCCTGACTGTTGCAGAGGAGCAGATGGTATTGACCACTGTCTGAGACAGGCTATTGAACTAAGACTGACTGTTGATCTGGTCATCTATGTCTGTACTTTATTAATCTAATTTAATCTAATCTAATCCAATCCAATCTAACCTCATCTCATCTAATCCTAATGCATTTTTCTTGTGTGTCTCAAATATTCCCAGATATATACATAAAATCTTTTTTAATATACTCCTCAATCCCATTTGAAAGTGGCCTTCTGATTTGAGACATCCCCTGACTTTTCCAGTCCAGCTCTGATATCTTTACCCTGGACAGCGACTTCATCCGTTACAGGCATGACATTCCCATTCAGAACAGTTGGCTGTCCAATGTAGGGATCAATTACAAATGCTTCAGTCTGGGAGGAAACACTCCTATGGGGTGGGAGCCAAAAGGGGTTGGTTTGTCCAGGAAAGGTGCAGGGTGACACACAAGTGTATTTCAATGTTATAGAGTCAAGATGAGCCATCTGTGACGAGGTGTTTGAGGACACTGCAAACTGTAGATGAGCCATCATTCCTTGGACACAAGATATAGAGGAGAGTCTGTGACTTGTACAGCCATGTATAAATCATGTCATGATTTTTTTTTTCTCCCACCAGTCAAACAGTCAGTGTTTTAAAGAAAACTTTGTCATATTTAATAGTGCTGTCAACCTTGCAGTTTTGCTGGCCTGTTAATAAGAAATTCCAAAATGACACTATTAACCACTCTTCTTCCAGAGCTGAGCAAAGCCAGCCAGTAGAGAGTCTCACCCAAGTTGGGATGAAAGCCTTCATGGTGCAAAAATTATAAGCTAAAGTCACCCTCAGGGTAACTGCAAGAGATTTGGGAAGACATTCTACCTCCTACCTTGACAGCAGCAGTTACAGGAGAGTGAATTTTAACCCTTGTGAGCAGATATGGATGTTGAGGCAAACACAGGTTGAAATCCTTCTCAAAGTAAATCATTTATATTCTATGTATTGCTGCCACCTTTTTTTTTTTTTTTCTGAGTGCCATCACTGTGTGAAGATTCACAGAGTTGGCAGGAAATATCCTCTCAAAACAGAGCAAGAAAAGCCTTGAGGAACTTGATAGATAAAATTGTTCTTATTTTTCCCCACTCTACTTAGAGGTTTACTCTGCAATAAAAGGTATGGCAGCAGTTCAGACAGACAAGTCCAAACTAATGCCAAACTCCTGCCAGAACAACTAAGTGATCTGCATAGTCAGAATCTACTTCCCATTTTGTGAGAAATGACTGTTCTAACAGATAACTTAGCTTTAATATTTTTTTAAGAAGCTATAGCAATGAGATGGTGGGTGTTTACCCTGTGCATACAGTCAGTTTCTATTGTGTTTGCATATACACTTTCGCCCTGTTCACCCAGTCATCTTGCAGTAGAGAAAAAAGGAAAAATAAAAAATCTTCCTCTGTCCAGATGGTCCAAAAAGCAACTCACAGCTGGTTAGAGTCAAAAAGGTTGGGGCTATTGTTTTAGTTAAACCATTCACTATCAAACATAGATTCCTCTCCTTCAAACTCTTCTGCTTCAGTCTTTTGATGCAGGTGATTTGATCTCACATGAAAAAAAAAAAAGTGTCTGTTGAGAGATAAGGATGTTTTGGGAGTCACAAGCACCTAAACAACTGATTTCAACTTCCATGGGGTCCTCCTTGATGCCAGCTTTATTTTTTATTCATCACGGTGTTGACCTGGTTAATTGTGCATTGAAAACAGCACCGTTTGCACCATTAACATTGGGCTCATCTGTTCTATCAACAGAGGAACATAGCTCAAATGGATGTAAAACGCCTTTCAGCTGAAACTTGCCATGTGAGATCTAGTTCCAAAATAGATTGTCCTCCCCATAGTATGAAGAATAAAGGGGTGAAAAAGAAAAGAACGGTTTCCCCATTGCGAAAATATAGAGCAATTCACAATATCAATAATAAGTACATGAAAGGAGAGAGTGAAATTTTGCTAGTGTTCAGATAATTTAAAAAATGTTTGATCCAGCATTCACTGAAGTCAGCAGGATTCTTTCCATTCCCTCCCTTGTCCAATTGCAGCATCATTAGCCACATTACTTCTAACTGTTGGACATCTACATCTAGTATTGCCCTCTCAATTGCAGCAAATAAAAATAGAAAATTAGAGAACTCAGCTTTCCACATCAGCACCTGAGGAAGGGGACTGAGCAAAATTTCCACCTCACTCACCCAATTACCTTCATGCCCAGATGCACAAGATTTTGAGCACCTTTCCTTCGTTTGGGAAGCATTATTTGCTGCACAGCATTTGCCAGGTGATGTTGTGAATGTTAGACCTTCACAGGCAAGATGCATGGCATGTTGTTCCTGAAGCTGTAACCTCTGCATTTCCTGTCTTTTTTGCCGCTTCATATTTGCAACATTAACATTGCATTAACATAGGGACCGGGTGTTTAATATGGGTATGCGGTCGTTTGCAAATCAGTTTGCAAAGCACTTTGGGATCCTTCTGGATGAAAGGTACTATATAAATGTCAGTCATTATTACTATCATTATTATCATTATTATCATTATAAGTTCACAAGGAGACAAACAGCTGCATTAGAATAACACTGGGGGTAGATTTTTCAAAGCGACAATGAAGATTTGAGCTGCATATGAGTGCCATGAATACACAGTGGCAGTCCTAACAGATTACTCAGGATGGAGTGCTTTGGCCTTGTGCAGAGGAAGGGTAGTTTCAGAACTACAACTCCAGTCCTTAAACCAGTGTATTTAGGTACTGCCAGATAATTTCATCATCCTCCTTTCCTACCATTAAGGATGATTCATATGAGAGCATGTGGTGAGGAACGCTGGGGGAAGTGATGGGAGGAAGATTTGTGGAAGCCCTGGAAGGCTGCAGCTGGATCAGGATTTGCAGCAGGTTTTGACCCTGTTGCATAACATTCCAGGATAGCACTGGAGATGCTCACCTTCTCCATAATTCTGTGCAAATTCATCACAGGGCAAAACCTTTCCTCTGGGTAGGTGAGAAAAGGAAAGCAAGAAGGAGTCTCTCTGGCATTTTGAGAGATATTGTGAGTGTCAGAATAAACAGTCATTTGGTGGCCTCTCAGAAAGAGGTTATATACATTACCATTACACATTACCAATCTTCTGTGTTAGACCCTCCTGTCTCCATCACTGTTGTACAAGGGATTACTGCCCTTCTCATCTATACCAATAAAATTGCTTGTTTGGATGAACTTTAAATCAAATCCATTGCTGATGACATTCCAATTTAGGATTGGGGGGCTTGGAGGTGTGGTTTTTTATTTAATTGTTTTTTTTAATATTTATTGTTTTGCCTGTGGATCGTTCCACAAACAGTTTAGTTTTTCTGAGGGCTCTGCGATGGAAGGATTTCTGTTGTGGAACCATGCCCCAAGTTATGCATAGAAATATAGCCCTGAATTGTGAGTACCTCTATAGATGGCACAGTTTTTGCTTTTAATATTGCAATTTCATGCCACAGTCTTTCTTTCTCTTGGCAAAGCTAAAAGCCAAGGGTTTGGCTCAAATTAGACACGACATTTTAAAACATAATTATGAACTAATTGACTGAAACCAGAAGTTATTGTTAGGAGGTTTATGGCTGAAGTGGAAATGACCATAAAGCTTACTTACCTACCTTACCTACCTATACATGGACCCAGGGCTCATTTTATGACATAATAGTCTCTAACGATATACCAGAACTGATTTTGGTACATCAGAACCTGTTTTTGACAACAGTAACAGAAACAGCTACTGTCCTAGCCATATGTGTTAGTATTCAGGCACCTACTTCCAAACAAAATTAACCCTCGATCTGGATTTTAAAACACCTAATTTTAGTCTAGTTTCTTAAGAAACAGGATTTATGCAACCAACCTCTTTGTGTTCCTGTCCATCTGTTCCTCCTCCTCAGGAACTGTGGAACCACTGAAGTTTGACTGCTTTGTGGAATATTTGGGGTCTCCAGTTAGGTCTTGGATTTTGAAGTTGGTGGAGCTAAAGCAGCATGAAATTTGGCCCTTCTGAGTGACTTGGCTTGCTTCTCAGTTTAAAGGAGAGACAGATCATGTTATATTCTATGTGCTAATGAAAAGGCAGATGCTACCAAAATCCTGCTGCTTTGCTGGACAGGAGCATCCCAGACTACATTCCTCATAGCCTACTCTAAAGAATGACAATTTGGGGTGAGTGGTGCCTGTGGCATTAGCCACATTGAAGTACATCAAGGCTAAACCTAGAGCATACACCCATTTCCTCAGTTTACCAGGAAATTCCTGCCCTTTTCACTAAGTCAGGAAAGATTAAGACCCACGTGGATACCACAGTCAAAAGAAGGGGAAAGACAAAGTAACTTTTACTCTTGTTATTTTTGTGATAATCCACCTGTTCATAGGCTCTTGTCTTATAATTAGGGTGAAAGCAACTTGAGACAGAAATTCTCTTTTCTTTGTTTTCTTTACAGTGCTGATTATAAAGGGGGTTTGGTTCATGTCTGGAGCTCTATGTGTTCTTTTGATAGAAATAATTTAGATTTTTTTTTTTAAACTAAGCTCAATTAACCCTCTGTCCCTTAGTTTTCCAATCTGTAAGACAGAGCTAATAAATATCTGCCACTTACAGAACTGCTCTTCAAAATTAACATTTGTACCACTACTTTGCAAAGAGAAAAGCCCTTTGCAAGTGCAAAGCAATTATTGAAGATGCATTTACAGATGTATGATGATAGACAACTGTACCTATCCAGCTGCAAATCCTAAACACAACTATTTAGCAATAGCATACTTCCTTAGTAAGCTTTATGGAATAAGGGACCAAAAGGGATTTCGAATGGATCAAGCCCCTCCAAGGCTCCTATTGGCCATGTATTTCCAATATAATCCCACCATCATTACTGTATTTTCATGTTTAGCTTGAAAAACAACATTTGTTTTCCAGTCTTTTTAAAGAGTCCTGGACTGCAAAGTCGTTGATTACAATTCAGGTGTTAATTGAGGAACTGGAGGATTCATGTGGGTTTTTTGCAGTGGAATTTTTTGCTGGGGAAAAGAGGTGGCAAAGGATATTTTTGACAAATAGATGCCAATTTAATGCTGCTACATACGCTATTCCTACTGTCCCCTGCAGGGACTTCCTTTTACAGTCCCACAATGTGCTGGTTTCCAGAGGCTATGCCTCTGATTACCTCAAAGTTGACAGCATTTCAAACAGTCAGCAACCTTGTTTTAAACTAAGCTGTGGTGATTGGTTGAAAAAGACAGCCTGAAGGCCTCCTGATCCAGGAAGCCACTTACACATATGACATCTTCCCCATACCCTCACTTCTTCAGATCCACTCAATACCAGTTTCTACCATGATAGTGCCCTCAGGAAATCAAACAATTAATAATGGCTGAGAAAAATGTGAAGTTAATTGATGCTTGTTTTATTATTCAATGAAAACTGTAGTTGCCCATGATAGATCTGCAATAACATTTCTCTTCCTGTGTCTTTACTTTTGGCACTGCAAAATCTTTGTGTCAGAGAAAGTGATTCTCATATGTATTTGGTAAGTCTCTGGTCTAAATTAACTCTTCTGTTGGGAAAACAAAGAGCTTTCTCCCTAATATATATATATATTTTTTTTTTGCTTCATATCTTAAACATGCCTTGTAGGAAACTGAACTTGATTTAAAGATTTTAAGACTTAGAGAGTTGACTCACAGTTAAAATAAACTGTACTGTAATTTTAGACTGAGTTTGCCTACTGTGATATTTTGCAGTGTCTTCACCTCCTAAACCAAAATGCCCTCTACCATCAGAATCTTTTCTTCTAATAGGTAACAATAAACGGCAACAGACTTTTCCTAGCCTTCCTTTGTAGAAACTATATATGTAGAATTCCTAAATCCATTCCTAAAATAAGGGTTTCAAGTCCCCAAGTCATTTTTTTAACTCTTTTACATCTATCAATTTTTATCAGTATTCAGTTTGGAAACTGGGCAGTAGGAGAAAAGCACTGTTTTGAAGTAAGACCCTCAGTAACGCCATATGGATAAGTTGATTTTTCCTCATTAAACCTTCACTCTTGTAACCTACAATACTCTTGGTTCAAGGAATCACAGAGGGAATTTGAATTCTCTCTGAATGCTTCAGATGTGTTGCTGCTGTTGTATTCTGGATATATAGTCTTGCTTTCTTTCTGTTACAGTTGTGAGATTGCACTTGGGGAAGGGAGGGAAGGTGAATGCAGGACCTTCAGGAAGAAAAGAGCATTTGAAGGAGCAGAACGTGGAGACAGGATGTTCCAAGCCTAACAGGAACATAAAGAGGAATGAAACATCATTTTGGACAAGCAGAAAGGGGGGAGAGAATACAAAAACGTTGAATCGTTGGCAAGCACTAAATCAAGGAGGGGGGCCTCGAAGTCAAGGGCAATGCCTTCCATTATATCAATACAATTAATGGCATCCTTATGTTCAGTTATTTGCATTAACAGCAAAGTTAATGCCGGCAGAGATCAATGCCGAGATTACTGATGTCCAAATCAACATGCTTTTAAGCAAATTATTTCCACTGTCTGGGTCCCTCCTCTAGTTAGTAGCATGAATCTTTGGTGGTGTCTGCAGCTCCATCAGAAGATGTCTCTTAAGGGCTGCTGTCTCTTAAATATAGTCATCCTAACATCAGTAACACTTGCACAGTAAGCAGGAATATCAGGTCAATAGATCCACTCACTGTGTGTGTCCTGTACATCAGCAATGATGGCCAGAAGCAAAAACTTGCTTTTGCATTAGTTATTAATATTACTATTATTATTGAGAATATTTTCATTTCCTGTTTCTGCTTTCCTCTGTCACACAATATGATCTGTTTATTTCTTCTACCAAGATGACACTGCTGTCTTAGAGCATCAAGCCTAAATAAATAAATCACACAAAATCCCATGAGCCACTTCTATCATGTTGCAAAGGCGAAGCAATCAGACAGTTGTGATCAGTAGTAGTTCTATAATATGATGACAATGTGCTTCAGATGACAACACATTTCCTACCAACAGGAAGCCTGAAAGCTTAAGGCCTTCAGGAGAAACTTTGAAAAGATGCCTTTGGTGGGAAGCTGGTGACAGTAAATCTAAATCTGTCTGTCTTAACGTAACCCAAGAACTTCTTAAGGAAACTACCCTTAAAGGTAGTGACCCAAAGTGTTCTGCATCCAGTCCACAATGAAAATTATTACTTAGTCCTGTGTACCTGACTGGGTATTGATCCCCATTCAGTTATTCCTATATGTTTTTCTCTGCCTTTGGGCCCTCTTACAGAACTTAGAAACTCTGCAGCTTTACCTCTGCCCCTACAAACATTTGGACTTGACAGACATCGAGTGCCTTTTGGCATTTTGAACATGTGCAATCGCCAGCGATGGTGCTTTCTGCAGCTCCATGGAGACCACACCCAGATTAGTTGATGTAGCCGCTGGCAACTCTGGGCTCAAAAGATGTTGGCAGGGGTTGATCAAAGTAATTTTGACAACATTTCTCTACTGAAAAATCATCTTTGCAAAAAAATGCATCATTTTTGAGAAAGAAATCATCAGGGAAGTCTCTTAGATTCAGGCTTGAATTTCTTTTGAAAATTAGTGACAATGGGAGAGAGAGAGCTCTGGAATAGCAGGCTTTCAGGAAAATATCCAAACAATTCATTTTTGCTGATCAATCAGCTATTCTCTAGCATTTCCTTCTCTCTTTCTTTTTTAATCATTGTAATAAATCTGTATATTTTGTAAACCAAATTTTCACTTTACTAGCAGCCCTGAAGTTAGGAAATTGGAGCAGATTCTTAAAGAAATACCTTCTTAAATACTGTTCTGTTGGAAGACATGAAAACAAGTTAAATCTGAAGTGTAGATCATTGACAAGATAGTTTTGCTGGGAATAATAGAATAAAGTTTCAGTGATATAGCACAGTGATATAACAAAGATACCAACAGATGTCCAGAGCCCTGGGCTTGCATATGAATGGAGCAGAAGTGATACCAGTACACTTTCTGTTGGCTGGATGGGCAAGTGGACCATCACATGTAATATTCTTGGGTATCAGGTAGTATTGATAAGCATTTCACAAAGTAATCTCTACTATAATTAAATACTGTGGCTTTGGCACCTTGAGGAACTGTATAACCTACTTGGATTCTAATTTCTCTAATTTCTAGAGACCCTGTCACCTCCCTCATGACACAGCAAACTTCCACACACACACACATGAGATTTCATGATGTCAAGGCACAGTGTCAGATAAGGAGATTGCTTTCTTGCAACCCTTTTCTTTCCTGATAGCCCCTCAATCCTTGCTAGGCTATTAAGGAAAGCAAGAGGAAGGTGAAGAGAAAGTCTTTGGATTCTGCTTTAATTCAGAGCACCTGCTGTCTTCCTGGGTGCCAGAATTGTATAGCCTTGTTGGGAGCCAGGATGTAATAGCCTTGTGTCTGATAAATAGCAGCACTAAACGTGCTACAGCAAAGGTTTTCTGTACTATAATAATTGTAGGTGCTGACTTGGTGCAATATATCTTTGCCAGCGTGTAGTGATGGAATAAATAGCTGTTTTTAACTATAGGATCAGGATAAGCTAATGCAGTGATTGAGGGAAAGTATCTAGCTAAATGTAGTCTATCTGATGTGCCATCCTTCCAGTCAGTCCTACCTGTGCTGGGGGATGAGTGATGGACTCTGACTGCATTAGCATCCAGTGCTCCTTCTGCACCCTGGTGGGGCAGGTTCGCCATAGGGGTGCATTGTCGGGGCTGTATCTGCCCCCTTGATGGCTCCTAGGCAAAGAGGAGAAGGCTGAGAGGAGGCTGAGAAATGAAATGTTCCAGGGAGCTGTTGAAGGGGAAACAAATCAAGGTCACAAGTTCACAGTCTTTGCAATCTGGTCAGTCTTTGTTGGCCAGGAGAAAATGAATGTGAGTCCAGGCCGGTTCCTGGCAGGATTTCCCTCCCACAGAAGAGTGCCAGAATGGTTGGTCACCATGTTGACCGTCCTGCAGGGGCCAGGATTGAGAGGGGTCTCATATCTAAGCTAGTGTCAACCATTTTTTTCCTGCTCACATTTTGGATATTTTATCTTGCTCAGGTAGTTGTAGGATATTTCAGTCACTTTCTTCCTTACTGTATTTTTTTCTGGAAATAAAATAAACACAATCCCAGAGAAGAGCTCACATTGATATCGTGCCATCAGGAAAAAGTCAGGCTTTGCAAAGTGGTGTCAGGTAAGAGAATCCCTTTTGGATGGTCTGTTTGGGACACAAGAGATAAAGGTTTTCCTTCTCGGGCTCTGGAGTTTTATGTAACTCGATGTCTTATGAAAGTCTTAGGCACTTTAACAGTAACTCTAGCAAGGGACCTTTGGAACACAGGTAAGCAGGCAAGTGCAGAGTCCTTGCTTCAGGTTGACTGTCCCTGCAGCTAAGCAGAGTGAAATGTGGACTAAGGAAGGTAAACTCTTTTGTTCCCAGCCACATTGCCAGCCAGGTGCTGACCCAGGACCTCCCACCACTCCCAATACCATGTTGCATTTACTCTGCCCTACTTTGCAGACTATTTTTCCTTCCATCTCTCTCTTTTATGGCTTTGTCAGCTCTTGCTGCTTGTACTGAGTACATTTTGCACAATTTATCTCTTTCCTAATGAGGAGATGAAGGCCTGGCTACAGCTAATGGCACCGAATTAGCTCACCTGCAGTCTGAGTACTGGATCTCATTTACCAAATCTGCCCTGAGTGGTAGAAGCTCCTGCCAGCCTTTGAGGTACATACCTTGGAGATGTGGCTGGGTGGTCAAGAGAGTATTCAGGAGGGAACAGTCTTTAGTCAGCTGCGAGTTAGGGTGTTTGAATTTTAAGTTGATTCCTCTACTACAGTGAATGCCATACTCTTCTGAGTCTGCCTAAAGTGCAGTTAAAAACAAACTACGCTCATCCAGGATGAGTAGAGGTAGAGAGAAAAGGTCTGCAGAACAGCAGATCTGGTAATCACTGTACATATGTCCTTTTCATGCACATAAACAGTGTGTTTCAGGCAGGCCAAGGAAATCAGTACTTTGCTAGAGCTTTAGCTGGTTTTAGTGACTTGTAAATGTGTTTCTCATGCAGCAAGGAAAAAGAGGTAACCAAAAAAATCTCACTGAGGAGAGGTGGAGTTTTGGAACTTTCATCAGGTAAAAAAAACAACAAAAAAAAACAAAAACAAAAACACAAGAACCCTAAAATGCAACCAAATGCTTCCAATGGAGCTTCCTCCGTAAGGCATCAAAGCCTATGGATGATCCTAGGAACGTTTTAAAAGGTAGGAAATTACTCCATGTCAGACTTGGGCACTGTCACTTCACCCAAGAAGTCAAACTTTCCATTAATTTGATCAAAAGAGTGCACTGTGCTGGTTGTGGCTGGGATAGAGTTAATTTTCTTTATAGTAGCTGGTATGAGGCTACGTTTTGGATTTGTGCTGAAAATAACGTTAATCATACAGGGATGTTTTTCTTACTGCTGAGCAGGGCTTACACAGAGTCAAGGTCTTTTCTGCTTCTCACCCCACCCCACCAGCGAGGAGGCTGGGGGTGCACAAGAAGCTGGGAGGGGACACAGCTGGGACAGCTGACCCCAACTGACCAAAGGGATATTCCATACCATATGATGTCATGCTCAGCATACAAAACTGGGGGAAGAAGAAGGAAGGGGGGAAACGTTCCGAGTGATGGCATTTGTCTTCCCAAGTGACTGTTATATGTGGTGGAGCCCTGCTTTCCTGGAGATGGCTGAACACCTGCCTGCCAATGGGAAGTAGTGAATGAATTCCTTGTTTTGCTTTGCTTACATGCATGGATTTTGTTTTATCTATTAAACTCTCAACCCACAAGTTTTCTCACTTTTACTCTTCTGATTGTCTTCCCCATCCCACCGGTGAGGAGTGAGAGAGAAGCTGTGTGGTGTTTAGTTGCCAGCTGGGGTTAAACCACGACATGCAGGAATCGCAGGAATTTGCAGGGTATTTAAAATGTGGCTGTTGATTCTTGGATGTGAATTCCATCCTTACATACTTTCTGTGGGGCGAGGGATCTCAAATAAGATATAGTTTCATGTTCATGCTGTGCACATCAGGCCAAAGTAAATTCAGTGGTATTCTGGTAGGGTTTTTTATGTAAGAACATAGGTACTATCCCGTGGAGTCAGATTAAACATTCACAGACTAGTGTCCTGTCTAACTGTGGCAAGTGGCACATATTCAGGGAAAAGGTATCAAAAAGAAAGTGCAGTCTGACAGTGATGGCCCTGATTCATGAAACATCTGTATTTTGGACATTACTGTCACACCTGGAAAGGGTTCTCATCATCACACACAAAAATTAGGCATGTTGGCTAGGCTTGCTCCACAGGCAGTGGAGAGAAAGTGACATCTCAAGAAGAGAGCAGCTATCTTACCCTAAGATATGTAACTTTTCCAGGCAAAAAGTGTCTCATACTTCAATTGAAACCTCTTCATAACTGTTTTCTGAGCAAAGTGCTTTACATATTCAAAGACTATTTCCATATCCTTACTCATTCTTTTCCTTCTGCACTCTAGGCAGGCACAATTCTTTTGACTGTTTCTTGTGGCTGGTGTTTGCTCAGCCTCTAACCCTCCCTCCTCTGAATTCACTGATCAATCTGTGTATTTCTTCAAGTACTGTGCCCAAACTTCAGTTCAGCTGAGGCTTTTTCGGTGCAAAAGGACTGCATAAACGGTTCTCCACTTTTTGTCTCCCATAGTCAAGTTCTAGCCACTTGAGTTAAGATGCATAGAGAACAGCATTAATGCACTGCCCTGTGCTTAAAAACTGTGTCAGTGCCACTGGAGATTATTAAATATTTCATTGTTTGTTCTTGTTGTTTTTCTCATCACACTGTATGATTTCACCATGTTCCGTAGCCTAACAGAGCTTGCTTTAGATAATAAAGACTGGTTAATGCAAGGCAGAAAAACCTCTTGGATTGTTCCAGTAGTCTCTTCTGGCCTTAGATTTTTCGAATATTTTCATGTATTTGTTTGCCTTTCTAATCATTACATATGTGTCCACATATATGATGCATGTTAATGTACACACCTACCTGTATATTTATCCTTATAGCAATCATAGCAGATGTTTATGTGATTGTATTTACACATAAATCCACGCATGTCTGTGTATAGGAAAAACATCTGTAGAGATAACACTTGGAAGCATCCAAGCGTTTTCCACTTCTAGGATGAGGGGCTGGGTTTGGCTGGGCTGCTTCTGTCACAGGAAGGAAGGAGTGGAGCTGGGGACAGAACTCTGAAAATCTGATCTTTCTCTTTACCTTTGCAGACAGCAGACAGAGAGTGGTGGCTGCAGGATGAGTGTAACATCTCCCCAGCTCACCCAACACCTCCCTAGATGAAATCAGGCAAGCTGGGGGGCAGAGCCATTTTGCTGCCCCTAACAATATGCTGCTCTGGGCAAGAAACCAGGCTTATGGCTAGAGCCATTTCTACATATATCTTCGAGTGTTTAGATATGAATTTCATCACACCGTATCAGCGAGAACAATTCTCCGGGACAAACATGTGCAGGAGAGCAGCAGACTCAAATCAGCCTAAATAGCAGGAAAATGGCTAGAGCCTCCTGCATACCACCCATATGCTGAAGCATCTCTAGCCCATGAAGACATCCATGAACCCCTGGGCTTCATTTACTTCCATGCCCCCTGTTCATATTCATGAGTTCAGTGGCTTTCAGCATAGGTCTAGTTCTCCCTCTTCCATTCTCCTTTCCAAGGCTAGCTAACCGCAGGTGTTCTGAATTCACAGATTTCTGTTTATTCATGAGCTTGAAAGAAAATGTTGGAAAACAAAAACTATTTCTGGCTCTGGATGGTCTATCTGGTTGCCTGTTTTTTTTGGATTCCCTATCACCACCTCCACCCTACTACTCCCCCCCTTTTCCCCCCGCTGTTGGGAGTAAAATTTCTAAACATGGAGACAAAAAATACACTGGAAATCAGCAACTGGGCACTTTCTGAATTTCACATGCTGATGCAGTTCTGTGTTAGCCAAAAATAGCAACAAAACCAACAACAACAAAAAGAAAAAAAATGTTTAATGCAAATCACTTGCCACTGATTCTTTTCCAAAGCAGTAGCATTTACTCTATAGTGTAGTGCAGCTGGCTGCTGGTCCCCTGTGGAGATCTCTGACTAAGGTACCATTTAGAAACAATTTGGCTGATCCATCATATGTATTTTTGGCAGATCTTTTCCCTCATTTCTTCTTTACTAAGAAATTATGAGAGATGAGCCTCAAATACAGAGATCTGCTGCTGGTAATGATCTCCTAGAGGATTATTTGAAGCCTAGACCACCTGTAGATGTCCTATTCATCCTTTGGATGCCTGTCCCATGTTCAGACAACCTGTGACAGTCCTATCTGTAAACTGAGCTCCCCCTCTGGGCTTCTGCAATATGGGTAAAATCCAGGCTCTGCTGAAATCAGTGGCAAAGCTCTGGAAACACTTCATACCCAATGTCAAACCCTTGTCATCCACAGGATGATTCTCAAATTATCTAGATCCACATTACATGATTTGTTCATCTATTCATCTGATCTTCACAGGTACTTTCTTCCCATCAAACTTGAGACACTGTATTTCTAAGTGGGGTCCATATTAGGTTTCCTTACAGTCCATGCATAGAAAGGGCACTCCAGGTGGCAATTCAGTCCCTTGACAATTTGATTCATTCTCAAGAGGTGCCATTATTTTTTCAGAGGAAACCTAATACAACTAACTTAAATGTCTTGCCTAATGAAAACTAGGATTAAATTCAAATCCTTAGGGAAACATGAAGTTGTGTCCAACACTCTCCATTTCCACTCCAGCTACCCATTGCTGTACTGTCTCTATCTATACCTTCATAGTACTAAGGTGGAAAAACTGCTAATCTGAAAGCGCATGAGTTGCTGACTTAGGAGCTGACACTATTCCTATTTGAAGAGCTTTTCTTATTCTGATTTCACTTTCAGGCTTGTGGGTTCACTATGAGTCTCAGCCACAATTGGATTTATTTTTTTAGGCTCTTGCTCATCCTTACAAGTGTTTTGATGCCAGTCTGGTTCGCAATTCATACGTGAGGAACTGTTGTTCTCCCTTAAATAGTTTAGCGTGGTTTTAAGAGGGAAGAAGAGTTTTGCTGTTAGGTCCCTGAGCTGTGTTTCAAGAAAGCCATCTCCAATTACTATCTTTCCATAGACAAGATAGCAGTTATGACCTTCACGAAGTCACTTAATCTCAGTGCCAAAGTTCCCGTAACCTTCCATCCTTTCCTAACCATCATCTCTGCTTACACTATAAAGTCTTTAGGCAGCTTAAGCTCCCTGGTAGCACTAAAATACAAATCATAAATTATAATTGGGTCATCTATGTTCTCCAATATTGCATTTAAATAAAAATGTCTGTGTTTTTTCAGCTGCTTCTCAACCACTGTTATCTTGGACACTTCAGGCTGAAATGAGAGATCTTACAGGGTTGGATTCAACATACACAACTTTTAGATGTCTGGAATTCAGGTGCTGAGGCTAATGTGGTCATGTAGAACATTTCTACAGTCAATGGAGAATGAGGAACATCACAAAAGAGTTTGTCTTCTATAACCTCAAGCTATGCCTAAGAACAAAAGAAATGTCTCTTTGGAGCTATGTGCTTCTCTTTATTTGATCATGGAAGGAGCTGGAATGATTAGGTAAACTAAATTCTATGCTGTTAAAGTTAAGGTTGACTGAGATGAAATGAATCATATGCTAAATACACATACTCTTTACTGTGTATACTGCGTATGCTTTTTACTTTTTATCCAATGCCATGGATAAGCATGATATTGCTGCTTTTTTGCTGATTCAGTAGGATGTATTTTTCTTACTGATTGTCTTCTCTTTCCCATACAAGCACAGGACAGCATTGTTGGAAGTATCATTTTTTAAATGAGACTCTCTGAACAGGTGCTGTCATAACAGACCCTAAGATACAAAATGCAGCAGTAAAGATGTCATGTAAGGGTGGAACTGCTTGTGATTGTGCAGTCGTGAAACATTTCTTCTCATCCTGAGCTTACCATACATTTCAGGTGTGGTGATAGCCCAAAATTTCTTTGTGCTAAATTTCCTATTAAATGAAAATAGCCCACTTGTACATCTCTGTTTCCCCCTCGAAGATATTTTTGTTGATGTGTTTGAAGCTTTAAGATTACATTGATCTTTCTGAAGGCTGAGAAATTAACACTGCCGCACCAAAGTCAATCTAAGGATATCTGCTATTTTTGCTTCATTTCACACATCATGTGGTGATTCTTGAAGGTGCAGTCTATGAAATATAGTGACATGATTATGCAAAGATTGCAGAATATGTTTTAGACAAAGATTCATTACCAAGAAGCTTGAATAACCTTCCATGATAGAAAGTGAAATAAATTATTTCTAAGATTTTGATTTGAAATAATTATATTTTAAAGGTGGCTGCATATATATATACACATGCATAGCATTTTATATATAATTCTTTCAATAAACTCAGAAAGAACAAGAAAGGTATTGTCCAAAACCCACTGACATTAAAGAGAAGCCATCTTACTTGAAACCTACCTGCCTCAATGAGAATGAACTCAGACTTGCCAACTTAACATTTTACTGTTCTGTTTTCTTTCTTTTCTTCTCACATGTGCTCTTTCTCTCCCATATTCTAGTTAAAAACAGTAGTCTTACAAGATTTATAATGATGAGGTTCTTTTCTTTTTCTGTTAACTTATTGGCTGGCTATAAACTCATAGTAAATTTGAGACATAAAATGTGCCAAAGTCTACTAACCCAGTGGATCACCACATGGGACAAATAAGCAGCAGAGCTGCTATTTATCTGCCCTTGGAAATAATTAGTAACTGCAGCTCGCGGCTCCCTTGTACTCTGGACATTCAGGCACTATCAGAAGCCAGTTACATTTCAGGTTGTCTACTTATGTCTCACTTATTATTAATTTCTTTCTAAAAAGCTTCTCTTTGCTCCAAGCTGTAGATCAAAATGATTCAGATGTTACCTGGACACTCCCAAGTTCCGGGTGGCTAACAGGGGAAGAGTTAACTGCATACCTATACAACATACAAACCAATCTCCTTCACCAGCTTAGCTTGAGTTGATCCTGTCTTGTAGTGGGAGAAACTGACCCTTGGAGTTCCCTTCCAGCCCTGTTCTCTCTGATTTCCTTCAGGGAAAGGGAAGCTATCCAAAGCAATTTAGGATGGGGTCTCTGGAGAATGCAGTATACTTTCCGCAAAGGGCAAAGCAAAGAAGAACTCATTCTGTTAAAGTTATTCAATGCTATCCCCTGCCAACATTTACTTAATTATCTTTCTGTTCTATAATGGCAATTGAGTTACGGCTTTTTCCTGTAACTTCTATATCCTTCCCTAGTGAATGTGTTTGTGTGTGTGTGTGTTTCAAAGAAGAATAAATTGAGTCCAATCAGTTCTGCTTTGCTCAAGGCAGAATTTATGATAGCCTTGTTGGAAAAAGAAGCCATGAGGCAGGACAGGACAGTACTGCTGCTATATTTTAGCTGTTAAGTATGCATCATAAACTGAAGGCTCTTCTCTCCATGCTCTTCAAAAATCCATCTCAGGGATATCATTGCCACTTGTCGGGATCATGTGCTGCCTAAATGTTTTGTTCTGCTCAGCTTTTCCAGATTACCTTAGTGCTTGTGGGCTGCATTCACCAGGACCTCAGGTGCATAGATTTGATGTTTCAACCCCATCCCCTTACTGCAGAGATGGTTTGATGGCCGTCTCAAAAGGAAAGGTGATCTCCTGCACAACATATAAGCCTTCTGAACTGAAGGCATAATTTACTCTGCTATCCACTTTCTCTTGTGTTACTTTGGAGAAGACAAGTAGATGAGAATCTTCTCAGCTAATTTTAGCTCTGTAGAAAGGAAGGTACTCAGTCTAAGCTACTATTCTTAGCTCTCTCTATAGTCAATAGGGAGCCAGACAGGCAGCTTTGTAAGGCAATGGATGTCACCTCTTGCCGCACAGGATGATTCACTGCATGGGGCACCTGACTCCCTGTTGATGATACAGCAAGTGGAGATACCTGGAATGAACCTGATGTCCAGCTTTTGAGTGGTTAAATATAAGTGAGATGAATTTATGTCTCACCTTCAGTTATGTACCTGGCAAATGAGAATAATCTGACTTCTCCAGAGGTGTTTCAAGGATAGGTACTGAGTTGTTGCTCAGCTGGTATTTCAGTGCGGCCATAGTAGGTGCTGAGGACTCATACTTTTTTTTCCTCCAAGAGCTTTTCCCAAGGCCTCCTAGTTAGCAGTACAAGTTGTAATAAAAATCAGTTTACTCCTCATTTTCATAGCCTACACTGATATAATTATAGAAACACTGCTCCTGCATCAACCCCAGGAAGGCCAGCAGCCATCAGCTGAATGTACAACTAACAGCATAAAAGAACAAAAATTATAGGGTCTTTCCTTGCAAGAGATTTTTGACACTTAGGACACATGGGCACCTTAAGTTTCAAGATTTAGAGGGTTCTCTCTCTGTTAATTTTTCAATCCAATTTTCATATATTATTGTTACATCTCTCTAAAGCATAAGGAGACCCTGGGTTGGGATCAGAGTATTCTGTGCTGCCCTTTACCATAAGAGAATACAGTCATGGCAACATGATGCAAGTAGAGAGAGAAAAGGTGATGAAATATTTTGCCAGTGACTGGTTGTGTAATCAGGAAAAAAACTGCCGTTTAAAGAAACACTTAACAACCTACCCTCCAACTCCCTACTAGTGAATAGTTCCCAGGTCCCAAACAAGAAGAGACAGTGCGACTGAGTGGAGGCCCAAGGTGCCTTTGCACTAATCCTCATGTCCTAGTGTTATTTGACTTTAGTTTTATTTAGCATCAAGTTTTACTTCTATAAGGAGAAACGAAAAAAAGTAAAGGAAAAAAAAAGAGGAGCTGATGAATTTTCCTCTTCCTATGGAATGAAATGCCAGCACTTGTTGAGTTGCATCTTCATCGCTGCCTTGGGGGTATTTGATTTCATGAATCTGATTAAATTATTCTGCTCTCAGTATTTCTTTAATATTGCTTTATAAAATATACTTCTAGTGGCTTCAGTGGTGAAAGTACTTGCTGTACTTTCTTTAAAGCTTGCACGGTCCCTCCTGGGGCTGGGGGAAAGAGCCCTTATTAAAGAGTTCAGTGATAAAAGCTTCTTCCTGTAGGAGAATTACTTTGAAACAACTAAAACCCACACATACTTTTTCATAATGATTACAGAGGCACCCATACTAATGCCTTTCAGCGTAAGATATGGCCATTTCTGATTTCATTGGCAGAAAACCTCTATCTGCAAAAATTTTAGAACGTTGTCATCTGATCAGAGATACTATCTGATGGGAGCTGATAATAAGCCCATTTTCTCCCACAGTGGCGAATACCTGGAATTTGCTGTGTGGTGAAACATTGCATTTTTATATAACGGGGGTTTCTGAGGCCGTGACCTTAGACAGGGCAAAGCACTGTGTAAACATTCAGGCAGGGACTGTCCTTGTCGTGAGGACCACATAGACCTCAAGAACAGCATGGATAAAATCAAAGCGGATGGAAAAAAAGTGGAGAGGAGGTTAAGTAAGGCCACACCAAAGATGAGTGGCAGAGCTGAGGGAAAAAAAAAAACAACTTATCTCTCCACTCCTTGCCTAGTACTGCTGCACTGTCACTCATCAAGGGTCCTGTTTTAATAGGAAATTAGCTGCCCTGTTGCTGTACTGTGCCCTTTGATCTGCTATCAGGTCTGGCCATGGGGGCTTAGGACACTGGACTTTTAAAATCACATAAGAGTTTTAGGAGCATATCTCCAAGGCAAGTCTTTGAAACTGAAACTGAAGAACCTAGCCTTTTTTTTCTGTGCATTACCCACGGAGCACTTAAAACATGAGCAAAGGTACTATACACCAGGCCAATGTACCAAAAGACATATGCAGACAGTAGGCAAAAGTCAAAAAGACAGATTCTAAGGCTTCTGATCAGGCTCTTTACTTCTCAGTCTGATCACATGTTCTTAGAAATTTTTGTTAATCATATTATTCGTATGCGAGCAGGGTGATGTGCAAAGAAACTTGGCCTCATCCTCTACCTGGTTCCTAATTGGGAAATCATCCATTTTGTTGCAGCTGATGAAAGCTCTTTATTTTTATTAAATGTCTGCAAATAACTCTTAAGTTGCACTGCTTCTCTGAGAGTGACATATAATGTATATAAACGTATATAAAAATTGTTAGGAGCAACTCAGCCATCTACTGCTGGTTTGCAAGATAAATGACATTAATCAACAGGATGCCTACAGAACTTTTGGTGAGTCATTTGTTATGCTAATTGAGCCACTTAAAGTAAACTGTCAATGAATAGAGATTTTTGACAGCTGATATGAGATGTGGGGCTAATTAGTCAGCTGCCATAAAAACCCCTGCCCGATTTTAATAATGTAATATTTAAGAGAGAAGATAATATGTTAATCATCTGACCAGACCTCTCTCCCAGAGGATATAGTAGCAAAAGACATAGCCCATCAGGAAAATCAAGTTTCTCTAGGAAGAAAGCAAAACAAATGGCTGGCTGCGCAGAGATGACAACCTTTGCAAGAGAGTTGATGTCTCCCATGGGTTACAGCGAACTTTTTAATTAATACACAAAAGCCCAACTTTTGCTTTAAATTACCTGTGTCCTTTTAGATCAATCCCCTTGTTTTCACTCAAAGTATTTTGCATTCATGTTAGCAGCAATGAGATCACTGGGTCTGACTGTAAGACTTAGTCCTAACCTACAAATCAAATGGATTGATCAGATACACATGCTCTCTGAGTGTCTAGAAGGCATGAGCAGCATTTTGGCAAGCCCTTTGGAGCTGGGTTGTAGAAGATGTAATGGTATGAAGTTATGACTGAGATCACAGGAGAAACTTCAGGATGTTACATCTCTTTTCCTAATAGTTTCAGGAGCATGTGATTACTACTTTTTCATGGTGCTGCCACTTTTACTCTTGAAATCGTGCCAGCCAGGAGGAGTGAGCTTGGTCTTGGGACTGTTCAACACAGCAACAAAAGGCTTTTGGAGTGGAAGCCTTTTGGTCTTATAGCATACCAGGAACTTTCTAGGTCTAACAGACTTAGAAATACTTTAAAAGAATTTATTATTCCTCCTGTACTCAGCTGCTGTGTAGTGTAAGTAATTAATCTTGATTCCACTGAGGACATGCCGAAACTCCTTTTGTCTTCAAGGACAGGACTGGGACTTACAGCTGCTAATGCACTCCACCCCAAAGTGGCTGCAATTCTGTGGTAGGTGAGCAATGACTCCAGGACTATAGTAACTGTCAGTAGCAATCACCAGTTACCAACTTCCCTCCAAAATTTTCCCTTTTATACGTGCTGAAAACTTCCTCAAGATACTTTCCGTTTTATTGCAAATTTCCATTCTTGTGTCAGCCGGAAAGATTGTGTGGAATCAGACCTGCCTCATTTTGCTCAGTACAAGTTTTGGAAGGAACATAAAATGGACGAACTAGCCATTCTTCTTAAATATTGCCATCCAAGTTTTGCTTAAAACAATAGAATCATAGAATGGTTTGGGTTGGAAGGGACCTTTAAAGGTCAAGTCCAACCCCCCTTCAATAAACAGGGACATCTTCAACTAGATCAGGTTGCTCAGAGCCTTGTCCAACCTGACTTTGAATGTTTCCAGGGATGGGGCATCTACTACCTCTCTGGGCAACGCATTCCAGTGTTTCACCACCCTCACTGTAAAAAATGTCTTCCTTATATATCTAGTCTGAATCTACCCTCTTTTAGTTTAAAACCATGACCCTTTGTCCTATTGCTACAGGCCCTACTAAAAAGTCTGTCCCCATCTTTAGCATGATATAAGGGCAGATTCTTGACTATAGTGAAGAAAAGCATTTCCATTGCTATTGGTGCTAATTTCTATCAAAATAAAGTATGAACCAGAAATTTTAAGTTTGTTTTCTTTCTGTTTTTTTTTTTTCCCCTTTTTTTTGGAACTTACTAGACTGCACAAAGCTCATTTGGAAGAGAATTGATTTTTGTCATTTTAGATTTTCAAGCCTTTAAAGGTAGCAGCGTGGTACAGATAACTGAAGTCAGTACTTATCAATAACCTGGGGAAAAATGTTCAAAGCAGCCCTTCAGAGTGCTAAGAAACAAGAAAGGTACCTGTTAATATATCACTTAAAAATGTCAGCACTACTGGTCAATGGCCACATCTCTTTATCTGTCTTTTTCTTAGTCTATATGTGTGTATGCACCTACCTCTCTACCATCATAATATCTACATTTTCATGTGCCATAACAATATTAAAAAGTGAAAACATTTATTTCTGACCTTTACCTTTCTTTTTTCTGTTGCTTTGATGTCCCCCCTTGACACATTCACACACACAGTCATGCACATGCATGTTATTCAATAGACTTTGAATAAAATCTATACAATGAACCACATTTCCAGGAGCGCTAGAAACATCAATCACCATTTTAGCACCTGCCCAGGTTAACCTGAAAGTCTGTGACATGGGTGTTGAAAATGTCACAAATTAGGAGTTGGTACTGTCACAAGGCCAAAGTGCTGATGCTTTTTTGCCACTGCTTTTAGGAGGAGCTGGGGTGACACAGACTTCACCATGAGGAAAAACCAAGCACAATAAGGACAGAAGGAGAAATAGACTTTCCCTTTGTAAAAGAGACTGTCTCAGCGAGCCTGGATCTGGCTTCTTCCACACTAAGTAGCAAAGGGATATCTCAACCTGCCAGCTATCTCAAGGCAGACCAGTCATCTTGCTGGGGCTGGGCTGAAAAACTCCCTCATATGACTTGTAAACACTACTAATAATTGGGGTGGGGGGAAGGATTCAGAAAGGCTGACCTAACCTGGTCCCACTGAATTCCTTCCATCAATCGTGGAAAAAGTTCAGCTTAAGCAGGTGTGAAGCACAAGTGCCATCACCTGAACCTCCAGACCTGCTTAATCCGACAGGTCTGAAATAGATCAAAGCACTCCCAGCTATTTCCTTTCTCTTGCCTTTCTGGTGTCCTGGTACTTAATGTCTTGCCCTGTCTTGAGCAGCATCTGAGTTGGAGTGGGTGATGTCCTGTAAATTGAAGGGTTAATGAAGGCTGGGAAAGGTGAAGTGGACATGGCAAGTCTTTAGATCGAGTTAACAAACTGAACAATCTGTGAGGCAAAGAAAACGGAAAAAGTGATAGTTTCAGATGCACCAAAGCCTCTGCCTCAGGTTGTGAGCAGCTCGCAAGCCTGTTTTCCTTCTGTGTTCAAGCTAGAGAGATGACAAACTGCCATTCAAAGGGGCCAAGGTCTGGCTCAGGCAGACTCAGACACTGGCTCAAAATCAGTCCTGGGTCCAGCCGACATGTCAGCTCTACCCTACGCTAGGGTTCACTCAGAGCTCAGACATGGGTTTTGATTGCTTAGGACAGTTTTCTTGCCCAGAACCCAGCTGATTTCTCGAGGACCTTTCAAATCCAATTTTACGTGATTCTGTGCAGATTTATCTCAGTCAGTGGTCAGTGACTCGTGTGTTCCCTTTTTAAGCAATAGAAGATACAAATCTTTCAAGGCCTTCTCTGGCCATTTGTCTTTGGTTTTAGGAATATATATTTTCAGCTTTTGACATCTGCATTGTGCTTTTCCAAATGATAGCTATGGAAGAACAAAGACAAAATGTGTCTGTTTTAAGGTCTCCTTAAAGACATCCTTCCTTTATGCTACATCAACTTCATGCAATATTGGCTCTTGAGCAATTTGTTGTCTTAAAGAGACATCAAATTTCACACTTTTTCTTCTCCATCTAAAGAAAAAAGTGAAACCAACACACGCTTTTGGTGCAGAATTTTGATTCAGAAATCTACTCATTTCTGTTACAAAATGACCAATTTGGCTGATTCAGAACTGACTCAGATTTGGCTGGTTCAGAACTGCAGACCCTAACTCTCATCTACAATTTCAGTTTTCTTGCTTTTCCGCTAATGCTGACCAACTTTGAAAGAGATTCCTGAATAGAGAGTGCTGGGGGATGGGAAACCCAGCATAGAAGGGAGAAGCGTTCATGTGTGGAGTAGGAAATGAGATTTACTTCCCCTTTACCAAGTACAAGGATTTTAAATCCAGAGGTTGGCATCTGTATGTGTTGGGAGCATCCTGCCTAAGGATATTCTCCTAGAAAACTCCAAATACTTTAACTGGGCTCTAGACTGATAGTGCATGCATCAGAGGTAAGCCTATGCCTTGAATTCTGGGTGGGGTTGAAATTTATACTCATGTTTTGCCATTATCCATAATCTCTATAATGACCTAAACCGTCCCAAATTTTGCTGAGAAGAAAAAAGGGGTATGAAGGAAAGATCCAAGTTTATGGCCTTGACCTATTTCTAATCCTGTTCTGATTGTTAGTTACTGGGCTCCCTTCCAAACATACTGTTTACTTTAGGGCTGATTTTTCTCCATCCAGATTAAAATTCCAGAGAGTTTCTTTCATTCCTTTAGACTGTAACCCCAAATGGGCCATGGTATTTTATTCAGAATATAGTAGCTGGGTAATGATGCTCTCAGCAACCCGCAGAAACCAAGCAGTTTGTATATGAGGAGCTCATATACACACAGAAACACCCAGGAGCTCATGCATACAATTCTGCACATTGCCTCATATACACACTTACAGATAAATGTGCTCCATGAACACACTCATGGCTACTTCTATGCTATGCACATATGGACTAAACAATTACACTCGCATATGAGCTCGTCATAAGGCAACAGAAATGCCAGCTGCCTTTGAAGTTTCCCGAAGAGCAGGAAAATGAGTCAACAGTGCTGGCCAACATCATATCATTAATCATCTATTAGCCGAGGTTGTGTGCTCCTGTCACCTGTCACTTTGTAATGCATGCAAATCACTCCAAGAGTAACATTTTCAGCCTGACATTTCCAGGGCCAGAGCTGGGATCAACCTGCTCTTTGTATTCAAGATGAAAAGGAAGTAAAGAACAAGCAGTGAGATTGTTGGAAGGAGACAGGGAAAACTCAAGAAATAAGAAAAGTAATGAAAAATTGGTCAGGAGAGTTGAATTAAAAAAATAAAGTTAAAATTGTGGATTTTCTTCATATTACCAGGAAATATTCAATATAAAATCATATCACTGCTCTATAGTTCTTAAAGAGACAAAATCATAGAGATTTTCATTATTTTCCTGCTACACTCTGTAGAAAGGGACACTACTATCTATATATTTTTTTTTTTAATTTGGAATTTAAAAATTACAAATCGCTTCTACCTTTAGAAACCTGCACCTGAACTACTTACCACAAGTTCCCATTGTGGTCAATGGGCAGAAATAAGATTTTTCTTGATACAATCCTCTGATCTTTGTTTTAGATATGTACCTTAGGAGGAAATGAATTGCTGAAGTGCATGGAAGTGTCTAATTCTCTCTTATGATTAACAAGGGAGTCAAGGGTAACTAGCTCAGATATACACAGCTACTGCAGGTATCTATGTTTAGTGAGTTGAATCTCACCCCTATTAATTTTTAACTCAGTTTAAATTCTGATGATTTAGAAGAGACAGAAAGGGTAATACCAAACTAATTTCCTCTATTATTTTTGTCATGACTATTGAAAGGGTAGGCTAATATAAACTCCTCGTAGCCTAGAGCTGGCCAGCCTAAAAATGCAAGATTAAGTCTTTAATATCTTTATTATGCATTGTGCTCATTAACTAGACACCTTTTCAGTAAATTAGTGTTGCGTGATCAGCTTCTCCAGGAAGACCCACTCTTCTACTTACAAGCCTTCCCTGCCATAGTGAAAGCTCAGCTTAAATTCTCTTTGGCTAGGTTATATCTGACCAAATATCAGTACTACAGTGATCTCCGTTTGAGCTAGTCCACAATAGCTGTGACGACAAAAAGATGACTTTAGAGTTAAAAGTATGTCACTGTTAAATAAATACCTGGAATAAATCAGCTGGAAATGTCCAGTAGTTCAGGTGGAGATGTTCACAATTGTATCTCTTCAGATAGATAAGAGGTTCCCATCCTTCATATCTGCCTTTTGTAAGATATTCGTGTTAGATTTCTGTCCAAGCCCCTCCTTCATTGTCATCTTTCCTTTCCTTTCCTTTCCTTTCCTTTCCTTTCCTTTCCTTTCCTTTCCTTTCCTTTCCTTTCCTTTCCTTTCCTTTCCTTTCCTTTCCTTTCCTTTCCTTTCCTTTCCTTTCCTTTCCTTTCCTTTCCTTTCCTTTCCTTTCCTTTCCTTTCCTTTCCTTTCCTTTCCTTTCCTTTCCTTTCCTTTCCTTTCCTTTCCTTTCCACTATTTTCACATCTCCCTTTGGCCCACTTTGGCAAATATGTCTGCCCTTTCCCATGTTCAACCTCACATGGATGAACATCGCTTCAGTGTGAGCAAAGGACACTCTCTGACTGAAAAGAGGAGGGGTCACAAGCTTCTTTCCTGTGGCTTGCCTCTGGCAAGGATGGTAGTGCTCTGTGCCACACCACATCTCATTACCCTAGGAAGGCAGCCACAATTTAATCTTGCTTATACTGGAGGGGAGGCAGTACTGGGAAACCAGAATATGCCATCAGCAGCCCTCACCAAGATTCAGTTCCCTGTCTCTGTCTTCAGGGGAAGCTGAGTATAGAAATTTTCTTTCCCATTTAGGGGCTGAATTGCCTTTCTTTTCTCTACTGAAATAAATCTGCTTTATTCTTTAATTCATTTGCTATTAGAGGATGTGTGAAGGGATCAGCAGGGAGAGGTCCCCTCTGTAGAGTCTAAATTAGGGTGCAGCACTCCAGGGAAGGAGGGGTATAACCCCAGGCAGCCCACAGGATATGTATTTGAAGGAGATTTTGAGGCTTATTTCTTTGGATAGATAAACTGCAGATCATGAAGGCAATTAATCACGGACTCATGGAGGAGTACATCTGGAAGGGACCTCAAGAGGTCATCTCATCCATCCTCCAGCATGGAGGCAGGATAAATGTACACAGACCATCCCTGACAGGTGTGTGTCTGCTTCTCTCTGCTTCCACTCTGGATGCTTTCACACCATTATCCATCTAGTGAAAAAGCTGAATTGAGGTTATGAGGAGAAGCAGAAAATATCACTTTTTAAGCCTGAAGATTTCCCCTTTACTCTCTCTTGGGGCCTGAATCCAGTTTTTGGCAAGTGGAAGATCCAATCCTTACTGTAAAATCTTACGAAAGGAAGGAGGTGTGAGCAATTTGTTCGTTTTGTAGCCCAGGTTCTGTTCCGAGATGTAAGACATTTTTGATTGCTTGTTCAGTAGTAAAGCTCAAAATTAAATCTTAGCTGGGTGTGTGCATATGTAAAAAAGGAGAGGAAAAGAGGAGGAGGAAAAATGAAGTAAAATAAGAGTGAAGAGAAAGAAAAGGAGAGGAGAAACAGAGAGGAAGATAAAATGTGTAAGATGAAGGGGAAAAGGCAGAGGCATGCAGGAGACTGATGTGAAAGGAAGAATGAAGAAACAGGAGGAACAAGAAGAAGACATACAGGCCGAAGTGAGAACGTGAAGAGCTGCTGTTTCTTAAGCTGGCCATTTCTAACAGAGAGATCAGAAAGACTTTTTGTTGTTGTTGTCCTTAAGTGACTTCTCCCACTGGCTAACATCTCATTTTATAGCAGGTAAATAAGCCTGCCTAATTGGTCCCTTGTTCAAGAACGGGAATATCGAGCTGAGCCTGCTCCTTCTGAAGTGGGATCTTGTCCAATTTATGGTCTTAGCAGATGTGATCTCTTCAGGGTTCCACTGTAATGATAAATTGAAACATTTGAATGCTGCGTTCCCAGGTCCGGGCATCCAGCTTTTTGAGTGGGGAGAGAGGATCTGATAAAGTTTCCTTCTGAAATGACAAATTGTGATTTCCAGAAACATGACCTAGTCCCATTTGCAAGCCTAACAGTTGTGGAGGCCAAGGGTGGGTTGGGCAAAGAAGGATGTACCAAGGTCACTTGAGTCTGAAGGACTCAGGTCTGGGAGTCAAGATCTTCTTCAAGAACGAAAGCCTGGAAGTGCACCTTGAGTCAGAAGCACTTTAAATTAAGGTGACACTTACAAACACTTTATTAATAATTAATAAGTGATTAATGAAAATTACTTTTTAGCTGATAAATTGCTCGAAGACATTAGAGCATGTTTCAGAAAGACATGGATAAATATTTTTATGCATTCCCATTTATAAATGCTTAGTAATGGGCTCTCAACTTTCAGGTGCCTCAGCATCATTTATCCCCATCATCCTGGTGGCATGCTATAGAGACATCTTATAATCATTTATTTTCAGAATTTGTTCCTATTAATCATGTATTAATTATTATTAAGAAAACATTTGTGCACACTCCTCTTAATCTGAATTCTTGCTTGACTGGTTTTCCTAGGAGTGTGAAGGAGCACCCAGCTTACAGTTCATCATGTTATTCTAGAGCCAGACAGGTGGCATTCTGGCTGGTGCAAAATGGTAGTTCATTAGACTACCTCAATTTAATCTAGCTGACGATTGAGCCTAGCCTGCTCCATTCTTGCTGAATTTTGTCCTGTGGAGCAAAAAGAGGATCTACTAGGATGCCTGTGCATTTCTACCAGTGCTAAGTAGCTCTGCCAGTTCTGTAGTGGCCGGGCACTACAGGACAGAAATTCATTGCTGCAATCTGTCCTGCTGTGAAACAGACCAGTGGGTTTTTCTCCTATCTGGTAGGTGGCAAACTGAGGCACAGATGTGCAGAAGTCTGCATCTTGGAAACTTTTTAGGCACATATGGAAATGTATGAACTTGCAGCTGAAAATGACTAATGACTTGCCCACAGCTCGGTCCCATGCTGATTCTTTACCCACTGGACCTTTCCTCTGCAAGGTCAGATTTAATCTGTCAATGAAGAGTATATAGAGACAGGGAGGAGATGGGCTGTGTAGATCCTTTACCCTGGGCATTGGCTGAATCTGTCCCTCCATAAAAGTCAGAACAGCATGAAGGCTACTGTTTTTTGTATTAGCCTTAAGGAGTGCCAATATATAGAGAAGCCTAAGGAAGTTATGAGGATGGCTGAAAAAATGGCCCTAAATCACAGAATGAATTTCTGGAGCCAGACTGATTTTTTGACTGACTGGCAATAGAGTAGTAGACATGACTGCCTGACTGGTGATTTTCAGATGAGTTTAGGCCAGCAGTTCCTAGGACTGAGCTCAGAGTCTGGTGCCTTTAAGATTCCTCAACATCAGGCTGAGCAATGGGAGATTAAAGGAGTAACCTGTTAAGACCAAGTACAGGAGACAGCACTTGCTCAATACTTCAGTCTTCAGGTCAGCAAAGGGCTGGATGATCTCTGCTCTGTGCCACGTAAACAAGCTAAATCACCAATAGCAGCTGTCTCAGCTTAGACATTATTTCAAACAAGGATCTCAGTTTATTCACTACAATTTCAATGGTGAGAGAGGACAATAGTGCAAAACACGTCCACTTCCCCAAGAAAGTTTTTCAAAAACATGCATTCCTTGGAGAGTGAAAAAACCAGCCTATTTCCCTACAGCATTTCATCTTGTGATTACTTTTTCTCATATCTATCAAGCTGCAAATGAAACCTCCTGTGCCAATTGGTTCAAAGTTATTGAAGAGAGAGGAAAAGAGAGAGATATGTAAATAGACATTAAGATACAGAATAACTGCAAAATCCCTCATTTCTTTAGGAAACCAAGCTAAAAATAATTTCAAAATTGAGTCAAAGTTTCCTACATCTGTCCCTGGATCCTGTGCAGAGCTCTGTGACAGCATAACATTGTGCAGGACACAATAGCCCTGTGACTCCCGAATTGAATTTGTTCTGCCTGTTCATGGCCAGTTTGCGCTCAATTTTTATGCCTGTTGCAGCACACATGTTAATCAGAAACATTTCTCACAGACAATGATTTCTCCATGAGCAGTTATGGAATGTGCACAGTGCAGTGACTTGCTGAATTCATAATTATGAATGTTCCTACTGGAAACACACAACTGTAAAAGTTATGCTCTTTGAGTCAGAGAACAGGAACGATTTATCTGCCTGCCTAGGTGCTCGTACTCCCCATGTCAGACAGTAGAGAGCCTCTCGATCATTATTTGACTTGCTGCCTCAAAAACTTAGGAAAAGCAAGAAAATACTAACTCAGTGGCCAGATGTGGGGAATTAGAGACAGAACAAGCAACCTGGCTGAGTTGGGAATTGAACTAAGGTCTAAAACTGAGTATCCATCCTGCCAGCTAAACTCCTTATGTGATCAAAACCATCCACTACAACTGGGTATTGAGTGTCTTGCCTTGCTGACAAACGGCTGCAATCCAGCTGTAGTGCATGAAATGTCTCTCCCATGCACCTTCATAAATAGCTCTTAAAAAAATAGTCAGTAGCTACTCAGAAATAATTTGGCAAGAGCATATGTATCACACAAAAAATAAATCTCAAAAAGCTTCTCAGTACTTTTCTCAACCCCACAGTTGTGACTGATTTTTAAAATGACACCGGCGTTATAGGACATGGTGTTGCCTAGAGAGTAGAGGAAAAATCTAAAAAAAAAGAAATCTGGGTTCTGTTCCCATATTTTTACTATTGGGCGTGCTGCATGACTTGGGTTATTCATTTTCCTTCTGCCTACCTGTAAAATTAAGGCAATTTTGGGAAATTTTCTGAAAACTACTTCCCACAGAAGGTGTGTAAGGCCTGTGTGTTGTTAATCACACTCATCTGGAGCTGTTATGAAAGGATAAGGAAAGGGCGGGCATGCAGAGATAAAGAAATGCACATGGTGCATACACGTGGAGACCTTGGAAGGCGCATGAGACTGGGGTTTGTCTCAATGCAGGAGCTGCAAAGAGCAAGTGTGGATGATGATACAAGAGCTGGAGATTTAGAGGTCTCCTACAGTCACGCAGCTCAGTCAGACCAGGGCCACTGACACTGTGATCCCTCCCATAGTGTGGCTATCACACATTCCCTCTCCAGGCAAATGCTGGAAGTGCCTGGTCTGAACTGATGTCTTCCCTCCTGCCTTATTGGGGCTGATGTGTGTGCCAGTCCAACACCACTTGAATACCAGACACTGGAAAACCCTTGCATTCTTTATAAGATGCTCCAGGGGTAGCTAGCAGTATGTCATGTCTCTGCAGGTATTATGAGAAAAGAAGCAGAGACACAAGTGATTACAAATAGATTCAGAGATATAACTTTCCATCCAATTCCATCAGCCCTGGCCCTCTTTAATATTTAGCTATTTCTCAATAAACTAAGATGACAGCAGAATCTCTCCTGCTGAGTCTTTAAAATATATGTGTATACCTTATATACAGATCGCTCCTTATTTCTTTCCCTCCTTATATCATTAAACTGGTGTTGTGTCTACTGCTCTGTAAATGTGTAAATGGCAGCTTCTCTCACTGATAGTGGAAAAGTTTGAATAGTGTGGTTTTGCTGTAGATGATGGAAGGGAGAGGGAAGAGGAAAACTGTCTGCATGTCTACTGGGTGATGAATGCGTGGTTGGTGGTGTTAAAGCAGAAACTATTTCCTCAGAGTCTTGGAGGTATGTTCCTTGACAGACTCCTACACCCATGAAAATGTTTACGTGTTTAAATTCTTCTTTAGGACCCTAATCTTCCTCCCTTATATTGGGCATAAAACATCTAAATAGGAGTTAGGTATCTTGGTGTCTTTGCAGATCACTCAATTTTCTCCATTCCCAGTGCATTAATTTTTATACATGGAGTCTTATCGTGGGCCAGGGGTGCAGAATTGCCTGAGGAACACACAAATGTGCAGAGGGATGTGTGAGTGTATTGCTAAGCCACATTACAAGAGCAACATCCTGTGCATAACATCATTACTGGGCAACATGCCTATCACAGGAGCTCCTCCAAGCAAGGAGTCAGGCACACCATCTTGCAATGGTTCTGTGGCACGTCACACAGACACAGACACACACACACCAGGGTCCACAGTATGTCAGTGTACCACAGAGCACATGGGCACACCAAGCACAGGGTTTGTGGCACTTCAATGTACAGGAATAATGTTGCATTTAACAGGAGAACACCCATTGCAAGTGGGATGGACGAGTCACCTGGGCAGTGATTGAGAATGGATTTGTCTACCGTTCAGGAGTCTGGGCATGGGTCTGCTTCATGAAGACTGCAGGACCCTTCTAAATCAAGGGGATATTGCCTATACATCTGGGATGCTGTAATTCCGCATGTGTGGATAGGTATATCTAATTAAGAGAAAACAACATACAGATAAAAGCTTCCCAAATAATTAAGTACACAATGAGTTATCAGTTAATACAGAAAACCATACCTGTTCAGCCTCCTTGGAAGAGACATACCCAAGACCCATCTGTTCAATGATCTAAAAGGGAATTCTTAGAAGAAGCATTTAAGAAGCAAATGTAGCACGGAGTGATGCTTGCCTGCATTAACCCACTCCAAGGTTCTAGCAATCACTAAACCAAAGTGCTTCCAAAACCTTTTCTTTCTAAGGTGTCCCAGAAAGCAAAATGCTTCTTGTGAGATCACCAAAGAACACTGGTTACAGCTTTTAAGCTTCACAGCATTTGTTATTTAACCTTTGAGCATGGACTAAACATTTCATTTAAAATTTCACCCGAAGTAGGCTTGATTTGTCCATGCAGGTATACTCAGGGTCATGACAGAGCTTCTCAGCTTCTACTAAAAGCCTGTGGTGGGTAAAGAAAGTGAAGTGCAGTCAGGTGGTAGAAAGAGATTTTGCAGAGGGAGGTGATCTAAAGAGAAGCTGGAAGAAGCCACTCCGTCCTGGGGCCAAATTCCAAGGTTGAAGTGACTCTCACTTCATGTACTCTGATGGTGCATTTCTGCTTCCAGGATACTTTCCTAATATTCCATCTTTGCTTGTTCATTATGGTAGCTCTGGTTATAATTAAACTCTTCCTTTAATGAGATACCAAATCCAGTTTGCAAGAAATGTTCATCAGGAATTTCCATCTGTGTTAGGGGACATTTCCACTCACTTTGACTCCTGCCTCTCCCCTCTGGACAAGAGGTATCTTTCAGTAGCCTTCAGTGTATTCACAAGGAGACTTCATCTTCCTCTGGCTAGATGTACTTTTAGTCTCATGGCAGCTAGGAACCATGAAGACTGAAGGGGCTGGGATTGTTTCTGGGAGTGGTGTTGAGGCATAAGCCTGATGTTGGCCAGAGAAGAGCTGTGTGCCAGGTGGTCTCATGGTTTAACCCTTTCACATGCTCAATCATGAAGTGTTTGCAAAGCCTTTCAGAACAAGCTGCCTTTGGCACTGCTCTTCCGAAATCTGTTTTTCTGCTACAGGCAAAGCTGAGGGGCAGCCTCAGTAGTTTTCTAGGCATGGACTGCCTGGTTGCAGTTGGGAAGGTGCCCAGGGATGATAGGGGAGTGCAAATAGGATGACTATTAGCCCTTTGCCCTGGAAGCCAAATATGCTTATCCTTGTGTTAGCCTTGTCCATCATGTAGTTGGCAGTAATGCTCCCAAAGGCTTGCATTCAAAACACCTGATCCTCAGCTGGGGACAAAAACAAACAACAGAATAATTCCACTGACTTCAACAGAGCTGTGCCATTTTATGCCAAATGAGCATCTACATCAAGGCATCTTAGAGTAGCTTGAGAGGCTGGAAAATCATGAACTCTAATTCTATCTAAATAGTTCACTGACCTAAGAGAGAATATGAAGGTTATTGTCAGAGTCAGGATATTTACCCCTTTCCAAGGATAAGCAGTACTGTCTGTATTGGAACAAATGCATCACACTGTAGCGTTGTCATCCACTGTAAGAGACATGGGTCTTATTTTTTGACCAGGGTGGGTTAGACAGTAGGCTACATGTTAGTATTCCAGGCTATGTGATGGGAGTTCTACTCATTGCTCACGTGATATATATGTGCATGCCCTTGTTTCTGTGTGTGTGGAGGCTTTCTCTCTTGAAAGAGAGTGTTCCTCCTACCCGGCAGAGAGGAGGGGTAATAAGGAGAGAGAGAAATGAACCAGGTAAATAAAATATGCTTCTAACTCCATTGTCAAAAGGCTATAGGACAGGCCTTTTGCCTCTCTTCTAGCAGTCTGCAATTCTTTGCTCCTGCATTATTGCCTTTAAAAGCACTTTTTACACTGTTTTTGTAAATTTCTTAAGGTTTTCTTGGATCTATTTATGATTTTGGTTTCCACAACAGTCTGTGGCAAAGAGTTCCTCCAGTAAAATATGTGTCACATAAACAAACAAAAATTCTAGCTTTGATTTCAAACTTGTTCCCAGGTAATTTAGCTTTTTTTTTTTTTTTTTGCTACAATAACTGACTGTTAACTGTCTGTTCAAAAATCCCTTTCATTCATGTTTTTTATATACATCAATTTGATTTCCACTCTGTTGTCTCATTTCAGCTGGGGTATCTAGACCACTTCATCTTTCCTGTCCTATGGAAATTATTCCTTCCCTCTGATCTTTACAGCTATCCTTTGTCCTGCCCTTTCTTGTTCTACTTTACTCTTTTTTCAGCTTTCTGGTGAATTCCATGAGCCATCATAGGAGATAGGGCCAAACTCATTTAAGGATCAGGACTTTGGAATATAATTTTGTTGCCTTTTTATTTCTATTAAAGGACTCTGTGTTCACAGTTCACCTTCCAGAAGGAGGAAAAAAAAATGACAAAAAGATTTGGGTTTGATTTTTGTTTTTAATTAATTATTTAAAAGAAAGAAAAAAACCCAAACCACCCAAAAACTAACCCCAACTTCTGTCTTGCATGGAGGGGTGGTTTTGCTGTCAGGTTAAAGCTGAATGCACAGCTCCAGGGCATCACTCCAATATTTCAGTTCTTCAGCTAGGAGATACTTCTCGAGTGTTTGCACAAGAGATGCATCACGGAGTGGGGGAAGGAGGGGTGTAGAGAGAAGAGTCTGTCAGTAAGAGGCCCCATGCTAATCTTCTCCTTCAAGATGGGGCCCTTTTGGAAACCTGTTTTAATATTCATGGTCTTTAGGTAAATAGTCTCTGAGTCAGGCTGTCAGTTTCTGCAAATGTGGCTGTCTTGCTGAAGCTACTGCACATTTATCAGTGAGTAAACAGTGACAGGAGTAGGGGGATTAGAGAATTAAATTAGTGTGTAACCACTCTCCTTCTCAAGTTTTTGGCATTGCCTTGTGTGTGTTTTGTTCCAAGAAGTCTTTTGTGTGGTTTGTTTTTTTTTTTAAAATCTCTCTTTCTTGCTCTCACACACACCCATGTCACACACTTATTTGAAATCTCTGAGATTTTCCTCATTTTCCATTTTTTTAAATTGTGAGGGTTTTTAATTTATTTTCCTGTCAAAATGAGATCTTTAAAATAGTAATGAAGCAGGCTGTAGGAGAGGATCAAGAGATGTTTGCTGACACTGACCAGCTCTGCTCTTTCCCTCCTGGTCCTTTGAAGTTTCACTGGCTGGGTTTCCCAATTGAACAGCTCTGTTCCAGTGAGAAGAGCTGGCACTTCCCATCTGCACCAGTCTTATTTTTTCCTCCTTTCTTTCCTTTCCCTCCCCACTCCCCACAGGGCATGACATAGACTCTGCCACCTGCCTTGCACTCATCAGGTTATAAGCCAAATATGCAAGCGCCTTGGCAGTGCCATGTTCTTGACATCCTTTGTTGCCATCCCTTGACACCGACACACAGACACGTGGTGGTCACCCCTTCCCCCATCCCATCTGTGAAAGGAGGAGACAATTTACTCTATTCTGGCAGCTGAAGCCAGACCAATTGCAGAGGATGCCAATTAGGCCTTGGAGACACTAACCAGGTCATGTTCAGTGAATCTGCCACCGGCTGTTGCAGGGGTGTTGGTCCTGGTGTGGGTGGTGGGGGCTCCTGGGAAAAATGCACTTCTGATGTTTAAACAGTGAGAGCCCAATTAATCAGTGTCTGAAGGCACGGTGAACAATTTGGGGTGTCACATCGCAGGTAGTGTTTACATTGGTCCCATAACTTGTGTCCCTGTGTTGTAGCAAACAGAGCATATGTTGAGCATCCTCTTCTGTTTGCCATAACAAAGCCAGTCTATTGGGAGCACCACGGACATGGCACTGACTTCCAGGCTCCCTTCCCAGCTCAGAGAAGAAAAAAAGTGGGAAGGAAGGAGAAAAGCAATCGCTTCCCCACGTATCTCCTTGCCTTGTGTTAGGCTGATATCCACTGGCATGTATGCTGCTACAGATGGGACAACAGTATCTTGTTGTGTATCCAGCCTACAGAGTTTGACTTGTATTTGCGTCTGCTAGGTTCAGCCGGGTTCGCTGAGGTGGGTGGCGGGGAGCCAGTTCTGTAGCTCTTTGGATTTATTTTTAACACCCAGCTCGAATCAATGCAGAATCCTCTTACAAACCTCATAGTAAGCTTTCTCAGGCAAAGCTTTCTTTACAAAGCAGAAACTCTTCCGCATTCTTTGGCAGTTCTTACTTCAAATTTGGGGATTGACCATGCTAGGACTGCTCTTGCGTGCAAGTCATTTTCAACCCTGTGAAAGTCACTTCATATGGTAGTTTGTGTACGATCTGTCCTTTAGCTGTAAGGACTGGCCAGATTTGTGTTCTGTTAGAGGGCCAGGGTGGCAGATGGGGCAGTTAAGTTTACTGCTGATGGGCAGAGGAAAGAGGCTGCTGCAGGTTTCCATGTGGCCCCTGAAGTCCTTTACAAGGGGTAGGATGGGATGCCTGCACTTACCCTATAAATGTAAGCATTTTAAAAATTGCTGGTGGACATTTCTGCAGGGAAAGGGCAGAGATGGAACAGGGAGAACACAGGGTAAATAAATAGGGTTTCTTTGGCATTTCCACCCCTGTGAACACCTACCAAAGTGTTAAGAGCTGTGTAACAAGCCCTGAACTAGACAGAAATCCCATTTTGGCAAATTTGCTATTGACCATGTGGGCATCCCTGTGACATTTCCTACACCCCCTCTCCATTGCCATCAGCTCCTGCAGGGCAGGTCATCACTGAGGGGGAGGAAAAGATGGTCCCACAGATGGCCTGAGTTCAGATGGTCTGTAGGAGTGAGACAACTCTCATTTCCAGATGTCAGTGGGAGAAATAAAACAAAATAAAGTAAAATAAAATAAGACAAAGTGGAAGTCTCCATGTCCCTCCACACCCTCCCTCGCACACACATTACCCTGATAATGACATCCACCCTTGGGGGCTTTAACATTTGGAAATTCCACAGTAGATGGAGAATGCAGCTGCTGCCCCCAAGCAAGTGCCCAGGCCAAACAAATGGACCTGCTGCCATGGTGTAAAGGCCTCTAAGCCGTGTGTGTGCTCCCTGCCCAGGATATGCTCCTCCTCATGACACATGGCACATCTCGCTAACAGCAAACACGCATAGATGCCATCCAGCTGGGATGGGAAAAAGAGCAGATGCTCCTATTAAAAAGGCCGTAAGACTCAGTGCCCCTGTGCCCTGTTCAAAGGGAAAGTCCAAAGTGGCTTGTACAAACAGAGGCTCTTTTCCTTCTGTTGCCTCCTCCTCCCTGGGGTTGAGTGCAATAAGCAGTCATCCCCAAAGACATTTCTGTTTAGTTTCATGCTTTGTGGGACATCATTTATTGTCACTGGTCTTGTCGATGTGTTTGTAATGGTTGAAAATGCTGCCATGACTTCCCATGCTGGTTGCTTTTTTTAATTTGGTTGCTGGATCTCTGAAAATGTCCTCGCTGGGGAAGGGCGGGATTTTTTAAGTGTGGGGTTTTCCCTGCTTTTACAGGAGGTCAGTCATGGGTGCAAATTTGAAGCTCAGCTATGGGCTAAAACACAAAACAAGAACTTTCCATTGGTATCAGAAGGAAATTCTTTATTCCTTGGCACAGGGAAGTGTCTCTCCGTGGGTGTTTTGGGAGAGGGAACTGAGATCAGGTGCATAGTGTGTCATCCCAGAAGATGTCTGCATTTCTCACATGCTCCCTTGAGCTTCCTAGGGGGGGACTGTGTCAACAAGACAGTGGTTTTTCTTTCCCTGTTCACTCCCATAATGGCCCTAGGGAGGAATTATAGACTCCCAAGACTCCAGATCTCCTAAGTGAATATGGTCTCAGAGAGTCTGTTTTCCTCTCATTAATGACCAGCCTTGCTACACTGGGAAGGAATGAGGCTGGGAGGATGTCTTGTCAGCTAGCACACACCTAATCAGGATTGAACTGTGCCCTCAAAAAGGGCTGAAGGTGCAGAAAGCTGTCCTCCCTGTGAAACTCATCTTTCTTCAGGTCAGGGTGGAAGAGGAAGGTAGAGGAGGAGAGAGACAGAGCACTGCTTCCCATCCTGCCTATGGCATTAGCTCTTCCACTCCCCTGCTTTTGGAGCAAACAGCAAAGGGAGATTAGGAGCAAAGCTCTTCTTTGCAAATCAGTATTTCTCTTGAAGATGGGAAGAGATAAAATCCCATCTTCCTCTCTCCTCAAAAACTTCCTCACTGCTCACAGTTATCTGAAGGCTAACCACAGCCCAGCCAGTCAGCCACTAAAACAAAACCAGAACAAAAAAGCCTGTGTGTAGTGCTGCAACCTGAAAAATAGCCTGGGATGGTGCTGTAGCCCAGGGATGGCTCTTAATGTGATGCACTTGAGAGAAAACAGACCTCTGGCATAACCAGCAATATGATTAAGGGGTTTCTTTGCTTCCAGTAATGCAATATTCCAGCCTAACACATGCAGGATTAATCAGCCTCTTCCTGTAGGCTGGGAGCAGGACATGTGTGAGAAGTTACAGCCCTCGTTTAAACCCAACTGCAGAGGATTTTGCAGGGGTTTTGCTCGTTCTTCACATCTGCAAAATGCCACTTTGGTGGTTTATATCCATAGTAACAGCACCACATAAAGTTTTCTGAGCCCAACTGGCCCTTATTTAGAGATCAGGAGGTAATGAAGGCGCAGTGGAATGGTATCGATGTGGCTGCTGAAAAATTTCAGTGCTGGATTGCAATTTGCTAGAGTGGGGGCCCCGGGGAGGGGATAACGGTGGATTAATCCTTTCCTTCTCTTTCCCCTCCTCACCCCAGCCAGACTCTAGTCTTTAGTGCTCAGAGTGAGCGGATGAGAAGCTTGTTTGTGATATTGCAAAAAGTCACTTTTTTTGCCATGTGGAATCAAAACCAGTTTGCAGGTGATGCCCCCAGCGCTAGGGCTGAACCTGCTGGGTGCACCGCACTAGCTCGGCTTGCCTTTAGTCCTCACTTAACTTCCTGAGACATTTGGGAGAGCAAAATGACCACCCTTGCAAGGCAACTCCAGCTAGTGAGGCTGATTGGATTAGCAGGAGCGATTGGATTAGCTGCTAATGAGTAGTTGTCAGTTGGGCTGTTGCATACCTCACCGCATTACTAAACCAACATAACTGCCCTCTACACATCTATCCCCTGCTTAAGCACCATTTACATCCTAAAGCACAGTTTAGTCAAACCTAGTGATTTTTGGGGTGCAGGGGGGATAAATGTGGGTGCAAAACTAAGTGCAGCTTTAGAGGAATGCAGAAGACTGTAGAGAACTGCAGGCTGAATAAAAGCCTTAGAAAGAAAGGGAAAGCAGAGCAAGCTATTGCATATTGCTGTGTATTGGACATTAATATGTTAGGAAGGAAACAATGTAATACACAGGAACTAGCACATTTCCTGGAGTTATGGGGTTTGGGGAATCCTTTGGACTTTTTTATTGGATTTCTCAAAAGCTACATGAGCTGCCTAACCTCGTCTTTCCTGTAATTCAGCTGATTCTAACAGTGATTCAATTGAAATAAAAAACAAACCTTTCCTCTAGCTAAAGGGGGAAATCAGCGGGTTGTATGTGTGAGTTGTCAGAAGGCACACACATGTGCTCACACACACCCTCGTCTTTGCATAATGTCCAAACACCTAAATCTGGTAATTAGCATGACAGATAAGATTAGGGGAAACTGTTAGGTAGATACAGTAGATAGCTTTTTTATTCGGTAAGTTTCTTCTCTTTCCACATTTCTAATGCTTTTTTTTTCACAGTTTCAATATATTTTTGACTCTGCCTCATTTTTCACCGTGCTAGTTTTTACTCTTTTACCTCCTTCCCCCACACACTCTCTACTCCTTTGTTCACTGCCTCTCTTAATCAGAACATGAACTCAATAGCTTTAGAGACTGAACTGAAATGTTCAAACCCATGATGTTTTACCGGCTTTGAAATTAAGCAAAAAAAAAATTGCCTCCACCTCCCTAGCTCATGAGCAGCTCTGGTAGATTTTGTAGCATAACAAGCCAAAAAGCTCTTTTCCCAGCATTGTTTTGAGTCAGTATTTATTAAGAAAAAAGGTTACTTTTATTGTTTCCATGTTGGCTCCACCCATAGAACTGAAATTCCATAATCCTCCCCTTTTCCTCGTGATGAAAGTTGTACGTAGAAAGCTCTTGGATTTGTAGGTGTCCAGATGCCAAGTGATCAAGAGAAATACTAAGAAAGGCAAATGGAGAGAGATTCCATCAGCTTCCAGAAAAAATCCTGTCCTCTCATCTCCTTTCTGAAATGAAGGACTATGGCTATAACAAAGCATCTCTCAAGGCAAACAAGTGGCCAATGTGTTGGCTGGACCAAAAAGGAGCACAGGAAGTGTTGCAAGCCTGGTTATAATTATTTCTTTGCTCTTTCCTGCTTACTCTGTTTCGCTTATATATGGTTTAGTTTTCCAACCATCACTCTACCTGCTCAGCCTTGCATATTTATTTGGGCCTAAGATGCAGAATGTGATAACGCAATCCTACTTAGAGACTTAGAGATGGCCCCTAGAAAGTGCAGGAACTGCTCTGTGGGGATCCAGGTGCTCAGTTGCTTTGTCATCTTGCGCCACTAATCTCTCCTGGTACTTCTAATCTAATACTACTAATCTCTTCCTGGTACTCTTCAAATGTGACACCACTCTACAAGAAGGGTCAGAAGGAGGATCCAGGGAACTACAGGCCTGTCAGCCTGACCTCGGTGCCAGGAAAGGTCATGGAGCAGATCATCCTGAGTGCCATTACGCAGCACGTGTGGGACAAACAGGGGATCAGGCTCAGCCAGCATGGGTTTACGAAAGGGAGGTCCTGCTTCACTAGCCTGGTCTCCTTCTATGACCAGGTGACCCACTTGGTGGATGAGGGAAAGGCTGTGGATGTTGTCTACCTGGACTTCAGTAAGGCCTTTGATACCGTCTCCCACAGCATTCTCCTGCAGAAGCTGGCTGCTCACGGCTTGGACAAGTGCGCTCTGCGCTGGGTTAAAAACTGGCTGGATGGCCGAGCCCAGAGAGTGGTGGTGAATGAAATCAAATCCAGTTGGCAGCCAGTCATGAGTGGTGTTCCCCAGGACTCAGTGTTGAGGCTGGTCCTGTTTAATATCTTTATTGATGATCTGGATGAGGGGATTGAGTGCACCCTCAGTAAGTTTGCAGATGACACCAAGTTGGGTGGGAGTGTTGATCTGCTGGAGGGTAGGAAGGCCCTGTAGAGGGACCTGGACAGGCTGGATCGATGGGCTGGGGCCAACTGTATGAGGTTCAACAAGGCTAAGTGCCGGGTCCTGCACTTGGGTTACAACAACCCCATGCAACGCTACAGGCTTGGGGAGGAGTGGCTGGAGAGCTGCCTGGCAGAAAAGGACCTGGGGGTGTTGGTTGACAGCCACCTAAATATGAGCCAGCAGTGTGCCCAGGTGGCCAAGAGGGCCAATGGCATCCTGGCTTGCATCAGGAATAGCGTGGCCAGCAGGACCAGGGAGGTGATCGTGCCCCTGTATTTGGCACTGGTGAGGCAGCACCTCGAATATTGTGTTCAGTTTTGGGCCTCTCAATACAAGAAAGACACTGAGATGCTGGAGCATGTCCAAAGAAGAGCAACGAAGCTGGCAAAGGGTCTAGAGAACAAATCTTATGAGGAGGGGCTGAGGGAGCTGGGGTTGTTTAGTTTGGAGAAGAGGAGGCTGAGGGGAGACCTTATTGCTCTCTACAGCTGCCTGACAGGAGGTTGTAGTGAGGTGGGGGTCGGTCTCTTCTCCCTAGTAACAAGGGATAGGATGAGAGGAAATGGCCTCGAGCTGCACCAGGGGAAGTTTAGATTGGATATCAGGAAAAACTTCTTCACCAAAAGGGTAGTCAGGCATTGGAACAGTCTGCCCAGGAAAGTGGTTGAGTCTCCATCCCTGGAGGTATTTAAAAGACGGGTAGACGTGGTGCTTGAGGACGTGGTTTAGTGGTGGACTTGGCAGTGTTAGGTTAACAGTTGGACTCGATGATTTTAAGGGTCTTTTCCAACCTTAACAATTCTATGATTCTATAATTCTTAAACCAAAGGAACAAAGTCACATTTCAGTCATCTCTTTTCCTTATCAGATTCATGCACAAATTCCAGGTTTGCATGATTGCAGTGTTGAGGAAGAGACCTTTGGTGCAAACTGATAAGGGTTTGGCCCATACTGAGGGGAGCAAGGAAGGCAAGATAAAGTCAGGAGGGGGAACTGAGCATAAACACCATGGTTACTGTTTCTGAAGCACTATTTGCCCAGATTAATACAATTTGTGAAATGACAATCCCTGCGGTGGCTTTGTCCCTGCAAAGGTTTGCTTTTTGGATTAAGCGTCATTTGATTTTATTTTCTATTTCCTTCCCTGAGAGCCCTGTGCCCATCTCTGAGTCCTCACAACAGACACAGGAACTCTTTGTGCTGCTTCTTCCTCACTGATGTGGAACAGGGAGAATTGCATTTCTTTGCTTTGCTTCCTGCTGTCCTGGAAGAGAAGAGCAGACGGAGGGGGCTAGGGACAGGTCTTTTCTCACACAGATATCAGTGGCCTTAACAGTCTTTTCTAGGTTGTGGGAATTTGAAGAAAAGACCCTATTGATTGTCTTTTTCCTACATACATATACATACACATATATACTACATATATGTATTTAAATGAAAAAATTCTATGAAAGATAACTACATAAATAGAAACATATTTTAATTTCAGTTTGATAAAGTAACATGTGGGAAATTGTTCTTGCAAAGCAGCAGCCCGAATGAGTTCTTTGAAACTGTAAAAATATTCCTATGCCCCTCTCACATATCCCTGTCCTTGTAAGATGTCTCTTCCCTTCTCCCTTCCCTATACAAATTTCCAGCCTGGACATACCCAATCTTGTGAAGTGAGTCCATCCATCTATCTGTATGCCTCCCATCCATCCCTATGCATTTTCTTCTGCTTCATCTTTTGAGTGTCTCAAGTCTGACACACCATTTAAGAACAGGCCTTATCTCATTATTCCTATCTTATTCCCCTGGCTAGTTAGATTCGTCCTAGCTCAGGTCTCTTTCAAGGAGGTTACCTTGCTTTCAGGCTGGAAGCCCTACAGTAGTAGATAGTCAGAGAATTGCAGAGGATGATGGGCAAAGTAAAGGGGGGTTGCAGCCCTAGTGAGGCTGTGCTGCTCAGTATGAATTGGGGGGAGGAGATAAATAATAAAACTTCTGATCCTTCCCCAAGTAGATTTTTTTCCCTCTAGGAAGGACTTCAGGGACACTCATTCCTTTGCCTCGGCTTTACCCATGCCTGGAGGCTAATGCCGCTTCCCTGAAGCCAGGACTGTTCCGCAGAGCTGTCTCAGGGAGGGCATCATGTTGCTATGCCAGCAGGGCCACTCTCCCCAAAACCTCTGCCCCAGTGAGGCTGCTGGGGGCTGGTGGCTGGGGCATAGGGCTCGGAGGCAGGGACGAGAGAGCTAGGCAGGGTTTTCTGCCCCATTAACATCCCCCTCCACACAGTGAGGGTTTGCATAAGAGGGGATGGTGTGTGCCTGCACAGGATAGGGAGGACATCTGGCCTGCTCTGCTTCTCAAGCGGTGCTGTTTTGAACAATGTAACCAGGTAAATGCCTTGATAGACTAGACCACATTGCCAAGATAGCATTACTAATTTGATTATGTTGCTGTGGCATTATTAACCCACTCAACCATTCTTTGGATGCTTCGCTGCACCCTGAACTTGCGCTACTTTTCCTTCCCAATGACAGGCTAAGGGTTCTTTCTCCCTAATCTATTGTTCTACACAACTACTGCTTTACACAATAATTTCTCATAATACTCAGCTTTCCTAAGAGCTAGCTAGCTCTCTGGCTTTTTCTTTTATATTTCTGCCTGTCTGCCTCTTTCTATCTTTCTCTGCCTGTCTAATCATACTGTCTTTTATAATAATTGCATAAAACATTTCTTTTTTATTATTGTAACCATATACATAGTGTATGTTCTTGAAGAATAGCCCAGCCTCTCTTTCATTCTTTTTTAAAAAAATAAATCTCTGACTGTATTTTACATGAAATCAGCATTGGATAAAAGCCAAATGCATTAACTTTCCCACTCAAAGGTGTGCTCTCTAATCTCTGAGCTGTGGAGATATACCCCTGTCACTCCTCTTTCTTCTGTTCCATATATTCTTTCTGTCTTTTCTCACCAATTTCACAGTGTTAGAGGATAGAGGGTGCAGCTCTCTCTCTCACTTATAGTGTAGCTTATAGCCTGGTGGAAAGGAACTTTTCCCAAGAGTAAGAGTTTGAGTCCCTTCAATCCAAGAAAGGGATTCCGAAAAAAAATCTCCCATACACAGGTGATCATCTCATCTTCATAATGGCTAAGCTGTTTCAGCCTGAAGCAGATGATACCTTACTAAAAAGGTCTCCCCACATTGTGTGTAGCAAAGGGATAGCCACTAAAGAGAAGCCTCTCAGGCAGCCTGAATCCACGGCCCCAGTAATTGTGCTGTGCCTACATCTGCTTTTTTTTTGGATGTAAGAGCTGTTATGTGCCCTGGTGAAGTTTTTGAAAGCCGTGGTGTACACACAGAAGTAAGTGTCACTCGAGATAGTGAGACTCAAATGCATTTTTAAGTCTGTGCTAAATCAGGACCTCAGAGTGTTCCTGAGAGGGGATTTCTTCTCTAAGGCGTTGTGCAGAGCTGTCTCTTCGCATCACATGAATAACCGTGATATTGGGCTCTTAGTGTTAGAGATGCCTTCCGCTTTTAGTTATGCCGAGGAATCATTTTACTGGGATCTCAGCTCCCCAGACATCTCCCTTTTGCTCTGTTTCTCTACTTCACTTCTATGTTTTGTAGCAGTGGTAGCAATACTGTAGCAATAACACTAGCAGCACAGGATCTGGGATTCCACATAAGGACCTGGACCCTCCTGCCTTTGGGGTGGGGGGGTCACAGACTAAACAATTCACTCCATCTGCAGTAGTTCCCTATGGCTTTTTGCATTGTAGTTTGGTCTTTTGGTGTCCTGTAGTATGTTTTCCCTGTGATTGAGTATTGTCTTCCCTTGCCCATCCTGTGTTGACTCTCTAGTGCCCTAGTGCTCTTGTGCCTATGGCATGAGATCTCAGTGCCTTTCCCTTAACAGGGACATTGACATGCTCCCTGTGCTCAACCTCAGTCACCTATTCTCATGACCCATTTCAGAAACCGATCTCTTGGAAGCTTGTGCCACTTTGCTGTGTCTGGCTGGGATTGGGCAGTAGGTTCAAGGCAGACTGAGGGGAAGGGAAGATAGCAGGGCACACTTGCACACACAGCAGATGGGCAGATCATGCTGCTTTTCTGTATGGACTAAGGATAACCTCACCCCGAAATTTTTACAGCATTCCTGTATGGGCAAAACTCCGTATTACTGCTTGAGCTCAACATCTTAGTGCCGTTGAAAGGTGGCAGAGGCTGGGCCCTCTATGGGGACACATGCTATATCCCCCCCATGGCATTACTTCTGCTGCTCATCTGGGAAAAATCAGCTTACTTAATTGATGGAAATTAACAGGGCAACTGAAATTAAAAAAAAACAAAACAATGGAATAGCTTTTTATGGGACTAACAGGTTGAACCACCTCTGTGTCTTAAAACATCAAAACTGGTGTAAAAGGGGAGGGTGGCAGGACCACATGGCCATGGGGAGGTTGGCGGGGGACAGGGACTCTACTTGCCCGGTGGCAGCAGGGATCTCTTTCACAGGCTGAGCCCTCATGCACAGCTGCATTCTAAAACAGAGAGGTTCAGGGATGAGAAGGAAAGCAAAGGAACAACACTGTGGCACAGACTGCCATGAAAAATAGCACCTCAGTACACAGAGAACCTCACCCTTGTGCTCTTTTCTGCCTGTAAGATTTTGGGAGATTTGTGCTTAAGGAAATGTAGCGTTGAAATGATCCCTGACTGGACCACAATGCAAATATGAAACAATGATGACTAATATTAAAATGAAGCTGGACAAAGCATTGAGAAAGTAATCCAAGAGGGAATAATCTTGCATCAATTCCTTGGAGCCCCGATGCGGCAACTTATTAGCTCTTTTATAGCTGGAAAAAAAAAAAAAAAGAAAAGAAAAGGAAAAAGAATCAAAGATTCCCTTAGCCAATTTGACTAAGAAATAATTTAATAATAGTAAAAATTATAAACATAGTGGTAGGAGTAATAAAAATAATAATACTAAGATGACTTCTAATATAAAAGGAAATAGTTTCTTCACACACTCCTTCAAACAGCACCGCATATAAAATAGCAACATTTGTACCTTTGCATCTCTTTGTTCACTAGCAGCCACGAAGAAAAGTACCTGCCCTCACTGGCCATAAGAAAGAGAAAGGAGACACTGGAGAGGTCTGGTGATCCTAGCTTTTATTTCAAATCGCTGATTTCTGAAACGTGTTCAGCCTGAGCTCTGTCTCATTTGCAGGATGCTCTGAGGAATCAGCCCTGATTCATTCCTTGGCCCGGCCTGTAACAATGCACGATGTGAAATAAAGGGGACTTTATAGTATTTACAAAAATAAGCTAGTCTGTGTCAGGTATTGGTGAGCAGTTCAGTTGTTTCTGTGAGTGCTGCATCTCTGCTGAGCTGCAGTGAAAGTCAGCAACAGGGTTGGATTTTTTTTCACCCTTATTTTTCCCCCTCAATGCTGACAAGTGCTACAGGATCAGGCTGAATATTACTGCTCCCCCGTCCCCACTCTCACTGCTGCAGTGGGCTGTGACTGTCCAAAACCAGCTGTATGTACCCCCCACAATGTTAATGCATGTGTAAATCGCACGCCCCACAGAAACATGAAATATGGGAGTGCTGATGCACACACACTGCCTGCTGCATCGCAGAACCAAGCTGGCAGGGCTGTGTCCAGGATGGCCACACGGAACCATTTGCCAGAATAATTCACACCCCACCACAACATACACTCCTGCTTTGTGCCACAGAGCCCACAAGCCACGAGAGATGCCCATGCACTCGCAGCGCTTTGATAGCTACGTAGCTTGCCACAGCACAACAAAAATAATACACACCGCACCTACAACCTCTTCCCAAAACAACTTTCCACTGAAAGCGCTTGCAGTTTTACAGACAGGCAGCCACAGTACTGACATACCACCACAACGTGCACACGTGTACTTCAGCCACATAACCTCGAGATGTTCATGTAACCTAGGTATGTGCACACTGTTCACACGGCATGCACGTGTGCATATCCTACACACTCCTTTGCTTACCTTTTCCTTTGGTCCATCAGGATCCACACTAATCCACAACATACCTGCACATACTTATATCTGCAGCACATGCTGTGGTCAAACGGGCAGTTTATATCCTGTCCACAACCTCAAGGGACAACAGACTGATGTAGCACACACCCCCTCAAAACCAACACAAGCACAAGCACATATAACTATGAATAAAGGAAGCAAAGAAAAAGAAAAAAACCCAGTGCATTAAGGGGAAAATAACACTGACAAAGGCTAGATGAAGAGGCATGTGCTCTCCTCTGCTTCCTGAAGGGCTTTCATCTGAAATCTTGGAAATGTTAATAAGAGTTAACCAGGTGAGACCGTCAACAGAAGGGACAGTGGCTGTGTTGGAAGCTGCTCCGAAACACCTGTCCCCTCTTACAGCGAGCACCGTTCGGCTGTTCGTAATTCCTCCTCCACCGGCGAGGGGAAGAACAGATTCCAGCACAGATTTTCCGTTTACTTGCTCTATAATGCCATCTTGTGGCGTTTTGATTCATGAAGTCAGTTGTTTGTTACATGAATCCACCAATGAGTTGATTATCCTGTAAAAACGGAGATGGAGACGGAAAGAGGGAAAGGGAAAAGGAAAAGGAGCAAGTTATGAGTACCTACCCGTGTGTCAGGGGCAAGGATGGCTGTGGGTGTGAAGGAACTCGAGTAATGCTCTGAAACCACCTGCATCCAGCTAACCTCAGCAGACTTCTCCGAAACAGTTTTCACATCACTTGCAGTACCAGATGATATGTTAAAATATATATTATTATTACTTAGCAGAAGATCAAGCTCAGATAATTCAGTACTTTAGTGAGATGGGAGTGTCAAGAGATTCCATTTCCAAAGAAGAAATGGAAATGGTGGCACTCAATTTTATCTTATATATGGCAGAACCAGTGCTATCACTGGGGTTTCAAAACAGGCAGCAGTTGGAGAGGAACTGTGCTTAGACCATGCTGGTCACCATTACAAAAGATGAAAGAATTGTGGAGGAGCCCGCAGGAGATCTGAAATGCTGGACAAGCCAGACAGCACACATGGATTTCTTTGTTAACGCTAGATATGCAGAGAAGTGAGGAAAAAGATATGAGTAAGGAAACAAACATGGCAAGAAATCACATCACTCCAGTCATTGGCTTCAGGATCTGTTCACCTGAGTGCTGAGGCCAAACTATGAACACAAGCACTCAGCTATAGGTTCAAACCTTGTGTCCTGGGGAGGTTTGTGCCAGGGGTCCTCTACGTGTGATTGTGGTGTGTTTTGTGAATCAAGGTAAAGGTACCCCAGAGTTACATTTCTCATGCTGTTTCAAAATTTCACTGCTCACTTCCAAACTAAAAGCAAGAACCGGAGTCCATTGTTTTCAGATTCAACACACAGACACCAAAAGAGGAATATGATTGTCAGATTTGAGATACTTCTTTACCCTAAAAAAATCCCACCAATGTCAGAAGTATGATTTAATCCTGCTTACTCCTGCCAAAAGCAGGAAGGCAGGACTTCCTTCTGGGTTGGAGAAGGTACCAGTACCTTTGGGACGAAGTGTGCCGATCAGTTAACTTGTGCATGTGCTGGGATGCACTGCTGGGATCCACCACTGTCTGCACCATTGATCCAACCTGTGCCAAAGGCACACATGGTTTTTTCTAAAAATGGTTACCATGCTTTTGTTAAAGAGAGGTACCCAGAACACAAAAGCTTCTTCATCTTTCCTCTCCATCACTTACCACTATTTCCCATTAGTTTTGGCAAGTGATACCTCACATAAGCAATGTTTTTCATGAGATTTGAGGCAGCAATGGTAGCAGAAATAACCATGGGGAAAGTTGGCTTTATTCAAGGGGAAAGGAGTCATGAAAGGTGGCATTTGAGACAAATTTGAGAAAAAGAGTATCAAGAGAACCCTCACTCCTGAATAAGTCTCTGCTTCTTCCTTATTTAAACCAACCCCTTGATTCATCTCTGTTAATTACAGGAATATTGGATGAAAATAGATTAATTAAAGAGAGAAGTGAAACCCTGTAGTCTTTAGCCCTTAAATTCAAATTAACAGGGAAGACAGTTCTTCACTATCCTAACATAAACCAAGAAGTGCTGCATTAGTTTCAAAGGAAAGTATCTGGGGTTTTATGGCAGTAGTTGTAAGCTGTTTCCATCAAGGTAGTTTTTTATTAACTGGTCATTGCAAGAATTGTTGCATTTGACCTGCAGTGGACTCCTTGCATCATCTCATTCAGTCATATCCATCTGTGTCAGAACACCTTTATGCAAGTGTCCTGTTGCACCCAAAACCATTTAGGGCTTGTTGATGGTTTTCTTTTTTCTTTTTTTTTAAATTAATCTCACCTAATTTTAACCACCTACAGTGTAAATGTCTCTGTCTCAGATAGTTACCTTGGGTTGTTACAGCGAAGGGAGAAAAATAGGTGTTTCTGGGCTGTGATTCATCTGGTCTATTTTGCATGCCTTGTTAGGGTGAGATGATTCACAAGTGATGCTTAATTCTCTCCACTGAGTAGAGGGGGCTTGGCTCAGTTATAGGCATCCGTGTTTGTTCAGATCACTCCCATTCTTTGTTCTGTTTTGGAAGACTTTTCCACATCTCCATCTCCATTTCTAATTTAATCACAGCCGGTCTGTACCCATTAGTTTAAACAGAGACACTCTCACTCATTTGGGGCAGCCAAGGAGCTCCAGGCTGCTGTCAGCCTTTGTCAGCTTTGGGGAAGGTCAAGAGAGAAATGTCAACAAGCACTTGGGAGAGGCAACGGCAAAGGATAGGTGTGGTTCCGTGTGGTTCCATGTGTGCTGCATTCCAATGCGATACGACCTCATGCAATACTTTATTGCCCAGGTTAGGTGCTTTGCTGTAAAAAAGACCATGAGATGGGGGACATAATCCACTGTAGCTAAATGGGAAAAAAAATGCGATGAGCCTCATACTGAAGTGTTAACCTCAAGACACAGGGTTGAGGGTTTTTTTAAAACAGTTCTGTTTTCTCATTGGTACAAAACTGGTGTTCCCTAGCAAACAACCTGCGAATTACCTATAAACCAGCCAAAAAGCCTGTTTACCACCTGTACCTAAACACGTGGCAGAAAGTTTGGCACCTCTCCGGTGAGAACAAACATCAAGGACAAAATCATTTATAGGGTAGCTCTAGTCAGAGCTGTCTCAGTCTCTTGTTTGCAGCTGAGAGATTATACAGTGTTGAAACCAAATACAGGCTGGGAAGTAATAGGCCTTGTTATCAGCAGCAGCAAAAGAAAGGGGTTTGTTGTTGTTGTTGTTGGGTTGGTTTTTTTTTAAAGTGTATTTCTCATGTAGACCTATGGGATTTATTGGGAAACTGCTCAATCCTTCAAATTAAACGCAAGATAAACCAAAACACTGCTCAAATGGAATAAAATAAAAATACCATCCATGAAATAGTCAGAATCTAGTTTAGTACTTCTTTTCATTCAAAACCAAGCCTAACAGCACAGCCCAACAGACTGAAGCTGTCTGGTACAGCCACAGTAACTATAAATGCTCCATTGCACTGGGTTATAAATGCTCCTTTGCAAGGTGGAAGATGGGGTTGTTCTCTGTGCTTTATCTAATCCTTCTCCCTGTGCTGTGCCTGCCAGCAGCAATACTGGTTGTTAGTAAATGCGAAAGTGACTTTTCCTCTTGAGTACCTTGTCCATGAGGTCCTAGCAATGGTTATGAAACTCCTGCCTTTGTTACTGAAGAGTTATCAGGCAATGAGAAAACAGTGCCTATATTTTTGGTCAATTTGTGGAGACAGTGGAAAGAGAACAGTGCAGAAGCCCTGCTGAGGACATGAAGCTTCTGAACACTTGGCTCCAGGCTCTTCTTGACTGCCTTAGGGTGGTGATTCCTGTTATCTTCAGGTGCAGAGTTTTGTGCTGTGAAGCCTAATTGTTGATTGCCTTTATGGCTGCTTGAGTCTGCACAGCTACAGCATCAGCTGTCATGCGGTTCCCTGACTGTGTTGTCCACCTTGCTGATCTCCCGTGTGGTCTATCCATTTTTTGAAAGGAGTCCTGCATTGCAAGCTGTGCATTACTGCACTTAAATGTCACACTTCAGTTGTGGTTCCTCTTTTCCTGCAATGAGCATGGTGAAAAAGGAGGCACTCTACAGGTGAAAGGACACACATAAAGCCTTTGCTGATTTTTTTTTTACTGTGGTATAGAAAGGGATAGAGGAAAATGCATCACTTAGCCCTGCCCTATGTGTTGGCATCCTGCTGCATTCTCAGAGAGTTTTGGACTTGGTACAAAGAATATAGTTTCAAAGTGGAGGTCTAATTTGGTGAGTCAGCACTACCAGGAAGAAGTTAGCCTTGAGGAATGATGGAGGCCAGCACAGATTTCTGATGGTCCTGGCTGCAGCAGCAGGGTCTCTGGTAGGTTTTTATTGTAGGATGCTAGTAGGATTGCCAGACAGTCTGATTAAGTCGGACTGATCCCGGTTTGATCCATCCAGGTGAGCAAGTATTGGTTTAGCTCAATCTTAAGGACATATCATCTGGCATGCTTAGCTCAGGATGTGCTGTCTGTGCCAAACCCGGACTTGCAACAGGGATATGGTAGGGCTTCTGGCTTTCCCAGATGACTCATGTCCTCACAGAGAGCACCTCTTTAGGGGCTGATATGAATATATCAGCTGCAAAGGCAACATCCTGAGGGTGTTTTCCTTTTTTTGACACTGCTCTGGAAGTGCGGGATGTTCCCTCCATACCCTGAAGAGCACTGACTGCTTCACCCCCTCCTTCTTCCCTCTTAAATTTGTTCTCCCCACTTACGACACTTAGCATCCTGTGAAGTAGGCACTCCAGCACTGCCAATGAAATAAACTGCCTGCCACCTGCCTTCCTCTCTGCAGGTCCAATTTTTTTCCCTTCTCCCTGCTGTAAATATGTTGGCCAGAATCAGAGCTGGCCCCTACCATCTGCATCAGGTTGTATTTCAACATTGCCCAGGCTTGTTGCAGTGAGAGCTTCTGGCTGAGAAGAACAATAATCTGAGATCCAGAGAAGAAGGAGATATGAACCACGATATCAGATATTCCTCTGCTCTTTTGGAACCTGGCATATGAAGAAGAAAGTTTACAGGGGGTAGCTGGTTTAACTGGACTGGATTAATAAAGCAACAGCTACACAGCTAAATCAAACAAGCCAAGACCTGTTCTCTGGACACAACGGCAAGCAGCACAGAACAAAGCTCATCCATGTGGCTAAACTCTCTGCCTCCCAAAACAGAGTGGCCTCATCCAGACTTCATCTGGAACCATTCCCAGTCTGATCTATCCCCCATGTCAAAGCATTGTGTAGGAGAGCACTAGTTGGCATCAACTAAAATCATGCCAAGGATCATGCTAACAGTAAAACTGGTTGGGTGCCTTCAGCGCAGTGCATAAACCTGTGCCCAGACCTATTTAGTCTACTGCTGGAGCTGTGGCATCAGATACTAGACATCTCGGGAGAGGCTTTGTCTTAGACCCAACATCACCAGCTTTGCTTCTGTTCCACTGAGTCTAAAGTGCTCAAATGTCTGTGCAGACCCAGAATGCCCAGACAAAAATCTTGTGAGTCTAACATTTCCCCTTAGCTCATTAGATTGTTTTGAAGTGCTTGTGTGGGTTCAGAGTGAAGAGGTATTGGGGTAAAATTCGAAGACCCATCAACTTGTCCAGGACCAAGAGGCAAAGTCTGCAGGGAGGTGTGCCTCCACACCTCTCTGGAGCTTAAAACCGTGGGCTCTGCTCTGTCCTTTTCAGGATAATTCAGCCCAGAGGCTTGTCATGCTAAGTCAGCCTTTGTCTGTGAGATCATGCCTCCTTTTAGAGCACAACAAGGAATATCTTCAGCAAACCATGTGGGATTCACTTTTTCTCCACCTTCATTTCATATTCCAGTACTGTGATTAAATTAATTTTCCTAAGATAGACACCTCTATGCTTCTTCTGTGCAGCATACCTATTGTGCAGTAGTATTATTTGCCAGCTCAAATCATACTGGGGATGCTTATGTAACCCACACAAATACAGCACGAGTCAGTTGTCTCTTTGTAAGCAGCTGGACCAGTAAGAAGTAAGGTACAGCTGCATGCAACTCATCTGATCTCAGATATAGACATCTTTATCTAAGCAAGTCACCCCAGACTCCCTTTAGAGCTAGTGGGGGATTCATCTGACTGCCTTAGATGTCCTCCATAAGATGAGGTAAATCACAGACTAGGAATGCCTGTTTGCCTCCATTGACTCTAAAGGGAGTCTGGGGTGGCTCTCTCTGATGGAGACATCTATGTCAGAGATACCTGCTTTCATTCAGATGAATTCCACTGTCACAGTGTAAGCTAATGAGATACAATTTCACAGCTCAAGATGAACCAAGGATATGAAATTCTTCTTCTTCTGCATGCACAAATGGTGGCAGATGTTAAACAGCTTCCTCAGAAAATCTCACCTGGTAGGGCAAACCATGAGAAAAATAAAGTAGGAATCAAGGTGTACTTTTTTCTACAGGACTGTCTGTGTGGGTAGGTGATTTCCCCAGCTAGAGGTTCTCAGAACTCCTCTGTTGCTCTGAGCCAGCTTGATTTCCAAGGGCTGCCTGCTGCTGAAGCAGACATCCCTGCCTTTGCTCCCCCATGAGGGACTTCACTCATTCAGTAGAGTAGCAAGTAAAACACTCAAGCAGGAGTGGTCTGGTGAATGTGAGGAGCAGAGCAGAGAGGGACTTAGGTGGTTATAAGCCACAGAGGAAGCATAGGATATATTGAGCTGTGCTCCAAATCAAGGATGGAGCAGCAGTGAGGGGTACGGGGTTATACAGGGTTACTGCTGTAAGGTGCCACAGTGACATGGTGAACTGCCTCCCTTTAAGAACAAGTGAATAATGGATTTGGCCTCCCTTAGCTGCTGTACTGAAGGTCACCATGCCCCAAATCCATACTCTGCTGAACATGGGACACTGTCCTTCGGGCCTGATTACACAAACTGAATTCCCCTCAGACAAAAGCTGGAAGATGACCTGCTTTACAGTAGCTTCAGAAAAATGAAAATAACCTTAGACCAGTAAGACACCACCTGAGACTGAGGCCATAGTACACATACTAATATTGGGTCAGTCTTATCTCGGTTTCATCCTAGTCCATTGTGGGAGCAGCTGAAATTTTGCAGGAATATTACATTAGTCTGTCCAAGGCCTTTCTGAGATGAGATGCCAGGGAATGGTCTTTTAAGAACGCAGGGGTGAAATCTGAAACACATAGCTGTGGATCTGCATGCTTGTCTGGCACTCGTGCTTGTCTGTAGGGCCAGCTTCGCTCATTCCCAGAGACACACACAGCTAGCAGTGGGCTTGCTAGTACTTTACTGCGTGCATTATCTCACTTTTCACCTTACTTCCTTTCCCCCCATTGTTCTATTTGTTCTTTCCCTTATTTTTTGTCTTCTTCCTTTCTCCTTTTCTTCCCGTTTTCCTTCTCTTCTTTTTCTCTTCCTTCTGGTTGATTCTCCCTCTCCATTCCTTCATTCATTCTCTCCTCTCTTTTCTCATTTATTTGTTTAGCACAAATTTTCATATCTATAAAGCCATTACAGCAAAGAGACTGTGTGGAGGCAGTCTCTGAGCCTGCAGATGTGGTGGGTCCTGGATTCCAATAACAGAACTTATTTGGAAAAAAACATTATCTGTAATGTGGAAATGGTTTGGCTTGAGGGTAAAATTTATCATCATTACCCTAATATCATCTCAAGCCTCAGCTCTGGCAGCAGCTAAAGAAAACACCAAGGCTTAATTCAGTCAGTGTAAGGAAAGAGAGACAGAGGATGGAAAATATGATTTATGATGGAAATCAATGCAATCATAATACTTTATGCTTGTAAAATTGGGCTGTTCCAACAGTGCTCACGGATTGCATAGGCAGCTTTCCACCAAAAAAATCATGGCAAGATAGAATGCAGTAGTATGATGGTGCAGCTGGCACAAAGGGACCATATTCAGGGTTTGGGGTGTGAACGGGAATAGGTTTTGTTTCGCTGGGGTTTTGTTTTCCTCCCTTCTCCAGGGATCAGGCAACATCACTTACCTGAGGTTGATCTCCATAGGACAATAAAAAAATGCTGTCCTGCACCTCCCAGAGGGTAGAGGAAGGGGGAAAGGGAAGGATGACAATCTGGAATACGAAAGGAGCACTGACTAGTTCTCCAAGTAAATGGCAAGATCCTGGCAGAAGCAGTATCCCCAGTGTAAAAGTGAAAGCAACAACGTGACTCATTCCTCTGCAGTGCGGAGTACCTCTCAGAGACCAGCTGAAGTATATTTACAAAAATTTGAATCAAGCTATTCACCTCAGCTAAAGACAGGCAAAAGTGACGAGTCTTGGGAGGTTTGTTTCTAATGCAGAAAACTAAAAAGCATCTGACCTTTCAAATTTGACCAAATCATGACTCCTTTCATCCAATAAATAAAATAAAAATTGCAGAGATCATGAACAAACTGGTGATGTAAAGTTGAGTTAGTTCATCTGTAGTGTAAAGAACATGCCTTGTCAAAATGCTATATGCAATTTCCCTGAACAATGCTTGAAGGATGTTTTGCACTTTGGTTGTATGGGTGGGAATATACCCCTGCAGCATTGCCTGTGTCTGGAGAAGCAGGATAGCTTAGCATCCCCAGCAGCTAGGATGAGGAAATACAGTTATTCTTAGGGAATGCAAAGAAAGCTGCTTATTTATTCATATCATTCTGTCAAAGGTGAAGTATTTGATATCCAGGACTTGCAATTCAATGTAAGCTATGTCCAAAAGATGGTCAAAAGTGAGCATTTGCAATATTCTTTTTTAATGGAAAATATCTTTCCAAACAAACCTATCTTTAGTTAGATGCTTCTGAAATTCTTTTGACATTTCCTGATTTCTGGAGAAAGCTGTGTGTCTAGAAGCTGGAAAAATACTTTTTGTGGATTGCTTCTTAAAAATAATCAAAATTTCCAAGTATCAACTTATGATTTCTCCTGTCTTCCTCTCCCTCTCCTCAGGGAGAGTGGATGTATACAGTGAGTTAGATCTGGAGACCATGCAGATTATGAAACTGTAACATGACAGAGTTTGACCCTGGTAGTCCTGGTCTGGAGAATCATATCTCACCATGCTGATATCCCTCAAGAGGTGAGTAGGTACATAAAGTGAGCTGCTGCTTCCTTTCAGCCCAGCTACCCTTTTTCCCAAAGAAGATGCTGTTGAGGGCTGTCAAAGAGGAATACACTGCAATGTGCAGTTCTGAGCACCACGCTTACACAGAAAGAGGGGACACGCTGGAGCACACCCCTCACTAGACACCAGAAAATCCAAACGGTGCTGGGGTTTATGGTACAAACCCTTAGGAAGCCAGGCTTTGCTGTCTTCAGAGCTCACAGAAAGTTTTTCAGTAAATGTTGTTGTGGGCCAGACAAAACAGAGTATCCGTGTCCCTTTCCAGTTCTGAGTAACTTCACGAGGGTTACACAGTGCCTACCAATATTTGCTACCTACAGCCAGCCAAGAGGACATGTTGCTTAGGATGACTCCATCCCTGAACATTCATAGGTAAGCTGAAGTGTAGCTTTTGTCACAGGGGGCTTCTGAAATACTCAGCTGCAGGCAGGTTTGTGTTCTCAGAAGGACCTTCACAATGAAATATGAGCAGTGCACAAAAGTAATATAGTGCATCTTCCACTCCTAGGGCCAGAGCTAGGCTTACCAAGGACTTTGCCTTGTGCTGGCAGGGACATCCCTATCTGTAATTTTAAATACTTAAAGTTTCCAAGCACTGCACTCTTTGCAGGAATGGATAAAGAAATAAAAAAGCAAGGGAGCCTTTACTCTATTCTTCTCCATCTCATCCCACTGGTACCTACAAGGACATTGACAGATGCAGTTCTGTCGTGCCAGAGAACTTGTGTCCCTCTCTGAGCTGAGGTTTTCAAATGAAACCAATAGGAGGCTGGTTTATAGCAGGCATTATGTTTTAATCTTTTGGACACCCTGTTATATCCCATCAGGGTCTGGCTGTCATTCTCCTCACCCCATACCCTAAAGCTCACTAGCTAGTCCTCTTCTATGTCCCCTCCCCTGTATCCAGGGGATTTCCACCACTACATGACACGTACACACACACACTCAGTACACATACCTGTTTCCCAGACATATAGTTTGTAAAGCAGGGTGTTGTCCGATGGACTGATTTCCCTGATGGATTAACAAATGGCTCTACCACCTTCTGTAATTCTATCACATTGTCCCCACACTGTTTCTTGCTTCTGGACAACTTTGACAGAAGTAGCAAGGGACTGGGGAGGAAAAGATCCACTAAATGAAACCGAATTAAAAGTCTCAGACACCTGCAGTGTCAGTGTTGGACAGCCATCTGTCCCTCATTTAAAAGCACCATTACTGTCTGCCATACCTAATGTTGCTTGTCCCAGACAAATGTGAGGATGCTGTATGGACTAGGTTGATGGACAGGACCTTGCTTTGCAAACCTGTCCTTTTTTTTAAAGACAGAAGGTAAGATATCCCACAGGTTTCTCTTCCAGTATATTACTGAGATCAGAAGAGCTACACTTTACATCATTAACTCCTTTTGCTGGCTAGGACTGTTACCACAATATAAACCTTCTTCTTTAACTCACACCATTCTCTATCTGCACACTGCCCAAAGTATACAAACACCCAGACCAGACATGACAGTATTACCTCTTCACACATACATGTCATCTCCACAAATATGTGTATAGATACATATGTATTTAAAATGACTTAAAATATGCTAGACTGATACATATGCATACCCTCACACATGCACACACATCCTTCACATGCATAAGTGACAAAATTTTTCATGAGACCAATGTGCTGGGAGAAAAAAAGAACAAGAAAAAGTTTGTTTGGTGCTAAATTCTTAAGAATACTATCCATCCAAGATTAGAAGAAATAGGTCTTTAAGGACCTGATAGGTCTGAAAATTTCATCCACTAACAATGAAGTATCAGTTTAGCAAGATAAAATCTTCAAGGGCTAGTAAAGGAAGCACAAAGGGATTTCATTTAGGTTCTCTAATACCTTCCTTATTCAAAAAAAAAAGTGATTATCCATCTCCGCCTAGACTTATTTTTCTGTACGATAGTTTTGAGTTGAATTGGTAGAAGAACCAGAGTTTTTGTGTAGGAGACAGAGAGAAACAGATTCTCTTTGCCAATGTGCTTGAGTCTGTGCTGAATGTCTTCTGCTACTCAAACTGATAATGTTTCTTGGTGTATGATGATATTGAAACGAAAGGATATCAAAAGCTAGGAGAAACAGTTGTAATCAGCCAGCTAGAAATACTGTAGGGCCCTTACTGGAAACTGGAAAATTCATTGAGTCAGACCACATCCTTTCTTGGTAAATAAATGCCCACATCATATAACCATCACCATATTCAGCCTTCAACAGTGAATCTTGTTTACTTCTAAGCACAATGGTTAGAATGTTGTTCAAAGAATGCTCAAAGAAGCTGTTATATCTTTATGTCCTTGGAGGTTAATGTTCAGTTATGCCAGAAAGGGGAAAAACATGAAGGTCTCATTGGTCAATAGAAGACAACACATGCTGTCAGTCTAACACCTTTCTCTACTGAAGTCATGAAAATAGAGCTGATTTGAGTGGTTAATATTTCATTTTGTATCATCATGTGGGTTTAAACTTCAGTTTTTAAAAATATTTTACAGCAACTCAGGAATGGTTATCAGTAAAACCAGAGATAAGGTGCTTCTTGCTGCCACCAGTGCTCTCACAGTGACCTCTTGGGGAGGAAGCAGCAGCAGTGACATGGCTGAGCAAAGTGGGGAGTGACAATGTTTGGAGGAGATTTTCTTGGGAGGGGGTGTTTGTTTTTTTGTTGGTATAGACAGGAAGCTTAAGATGTTATCTGCAGGCTACATTGTGTGCCATTTTAAACACAGTGCTCTTGATAAATACCGACAGCAAATCAGGACAAGAACAGAAGCAAGTTGTTTCAGGCAACTTCTGTCAAGTGAACAGTAATGCGCCAGGATTAGTGGCAATCCTCTCCATATTGCAGAGAGCAAGTCGCCTGCAGATGAAGTGCTCCAGGCATTGCAGCGGGTTTATCAAGGGGTCCTTGATATTCTGGAGCAGACGTGCAGGCTGCAACATTATCAGTAGCTTTTCAATTCAGCCATCTCCTGCTGAAAATTGGGTGGCTGTAGTGGTGGGAGTGGGAGACAGTTGATTTTAGTTCCAGAAGCATCCTAAGGAACCACATCCTAGTGGTTCCCAGACTGCTCCCTTCAGCCCTGTGGTGTTGCTAATGCAACCGGACCTGCTCTTAATAACCAAAATGTTAATAGCACAGTATTGGCAGGGCAACAGTTGGAGCCAGTGAACCATTAACTTCCATTCCATCAGGTGCAATCAAAGTCAAAGTTCAGTGGGGCTCAAAAAGGCAATGGCAGCTATCCCCAATGTCAACATCCTGCTTTATACCGACTGTTCCTTGAAAATGCCAGCTCAGAGGAGAACCCTTTCCAGTATCATTTTGTTAAATGAGTGCTAATATCTTGAGGTACATTATTCTTCTCTCCATCCTAAGAGAATAGGTGTGTTACTGTGTGTGGGTTAGCTCTTTATATATAAAGAAGACACCTCTTGCATATTCCCAAATCAGAATCTCTTTGGACTGACAATGCCGAAGCGCTACCAGGACCATTCTTCCTTTACCTTTCAGCAGCCTTATTCCATCCCACTAACTTAAGACTGCCTAAAAACCAGAATTAACAAATACTATTGAGTTACCAAGTTCAGAGAACCCTCATAACAGAGCCAGCTGTGCTTTTTTTCTAATAGCACCATCAAGGCTGGTTGCTCGAAGAAACTATCTGGTCACTGGCATCTGGTTTGAATTACTTTGCACATTAGCACTGAGAGCTGACTCAGTCCCTGGCTACCTCAAAGTTTTCTTTCAAGCACAGATTGGATTGCTTGCTAGATCCTTGTCCATAGCTGAGCATCTAAATTTGTATTTCCAATTCAATTTAAAGGAAACATCCTGAGAAAAGTCTGTCCCTGTAAGACCTGTAGACTGGGAAATACTGAAAAGCCAGGAAATTAAGTTAAAAGCAGCATCTCACCGTCCATGGAAGCCATTTCTAAAGAACTGTCACCACTTCTGGGATTTAGCTGTGCAGCACTTCTTGCTACGAGTTTTAAAGGAGGTAATTAACAAAATACATATTATGGTCTCCTTGATGCTGCATGGTGGGGTCTTGCTCTGACAACTTTCACTGTGGAGCTCCTGTCTTGCCCCACCTCCATCTTGGGCTTAGGAAACATAAGTAAGGGGAAGCCAGTTTGGAAGACCTCCCTAAGTGAACTCCTAGCACAGCAAGAGTGTTCATAGGGACTTACAAGTTTTTCCTCTGCTCATTCTGAATTTATACCTTACAGGAACTTCTCTTGCTTTTTTTTACCCCTTTTTTGGCCTCATTAGCCTTCGAGCAAAAATGCTGCATTACACATGATTCTGAAATGGTCTGTATTCTCCACGCAGTTTTTATGCAGCATATAAAATAGCTTAATCAGACACATACCAAAAGATGCATACATACACAGAGTGACAGACAGCAGGCACACCTGAGACTGAAGTGCATCCTGTTCATAAAGGGAGATATAGTGCTGATAGCATTTCACACTGAGGTATCCAGGGACCATCACATGGCTTGATGAGACCAAGGAAGCTCAATAGACTTTCCAAACCTAATTAGTACTTAATGATCTGGAGAGACACGGATGTCCATCACCTCTGCTTCAGCCCCTCTGTTCTTCCTCAAATTCTTAATTAACCTTTAAGAAGATGATGTGCTGATGAGTTTCCTAGGATATTGCATTGATTTTTTTTCACACATGCACACATACATGCTCGTGCACACGCTCACCCACACCACACACTCCAGCACATATATTAAAGAAGCTCTGGTACAAATTCTCAGCTCCAATGCACTCCACACAAGGGCTTTGCTGATCAATGTTTATTAATGAAGCACTGCCTCGAAAATTGTTAATTGATGGCAATGTACAGAATGTTGTCTGGAATTTAACCTTATTCATCATTTAAGTATGTTAGAAACTAGAGCGTGGTGTTAATTAATAGCATAAGAACAAAGTTGGATCGTTCTGCTGTGGATTTGAAAAACAAAATCATATGCGCAAAGAGAGGGAGAAAAAAACTGTGATTAAATATAAAACCAGAGCAAAAAAGTGAGAGAAAATGGAGCCAAAGCCAGTGTCATATTCAAGATGACTCACTTTGTGCCGATAATGAAATAAAAATTTTCTCGTGCACTTATGTAATATTTTACTGTTGTGTCATATTTAATCAACTCTGAGTTTTAACAAGCTAAGTAGAAGGTGGGGGGAAGCTGCTACCAGTGGAGTGAAAACAGATTAATAAGTTTTGAAAAGTTAATAGCCAAGTTTTCAGATTAAAAAAAAAAAGAAGAAATCAATGTTGGTAGCTGAATTCACCAGGGGGAAAATGACAAATGGAGAATGCCTTACTTGAAGTTCACTTAATAACAATCTAAATATGTGGTGATAATGTAGTATGCAATGCTAACAGCTGCACTCTTCCAGCTTGTCTAGATGTTTTCAATGACTGTTTGTTCTCCAAGTCATATGCTTGATTAATGAAAACTTATCTACCCGGATATTCACTTAACTGACTTACTACCATGGGGTCAACACACTGCAGTTTGAGTGCATGCAGCCCCTTAGTGACACTGCCTGCCACAGGAATGTTGCCCTTGTTGAACAGGGGCACTCGGACCACTTGAGTTTGGGCTCAAAATTTCAGTGTGCAGGCTTCAGCTAGTTGTATCTAGGTAAGTGTACCACAGCTATGGACAAGTGTTCTGATCTGTGCAGGAGTTTCTCTTCCTGGAAAGACATTTGCCTTGCCCCAGATCAGACCCAGCATACAGGATAACAGGTGGACAACGTGGACATCCCTGCTTATGCTGAAGAGCCATGGTACTGTGCCCTTATAGACTAAAGCCCAGTTTCTGTCTGTGATCACACAAAAAGTCTGTGTAGAACAGGGACTGAAGCCATGCATCTCATTGGACCTGCCTTCTTGTGCAATTTCTTTGTTTACATCAAAGTGGGGTCTTATCTCTAAATAGATATTTCAGCGACTCCTAGGTTCAAAAATGCTGAGGATGGTGTGAACACATGGTGTGCTCCCCACTCCAGAAACACTGTCATCTAAAGAGAGATGATGGTCTGGAGAAACAGAGGAAATGAAAGACAAATAATATTTTTTTTTTTTTAAGAAAAAAACATACCAAGGGAGAAGCAGAGGCAAAAGTACTGCCAGGTTTTCCTGAATTTCAGTGAAATGCTCTTCAGGGGTTAGTCCAGTCCTCTCCTTTCAGTTTAAAAGAAAAACCATGCCATTTTGAAACAAGGAAAAAATCCCTCCATTTTCTGTGTTTCAAAAACCCTTTTCTCCCTTATTTTTGTATAAAATATTCTGGATATTGACCAAATTTCTGACTTATTCAGATCCCCTTAAAACTTAGTTTTCAAGCGACTTTTCTGTTTATTGGGAACAAATTCTTTTATTTCTCTTTCGGAGGATAACGTATGAAATCATAAAACATTGAGCCACTCAGAGGTTGTCTAACCTACCTTCAGGCCCCAAGGCAGGATTAGTTCTGCCTATGTCATTCCTTGAGCCTGTAGCCCTTGAGTAACTCAGCTATTGATGTGATGGGGCTGGATAAACACTTAAAGCCCAGAGGAGAATGGGAAATGGACAGCATGGAAGGTACAGCAGAAGAGAGGACAATTCAGATCATAGCATTAGGGACCACTGAGGACGTCAGTGACTACCAGATGCCATGAGAAGGCAGAGATACTGGCTTGCCTAGATCTCCGAAGATGAGAAGAAAAGACCTGGCATCACATGTGCAATTTGAATTAAGCTCAGATTTCCTCTGATGTAATTAGTGACTGCTCATGCGCAGCACACCCTAATGGTTGGTTGTGGGAATGTATCCAAAGGGCACAGAACATTTCTGATGTATCTGGACTATGTCAGCAGCAAGATGGTGTTTTGCAGAAAGCACAAGAGAAAATTTCTTGTTCTGCACTTCATGGTCTCTAACTGAGGTCTGTTTTCACTGATATCACTCTGCTTTGTGGTTTCCCTGAAAGCTGATTCATGCTTTATCCCCTCTTCTTCCATCACATGCTTGGGGGTAAAAGAGAGTGTAAAGCACCCCCCACTAATCACGAAAGCCGACATACAAATCAAGTCATGTAAGAGCAAATACCCTGGCTTTCAGTTAGGAAAGGTCTCGTGTGGGTTGCAGGAATGCTATCTTATTAGTGGCTATTAAGTGAACTATTTATTATTTCAAAGTCATGTGACTTAATTATTCTTCTGAGAGCAAAAAGCAAACAAATGTCCAAGAGACCAAGCTCCTTTCATTTCCCATCTATGGGAAACCCTGACTACCAAATCTGGCAGCATCTGGAGAAGTAGGGGAGAGATATTTTCTCCATCTCTCTCAATTCCTTTTCTTCTACTACTTACTGAGAAGAAAGTTTTTTCCAGGGCTGTGAAAATTTGTTTAGATGAGTAAAGGGAAATTATATTGCCCAAACCTACAACAATAAGTGACTAATTAAAAAGAGCAATGGTCTTATATTTGGGAAGACTGCTCAATGGTGTACCAGAGCAGCTTTTAGGTCTGGAAAATTAAATAAACAAATACATTTAAAAAAAAAAAAAGGAAAGAAACTCACCTCCCTACCCTCAGGGTTATTATGGAGTCAGGGGTGGTCATCTAGATCACCAAAGGCAACCCAAAGCTGTCAGCTTAGTGACTGTGTTCTTAGCAATACTTACACCCAGTCCTGGACATTAGAATCTGTTTAACTGAATAAAATAAACATGTTAATCATGATCCTGGGGATTAGCTTGTAGTCTGCTTGAAAATCACTGCAGCATTTTTGGCCACCAGAGTTGCTCTTTATCAGAGCTGGTTTCACGCAGAGATTAGGCACCAGCAGGAGTCTCTGAAGTGTACCCAGCATACTCCCAAGGGCTTTCGGGGTCGGTGGTGAAGTACCTTGCAAACAGGCTCCTGGCATGGGTCTCTCAAAGAGGCCCATCCTGATCTAGCAGGGAGAGTGTTAAATTGTGGATCGGTGTCCTTGGTTAGTTCCTTTCTTCACCCTGATGAGTGATATGACTGTGAAGGGGTCTGTTGTATTCTCCATGCTTTTCCCCCTTCTCCCACCCATTGCCTATGTAGGTTGCATAAGTGTTTGCCCCTTGTATTTGACACACAGGCCTTGGCATGGAGAAGGCACTACCTTGGTGGGAGTTTGTTCTTGGGGCACAAGCATAACACAGAGGCAGGCTACTCTTTTACCTCCAGCATGGGTCAGCCCCACCAGAAAGCCCTACAGAAGACAGTGCTCAGCATCTGCCAGGAGCCAGGGGGCTATAGGCTAGCACAGTGGGGTATTCCTTGCTTTCTTAACCCTAAGAGAGGAGTCCTCCCTACCTGTCTGAGTTAACTTCTGCACTACTAATCCCTGCTTTACATGTGGGAGAGCAAAAAGTGGCTTTTGATTCTGAAACTAAGTGACTATCAATGATATCAATATTCAGCCTCCACTGCCTTGACTAGGGACCATGCCTTTACATGGCACAAAGTCAGCATCCATTCCCAAGTGACTTGAAGTAAGACAGGATACTGTTTTGGTACAACAGGACATTTAAGGCTTTGTTTGTGTCCTAGACCTAGGAAAGCTATGCACAGGGGGGATCAGCGTGGAGTCATGAAGCAGTCGATTGCAGCTCCTATTCTGTTTTGCTAACGAATACACTTCAATCAGGTAGCACCAGTGGTGCTGAGTGTGGCACTAGCTGTTCTGTGCACAGCAGGATGCACTGAGCTCTCTGGGAGACATTCACATACTAGTTTGAGTAGCTCACTTGTTGCTAGCAAGTACTTGTTGGAAAACAAGGCTTATTTCACACATTTTAGCTTTGCTGGAACACTGTCATGCACAGATGACATTCACTCCTTCCTTCTTATTTCTTGCTGTCTTCCTCCAGCGACTAAACTTCTTCATGCCTATTAGCAAACAGCCTCAGCATCCAGTTGTGCTACTTGAATGACACTCCCCCCCCCCCCCAAAAAAAAAAAGAAAACAAAACAAAACAAAAGACTCAAACCGGACTGGGAATGCTCTTTAGGGAGCAGTTCTCAGTCATTCTGCCTTGACATGTAATGAGTTGATTTCATTCCTTTCTTTGTCCTGCCATTTCCACGCCTGTTTCCCCCTTTCTCCCTCCTTCCCTCCCCACTCATCCCTACAGGTATTAATAACCAGTCCCTGCTGTGCCAATTTCCCATCTGCTGCCTCCTTGCCCCATGCTGCAGGTTGAACACACACTCCTGTCATGCTGAGTTGAATAGGTTATATGTCTGTGTTTGAAATTAAGCACATTCTGAAGCTCTCTGCTGAATCTGGGACCTAGGTTGTGACACTGATGGTGTACAGTCAATTGCCCCTTTACAAGTGGGGACCAGAATCCATTTCACAATGCAAATGCTGAGTATTAATGAGATTAATAGACACAAGCATGAGAGTCATTGAAATAGCAATGTCAAGAGCTCGCTGGTGACAATGTAGAAAGGGGTCTCTGCTTGATCTTCCTGTGACCAAGCTAAAAGCTGCTGGCTTGTATGAGCCCAAAATGCATGTTGATTCAATTCCCCATCCTTATCCTGGGGCTCCTTTAGGAATGGAGTATTTGCTGAAATGAAATAAAGCAGTCATTACAAATGCTAGTCATTAACGGCATGAACCTTCATATTCACTTGCCAAGACATCGGCAGCAACTCAGCAATGTTGTTTCCTGAGCACTGACTGTTGGGTTTTGATGACATTGTTCTATTAGAGCTGTTCAAATCAGCCACTTGAGAGCCACCTGGCTGCTGTAGTCAAAAAAATAATAATAATTTGACCTTGACATCCTCTTCCATCTCTTTCTCCTAGTCCTCTTTGGAGGCAATTATTCATATGTATATATCCTGTATATAGACTGTCACTCTTCCTCCTGGAGTTCTTATGGGATCAATGTAACTTTCCTGGGTGGGCAAACTGCTTTATGCTGCACTGAATAGTAACTTTATTCAGCACCTAGATACTGCTATTGTTATGGGTGCTTTGTAAATGCTTACATGATGGTGGTTCCTACTGTGGCTCTATACCTGTGAGCATTGGGTCATCATGCGTGTTACCTCCTTCATGCTTTATTACTTTAACTATCTATGTCTTTGGTAGTACACGACTAACTAATAAAACTTAAAATCTGTCTGCTCACCCATCTACTTGCTTGTAATCCAGTCTCCTAGTTGTCAAATGTAAAGACCTTCAGAAATGTCAGGATTAGTCCAACAGGACAGTCTAGCTCCCCTATTATCAGAATAGATCTGTTTTTCCCCTTTCCATCCCTAAGTCAGGGCTAATGAAAGGCAGATAGACAGGTTTTTAGAATTCAAAAGACAAGTTTATGCTAGTCTCTTATGGCAGACCTCCCTGAGAAGTTACCATCTTGGTTGACCATCACCTTGACAATTAATGATAGTGTCAAAGTTTTGAAAAATAAATGAAGATTTGAGTGGACTGATCCCCAAGCCCAAAAAGGTGGTTTTATAATTAAGGGACAATCCTGTCACCTGTCTTCCACTCTTCTGTAACTGGAAATTAAGTTCAAGTAAAGAAACAGCTTATTCCAACCTTATCTCTTAACAAGTGTTTAAATACCACATCAGTAGCAACAAAAATAGACACAAATTAGGTCTGTAGTAAAAAATGTAAACAATCCCATTTATGTTCCCTTTCCTCATAAAAAAAAAGTTGACAAAAACAATTAAAATTATCCATGGAGGATTTTGATTCCATGGACAAATAATAAGTAAATGCATAAATGAATATTTGTCTTTGAAAAGGCCACCATGCTGTGAATAGCAATTTGAGTAACTCATCCTTACATCTTTCGTAAACCATAATCCTAAATTAGACTACATGGGTATGGTACGTATAATAGTCTCTAGTCTTAGTGGAAAAAGATAGTTCATCGTGGGAACTTTCGCCTACAAAGTATCCTGAGAGGTTTGGTACGTCTGGGGAAGCCATCGCACAGTGGAGAATGATGGCAGCATAGGAAATGAAAACACATTTCCTCTGGCAGCATCTCCAGACTGAAATCTTTGGGGTGTTCAGGATCTGAAGGAAAAAAAAAAGATTCTTCATAGACACCACATTTATTTCATGAAAAAAATGTAGAGCTCAAACCCTAAATTTCTCTGAAAATACTGCCTGATTTCACACTAAATGGTGATTAAGAGCCAGGAGGACAGGCTTCCTCCAGAGTGCAGCCACCCACCCCTCCCCCAGATTTCTTTAGCCAAGAAGTGCTATGAGGAATAAGATTGTCCCGACCTTGTGGAGGAGTCTCAGTGAGATCCTCAGGATCTATTTGTTCATCTTCAAGTCATATCCAGGAGCAATATCTTTCAGTTTCTTCCCCAGCCATGCTCCCAAGGACCGTCAGGGAGACCACAGGGAAAATGAGCATTTTGTACAACTTCTGCTGATGTCCAACATTCAAATGTGGCATCCCCTTGTCACCAGAAAGGTGATCTATTTTTTCAATCATTACCAGCTTGAATTGAATTCTGGGCAGTGCCCCTGAGGGGAGGAAAAAAAAAAAAAAACAAAACCCAAAAAACCTCTCCCATCACTATTCCTTTAGTTATCCTGTCCCCTACTGCAGCAGCAAGAGACCTGCCACTAGCAAAGTCCCAAACCACTCATTTATTTCCAGGACTGTGCTGTGAAGCCTCATTGTTAAAACATAACAAATCCAGCAACTTCATGAGTTGAGCTATTGCGGATTTTTCCCTGTGACTGCAAATGGGAATGGTCTGTACAAATGAAAGCCCAGATCTCTGTTATTGCAAGTAAAAGAGTCTGGGTGAAATATCTACTGAGGAATATATTTTATGTGTTTTCTTTAACTGTCCATCCAAAAAGCGCTGAATGATAGTCGGGTGCTGTTAGGAGGCACTGGTAACAGCCTTACATTTATAAAGTACCATCCATCCAGATGGACCTCCAAAGTACTTTATAAACTTTACTAACTGGTTGTTCCAGCTCCATGCATCACCTTATATTTATCCATCTGTTTACAGCTTTAACCATATAAAGAGTATTTCTCTCACCACTAAAGGGTGGCTATTTCAGATTTGGGATGTAACAGATGTTTAAGAGCTCACAACAATGTAGAGGAACAACGTCACGGCTTAGCTTTGCTTCCCTTCTGTAGCTCTGTTGAATTCAGCATGAATTAAAACTCAGGAGCATTGAACAAAGCTGCTAAGACACCAGGTCAAAAAAAGACAAGGAGGTGATTTTCATGTAGCAAAGCAGAGTTAGACATCTCATTGCCACCAGCTGCAGTAGATGTTAAAAGTTTGCATAGATATGTGGGTAAGCTCACAAGTTCATGGAAAATCTCAGTTCCACATGCAACTCTGTCATGGAGATTTGCAGTGGTACTGAGGAGATTACTTTTGGCAGACCTAGTCCCACTTAGGCCACAGCCAGATTTTGGATGTCTGTGGAAGTTTTCCTATTGCAATGTCCACACAAAGGACCCAGCAGAAGGGCTTCTTGGTTGGGCAGCGGTGTGCAACTGGACATCAGGGGATGTTGGCTCTGTATTTTCTCACTGGTTTATTACAAGGCTAATTTGCCCAGGTTTTAATCACTCTTTATTACCTGTACTGCTGTAAAGTCCTGAGTTGAAGCTACCATTGCACTGGCACAGAACCAGGAGACAGTAGTTGGGCCAACCAGTTTGCAGTTAAAATAATTAACCAGGGACTAGTGAGGATAAAGACATGCCGAAGGGAGAAGGAGGTGGCAAGGGGTGTGCTGTGAGCCCCAGGGGATAGGTTTACTATTCCTCTGCCCAGGTGAAATGGAAAAGGTTTGCTCAGATCATCCTGGAATTTTTTTAAAAAAGAAGCACACGTGTCACTTTAAACAGTCATTCGACAGTTTGGTTCACATTTGTTTTGGGTTTAGATCAAAATTAGATTCTGTTAAGTTCCAGTTTGTATATCGCTGTAGGAGGCATTTAGATTAGACAGCTCCTGCTCTCCTGAAATATACCCAAAGATCTGAAACGATTGTGCGTCATCAGACTATGATTTTTTCTTTCTTTTTTGTCCAGAGGATATGTCCAGACACCAATCTATATTTGTGTGAAATTAGGATCCATCCAGCACCTTGTAAAAAATCTAAACTAAAAGATTAATTGTTAGCCATGATTACCATATTATTTGTTATTATTGTGTGATGTCGAGACTATGTTTGGAACAGATGGGAATCCAATTAGCTTAGTTCTGCCTTTGTCCGTTGGATGAGACATTAATTTCAGGGCCACTCTCCACCTTGTCTGAATAGCTACAAGAAAAGAAATATGCTCATGGAACTTCGTGTTTTTGAGATGGTTTGTCACATACATTTTGTTTTCTCATGAAAGGACACTACTGGCTGCTAAGCAACAGAGTAGCTATGTTTATGTGTACATTTATCTATATATATGCACATATATATACATACACAGACACACAGTATTTATTCAAGGACAAGAGTCCTCATCAGACTGTCTTTCAACTGAGAGTAATTCTATTAATTAGGGCTGCAGTTACCGTCCCCCTTCAGCTTCCCCCACCTTACCCCTCCTCTTCTTTCTTCTGTTGCAGCTATTACTATTTTTAATTAACATGCCAAAATGTTCACTCCTAACTATAACAAGAAAAGAGAAAGACAAAAGGGCAGAAGCAAGGAGGGGATCTCTGGTGAGGAAGACAATTTGTTTGGCTAACCCTTTTAGAAAAAGGCAGGCTTATCAATGATTTCTCTTCAGGATGGTGTCCCATAACCAGGGGAGGGAGCAGAAATGCCTTTTAATGGGGCTTTTCTCCCAGCCAGCAATAATCATGCCTACAGAGAAGTCTTAGAGCAGCTGCTCTTCTGCTTGGAGGCAGTTCTATTGCACATCTCAGTGGTATTTCTTTTTTTCCTTTTTAATATATCTTCTTTTTTTTTCCTTTTTTTCCTTTTTTTTTCTTTTTTCTTTTTTTTTCCTTTTTTTTCTTTTTTTTTCCTTTTTTAAGGTGTTATGAATCCTTAGACTAGGAATTAGCTCTTAATCTATCTATATTTTTTTTTTACTATATTGGTCACTAGGTTATTTTTCCACAAGAAATCTCTATCCCCAGATTTTAAATGTTACTTAGAACTGGAAAAAATTAATTTGCACGTTTTATTTTTTTCATTGAATCCTTCTCCTCCTCAGCCTCCTTCCTGTCCCTTCCCAAAATGCGTGTGAGAAATTAAAAGCATCAGAAACTCATGTGTTATGAGCCCCATCGATTCTGGCTCTGAGGAGATACGAGTTTTTAAAGCCTCCAGCTGGCATCTGCCAGTTTTTCAAGACAAGCTGTGGAGCTCGAGCCCACCGCTCCAGAGATCCCTGATTCAAACTCAGTGGCTTTGTCAAGAGGGTGGTGACTACTTTTGCACACACACAAACTGGCAGTTTTCTGAACCACCCTGTGCAGAAATCCTTGACTCCCATTCACATGCATCAGGCAGTGTCTCTCATTTCAAATGACATCGGCTTATTTGACTTTCAAATGAGAAAACTAAGTATCGTGAACAGATGAAGAGATAATCAAAACATCTTTGTCCAGGTTTTTGGAAACTGGTTTTGAAAACTAAAACTCCTGAGCAGTTCTGCCAGTTCTCACAATATTTCTATCATTAAAAAACAACAACAACAACATTTGCTAATCTGTTTCTTAAATGTCCTGCCTTTGGAGGCATGTGAATTGGTGATGATTCACCTTAATAATAATTAAATATAACTTAAGTTTCTATCTGTCAGTGTTTGTAGAAAAGCTTGAACAACATTTACTTTCAAATGAAGAAAAATCCAAAATCTGAGCATTTTCTAAGCCAAGCCTCTGAGCTGATAACAGTATTGTAGGAGGCACCCTTGCTTTGATAACACTGGCGTAAAATCAAAAGTAAAACAAAAAGGGGAAAACACATGATAGTGAAAGACATTCTTGGATCAGCAAGTCTGATCCTTTGTCACTACATGAACTTGTCAAGGTCCATCTTGAACTTGTTCTTGTACCTTGCTCCCCACTTTTTCTGCTGTGCTACTGGTCTAGGACTTCACACTGTTGACAGAAGATAATCCATTTCTTAATTTCTAGGCTAAATATATTCATAGCCAGTTGGTGTAGTTCCCCATCCCAAAGAATTTATACTAATGACTGGCTAATTGTTAATTCACCCTTTGTAATTATTCTTAACTATAAGTTGCATTTTCTATCCCTTTTTGCATATTTGGATTGTTATCTATGCATATTCACTCTTCAGGCTGTGTTGGTGAGTTATGATTGATCAGCAAAATCATATGGTGTTGTTTCATATTCCTCATTGAATAAGCAGGCACATATCTGTGTCAAAATGGAGCACTCAACTTCCTTTAATATTTGTATATATGTCTTGGAAATTTGGGGATGGTTTGAATATTCATTGCTATACAACGCAAGTGTTTGAATGTTCATAGGAAGTGCACAAAATAGGTAAAAAAAAATTATAAGCAATTTTCTCCTGTCCTTTGAAGAGGGAATTTACCTTCTCCCATCGCTTTTACTGTCTTGCACCATTGAGTGGTGCATGGTTAAACAGCATCTGTGTTACCTCCTAGAAATGGCTGCATTTCAGCAATGTCATGCAGGAATTTCTGTATGAATTCAGTGTACTCTAAAGTACGACAGGGCTTTTTGGGATGTGGCTGTGGGTGTAGTTTTGTTGTGTCTAGACTGGTATTTTTTAAATGGACACCAGGGAACAGAATATCCCCTAGATAATGGCATTTCATAAGGATGGGTGGATGCTGTCGAGATGAGGTCTAGCAGCATTTCTTAGGGGATTTCAGGGACTTTGCCAGACAATTCCAGAACTTCAGGCCTTTTTTTGCTTATGTTTTTGGTTTAATTATCTGCAGTGAAAGGACATCTTTGCTTTGTATTTGAACAGCGGCTTAGCACCTGCCCTCCCTAACCTCAGCTAGCCTCAGGTCAAGTGAGAAAGGCCAGTGCTCCTGTTGCTGTAGGTGACAAGTTCAAACCCTTATAACCATCCATGACAGCACTTGTTATATTTCCTTTTTATGAGACTTTTTCAACCTCTTGCTTTCAGCTCCTTTGTACAGCAGGTCTTTGGTTCTCACTCTTCACCACTTCCAGTTTTTACATCACTTCCCTTGTCTTCCATCAGCAGTTTTGCACTTCAATTTGTTTGTCTGCCTTGAACAGTTTTCCCTAAGTATTTAACTCATGTGTTCATGGTCAAACTTTCAAATCCATGGTGTTAATCTGGACTTGAAGTAAAGCCAGAATCATGTTACAGTCAAGTGCAAGCACACATAGATCTCTCCTGCTTGGCCTCTTTTTTTCCAGCCTGGGACCTGGAGAAACACACACACACACACACAAATACACCCCTCCTCCCCAGGGCACAGCCATATCCTGTTCCTTGAGCTCAATATGTATCTTCAGCACTACCAAAATTAACAAGAAGCCACCTTAATCCTCCTCCCTCATCACAAAGCCCTCTTCTTTCCTGTAGATCAGCAGCTACTGGCCTCTTATTTTAGAGGGGAAATAAATAAAAAAAAAAGGAAAAGGAAAAAAGGACACCTTTACCCTCTTGCATAAGCTGCACACCCACCTTCTTGGTATTGATATGTGGCTTAAAGTGCTATCTGGCAATGAAAAAGTCACAGTGATAAGAAGATGATCTCTGGCTTTGGCAATTCTTGGCAAATTATTGTGCATCTCTGGCTGGACAGAGCTTCTCTCACTTTCTGCTTAGTCTGGGGCATGCTGGCATCCTGGATCACAGGGTGAGATACCCCAGGGTAATCCCTTGCCCTCACTAGTGGTGTTTTATGAATGAATACTGGGTCTTCTTCCCCAGTTTCTCTCCTGCCATCACCTCTGCTTTGACTGGGGTTTACTCTGCAAGGAGTGGAGGGAGGCATAATGAAGAATAGTCATAAACTGAAATTGGATGTTTTCTGGCTGGGAAAGAAAGGATATCAGCACTAGCTGGCAGAGAGTTCCACTTGCTGGTACCTGATCTGAGCTGCTGGATGGATGCATGTCAGGGAGGATGGTAGTGCAGAACAGAAGAGTGATACTGGAGGGGAGGAGAGCAGTGGAGAGATGGCATGCTTTGGTGGAGGCAGGCTTTCTTTTCTTTGCAAACACTCACATGCTCATAAGTGTTCAGGCTCTACTATACATCAGTAGTGTGCTTGCTACTGTACATTCAACTGCGTTTGGTCTCTTTGAGTGAACCCAAACCCTTGTTCCTGTGGGGTAGATGGGGAAGAGGTGAGGACACCTGAGCAGCAGCCCAGAGCACCAGGAGATATGCATCATGGATTACAACACTCAGCTGGTATCAACACATGCTGGACTGTTGTTTTTGTTGCACAGAAGTACAGTCACAACTTCTGTGTTCTGTCCCAAGCCACCTGGATCTTGTGAAAAAATTTGATGTCTTTTGATAAGGTAGCATATATTAGCTCTTCCCAGGACAGGGTCACAGGGCTGGCCCTCTTGGGGATGAATGTGATCCAAACTTCCTGTGGAATGAGAAGTGTGGCCACGTGAATTAAGTCTGCCACTTTGCAGTAGGTGATGAAATTTTGTTGCCTGTGCCACCACTTTGTTGTTTTTCTCAGGAGGTAGTTTGTTGCATTATTGTTGTTCCTGCTGCTGTTGTTTTAATCTTTCACGGGAGATTATATAAAACAGCCTCTCCATGAACCAGAACACATCTCTGGGGAATATGATGACAGCATCCATATCTTAAAAAGCCATAAAGTAGAGACGCACTGTAGAAAGTAGTCGTTCCCAGTAATAAGTGCAGTATGACATCCAGGAAAGATACTCTATTGTGACAAGCTTGCACACTAGTGCAAATCTGAAGAAAAGTACATTTAAAACTGCAGATTTTGCCATGCTTGTTATTTTAAAGAATTTTTCTTCCCTAAATTACTTCTGCAGCCAGAACAAAGCCCCTTAACCCTTGGCAGATTGTAGCCAGTTCCTGATGCTCCCCAGCTGTGAATCTTAAACTGATTTCTCTTGAAGTGTCCATCATAGAGAACCCCCCCTAAAACAATAGCTCCTTTGCATTTTGCAGGTTTCCTACCTTGGTGTACTCCAGCCCATGTGGATCCTGACCTTGATGGGTGAACAAGCTGTTAAGGGGTTTTCTTCCTCCCTGATGTCAGGCCGAGATTACTTTCTGGACTATGTATAGCTGATGGGAGGCCTGATACCAGGCTTTTTTTCAGATCTGGTAAGAGCAGAGGCAGGAAGGGAGGCTAACCAGAGCTCTGGGACTGCTCAGTCACACAGGGGCAGAAACAATCTCCAACTGTATATTTGCAAAGTGTGCTGCACCACAGAGCAGGGCGCTCATTAGAAATAGCTGTATTTGTACCTGGAGCAAAGAGCACTGAGGACCATCCTGCTGCATCATCCATACTGCAGCCAGGAGATGAAGCGGGAAAGAGTTTCCTTTCTCTGCTCCTCCACTAATCTGCTAGGAGAATTCAGGCCACTGAGCTGTAACTACCTTGGGCAACACTGAGAGAGCTGAAATGTCACCTACATCCCTGCAGCTAGTTAGTGAAAGAACAAGAGACTCCCCAATGTGACTGAGAGTGCCTAAGCAAGGTGACGTACAGGGTCTGGTTTAAAGCCAGTGAACAGAAAGCCCTAGGCACAGTGCAGGTCAGCCTTTCCAAATATGTCCCAAGGTGCCTCAGTTTCCCCACTCTGATAAGTGGGCAAATGATGCCAGCAGCCACTGCCCTCTGTTAGGTTTTATTAACGAACTCTGGGACCATTAAGTCTGGAGAAGTGTCACTGTTACAACCATCCACGGTAAGGAAAAGCACATTCCCAGGCAGGGAGAATGTGGAAGGCCTAATGAACATTGAGCAGAGCACTTGCTCTGCACTGGCTTTGTCACTGCTGGGCAGCCTTGCCCTGACAGAGCTCCTGTCCAACCAGGGACGTACATCCATTCATCATTAGTCCTAATGCAAGCTTGGGAGTTTTAAAGCCAGGGCTAAATCAGACCATCTTAATTTGCAGGCTTAATGCATTGCATATTATCCATATCCTTCCTATGGGATTTATCTTGATTAAGTGCTAATTTGTAACTGGTGGTATACCTAGTGAAGTGACTGATGAGAAGGGTGCCTGGGCAGAGTCTGTGTTTTGGCAGCGGTGCAGACTGGGGATGGGAAAATGCTGTTCCTACTGCAAACATACAGGCAGGCAGCACATTTTATGCACATCCCCCTCAGCCTAATAGGCAAACTGTCCAGAAAGGTTTAGCTTGGGTTATTCTTCAGCTGCAATGGAAGCCAGAGATCTGCTGTGTGAGAGAGGGTCAGACTTATAAAGGTTTTTGACCGTACTTAAAAAGTCTGCCCCTGGGATGTTGCATAGTCCTGTCTGTGCAGAACAGCACAGGTCAGAAAAGGCATAGCTGGTTCAGATAACCAAGTGTAGGCAGCCATTTACACGTCCCAGCTTGCACATTTTTGGTTGCATATTGAATCCCTCCTGTACATGCCCATAGCTGAGCTGCCTGCCCCATCCCCTGCAGTGACACCAGCGCCTGCCCCCCAGCTCCTTCTGTCTCTCTGCTTCCGCTCTGTGACCACCAAGAACAAGTTGGTGTAAATGCTGCATTCATGAGACCATTTTACACATGATCACAATCCCAATTTGATCACAAAACAGCTGGGAGAGCCTATCGGCAATATGAAAAAGCCTGTTTGAGATGAGCAGGGCTTTTCCAAGGAGCTAGGAAACTGTATTTCAGGTACTTTCACTCTGCTGACCTTCACTTTGGAATGAGAAACAAACCTTCCACCTCCACCAGACACACCAAATCTCGGATCAATCTACATCAGCATGTAGATTTTACAGCGTTTGAGGAGAAGCGACCTTTAAGCAGGAACGGGTTCTCAACTTTTGCTATTGCAGCGCTGGCATTTCACTAAAATAAAAACCTTTATTTCAGCTGCTGCTTTGGTGTCTGAAACTGTGTCTGGTTCTGTAACCACCTGTCCCCCACAATTCATAAAACCACACTGAATCTATGTATTAAACAAGTCTTACACCCAGAAACACACACACACAGAGAAGTCAGGTCAAGCTATTTAATAGTCCTACTTTACAGGAGGATGAAATAAAACTTCACTCAACTTTCTCTGGCATGGTAATAGTGAACCCAGGGAAGGCATCCAAAAGTCTTAAGTTCTGTCTTATGCTGTACAGAGGTGTTCTTTATTACTAGCACTTCTCCTTTTGGCTGTTTTTCCTAACACTGAAAATAGTGGATAGTTTCTCAGCTGATGAGTACTGCTTCCTTTTACTTGGGTAACTAATAACAGCAGTTGAGGAGGGAGGGGGCTGTTGGGTAGAAGGAAGTTAATTAATTTCAGGGTTTTTAATCTCTTTTCTTTTGTACCAAACCATAAAACAAAAATTCTTCAGGAGCCAGAACATGTACCTCCAGTAATCGAAAGAGAGGCAAGGATCTGACTAATAGATATTACGTTCCATTATATGGTCTTGAAGTCAATAAACATTAGGTTACCTTCATGCAGTGAAAAAAGACCAGATTTATTAAAAAATCTTATCTGGAGGGTTTGCATTTCAATAGGATGTGAATTTGCATATTTTAACAATAACCTCCCATCATTCTGTCTGATCTGTGCTCAGTTGGCCATACAGATCACTTTATCTTGAATAGATTATCACCGGTTTAATAAACCCTTCATAATATGCAGGTATAACAATGGTACTTCATTGGATAAAGGAGGTATTAAAGTTCTTTTTCTGGAAATAGGGGTGGCCCAGCTAGTGATTAACTTTATACCTCTGTACATCCCTGTGCTGAATACGCGATTGAAGGAGAGTATTCCCATTATTCACATTCAAAATGGACCAGCTCTTCAGAGCTCCTGTTAACTCCTTGTTGCCCATGGCAGCTGTGCAGACATGGGAGTCAACAAAGCCAAGGCTGCCGGGGATGTTATCTCCAGCAGTGGCCACTACCTGAAACATCAGGAAAAGGCGACACTTTTCCCCCAAGCCAAGTCCTTCTCCGTGTACAGAGTGTGATCAGTTCTGAGCTGTTTCATAGAGAAGGCACCTTCTCAGTGCTAGATGGAAGTAGGGCCAATGCACTGCTCAGCAAAGAGCCAAAAAGGTTTCTTAGGCAGGTAGCTTAGTTACACCATTTTCAATGAAAAAGCAGAATTATTCTTCCCTGTCTTCCTTGTCAGGCTTTGACTGATTCTCTGCTTCCACTTTCCACACAGAAGCTCATTTTCCACTGATTGCCCTTTACAAGAGATGAGTCCATCCCACAACTCCTCCATCCTTTCTTGTCATCTCAAAACATTTGGTTGGGAGCAGCACGCTCAGACTTTCCACAGAACCAAAACAAGTCACTGCCAAATCACGGCTAGATTTTGCCTCTTGCAGTCTCCACTGGGACAGACTCTCATTTACACATGCGTGCCATTTGAGGCTCCTGACCACTTTTCTCATGAGACACAGGGCAGAGCATTAGTGCCAGTGCACTATGTGACTGGGACAAATATAATTTTCATGTTGTCCTGCAATTTTTGATTTCTTCATTTTTGTTTCTTTGTTGATGTTCACACCCTTACTTGAAAAAAACCTGATACTCTTCCCCTCTTGGGTACCCAGTACAGAGCAGGCAGCTGTGAGCATTAACTATCCACACACAATGCTTAGACACCCTTCAGGCTACCATGGCATTAAGCCCAAGCTTGTACACCTTAATGAGAGGTAATGTTCACTTAGGACCAGCTCTGTGGTCATGCAGCCCTGGATCTGGGCTGTCTCACATCTAACCAGCTGGCAGCACAGGAATAATGAATTTTGGGGCTGAGTGTGCATGCATGTATGAGAGAGTATGTCACACACACATTCCCCAAGATACTCTTGAGAGCAACTAGAACTTTTCACACTCTCTCCCTCCTCTTGTTTTCTTTTTCTCTGCTCAAGCTGTTTTCGTGCTGGCTTTTCCAAAGCTCCCATCATGAGCTTTTTGCTTCTCGAGAGCCGACATGCCGGTGTGCTGCCTGACAGTGGGAGCACAGCAGGGCTAGTGAATAATTGAAAGTTATTGACCTATAATAACCTGGCATTATTGACCATAAATGATTTAGTTAAAGCACACACACACGCACACACCATCTCACATGAAGGAGCTGAATTTTGAATTCCTTTTGTCCAGCACTGACTCAATGGAGCTTGTCACAGTGGAGAGAGGGGCAATTTGGCCTGGCATGAAATTAATGTTAATCGAAACAACATTTCTGATGATGGTCTAATAAGATTCTTGTGAGGAATGAGCACAGTACGTGGAGCCATAAGCAAATTGTCCTGAGTCGTTACTCAAAGCTCTGTGAGGGCACAAAGCTTTCCTGAACTTCCGCAAAGTTCACAGATTTCAAGGCTGAGGTGGGCAATCTTCATCAAGCAGCCTGACCCCCTTCCATAAGATAAGCTAGAGACTAACAAATACCAGGACCAATAACCTATCATTGAACTGGAACACAACATTTAGGCAGAAGGAAAAACATCCAGTTTTGATGTCAGACTTCCCACTCTCCTATTATTTTTTGTTTCTGCTGAGCCAGCTCTTCCCCTCTGAAGTGGAAATGCTGACATCAGCTCCTTTGCAGCCACAAAATGCTGGTCATCCTGCCTAAAAGCCTGCTCAGGGCTCATGTATGGCATCAGGTCCCCATCATCTGGTTGGATCTGCATCCTCGTCTCTGATGAAACCTCAACAGCTTCCCATTTCTGAAGAAATGCAGATGTCTGGGCTGGTGAGCTTGGCTGGGTCAGATAAAGATGTGAGTGAGTAACTGTTTAATTGAGCCAGATTTTTGAATGAGATATAATCCCAGCCACTAGCGTGACTGCCATATGCCCTCCTAAGCTGGCTGTGTTTGTGTCAGGATCTGAATTTTGTGGCTGGCCCCTATTATGGAAAGTTTCTGTCCAGCTTTTGACAGATGCAACTTTGCAGCTTGGACCTGTTCCTGATTATCTATTGGTGCTCAGCAAACAGTCATAAAAGCTTCTCATTAGCTTTGTGGGTGCTGTTCTTTATATACAAAATAGCCAGGCTAGCTGTGCCTGGCTAACTTTGTTTTTCAGGGTCAGATGGATGAAAGAAAGGATCACTTTGGTTTCAGATTTGCCTGACTTGGAGCTCTTGAGAGATTACACAAGAACAAAACTTTTAACTCTCAGTGGTGCCGACCCATGGCAAAGAAGCAGATATGAACTGGCATTTACAGCACAGAAAACTGTCAAGATGGAGGGATTCATTCCCTTGCTTTTCCAAGTTCAGGGCAGATCTTTCCTACTAACTCCAGCAGGCAGTGGCAGTGTCTGGAGCTGCTCTCACAGTCCAGAAACACTGCAGACAGGGAATCACTGGAGTCAAAGGTGCGATCCAGTCTGTGTACTGAAGTAACTAACTTTTGAGTACATTTTAAGTATCTGATGAAGCAGGCTTCCTGGAGTAAATCCTTAATTTCTTCATCTAGGAAATTGGGTCTGCAGTTTAGTTGTCTAAATTTAGGCAGCCAAGAGCTCCCTCTGGAGGTCTCCAAGCAGCCTGTTTCTCTGCATGGGCAAGGCCGGGCACTTACTTCAGGAAGGCATTGCATGAGATATCTGTGATTTAAGTACAAGCTAAGTCTTTTCATTAAGCAAATAGGATCTTTCCCAAAATTTCCAATTTTCCTTCCAGTATTAGAGTTAAACTAGGGGGTAATGCCAGCTGGAAACAAACAATTGAGTTTCTCTCTAAAGTCAGATAAGGAGCATGATAACCTAGGATAAAGTCTCCTTGTTTCTAAAAAATCATTGGGAGCAGTAGGAGAAGCGCAGTGTCTCATCTGTATGTGCACACCATCGCTTACTTGTGCACACTCCTGAGACCAGCTCAAACTATCAGACTACAGAGGTACATGACACCAATGTCCAAGATGGCTTCCAGTTCTGTTCTTCCTCTCCGTATAATTGACTATTATACCGGCATTATCTGTGCCTTGATACCTTGGATTTATGAAGCCTCTAACAAATATAAATTCCCCTTTGCACACACCCCATTTAATCAAAACCTTGCTGGTATAAGCAGACTGTTTTATTAAATTACCAACCTATGAAGCCATTAACTCAATTAGAAGCAGCAGTTCTGTGGTCTTGAAAAACCAAGGGGTAATATTGCAACAGTATATGTTATGCAGAGAATGGCACATTATAATAACACTGAGAGCTTATATAGCATTTTAGAACTTTACAATTTTGTAGGAATAATATCTAATTAATCCTCACAATGGGCCCTGAAGGTAAAGATTACTGTCTAACCCCTTTTTCCATGGAGGAAACTAAGTGGGGAAGAAGGTGATAGGTAATAGACTTCATAAAAGAGTTCAAGGCCGTATCTTTCCACCCTCTGCATTCCCAGTAAGTAGACTTCAGACTTTCCAAAGTGGTCCTTTCCTTCTGAGAAAATCAACATCAAGTGACCATTATCTCCCTTTCCCGTCTCTATATTGTAATGTGTAATGGGCTGAGTTTATTTTAAAACATTTCTTCGTTTTTTGGGGATGGAGGTGACAGGGAGGGAGACCACAATGGGACACAGAAATCTTACAGGAGTAGGTTACACCCATTGGTCACCTTTGGTAATTTCCTTTAGTGCTTGCTGTGGCTGTCTTGTGCTCCTGGGTGCTTTCGGGAATCAAACAGGCATGGTTTCGAAAGTCAGCACCAATTCATCACCATCATTTCCCACAACTGTGTGTCATGGTTTAACCCCAGCTAGCAACTAAGCACCACGCAGCCGCTCACTCACTCCCCCCCGGTGGGATGGGGGAGAGGATCGGAAGGGTAAAAGGGAGAGAACTCGTGGGTTGAGATAAGAACAGTGTAATAATTGAAGTAAAATAAAAGAGAACAGTTAAATAGGTAAAGCAAAAGCTGTGCATGCAAACAAAGCAAAACAAGGAATTCATTCACTACTTCCCATCGGCAGGCAGGTGTTCAGCCATCCCCAGGAAAGCAGGGCTCCATCACGCGTAATGGTTACTTGGGAAGACAAATGCCATCACACTGAATGTCCCCCCCTTCCTTCTTCTTCCCCCAGCTTATATACTGAGCATGACGTCATATGGTGTGGAATAACTCCTTGGCCAGTCTGGGTCAGCCCCCCTGGCTGTGCCCCCTCCCAGCTTCTTGTGCACCAGGCAGAGCATGGGAAGCTGAAAAGTCCTTGAGCAGTGTAAGCGCTACTTAGCGACTATTTAGCAATACTTAGCACTACTTAGCAAGAACCAAAACATCAGTGTGTTATCGACATTGTTCTCATCCTAAACCCAAAACACAGCTCCATACCGACTACCAAGAAGAAAATTAACTCTATCCCACCTGAAACCAGGACACTGTGTTTACCCAAGAAATTTTACTTTTCACTGTCAGGGTAGAAACACTCACAAGTTCACTTGTGTCACCTCAGTTATGTGATCTGACAGCAAATAATGAGGATGGTCACAGGAGCTCATCTAACTAGACCTGGGTAACTATGATCTTTCACACAGAGACTGCAAGGATAAAAGGGTTCAGATGGGAAAAGTCATTGTATATAGGGCACAAGAATTATGGTTAGAAGTATCTTGGTAACAAAGTAAATGACAAAGTTCTTCTTGGAGAAGAATATCCAACACTAAAAACAGACCTGTTGATCTCAAATGATTGTTACCATGAGGTATTATGTTTCCTTACTAAGTAACTAAATGACATGCCAGGTCCATCATACAGAAGCAAAAATGAGCTGTTGACAATAAAAGCATATCCTCAATGTAAGGATTTTGTCTAAAGATTTATATATGCACATTTTTGTTCTATAAAATTTAGTCAAAGTATTTTTGTTTTCTTTCGGTTTCAGCAGAAAAAAGTTTTTTGAGACAGCTTCATGTACTTTTACTAGGTTTTGAAAAGTAAATAATGCAGAAGTAGAACCGATGAATAAGAACAGGAACTGGACTTGATTTGAATTTGAAAAAGAATGACAGATTTAGGATCAGTATCTGCTTTAAGCAAAGTACAGAGAGGAAAGAAACAGCTTAAAACAGTGAAAAACAAATAATGCTTTAGTAATTAACATTGCCTACTGTAAAGATGCATCAATCATAAATTATCTTGAGCAGTCATGTATAATATGATAATATAAATAAGACAGATTTTATTTTCACGTATTCATTCTTTGAGCTATATTTCAAGCATTAAGAACTTTCTTTTATTCTGGAATTAAAGTTCTTGTTAAAAAGTTGCTCTGGTCCAGAAGTTGAGGATTTAAGGAAAGCGCCGTATGTTAGGAGACTGATGGTAAAGTCCCAAAAGCTAGAAACATTGGCAGTGCTTGTAAGCAGGGCTAGATCAGGGTTACCTTTAAATACAGAGAGGTTTACATTATACCCTAATTCAAAGAATTAATGAGTAGTTTATTTAAAGTAGATGATCTGAAAAAAGACCCAGTGATTGTTCTCAGTGGTCATGGCTCCAATTTATCTCATTTCATATTTACACCATGTAGAACCCAATTCACACTGCAGAGAGAGAAAGTACAGTCTGGCCCAAATTTGCAAATATGCTCAGCACCCAGTGGACCAAAATCTTTTAATTATCTGTCTGTGTATTTGAGAACATCCTGCATTTGAAACAGAAGGTTCCTTAAGTAGTGTGATTTCTTACTCGGTTTCCCTCTCTGTGTTTTTTTTACTCTCAGTGTCACATCTTGAGAATATTTCTGTGCTGTGATTTTGGAAGGACGCTGCTAGAAAGCAGCAAGCCTTGGTCTCCTCCATGCTAGTTCAAACACGTCAATGCTGCTTAGGCTTGCTACCAATCCACACAGAAGAATCAGACCCTAGGAGTTCAGAAACATATCATGAAAAGGTTAATGGCTAATGCCGCCAGAAAGTTTATAGCTGAGCTTCTAGTGGCTCTGATCAACGCTCCATCTTTAATCAAATGCCACAGCACAAGAAGGGGAAGAAGGGAGGAAAATGCAGTTGGATGAGTTATCTCTTCTCCATGAGGCCTCTCTGGTTTGCTTCTTCCAACTTTATCCAAGCAAGCGAGAGGGTCAAGCTCGCAAGCAAGTGAAAAGGAAATGCAGGTGAGGAGGAAGGGAGTAAATAACTTGGAGCTATCTGCTGTGATGCCAGAGGTGGCATGCTGCTTCTGGCCACTAACAGATGTGGACAGGTGAACCTTTACACCAAATCAATCATCATATTTATTCTAATTGTATCGTAATAATCCCCCAGGAGCTCAGTTCAAATGAGCTTGACATTATTAAAATTTTAATGCCCAGTTTTCATAGCTGAATGAATATTTAAAGGGTATGTCCCAGGCTTAAGTTATGATGATGAAGAAATTAATGGAATGTCTTGTTTAATGCTTTGGTACATGTTGATGCAAAAAAAAAAAAAAAGAAAAAAGAAAAAAGTGGTTGTTCATGGAGGAAAAGAAAGAAAGGCAATGTTTAGGCATAATTAGAGGAGGAAAGCATCAGCAATGCATTAGTATCAGACATCACTCTTGCTGGGTAGCTCTCAGCAGAGAGGAAATATTTATCATTTGGGAGGGGGGAAACCAGGGTGTGGTCAGGGACCAGAAGAGAAGCAGCTCCACATGAATGACAGATCAAAAACGAATCCCTGGGAGTCTCTGACCACATTCCTACATGGTGGAATGAGATTGCTAGCCTTTGCTGGCTGGAACAGACACAGAAAATCACCTTTGTTACCCAACCAGAGTGTTTGTTTATTGTAAGTACCCAGATCAACTTTGAAGGATGGCATAATTAATCAGCGATACTCATCAGTCTAGTAATTATGTTATAGATAATTGTCAAAACATAGGACCAGATGATACCAGTTACACATAGATGGGGGTGAGGGGTAGCTGCTTTTGTGTTGGAGGGCCTGATTCTGTATGAGCTGAAACCAGAACAGGGAATTGCATTTACTCTGAGGATCTGGAATCTAGAAAGATTGTGGGGTTTTGCTTTGTTTTTTTTAAGTCTTCCATGCTTTTCCCAATTCAGGAAATGTTTGGAAAGCTAAGGATTTTTGTTTTCTCCTCTTTTTGAACACTGTACTAATATTCACAAGGTTCCTGCTTGTGCTTATTCATTTGGTGTTAGGAACAGAGGACTAACTTGGGTGACTGGATGGGCTTAAAATCCCCCCCTAATATGCATTTCCTAGCTGTGAAAGAGGACTGAAGAAAAAGTTAATGCTCTAAGTCTTTTCACAGGAGATTTTCTTTAAGGGGACACTGTCAAGATTAAGATAATCTTATTCTTTCCCTGAGTCTTTCCTTGTTTGTTTTTTTTTAAAATTATCTTTTGTTATTTTCCTTTTGCCAGCTCCTTCAGGAACTGCAGCCCTGATCCAGTGCACAGCTAAGGGGTTTATCTTTAGGCAAGGTTTTCTCACATCTAATTTGAGGTGTGATTTCAAATCAGTTTAGAGAAACCAGTGGAGAAGGTGGCATCGCTGCTTTTTTTTCTGCTGAAACAGGGCTTATTTCAGGTTATCTTAAAATAATTAGGCTATATTTGTTCATTAATAGAACTGAAAGGAAAGCACAACCATACCACCTGTATCATGATAGGGATATGCCTTGAGAAGGAAGCCCTTGTGCTTCAGAAATGCCACACCACCTTACTTGGAATAGGTTTAGGTCTGGTCCTCCTGGGGTGCAGAACTGATGTAATGGACTGCTATCTGTTATCTGCAGCAAGCTTCCCCACAGATGACTTTAACCCTTGGGAGAAAGGAAGTTAGGGTGGAAGGAAGAAAGTGAACATGTCACCCTTGAAAGCAGGATCAGTGTTGGGGGAAAATCAGTTTCTGGCTCAGAGTGGAGCTCGTCCAGTCCCAAGGAAAACCCTGCTTGCAACCTTAACCCTGTGATAGCATCTTCCAGTTACTGGGGAGGCTGTGCTTTAACTCAGGCCCTGAGGCTACCTGCACATTTATATCAGTGAGAGAGCCTTTATTTCATTATTCTGGCAGTGGGTGAAAGCAGCTAGTTAATTTACACTGCTTACTCAGTTGTTTGTTAAATGGCAGTGCTGTGGAAAGCATTTCTCCATGGGCAAAAGGGCTGGCTGCGGTTCTTATCTTTGTGGCCAGGCATACAAAGCCACAAGCACAGAAGGTCTAATCTTCCTGGATGGATGGTGGCCAAGCTCATTTTGCACTCAAAGAACTGAAGTCAATGGGAGCTTGGCCTTGCCTAAAGCCTGCAGAGTCAAGTCAAGCAACCATTAGTGGCAAAGGCTGCATTTGGGTCTTGCTTCAGAAGAAAAGATAAAGCTTAGAGAGGGAAGAGCACAGCAGGGAAGTGCCAACAGCCAGAGGTCATGGGCTCAGGATAAGGAAAAGAGGACAACAGATGTTAATCTCTAAGTGAGGGGCACGGGTTATGTCTATAATGCCTTGAGTAGTACATCTGTCTCTCTGGCTTGCTTGCCTGCCCCACTCATGTCCATGCTGAAGAGGTCTCTGGCCTTTGTGGAGTGTGCCTAACATGCATAAAATCATGACATGCCCCATAGGCAGAGAACACCCTACATTCCCCCTTATCTGTACTTCCTCACCAAGGCAGCTCCTGAGCATACTCCAAACTGTGCCTCTGCCTGGATGAGCACCAGCTGCAGGCAGTGCTGGGCAACCTCAGAGCAGACCAACACAGAGAGCATCTGTGAGACAACTCAAATACAAAGTCCAAGAGCAAGCTTTCAACTAGGCAGTGCAAGCACAGATAAACATAAAAATGCAAACACCTGAGCTGAGTACACATTGCAAAACTGATCTAGGACTCTTGGCACATATTCACATCACTCATCTAAATTCTGTGTTGTCACATAGATGCAGTTATTCATTAGCCGTGCTGGATAGTTTAAGGTTATCTTGGTTGTATCCATATAGACTACCTTCATATGTGTGGATTATTCTGTTGCTCTGTGGTGAAAGAGTTTGGGATCACAATACCTAGGATAAAAGAGAATGTGGTAGCTTTCTACTAAATGCATGCAGAGTTGGTTAATAGAAAATGCCAGTGATAGAGAAGAAGGATTTTATATATAAGGTGGTTTAGGCACATTTTAAAAGTGGATGTAAATTATCTTGAAATAAACTCAAATGGGAAATTAGAAGAGAGGTGAGACTGTGGAAAAGCTTACACCTACTGACGTCAGGGAAGTAGGGAGGAAAGGACAGTAAAAGACTTACTTATTTTAATATTAGAATTTGATGTGTTTATGAACAGAATATCACATTGTGATTGCTCATGGTAGCAGCAGGGAATTAGATTTAATGAGCAGGGTGTCCCTTCAAAACTTATACCTCTGCTGTCAGGATACACAGACAAATAGGCTCTTTTATATAGCTTAGCATCATCAGTGGGCCAATCCTGGGACTCTTTACATGTTTGAGTATATTCATTGAATGTCCAGGGACTTTTCACATGTGCAAGGGGTCTGGGACTACAGACACATTTCCCAAGATGAAGTCAGCATCCACCAGGCCCCCTTCTTTCCCAGGAAAGAAAAGTGAAACCAGGCAAGATCCATAAGTGCAAATAAATACCCATCAGGATGATTAGGGCACCAGTACCTTGGGGCACACTCTGTGTGTGGTGGCACAGTCTAGCAGGTCAATGTAGACCTATCAAACATAATTTTTATTGTGTGATTAACCAAAGCTGTAAGGGGATCTCCTGCTGTCACTTTCACGTGCAGATTTGCATATGAAACAGTACTTATAAAAATACACAAAAAACCCCCCAGTGCTGTGTCTCTTGTTTTGGAAAATAAGGCTTTGTTGTTCCAAGCATCCTGTGTTTTGTTCCTCTTACTGTCCTCAAACCTGCCAAGGAGTGAGTTCCCTTTTATCCCTACCCATTTCGTGCAAAACCACAGGCACTGTGAGACTGACCACTATATGCTCAGCTTCCCCAAGTACAAAACAAAGGATCTGTTGTATCAGAAAGGTTTTATTTTGCTATTAACAAGATCAGCAGTTTCTTCAAATTCAAGTCCAAACTGTTTTGCAGGGAGAAAGTTTTGGATTTAAAGCCATAGGCTTCTGCACATGAACCTGAACTGAACTGAAGCCCCATCTAGGTTCATCTATATACACAAGACAAGTGGAAAGATGAATCGATAGTTAGACAGATGGATTATAATGTGTTTTATATGATATATAGAAAATATTCTCAGAGTGCGGGGATGGCCGGTAGCAATCATTCTCAGGGGTAGGCACCAGAGCATTGACTGATTTGTAAAGGTCAGACCCTTCATGATTTTTTTTTGTATCTCATATATTCCCATTTCAGGTCTTCTCATCTATTTGTGTACATGTCTATGACACACATCTCATCAGGCAGGGAAGAGGGTGGGAGGGAGGAATTAAGAGTCCACTACCCAGATAAGGTTTGGGATAGAGTCATTTCACATGCAATGCATTACTAGTGAGTGCTTCCCACAAGGCAAGCCAATGTGATTTTTTTCACCAAACTTTCCAAAATATTTCCTCTCCCTACTCTTTCATTAATACAACATTGTATCAATTTGCACTGCCCACACAAAGGTATGCTTAATGTGTAATCATACAGCAATTCATGCAACCACAGCACTTAGCTCTGTTTCAATGAGGGCAGGTTTTTGCTCTGCCTTATATCTGAAATATACACATACAGAAGGCTGGCTGTGTAGCTAACCTATGTTGAAACAGCTTTCCTGATTCTGTAACATTCACAGAAATTTCCCTGAGCTGAGGAGCTGGGCCCTGACTTTGTTCTTTTCTTTATAGAGAGGAGATTGCTTTGGATTCCCTCTTATGGCTATCTAGTTTAGATCACTGTAATTCAATTATGTTACTCAGAATTGGGTACAGAGTGACTTACTTGAACTTTGCAATTACACACACACAATTCAATTGTAGGTGATTTTCTTGGCCTTTCCAACTTTGACACTAATATACTTTGCATTTCCTTAGGGCTTTCAATCACAGCAGATTTTGCTCAATGCTTTAAAAGTTATGACCAACTCCTATAAACACATTCCTGCCAGTACCTTTACTCACATAAATAGCTGTGTTGACTTCAGAGGAATTACTGTTATGTACATGGTAGACCCCAAAAAAAGTTGGCAAAAGTGGTAAAATGAAATTCCTCTTAGTGTTTTGGGGAAGATTTTGAACAGAAAAATGTTTCCCACTGAATAAATAGGGCGTAACCATATTTTCTGGAAATTTCAGGGCAGTTATTAAACTACTCATACCTCCAACTGACATCTGAGCTATGTCATGAGATCACCAAGAACTACATGGCATCTTTAGGAAGCAAGTTGTTCTGGGATGGGATTTTCTTCCATGAGGCTAGCCAGCATCTACAGAGATGCAGTAGTGCCCAATAAGCATTTGCTAAGACCTGCTAGCTCACATCAGCATTCTATCCTTTGTGATTAGCTCACAGCAGTGTTTCATCATTGATTTAGAGGGCTGATGCCTGAACAATACCAAACACAACAGAACATGACTGAGCAAGAAGAGTTTGTTATTTGCCATTATATCTGTCCACATAACTCAGGCATAGAAATGACTGATGTTTTGATCTCCAACATTAGTGGAGATTTGTTTGTTTCTTTGTTTGTTTGTTTGTTTAACACCAGCACTTAGAGACCTTTTTTTCATCAACCACCTTCATGGTACATTAGGGTATCTTTATTTTCATTACACAGAAAAGAAAGCTGAGAAAGAGACAAATGTAATGATATGTTCAAATTGATCCAGAAGGCCAGTGTAGAGCTGGAAACAGGCCTTGTCAGAAGTTAACACCTCTACTTTCTACACTGTACCAGACTGGCTCTTTGGGAACTTCAGGAAGCATGGACAATAGAATACCTTTCCTCACAGTTTTTGATACAAAGCCTTAATCAACCCTCCCCCCAGTCTGTTCTCAGGGAGTATTCAAATTTCTTAAGCCCTCTAAGGGGGGGTGGAAAGACTAATATTAGTTAGATGATCACTGTGGTCATCTTCCATGGTCTTATAGATCATACAAGCTCTAGAATCACTTTTTGTCTCCTGAAGTGACTTCTTCCTTAAGCACAACCAGCAGATTATCTCCAACACAGTTCTCTTCTGCCTTGGACATGATCTTCTTAAACATTAGTGCCATTTCAGTGATCTTCAGTAGCATCCTCCTCACTTCCTGTCTCAGATCACATTTGAAGCTACTCAGGGTGTCTCCATCCTTTTTTATTTTCTTCCCTTTTTTCTTCTTTTTATCTCTGCATTTTTCCATTCTTAAGCCTGGTAAAGCGTTAGTCCTGGCTAGAAACACCAGGTATATTAATGACTAATGAAAAAGTGAGTGAGACAAAAAAGGAGAGGGTAGTAAGAACAGTGAGAGGAAGAAAGATGGAGACAGTGAGAAATCAGCTGTCTCTGCTTTTCTACTCTTCTTTGCCAGGTGATCCTTCTACCTGCTCTAAATTAATATCAAAGCCAGAGGGAACACAAAAAGGTTGGTGGGGAAGAAAAAGACAACCTCAGGAAAAAAAAATCATGATGCAGAAAAGTGCCTGTCCCCTGTATAATTCCTGCAGTGGCCTGTAGCTGATGGTGCTGAGAAAAATACAGCAGCAAGCTCTGACATTTCATTTCTGTGGAGAAGTGAAAAAAGGCCTGCTGTAATTCATCGCTTCTTGTAACTCAAACCCTTTTTGCCAGGAGTACCTGCGCTGTCTTTTAACAGTGGCTCCATGGTGGCTGTAATTGGACATGAAAAATGATGTCGTATTTCTATTTGCAGGGAGGATTGGGGTGGGGGTAGGTGGGGAAAGTGGCAAGTTGGTGTGAGAAGATGACATCTGGCATTATTTGAATGGGTTGATTTTAGGCAAAAGGAAGGAAAGCCAAAATGAAGGGTATGAAGTGTAACAAGTACGATCATCTTGTCCAAGGTGTGCAAAGGTGATAGTAAAGGTGGTTTTCAGCAGAGATGAATGTGCAAAGGATCAAACAAAAATGAGAACTGTAATGCACCTGAAGTTCTAACTCCTCCATCAACCCAAGTGCTTATGGCATTTGTGGGAAAAGGACGTGCAACCCCTCTTCCTGAATCAAATGCTGGATCAGCCTACCTAGGTCTTTTCCCATGTTGCCAAATCTCTTTTGAAGACTTCTAGTGATAGAGATCAATAAAACCCCACAGCCACATCTGTAGTTCCTATGATCTCATGTGGATACACATGGTATTAATCAGATTTGCTGACTGGCAAATCTTTCTCCTAGCACACTCTCAGGGTCCACCAAGACAGGACAGATATTAAAGATATTCATATTAATATTCCCCCAACCACTATTCAGAAGACTGCAGTTTGGAGTATAAACTTTGGTTTCTTTGCATTAAACCCATGACAATTCCCAGCTGAAGAATAAGCAGAGAGCTTGAATGTCTGAATTCCCTTCTCCCCAGGAAGGCATTTTCCCAGACTAGGGAAGGTATATCTTTCTGTCATTTTATTTCCCCACTTAGCCCTTTTCTGCTCCCCATGCCAGATCCTTGCTCCCAGAGTGTCTGTGTCAAAAAAAAAAAAAAGGTTCCATAGATGGAGAGAGGAAACTTAATTATTTTCCTCTCAGTGTTTCTCCCTATAATTGGTGTCTTTCATGTCAAGATGATCTCAATTTGTATTATGGGCTCCGTGCAGGCAGCACTTTCTCTTTGGTCTATAAAGAAATTGTCAAGTATATAAATCATAGTGTACATTAAATTACACTAGCCTCTTACTTATTAATTTCCCTAGTTTTTTCTTCCCCTGTTGGATGCTCATTCCCTTCCTCTCTTTTTTGCCCTGTCCTGGTGATTGTCTTCTTTTTCTCATGCCACAATCTAAAAACCAACCAACCAACCAAACAAATATTAGTCTCCTCTAATTTTTGCTAAAGGGTGTGATGATCTCCACTGCCTTTTGCAAACTGACCACATCTAACTCAACAACAAGTAGAAAGACCTCTGTCTAGTTTTTCTAAAGGCTGGATCCAAAGCTTACTTGAGTTCAGTGGGGATTTTCATGGCCTTTAGCAGGCTTCAGCTCAGTACCTATGTTGGTAAATCTATGGAGTGTTCTGCATTGCAAGGCTGTGTCCATTTTGGACTCCAGACATTGTCTCTCAGGGCTGTATGCAGCACACCTCCTATAAATTCCTGGCTACTGTTACTATGCCTCTTACTAACTGCTTGGGATGAAGGTTCTGGCTATCTTGGAGTGAGCACCAGGGACCTCTGACCATCCTCCTCTGACCCTTGGAGTTCGATTAGCCATTGTGTCCACATTATGAACACATAATATATAGTGTAAGTGCAGCTGTCAAAAGTTAACAGCTCTCAAGTCAGACCTTGGCACATGGATGGTGTCAGCACCAACCTGCTGTAAACACAAACCAATTACAGTGGTTGAGCAGCTGGGGGAAGTTACAGTGCAGTAAATGGGTAGCTTGATTTGATTATCCTGTGTGTGAGAACCAAGATGGCATTCATCTCACCTAACTCTAACTGCATAGACTACCTTTATGACCAGTGGAGAGGAACAGACACTGCAGAAGACCATTCATCATTTTCATCTCAGATACCAATCTTAAGAGTGGCTTAAAATTGTCCTTTTTAGACATTTGGAGTTACATGACATAAATTACCTTCTTAATCTGTGTGACGTCAGATCTTTAAATGTCTGTAACAGCTAGCTGCTCACATACGGTTACAGGAGCCCTATGGCAGGATGTCCATCCTGCTGCCTCTGGCCCTGTTAATATCTTGTGATACGTGTGACAGCAACAGATCTTTACAGTTGCAAAAGCAGGGGCTGATGCAAGGTTTATCCAGTACCAAATTCTTTGTTGATTTTAGCACTTCAACTGTCTGGAGTTTGTTGGATGATACAGGCATATAGGAGAGTAGAAATTGCTCAGTAGCGTCTGGAGCCATTGATCCTTCTCTTCCTGAGTGCAAGTCTAACTGTAGTCAGTTTATGGCTAAGTATATTTTCCTCTTGAGACAACAATGCAGCAGGATCTGCTAGGCTCTCCATCATCTTAACCTACTTGTCAGCCAGCTTGATAACTTTTTATTACTAAATGTGTGTGCAGAGCAATTAGAATAAATCTAAATGATTATGAACTACCTTCAAAAAAAAAGGGAAATTAGGAAAAAAAGAAAAAAGAAAACTAACAGCCTTGCTTCCCAACTGTGATTAGCCACAAATAAGGGAGGGACAGTATCACCTGAAGGCATGCTGTGACACTCATTAGCCACTTTGTAGTCAGACTTTATTGGGAAGCAATATGTTGGGAGATTCCCGTTGCCTTCTGAATTCCTGCTCCTTGTGATGCTTATTTGAACTTGCACTTTCTTTGGTTGTCAAATCTAAAGGATAATTTCATTCCACTCAAGGGTGGTCACACACAGAAAGATATTTTGAATAGTCCACCTGCATAGTGTATGGATTGCTTTAAGTGACATGGAGAAAGAGGCAGGGAAGGGCTTTCAGATTAAAATCTCAGCTGGTTCTGATCCAATCTGCATCTCTAGCTATTAACAGGAGGGGTATATCCTCACCCCTGTTCATCAGACACCCACATCATGTTCGGCACTACCAGAGAAGATGACCATGGACATCTGTTGCCTTCTCTCCTGGGACTGAGCAGCTCTGGGTATAATGATGGTCCCCAATGCTTTTGTTGAGAGAAAGAGGGATAAGCTGGAGAACATAAATCCTATCACAGCATGATGGCAAGGTTTTTATACTTGCTTATGTTCTGATGTGAGAAAGGAAAAAGCAACAGGGGGAGATGTTTTGACTCATATCCTACCCTCTCCCTCAAAAAAAACGCCCTTGATAACCAGCACCCCTGCAGCATGTGGACAAACCAGATCTAAATCCCATTCCCCAAGTATGAAATGGAGTCTGCTATATTACAGGTGACTATCCTACAGTGGAGGTGGAATTCACTTTTCCATTTTCTTTTCATCATGCTACTCCCAAAAAATCTTTGCAATTAACATTTCACTGATCCTGATGTTCTGACTAAGCATTGCTGCTCTGACACAGTAGTGTTTCCAGAGGAAACTATTAGAAATTTAAGAACTTACGTTTAAAATTTCATGACTTGTGTGAAATGAGTCAGATCCCTCTCCCAGTGTGATTCAACAGAGCCCCTGTCAGGTAAATGGGGTGACACTGGTTTACTTCAGACCAAGAAGCAGCCTGTACTCTTAATTTACTTCTTTGCTTACTAATTGCTTTTTCCCCCCTTGTAGAGTAAATTCTGGTGCTAACTATAATGCATGGTAAAAAAAAAAAAAAAAAACAACACAACAAAACAAACCTCTGTATATGAATGTTTGATTCCACCATTAATTATGTTACTCTCTTTGCTCTTTCTTACAGATGAATAGACCGATCCAGGTGAAACCAGCGGACAGCGAAAGCCGAGGAGGTAGTTGACTGCATTGCTTTCAGCCACAGTGCTAAGTATAATTGTTGTCTCTGGCTTCTCTCAGGCAATGTACTGATCAATTAGTAACGTAATCACTGCCAAAGAAATTCCCTCTGCAGCAAAGATTCTCTTTATTAAATCTCCTTTACTTCGTCTCGCTTTCCTCATATTCAATTATTATTTGATTTTAAAAGGCAGGCAGGTGCCAGCGATTGCCTGGGAAACAAATAACTGCCTTGTTAAGAAGTGAAGCATCAGGCGCTTACTTAACAAAGTTTAACAGCAGTGATGGCAATGTAGGTTTTTCAGACCTATGTTGGACTGAGCTGCAGAGGTGTTTAATTTTGTTGCGATAAAGCAGGTATTTTATGGTTTCTCTAACCATGTTGTTTCTGCTTGGACTGAAGCAACTCTGCTTTCAGAAAAAGCAAATTCTGAGGTAGCAGACTTTTCTGCACCTGTATCAGCTTATCTGGATAAACCTGTTGTGGAAACTGAAGACTTCTCTCAGTCCCAGGGAGTTATTCAGGATTTGCACAGGTGTAGTTGAAATCAGGAGCTGGTCTTTTGCTTTTCCATCCTGCACAGTGGATTTGGAAGGCTTTGCTAAGTGACTGTTCAATAGATCACCAGTGATAAGGTGTTTCCTGTAAAAGGTTTTCTACCAGAACTGATGTGGTGATACTTCGCCGTACTCTTCTAATAGGGGTCTGTTTGTCAGATCAAACACAGAGCTCACTGAGAAAGTGTGAGATGGTCCGTTATGCTGGATAAATTATCATTCTGCATTTTTTTCTTGTATCTATACATTTATATGTATGCACGTATACATATAATGACATGGTGCTTCCTTCCTCTCTATCCTTATCTCTTTGTGGAAAAAAAGAAGAGGCTTTTGCCCATATACACAGTAAAAATACTAGTGCTTACTTATCATATAAATGTGGGAGTAGATTTTGTCATTTAGTAATGATGATGTGGCTCAAATATGTGAAAGCTCTTTAATTTCCACTGTGGACGTAAACTCTTCTTCATTTATGGGACAACTATCTTTGTGCTGGCATTAGTGGAAATCCCCAGCAACAACTACTTAAAAGGAGTAAAATGCCTCACAGAAAAAAGGCACTGAAATGGTGTTCTTTTTTCAGTTAAAAGCTTTGGATTCCAGAGGCTTTGACTGCGTCAGTGTGAGGCTGAAACTCTCCAGTGACTCAAGTCATTGGAAGACTTTGTACGTAGCTTGTAGTTAAAGAGCTGGTGTTACAGCGTGGTGAAACTGGCAGGTCGACAGAGGCTCTGTAAGGAAGGGCTGTGGTGCGATATAATTGCAGAGCAGGAGAAGAGCTGAGTGCTGGATAAATGCCAGAAAGCTCAGGGATAAATATTGCATTTTTGGAGTTCCCCATAAAGTAAATTTGGGGGAATTTGGCCAACGCTGGGCAGAAAGTATTTGATGGGCTCTGCGATGGCAAGTTCTGCTATCAAGGGCCACGGTACGTTTCTGACCTGCAACAAAGGCATGTCACATCATATATCATCGTACAATGGTTTTTAATAGAACCGGGTCAATTTACCCACTTTCCCTTCCCATCTGATGATCTGGCTCCGTGTCTGAGTAGGACTCAGTCTCAGTCAGGGCAGTTGTCAACACCGATCTCCTAGGGGAAAAGGGAAAGGCTCAGCTGCCTGGGCAAACGAGGCGACATTATGCACATTCCAGCGGAGTACGTGCCGACAGCGAGAGTGAAGGGAGGGCCTTTTGTCTATTTAATTAGACATACCAAAAAATAATAATTAGGCTGGCCAATTTGCTTAGTGTGCCTACAGGGTATGTAGCTCCCAATCACTCTTTTTTTTTTTAATGCAAATCACTAATGAAGAACACATGCCTGGCTTTCTGGGATGGGTTTTCAAACTCTTTTGCTAAGAGCAGCTGCTTTCAGGAGGGGTGGTTTGAACTGCAAAAGGCTCTGGTGGTGGTTTGATTCCACAGTATCCATCACACCAGTTGTTCCCTCCCCATTGTATTTTAGCTAATTATCTCCCTAACAGACACAAACCTCATCTTTTCTCACCCTCTCCACTCCCATATTTCTCCTATCGGTGGTGACCATAATGCAGGGGCCAAGCGGGTACACTCATCATTGGCGTGAAAGATACGTTGTCCTAATTCCCCACTGACAAGCTGCTTCTGGGCTGGTGATGTTTCAGAACGGCATGACTCAAGGGCAACTGTGGGAGAAAAGAACAATTGGCACTCAAGGGAGGCATTGTATGAAAACAGGTTCTTCGCGAACCCACCAGTTAAAGCAGGCACGGCAAACAGAATGTTAAAAAGGAGGCCATGTATCTTAGGAGCACATTAAAAGACTTCATTAGGGCTGCAAGATAAAGGTCAACTTCAACAACAAAGAAACGTAAGTTGTAGCTTATTATACCCCGTCTGTGTATCAGGATGGGATGTGAGGGAAGAGGAGGGCTTGGAAGCTGAAGCAGCTCTTCTGCACAGCACAAGTCCTCAGTCTGCCCAAAGCCCACGCTCTGAATACACCTCTGTCTTCTGGCTTATGGGGAGTTTTGGTGCCAGGACAAGGTATTAAAGAAGGAATGCAGTGCTCTTTGAAACTGTAGTTTGCAAGGAGGCTTTTATTGGAAGTGGTGAGCAGTATTCTCAAGGAAGTGAGATTGTGTTTTATCTAGGGACAAATACTTGCATTTTGCTAAAACACAGATCTTTGACTTTTCCAGTAAGTTCTTCCTCAACCCAACGCTGATGGGAGTCCAAAATTTACTCTCCCCTCCAACCAGATTCTGCTCAGCACTTTTTCCTGTTGTTCTGGAGTCTAGATTTGGTCTTTAATCGTTCCTGTGTCTTGATTCTCAGCTGAACCAAAAGCGGATGTGTTAGCATTTAGTGTGTGTAAGTGAGAATTTAGATTATCAGCCCATCTAGGTTTGGGGAAGAATTCAAAATGTTGCTTGGCAGAAATTACACTCAACCCAATAAAATGGAAATACTGAGTGTCCCTTATTAGTTTTGCTGGTTTTATTATTTTGTTTGTAAATCCCCATATTGGACTAGGAGCAAGACAAAGAGCGCAATCTTTTTCAACAAAACTGGCATTATTTACACTTGCCTAATCTCACAGGAACTAGAAATGAATGTATCCTCAGCACATTTCTCTAGGGAAACAATCTAAATTAATGGGAAAATTTTGCATTTTGTGCTCCTGCCTGTTTGTGCATGTGAGTTTACTCAAGCTACAAAATGTTATATAGGGGTATTCCTTCTACAAAATGCTTCATGAAACTTCAAATATCTGATCAGAAAGTCAGAGTCCTTTGACATTTTATAGAGACTTTAGCAGTGATGGAATTGATACAATGTGATAAAAAGGCTACAGTTCTGTATTTTGTTCTGAAAAATCAGAGTGTAGCTCTAGCTCTATTAAGGGTATCTTAAAAACTTTCATTGGTCTTTGTGTTCTCCGCATTTAACTTGACTGTACAGAAACTACTTCGCCACAGATTAGGTAGTCCAATATGTTTTTAGGGATGTAAGCTATAACTCCACGTTAAATTCTGAATATGACAAATCCCGGATAGAATTTTCTATTATTTTCATCCTGTTGTTGATGATTTTTCTTGGTTCCTTGTCTCATATTCAGCTCTAAAAACAGTATGTAGATATCAGTGACTTAAAGTTTTGCAAACTTAGGGAAACATTTTGAGTCTGTTTTGTGGTTTGGGCCAAAAGTTAGCAGCTATTTCTTATTTTATCCACAATATCTCTAGCTCTCACTAGACAACTCTTGCTGCAGCTGGCAGGGTTAACCTATGATAAACGCAGCCCCGAGGTCCCACTAGGTTGTACAGGGAGTAACATTTTTTAAAGGGAAAGGACTCTCCTGCTACTCTAGTTGCACTCCATTAGTGATGCTTAGATGCTCCATTGCTCCCACATTCCACTCAAAGGACAGAGGAAGATCTGTAAAGGAAGGCATGCAAAGATGCACGCAGTGTGCTACCCAGGCCCAGTGCTGTTGAAGAAACACGTCACAGTGGTTTTGGGGTCCTCGTGCATTTTATGGAACAGATGCAGAAGGTTCCTGGACTAAAGAAAATAAAAAGGCAAAGTCCAAAGTGGTTTAGAGTTGAAAGGATGCAATGTCCTGCAGAGACGGTGTTGAGAGATTTACAGGACAGTTCATCACATTGCAGTGTTTTCTGCATGCAAGACTTCACAAATCTACTAAAGCTTTTGTCTGTGTTTGTTCTTTCAAGTAAATCTGTTTGTGTATGTTTAGAGGAGGCATGTGCACTGTGTCTTTTTTTGTCTGCTGTTTGGGGGACGTGACAGCAGCAGCTGGAATGTTTGGACTTCATATTTCAACTGACTTGCACCGTTTCTCTACCCATTACTCAATGTGCAGGCTCTCAAATTATCTGCTTGGTTATGGTTTATTCCAGCTTCAGAGCAAAGTGTCCAAGAACTCATTTACAGTAAACAGCAAAACAGTGGTGCCTTATTCATGCACTATGATCTGTTTTTATTCCCTTCCATCAGCTCAGCAATGATGATGGGGCCAGAATGGCTTCTCCATGGTTTCTAAGCCCTATTTTCCTTTGGGAAAAATGTCTGGATCTACTTCTTTCATCCAGGCCTTGTCTAACTCTCACTAGCTCTCTGCTGCAGCTGGCAGGGTTTATCTGTGACAAACACAGCCCCAGGTCCCACTAACTTGGCATTTAGCTGTTCTCCCTCTAACTGATCAGAATACTGTGGCTTCTGCTGATGGCCAAAACCTCTCAGGAAGCTTTCCATCCAGGTACCAGCCAGATCCAGGCCTGTTTAGGTGCTGAAATCAAGTAAGATTGATTAATTTGTGTTCACACTGGTATAACAATGTCATCGAGAATTATTTCCTTCTTCCTTGGAAGCTTTTTGCAAAGAGGAGGTTTGGTTGCCCACCAGAAAGGTCTGAGGAAGAGAGTTAAGGGTAAATAAGGAGATGGCAATCTTGGCAGAGCTCAGCATCTCCTATCCTGCACTGCTGGAGGTTAGGCTATGCCCGCATGCAAGAAGTCCTGAAGTCTGGGACTATTCACACATCAGAGTTGTACCTTTGTAATTCTCATCTCTTCTTTATCTCTGAGCCACATGTGCACTTTACCAGCAGTTCCCTGTCGTGTACCTTTGGTGAGCTTCTTTAAAAGACTTCCCACCCCAGAAGCTGCAGAGCAGGCTGAGGGAATGTCCTGTTTGCAGATGGTAATCCATACAACCTACCTTTATGTGGCTTGCCACAACCTTTTCTTCAATTGCTCATCTCTTTTTTCCTTTATGGTCCCCACACCCATTCAGCAGGAGAAGGCAGATGGCACTGGCAAACACCCCAGCAAGACAGATAATGTTCTCCCTTCTCTCTCACAGTTGGGGGAAAAGACCCCAGCTTATTTCTCCATGAACACATCTCCATTAACTCTTTCATCATTGCGATGAGCCCAGTATGACTCACTCTAATCTTTTATAGCTCAGGTAAAGCAAGGCACAGACAGGGACTTGCAAAGGTCACATAGCATACATGTGCCAGCCTTTGCTGCAACCATTGCACTTGCAAGGCTAAGACTACTAGTTGGACAGTAACAGCTCCTGTCTTCACACTTTATGAGGTCTGGACTCAAGACCTCGGGACAAATCATTTACCATAACAGGAGCCTCATATTCCCCTTTCTTTCCCTCGGTGCCCACAACAGTTTAAACATCTCTCTCACTCTTTATCTTCCCTTGCAGTTTGAAAAGAGATTTCCAACTCCATGCCAAATCCTCCTCCTAAGTGTCATACATCTCCTCTTCCTGAGATTTGCCCCAAACATGATTAATCATCTGGTTTGTACTTTTCTTGCAGGAGGAATTAAAATAAAACAAAACCACACCCAAATCTACATATCTTCTCTCTATTAATTACATATCCAATAACAAAGAGCACACTGGTGCTGAGTTGCAGTATCTCTGTGTGAAGAGTAAAGAAGAGGAATGACTGTTTAAAAATAATCTAATATTCTGTTAAAAAAATCTGCTGGGAGAGGAGATGAGCTCATGAATTGAAGAAAAAAGAAAAAAGAAGAACCTAACCAAAAAATCTTGATATTAAACTGAGAGACAGCTTTCTTGCCTCAGAGGCTGGGGAAGCATCAGGACCAGCAGAAAGCCTTAGTGTCATTGACAGGGCGGGCTCCTGAGGAATGGATGTCAGAGATGCTGTAGTATTGGGAGGGAGAGACGTCAGTGCCTTGAAGTGTGTTCACCTCTCTGCCCATCTGGTCAAGGGCTGGGGAAGGGGCTGAGCCTAGGACCATGAAGACCACCTTAGTCATCCCAGTCTTGAGCATCACTCTGAACCTCTCTGGCCTATATGTCCTGGTTTTCTTACCATGTCACCAGGGATGCATCAAGTCCAGGGCAGAATCAAGAAACTCACCCAGATTTGGCCATTATTCCTTTCTCTCAGTTCAGGTGAAGGCACAGACTTTGAAAGTCAGAGCCAAGCTTTAGACCCCGTTGTGTGTGCAGGAGCCTTTTACAGCAATGCTCAAAGACACTGGGTTCAAAGGGAACCTGTCCATTGGGTTTTATTCCAAGTCTGAATATCTGTTAAAATCTGTAGTGTTTTTCCTTTAGCCCTAAGATAAACCTGATCTAGGAAGGCCATTTTAGTACTCATGAAAATCTTCTCTTTCTAGTTGTGCCTTGTTGTGGGACTGATTACAGTCAATGGGAAATGAAAATCTCCTGGTTTATTGTGGAAATTCAGAATTGCATGACCCTACTGAGAGCTGACTGTTGTCCTCACAGGGCCATATTTTCAAGCAGGCAGAATGTACCAGCATGCAAATGGATCAGTTAATTCAAAGTGGCCCTGGATGACCCCATTCGTGCTCTCCACTGTCTGGTAAAACTTAATTCCGGGGCAGAAAAAAGGCTCCGGTGGCTTCTCAACTGTAGTGTTCTATATTTGATAACACTGCTGAAGGCTGATGTGCTCCATTCCACATTCACCTGCTGAAAGAATACAAGGGACATCAAACTTTTCTTCATGTCTGCCCTTTTCATCATGACTGAAATCGATGGAAGAGTGCCCATCAATAGGAACTGGAAAAGATCCACAGGACATTGTGTTCTAGCACATGTCCTAAGGACAACCTCTTAAAATCAGGGAATAAAAAGAAAAAAAAAATATTGCACATTTTCCATAAAGCATGTGTAACCTAATAGTTTACTGACAAGAAAGAGGACAGTCTAGAGCAGAGCCTGGGGAGAGGCTGGGGAGCTCATTGCCTTGAGGTTTTGATATTAGTTCTTTTCTCTGCTACCACATGACTTTTGATCAATTATGTAACTTCAGTTCCCTCCTCCTTCTCACCCTTCCTGCATTGCCTGCTTAGGTTGTGATATGCTTTTATTTGCTCATTTCTTGTGGCTAGTGCCTTTCACATTCATGCATGTCAGGCTGTCAGTGTCAAAGGGTTAAGACACCAGTGAAAGCCTGTAGCTGTGCCCAGAATGATGTGTGCAGGACCAAAAATCAAGTATGGCGGATGATCGAGGGCCCTCACACTGCAGAGTGGTATTTGGAGGTTTTTCAACAACAGGGCAAAAATGGAACAAGTGGTGGGAAGAGGAGAGTGGAGGAAATAAAACATGTAATCCTATAAAAAATTCCGCCTTTGTAAATACAGCTCAACCTCCTAGGTGAACTCAGGGACACATTACAACCCTAGTATCTTTTTTTTAATGTAAAGGTTGCTTGTCAATGGGTTTTTATACAGCATTAATAATACATTTATAGATACACTCCACAATTAATTGCAAAGCATTTATGGCACTGAACAGTTAGAATGCATTATGATAATCACTCCTCATGCATTGACTTTATTGTAAAGGTTTTGCTGATCATTATAATTGGCTTGTTATTACACAGGGATATAATAACACCTCTCTGTATAATAGTTTATGGCACATCAATAGCAAATGCATTCCCTTTATTGGAAGCAATGTGCATTTTATTAGAATATAGCTGAATAAGTGCAATCCATGTAGACAAATGAAGTTTCTAATGAACTGTCTCACAAAAGACTCGAAATAACAAGCCATTTTTTATGTATTTTTCTATTGACAAACTTGTAGTTATGGTTGCATGGGCATTTCTTTAAAAAATGGAAGGCATATTTTGCTGTTCTTTTGGAGAAACATTTGGGGGAAAGGGAAGACATAGGCCATTTTTCTGCCTGATGTTGAATAAAGTAAGGGTGGCTGATGCTCACACCTTCCAGATTTCGTTTGCTTGTTGAGATTTTCCAAGCTTCTTCCTTGTGTGTTTGGTCTGACATTCACAAAGCATCAAAATGTTCTCACACTGAGCCCAGCTCCTGGAGCAGTGATACACCAACATCCTCTATACAGTCAGCAACTAGTTAGGTATGAGGGGCTTGGTGTTGTCCTTACTCCTGCTGTGTGGCTTCTTTTTCTGTATTTTACCAAGTGATACTTGGTAAATGTACAAATGCACAAGCAATCCCTGGACAAGACCTGTAATGCATAACATGCAATCTCTCTCCCCATGTCAAAATGACATTGCTGATTGCTGTATCAGGAAGGTAGAGATCTCAGAAGAGGCTTAGTGCAAAATGTGATGTAAGGAGGAATGACAAAGAGAAGAATTAGTACGAAGGAAACTGAGGCATCTGGCAGAAAACTCACTGGTTGCAGATCACTTTTAGATTTGGAATAAAAAGAGACATGTTTTATAGTTAGGAACAAAAAATGCTGTAAGGTATCCAAAGTCATTCCCCTGCCTGCCATCATTATTCTAGATCTGAATTTCAGTTCTTTCTGGCAACTTAAAGTTGCATGTATCTGACATACACATGTAATTAATGTGTATTTGTTTATTCATCTATCCCCAACTGTACTCAATATCAATCAAGTACCTAAACACTTTTAAAAGCCTGAATCTAGATAAATAAGTTTGTTGTTTCCAGATCTGGTACAATGCATACAGTCATATTGCTCCCTAACGTATTGCCAGGGTATAAACCGAGTCCAGTGTTCAGCACATAATGTGTGCCTCTTTCTTCATGACTGTCACTTGTTTATTGCATGCTTGCAAAGACCTTTGACTCTAGAGTAATCCAGGGTCTTTCTGGAAAGTGAGTTTTAGTTTGATGTAAGAGCTAGGAAATGTCTGGACTATAGTCAGTACCCTCAGCTGCTGGCACACAGAGGTTACAATTGAGCAATTTAAAATAAGACTGGCTCAACCCTGCAGTTTCAATGCAGCCTGAACTCTCTCTTCTCTGAGTGGGAATTTCAGTGAGAAGGGTTTTGCCCCTTGCCTGCTGAGATCCCAGATTATAGTATCACAGCTTTCAAGAAGTTTCGAGACTCAGGAGATACTGGAGGTCAAGAAAACTTTTCTCCATGGCATACACAGCATTTTCCAATTGCTATATATAATTTGCAGTATGTACATGAAATCAGTTCGGGAGGTAGAAAATCCCTATGTAAAGAATTTAGCTCTCTTAGTAAACTGTATCTAGTGCTTTTACCCAGAAATTGGGCCTCTTAGGAGCCTTGGACTCAGGGACAGACAAAATTTTAAACAGGGCTTCTGTGTCACTGTCCTTAAAGTGTTATTTCAGACAGGATTCACTTTGCCTAACTTTAGTGCCTACGTACTAGGCATATAGTCTAAGTTAGTCATCTAGTCTCCTCCTATGGACAGTGGAGGGAGAGAAGCAATTCTAAACTGTGATTCACCCCATCCTAAGACAGATGGGATAAATGGTGCTTGGAAGTTTCCCTTCTCTCTCCCTCTGTTGAATCTGGAATGAACCTACGGCAATTAAGTCAGATTTAGATATCTCACTTTTAGACACCTGAAGAGAGGTGAGTTGAATCACAACTTTCACCTTTGCATGCCACACTTTTCCATCTGTATCATATGAATGATGATAGTTGACTTTTCTGAAACCCTAGTTGAGATCTATGAATAAAAATTGCTATATAAAACCGATGGATTGTAGGAGATGCTGTGGTTTTGTCCTAAAAAGGAAAAGCATCTTTCTCCATTAATGTGTTTGCTTCATTATGTCAGGGGAAGAATAGGAGGGGTTGCATCCCAATCAGCCTGAGCAATAGAGATAATCTGATCAATTTTAATTCCTCTTTAAAGTCAATTTCCATTTTCATTTTTGTATTTGGGTTTGCTACCGCTCCCATTCTCATGGCAGAAATGAACTCAAAAAAACCCCGCTTCAAATTAAAAGCAGTGCATAACATCAGTGTCTTTAAAATGTGTTTTCATAATTAAGAAAAATATTTTTATCTTTGAAACCAGCTTGTTTTGGAATCTGTGATGGAAAATGAATATGGCCCCTTGTAATATCATTTGTAGAGAGGTAATTTTCAAGGCAGCACTGCACTGAAACGTTTTCCCCCAGGGATGATAAACAGTTGGCTTCAATTAGTGAGGGACTGTTTCCTTTCTTTTCAATTTTAAGGACAGTCTTGCAGCCTGATCCTGCACAGAGGAAGAGAAAACTCTACACAGGGCAATAGACTGCAGCTTGGAAGACTGAGGCTTAACTTCTTGCCTTGCCACAGATCTTCTCCTTGACCTTGAAGAGGTTACTTAGGGTCAGGCTATTTTTCTAACTTCATTTCTGTCTGGTGACTAATATTATCTTTAACTGTCTGAATATACAAATAAAACTGGCCAAACATCTTGCTCTGATTCCAGTTTCCTTCTATAAAATAGCATTGGTGCTGCAAGGATACATGCATTAAAGATTATTAGGTGCTCAGGTTCTCTAATCATTAGTTCCACAGAAGTAACTTAGTTAAATAAATAGAGATGTTCAAAAGTGTCAAATATGTTTCACTGCTCGAATCTCACATAAAGTCAATGGGCCTTGGGTGTCTAAATATTCCCTTTGAAAATCTCCCCAAATAATGATGTTCTTCCAAATAGTTGGAGCCAACTTTGTGGGGCTGATTCCTCTCACTTTTACAGTGGAGTCAAGTCAGACTCCTTCCTTTAGGAGATGCTGCCTGTTCATGCTTGTGGGAACTGCAGCAGGACACATCCCATGCCAGGGCAGGTTTGTTTCATAACACAAACTGAGATTTCTCAATGAGCAGGACTAGAAGAGCATTAAAAATAAGGAATAAGTAACTCAAATGTATTAGGACTGGCCATAGTGGAGGGATGCTTTATTGTAGCATCAAACCTAGCATACAGGAATTCATAGCTAGTAAAATACTTCCTGCCCATGAACTGCCATATGAATGGTAATTAATTCCCCCGGATCTTTATTTTATCCATCTCTGGAGTCGTTGATGAATGGCAAGATGCATTGATTATAAACCACAAAATACCAACACTTCTAAGCAGCCATCCAATTAAAATGAAATTATCTTGCCACAATGTAAGGTACATTGCATGAGTTGCTTTCTTGGATTTTTTTTTTCCAAAATGGCTGTGACTATTATTATTATGAATAGCTAATGAAGAAGAGATGTGGGAGAATGGGCCAGAACCTCAGGCAAGGGGGAACGAAGGTAGTATGAGTTTAATGACTTTAGAGATTGGACTGAACTAAAGCAGTCTCTCCACTCCCTAGATCAGAAATCTAATTATTTACTATCTATCTTGTGGCAGTGCCTGGGATACCAGTTATGAACCATGACATCAGGTTCATTGTACAATACAGAACAGATGGAGGCACTCTTTTCCTTAAGAGCTTACTCTCTAAAGATAAGACCAGATACAGTGTCTGGATGCAGACCTGTCATATAGTGTCTCCCCAGACGTGAAAAAAAGCATTGTGCTGGGTTGCACAACTGGGAGCGAAATAAACATAAGGACAGGGGCAGTGGAGTTAGGGTCTACCTGAGGAAAGGAAACATTAAGGATGGCCTTCAAGCAAAGCTCCTTTTGGGGGCACATCCTCTGAGACAAAGCAAGTGACATTCTGAATAACATATGCAAGACCTTAAGCTAATAGCACAGCCTCCTTCTTGACAAGGACCCTCCTCCTGCACACTCATACCACATGGTTCTGGTTGGCATATTTGGTCACTGCTAAGGCCAAGCAGCTGTCTTTGGTGTACAAGTTTGCTAGTGGAAAAGAAACTGAGGTTCAGCAGATGCCTGAGGGACACACTGCACTTAGGAGGAGACCATTATGCCACCGTGCTACTTACTATAGCAGAGGCAGGTCTGTGGGTACTGAGAAACAAGGGTGCAGGAGGAAACTGGGATATAGCGGTCCCTGAATACCAACTATCTCTTTACAGGGAACTCTTCAAAGGGACCAGAACCACCTAGAACAAAACAAGGGTCAAACATCATGTTTCACAATAGAAATTCAAATCCTGATGCAAGTATATTCTCTAGTGTTTACAATGAGCTGAATTTATCCCTATCTCTCCTTGATCTCAGTGTGTGATCCAGCACTCTTCCCTGGTATTACAGGCAATGTGGTTTTTATTAGAGCCTGTAATGTTCCCTTATTGAAGTTTGGACTTTGAGAGGAAAGGCCAGAACACTGGAGCACTAGCCATTCTTGTGGTGTTTCTGGCTAGATTAAAAGGAAATGAATAGGTTTTAGATCTAGAAGGAATCGTTAGATCTCATTTAACCTCTTGCATAAACCGACTGTAAAATTTCACCCAGACATTCTGTGCTGAGACTTCTGGCTTGTATTTGGCTGAAGAATAAAGAAATTTAGCCAGAGAATGACTCTTTTGAGGCTTTAGCACAACTTTGATATCAAACAGGTGGAATTGCAGAGATGAACTTTCTGAAAAGCTTTTAATCATTTTGAAAATCAGTTCAATTCATAAGGACACATTTTTGTAATCAATTATGTGTAACAGCTAGAGATAGTAGGATATATTTTCCAATCAAGATAATTTGGATGGAAACTTGCTTTTTGACCTAAATACACATATCTCCCCCTATCCCACGCCTCTCACCCACAAAACCAGGAAGGGCAACATTTTCCTGGGTCAAAGTTTTCCAGGGTTTTCTAAAGAGACCCTAGAAAAGGCACAGCAGAGTGATAATCCTGAAGCTGAACAGGTGAAAATCTTCATTGTGTCTATGGACACAATGGAGTTCCTTCAGAGCACTGAGAGGGAAGCTTCCTGGAAAGTGGGTATTCACATGCAAAGGAAGCAATTTGTATGACTCCTTCTATATGGTTCCAGATGAGCAGTGCTGTCATTTCCCCCATACCATATTTTCATACCTACACAAATGTTTCTTCTCCTTGAGTTTCTACCTTTCTAGTCTCACCATGTGCCAAACAGGTGAGATATTTCCAGTGCTTTTCAGAAAGTTATGCTGTCCCCATCTCAATAGGAATATCTCACCTGCTTTAGACAGTGAGTGCAGTGCCCACAGAAATGGGTCCTATTGCATGTTGACAGACATTGTAGAGTGACAGAATTTCCATGGGCAAATAATCAGGGAAAAAAACGTCCATTTTGCAGACATTAGTAACATGCCGACCTTTAACAACATCTCAAGCCTTCACTCTCTCTTTAAAGTATTATATCCATCCTTAAGGGGAAAAACTTGTAGCTAAGGATTGAAATCAGCAGCGGATCATAATGCTGGCTGTGCTATTCAATTGTCCTGCTGTATTTAGGATCCATTTATTTCTAGCTATTTTTTTTCCTGTCTTGAATCTAAAAAAAGAAGTGACCAGGCTGGCAGTGACATGTGATTAATAGATTGCACCTTTAGGAAAGAGTTAGCAGAAGGAGATTAGCATTGCAGCCTATTATTTATTAATTAAATGCAGACATCCTATTTATACCAATGCTGATGACATTAGTTCATGTCCATGCTTTGGGACTGCATTATCCATCCGGTCTCCTAGCATAGTAATGATTGTTATTAAGCTGGTGGATGTTGCTGGGCTCCTTCTGTCACTTGCTTCTGTTATGAGCAGAAAAGGGCAGCCCAGAAGTTAAAGGGCCAACCTGAACTTTTTATTCAAGTGTCTGCTCTGTCCCTGACAGCCTGGGTTACCTTGGCCATGTCTCTTCACTTCCTTGGGACATCACTGCTTGCTTTGGAGCAAGGGAGATCTGTGCCTCCCTATAGCTCAGGGTGCAGTGAAGAGTAAGAGTGCTAGGCAGTATGCTGTGTGAGACCTTTTCCATTGTTTACAGGAGAAAGGATTGCTTAGTGGTCATACACGTACCTGCTGCTGCTATTTCAATTAGCAGAATGGGAAAGAGCTTTCACAAGTGGTGTCATTTAGCAGTGCCAGGGTAAAATATTATACTTCACATGACTATTGTTTTGATAAGCTGATCCTCCTGCCTGCAAAGTGTTCAAATGAAAGTCCCAAAGCCAATTCGACCCTGAGTTTTCCATTATTCGTAGTAGCTGTTTCCAAGATCCTGCCATTGCATGTGGGAAAAGTAGCAAATAGGTTGCAGGACTGTGATCCTACCTCACAGTGGCTCATGGAAACCCATGGGTTGCTTTACCAGACATGGAGCTTGCGACAAGAAGATTGCTATAAGACTGTCCTGTCCTGCAGCCTTGAAAAAGAGAAAGACATGTTGGTCCAGAATACAATTCTGCTGGTTTTATATCAAGAAGTATTACTTCACCAGCTCCAGGCAGTTTATAAACAAATATATGGCCCTTGGTTGAACCCACTGTGATCACAAGAGCCAGCAGAGCTCACAGACCACATACGTTTTGCCTTCAGAGTAAAGATGGAAATCCAGGGAAATCTTCACATTCACCAGTTGACTTCCTTGAAAAATCACAGGCTGAGAATCCACAATCCAAATGCTCAATTACCCCTGCAGAAGCATGTCAGAAATGCTTAGATTTGGTAGGGTTTCTTGACAAGGTGTAATGTGCACTGTCTTCTGTGATTGTGTCTGACTCTTCTTGCACCCATTAAAGGACAGGTAAAATACATGAGCTAGTCTCTTAATGATATCTTCTCCATGTAAACAACTGCTTTCACTGTCAGCAGGACTTTCCACAGCCAGGGAAGCCAGTCTGGTCCTGAATGGGAGTAAGGTTTTCTCTGTACTCTGTGAAAATTCCTAAATCTCCAGAGGTACACAGACGAGGTCTGAAACCAGTGTGTACTCATGAAACTATTTAGGATTTGGTCCAAAGCTACTCAGACTCTTGTGGCCTTTGGACCAAAGCCTCCATGGAAGTTTTCCTGGAGAACAGTCCTAGTATCTGAGCCTTAAACATCCTCTTACAATCAATTCAGTGTTTGTTTATTTGGATTTTCTTCAGCAGTCACGTTCCCTCTCTGAAAGCTGAACATTGTAACAGCCAACAATTAAAAGCAAATATTGAAGAGTCTTTCAGCACTATCTACACCATGATACAATCTGAACACATGCGAAAGACATTCAAAAGATGAATGAAGAGAGTGAATGGGCTGATTTATCCTGGACTGTTTCTCATGGTGTGAAGTCTGCCTTTCACAGCCTGATGAAGTGCAGAGACAGTTAGTGGATTTGCTACCAAGAAGGGCACACATTCATTTCCCCTCCTGCAAATGTATTTAGAGCTGAGATGTGAGCATAGGAAAAATTACAGCCAAAAAAGCTACCACTGAAATTGCAAACTATAGTTTATTTTGGCAAGTTGGTGTTAAAAAGAATAGGTTGAGGGTTGCAGAAACTGGCATAGAAATTTTGCAGAAAGGTTTCTCCCTGTGTGTGTGTATGCTCCCAACTGCTTTTTTTCTTCTTTTCCTTTGTCTTTTTCTGTCCTCCAGTTCTTGTAGCTTTCCACAGTTAGCCATTGCTTCCTTCAGCCACGCCTCAAATACTAAGCCAGTTGTGAACACATCCATTCCTGACCATAGAAAAGAACAGAGTGGTGTGCAAAGTGAAACTGCAGTTCCTTCTTGTCCTCATTGCTGTGTTGGCAATGTAAAGCTCCTTTACCCACAAAGTGAAGGGCAGAAAGCTGGCTTTAAAATGGATGCTACTCTGCTGGGTAATGTAGATGCATTTAGATGTACATGTAGATGTATTTAGCCCTTCTGCAGCTCTGTCAGTGGCTCTCAAAGACTCTTTCAGATTAAATCAGTCTCTTTGCCTTACTCAGTGTATGGACAAGGAAACTGAGGAACAGTGAGTCATTGTGGTTTGGGAGTAGCACCTCATTACATAGCTTGGAGAAGAAGTCATGTCTCCTAAATCCTATTCAGTGCCTTACTTAAATTTGGCCTTCTTCCTTACTCATTTTGTCCTCTTTCCCCACCTCAGCTTTGCATGAGTCTTCTCCAGGCTTTTGGAAGTGTGAAAGTGAATCAGAGAGCATAGGGGTGCATCTGAGGTGATTTTGAAGGGGAGTTCCCTCTGGGCCCAGCCTGTCAGCACCCACCCATGTGCATCGTCCCTGTGGATGGGGAACATCTTGCTGCTGGCATTGCAGGAAGAAAAGGAAAAGATGGTGCTGGCATACTGGAGGGCATGTAGCCCCATTTCTGACCTCCCTGCATCTTCTGTTCTGTAGGAATCCATCATCACTAGCCTGTCAGTTATATTATCTCCTGCGTGCAGCCGTGCAAACATGCAGTAAAACACGCACAAATGTCTGGTCACAAAAGGCTCAGCAACAGCTCTGTCCAAATAAAATCCCCCAAACAGACAGAGGGTTGGGATATTGTCCTTTTAAAGCTCCTTTGAAGGTTTGATATTTTTCCCCCTTTCTACATAAAACTGTTATACCTACACCACCCAAATGCCAGGAAATCTTAGAACAGTAAATACCCCTGCAGCACAAACAAAATCGTGCTTCAGAGAAATTGTTCACCTTCTCAAAGCCATGGGCTTGCCCTTTATAATGAAGGGCATGCTTCTGAAAACCACTCATTCTCTTCCAGACCTTTGCTTGCAGCACACTTGCAGCTGTACCACCTTCACCAGTGATGGTATCATAGCTTCTCAAGCTCAGCAAGGACACTTGACCCAGGCAGGCATTAAAGTGATGTCATCAAAATCCAGAAGGTGCTTTGCCATTGAGTTGTCATTAAAGCAACTTCTTAAGAAGGCAATAGGAGGAAATTTGCTGTAAGTTATCCCATCTGTTGGCTGGGACCAATAAAACCCCTGCTTCTTCTTTCCAAAGGAAGTCAGACTTGTACAATCAAGCTGTTTGTAAGTGTGTGCCTGGGCCCATCTATCAGTCAATTTGTCAAGGGCCCCTCCTTTGAGCTTTGAACCCACTGGGTAATTTAACCTATCGTTGATGGGGTGGAAGAGGTCCCAAAGCTATTGTGTTCCTATAAATTTCATGAAAATAGGCAGCCAGGCAGAGCAGAGAGTTCTCATTAGTGCTCATAAGCCCATCTTTTATTAGACATCAGTGAACTCATGGGGGTAGGGACATTGGAAGAGGTTTATACGTTCGGCTGCCCATGAAGCAACTTGTTTCAGTGTATGCACTCTGATGCCCTGTCAAGAGGCCTCCTGTAGTAACAGCTTCTTGGTTTTAAGAGGATGTCAGACAGATTTCTTAGCTCCTTTCTGCTGATTTCAACAGTGCTTCACACGGCAGAAAAGTCAGCCTGCTTGTTGCATTTCCCTTTCCTCCCCAGCCAAACTCACCAGGGAGAGTTCCTGTGCATTGTTTAACAACTAGCACAACATCAGAGGTGGCTACTTTTCAGTGAGGAGTACCTGAAGGTAACAGGAAAAATAGCACAGGCTTACAAAATGGTTCTTGTATATCAGCATAAAAAGCACTGTTCAAACATAAGCTGGTATCTGTTATTTGATCACATCTTCAGGTTGTCTAGATGGACTTCAGGGTTAAGAAAGTGTATTGGGTTTGCATGGCAATGTTTTGGTAGCAGGGGAGCTACAGGGGTGGCTTCTGTGAGAAGCTGCTAGAAGCTTCTCCTACATCCGATAGAGCCAATGCCAGCTGGCTCCAAGATGGACTGCCGCTGTCCAAGGCTGAACCCATCAGTGATGGTGGTAGTGCCTCTGCGATAACACATTGAAGAAAGGGGAAAAAAAACCTGTGCAACAGTGACTGCAGCTGAAGAGAGGAGTGAGAATATGTGAGAGGAACAACTCTGCAGTCACCAAGGTCAGTGAAGAAGGAGGGGAAGGAGGTGCTTCAGGCACCAGAGTAGAGATTCCCCTGCAGCCCGGGGTGAAGACCATGGTGAGGCAGGTTGTCCTCCTGCAGCTGTGGAGGTCCACAGTGGGGCAGATATCCACCTGCATCCCACGGAGGAACCCATGCCAGAGCAGGTGGATGCTCAAAGGAGGCTGTGACCCCATGGGAAGCCCACATTGGAGCAGGCTTCTGGGAGGACCTGTGGCCCTGTGGAGAGAGGAGCCCACGCTGGAGCAGGTTTGCTGGCAGGACTTGTGACCCCGCGGGGGACCCACGCTGGAGCAGTATGTTCCTAAAGGACGGCACCCCATGGAAGAGATCCACACTGGAGCAGTTCATGAAGAACTGTTGTTCACGGGAAGGACTCACGTTGGAGAAGTTCATGGAGGACTGTCTGCCATGGGAGGGACCCCACACTAGAGCAGGGGAAGAGCATGAGGAGGAAGGAGTGGCAGAGACGACATATGATGAACTGACTGCAACCTGCATTCCTCGTCCCCCTGCGCCGCTCGCGGGGAGGAGGCAGAGAATTTGGGAGTAAAGTTGAGCCTGGGAAGAAGGCAGGGTTGGGGGGAAGGTGTTTTTAAGATTTAGTTTTTATTTTCTCATTACCTTACTCTGATTTGATTGGTAATAAATTAAACTAATTTCCCCAAGTCAGGTCTGTTTTGCCTGTGATGGTAATTGCTGAGTGATCTCCCTGTCCTTAACACAGGAGCCTTTTGTTATATTTTCTCTACCCTGTCCAACTGAGGAGGGGGAGTGATAGAGAGGCTTTGGTGGGCACCTGGCATCCAGCCAGGGTCAACCCACCACAGAAAGGTGTGTGAAGAAATCTTTTTTTCTTTTGACATGGTCCAGCCTGTATCAGTTCTTCTTCCAAACTCTTTTGCATTAGTAGTGTTGAATTTTGTCTGTTTGTCATGTGGAATGAATAAATCTGAGCTGTTACTCAAAGCATCACTGTTCATCGTGAAGTGCAGGAAAGCACACCCCGAAGGAGACTTCCAAAGTCCCAGATGTATGGCAGTATACCTAGCTTCAGGAGAGACAGTGCTTCAGCTTTAGTTCTGAAATCTTTGTGCTTTCCTGGACGGAAGTCAAATCTCTGGGCATTACCCAAGCCTACCTCTGGACACAGGTATGCAGATGGAAGTGTTCACATTATACAGTGTGATGTACTACAGTCAACCTATAGGTGAAGCTCTCTAGCAAAGACTTTTGATGTAGAGTTGATATACCTTAGCTACAAAGTGCAAGGAATGAGTGGAATTAAATATATATATATATATATATATATATATATATATATATAACACTTTTATTGCAAAGACAGCATTGAACAACAACTGGAATATACCCCCAGCTGGTACCAGTCACATGGCCACCTGTATTTCAAAGAAAGGCTGCTTGAAATCAACATCATGTCAGAGTTACTGCTTTTCATGAGCATCAGAAAATCATCCCTCCCCTTATTTCTTTAGATCAAGATTTTTTTAAGCATATGCTTACAATATTTATTCTCATTGTAGCATTCTGGGTAAAAGAAAAGTCAGTTTAATTCCTCCTTTCAAAGAAAATCACACTAATCTGAATATGTGGATTTGCACATAACTAGGTAGTATGTGGGCTGTATGTGCACATGCATTGTTCAGGTCCTTTGTCATTTTAGATTTTTTGAAAGTCAGTGGCAATTTTGCAGAAAAAAATTATTGGTTTTATTTTCAATTTGTCAAAGAATTGTTTTGTTTTTAGAATTCATTTCTATATTCTTTTTAATGAACGTAGGAATGTCTTATTTTCTTTCTTTCTTACCTTCTTTATTTCTTTCTTTTTTTTCCTTTCTTCATTTCTTTCTTCTGCCTGCCTGCCTGCCTCTCTCTTAGGTAGTATCACCATAATTTCTAGAAGCTATAACAAGCAGGTGAAAGAATAGGACCAGGTTTTCTTCTTTTTAAATGGTGGTGACTAAGCAGTAACTCCACAGAAGTTCTTAAAAGTCGGTTTGATTTACTGTGGGGTACATTAGAGCAGGCTTTGGTATACATTATCCTGCCAGAGAAGTTGTTTATATGTGTGGAAGACCAACAGGATGAAACTGAAAAAAGAGCTAGTTTCTACCCCTTCTAAATGAATGGAAACAGAAAACAGGAGAAGAGAGGACACAAGAGGAGGGGAGGGGAGGCAATTCCACCAGGTGTCAAGAGGAGCATTTCTGGTGGCAAAAATTCTGCAGAGTGCTCTTGCACACCATGGACCACCCTCTTTATAGCTGGATATGTGCAAAGTGATGAACCAGACAACAGCAGGCAGCTTGGCAGCAGGAGGTGTTTATTTGCTGAGGTTTATTTGCTGAAGATAGGCCACTTTCTGTGGACATCACTCACCTCTACCCTCACAATTAGATTATTTGGTCCAGATAATCTAATTTTCTTCACTTGAAACATCAAGCTAGGAATTAAGTGAGGAATGTCTGTCTCAAGTATCTCCAGTGCTTCCTGACTGTGTGAAGAAACAAGTCAGGAGGAGGACAGAGGTTTGCAGAGTTACTTCTAGTTACCTAAAACTTACCATTATCCCTTTTAGCTTAGCCTCACTGGAGGGAGAACGACCTCAGAGCAACATCCCAGCCAAGCAAGATTGAATTACAACCTTTGCTATCTAGCAGTGTAGCCAACACAGGGGAAAATCACCTTTGCACTCAGCTGATGTTAAGACAGTAATAGTACTTGTCTTGTTCTTTGATAATACTACAAGGACAATGTCCACCAGCCCCTGTGAGATGTTCTGTGGTAAAGGGACAGAACCATAAAGGCACCTGTGTCCATACAGCTGATGAAATCTCTATGCCGTCCAGTACCTGGCAGAACTCTCTCAAATAACAGAGAAAAAATGGCTGGGGGCTTGGGAGAGGTTCATAGAGCTTCTTTCCACATTTCATGCAAGTCCCTCTTCCCAGTTCCTGATTTTATAGTGAGCCTTTGAACACACCGCTGAGCTAGGAAACCAGCGGCAATATTCCAGCAACCAGATTCCCTCAGGCCATGCTTGGTTATACCTGTTCTGATGACGGACTGATCACATAATTTTTTAGCGAGAATATGTATTTCCCAAGACTAATTGACCCTTACAGTAATTGAGACTAGATTTTTACAGGTTAGACTTTAAATCAAACTGTGCATGGTCTTAGTCTCCAAGAAATATTATTGAGGTTGCTTGAACAACTCCCCATAGTTACTATTTTTCACTCCTGGCAGTAGCCCTGCAGAAGTAGTTTGTTCCTTAACGTGAGTGGTGGAAGTCCTGGACTGAAATCCCAGAGCCTCTGTACTCCTCTATGGTGACCTGTTACAGGCATCTTTGCACTTGAAGGTCATGCCCATCTCCAGGTCTCGCTTCATTAAGGATAGAGTTCAGCTGGGACTTGGAAGCAATTCTTCCTCTCAGTTGGCTTTTGTTAGGTTCACTCAGACTCACTAGTAAGGTCTGGAACCAGTGAGCACTTTGAATCTGGGATGGGCAACATTTCTTGATTTAGATGGCTCGTTTGCTTCTTATTGTCTGGAGATGTAAGTCATGAGTTAAACAGACACAGAAATTTCTGGAGTGATCTATCCTAGTGATGATCTTTATTTCCTTATTTTTGAATGTAAAAAGCATAGTTCCCTCCCTCCCCCAAATTGTTCAATTTCTGTAATTCACTAAAAAAAGACTCCATCCATGGGCTGAGGACTTTTCCCACTTGCCAGAATCAGACCTCAATGTTTAATATTCTTTTTTATTTTTTTCATAAGCAAGGATGGAAAACAAACCTGAAAATCTCATCCGACACCCAGTACAGTTCATGCTAAAACCACTGTGGATATCAGTAAGCTCTGTATCAAGCCAGGGAAGTTTTACAAAATGTCTGGGTGCACACAGGCCTGTTGGAGTTGAAGGGATACTCCTGGGCAATTTTGATCTTGTTATTGATAAAATGCAATAAATTCTTATTACTGGAGTGGAACGCTCTCAACTGTCAGAGAAGTTGTTAGTATAAGAGGTTGCTAAGGATTAATGTCTATGTGTGTGTATGAGTGTGTACCGAGGTGAATAATAATAACCACTTTAGTCAGGTGGTCTTTTCAGTCCTTTTCTTTATGTCAGCTGTTCTGTAGGTTTTAATATTTTTTTCCCTTCAGGGGATATTTAAGTATGAGGCGCTGTTAGCTAAAAAGAAGGAAAACAAATGCAAAAACAAATATAACTTGATAATGGCATTCATTCCCAATGGATTGTGGTGCCTGCAATTTACCTAGATTTTCTGTGTGTCTTCAGTTATTATTATTTTGTAGAATTTAAACAGGGACATTTGCTCCAAGAAAAAATAATAACAAAGATGATCCTCTGACTCGGGTGTTTATAGGAAATATCTTAATCCTCGATTCCTGTAAGGAGGAATAAGGCTCTGAGAGACACTGAGTTTGGATGATTTGGATCAACATATTAAATCCTTTCTCCTTCCATTCTCCTCTGCTTCTTTCCATTCTTCTCTTCCCACACATTCAACTACTGCAATCCATTAAAAAAACATTGAAAGTGTGACTCTGTCTGGGTTTTGAGCCACACTCAGCTCTGAACCCAGCTTAATCTTGTTGAGGGAACATCATCAGGACTGCGGATTTCCATTCTCTGCAGACTTTCCCCCATCCATGCCCCCAAGATCAATTTCTTTTTGTTTTAAACAAAATAGTTACAAGTGAACTGTTTTCCAACAATGTGAATTCCAGTTTCATCTCTGTAGTTCACCAGAAGTTGCATCCCAGACCTGGAAGTGTTGACTAGACACAAAACATACCCCATGGGCAAAACAGAGACTGCTGGTCAATATATGATTGCTGGCTAGAGGGTTAAACCATGCCTGAGGGAGCAGTTTGGTGAATGCCTTACAAGGGGAACATTTCAGTTTCACCTCTTCCCCAAATAAATTTTATTCTTTCCTGTATGGGAGCTAATCAGTCCAAGAGAGAGAGACATTAGTTAATGAAACAGCTTTCTGAAGGAGTCTTCATTGTAAGAGTCATTTAAAAAATAGCTGGACAATGAAGTGCACGAATATAGGTATTCATTTCGCTCTATCCAAGGAGAAGAGTGAGCATGTGGGATAGATGAACTAATATGTCTTTTCTGTTGCTAATTGCTGTAATTCTGAGAAAGAAAATGGGATGAGACCACTGCAGCAGGAGAGCTGGGAGGCCTCCAGACCAGAGGGGTTAACACTTGTCATTCTTAATCATACAGTTAGGGTCTCGTGACAAGAAGACTGCACAGGGTACAAACACAGACAGCTCACACAGCTCCATTTTCCCCACTGGCACCACTGCTTTATGACTTATTGTGTTAATTAGCTCTCCTGCTCTCTTCCATGGCAGAGCTCAGTGATTGTCACTGGAGGAAGAGAGAGGGGACTTTGTGCCCAGCTCCAACAACTTTGTTGTTCTACAGAAGAGTGGCTTTTAAGGAGGCAGCTTTCTAGTCATCCCCAGGGGAGCAGAGTCTTCACAGCTGGCAAACAGGAGGGTCCTCCCCTTCCCTCTGTTTTTCTGGGACTGTTTCTGGGACTTGCTAGGCTCCACTGGAGCTCCACAGAGTCTGGGGAGCTGCAGTCCAGTCTGGGAACTTGTCCCTGTAACCACCTGGGCTCTGGTTCCCCAGAGATACGGTCATCAGCTTCAAAGTGATGTGCTACAGGCCTGGAGGATGGGGATTGTTTCTTTATTTAGGTTTAAAGTAAAGCTAATTTCATGAAAATCAGTGTTTCCTCATTAAAACAAAACAACAAAATCTTTTTTCTACCCTTGCTTTTTCAAGAAAGGCATCTCAGATTCAACCAGAGTCCTGTCCTAAGGAGAGAGGATGTGTCAGTCTAGTACAGGAATAAGTGTGGCTCAAGGGAAGCAGTGTCCCAGGCAGAGGATTGAAGGTTGTTATACAAATTAATGTGGTAATTACAGTATCATCTGGAGAAAGCAACTGTGACTGTGCCCCTGTTCTGCTAAGTACTGTAAGCACTGTAATAAAAGGGAAGTCCAGGCATGGTTATAATATCAGCAGACAATTCAGAGAAAAGGGTCCATTATTACTGTGTCATAGATGAGGATCCAAGTCCCAGACACATTTTAAAGGTGCAATAGTCACCATCACCCCTGTTACTGTTTGGACATACTATGTGCAAGAGTTAATTGAAATTCTTGACAGAGGAAAGGGACATCCACAAATGCTATGAATTGAAGCCAGAAAAATTTTATGAATGCAAATTTCTTCAAAATTCCTTTTCTTTTTTAAAAATTTTCTAATCATCAATGAAAAGGAAAAGGGAAAAGAAAAACTTTACCTTCTTCATTTATCCTTTGTTTCAGAGAGGAGAGATCTCATCTTGAATTTCAGGAGAGAGTGATTCTTTCTAAAGACAAACATAAATCACAATGGAAAAATAATCAGGGCTAAGAAAAGACCTAGAAATATTTATATTTTTTTGCTAATGAGCTGTATGTGTTGGTCAGGTCCAAACACGCCCCTCCAAAACGTCTGCCTAAAAGTAATTGGCACAAGGCCACAGAAAGAGGCTTTGGCAGAGTAGTTTTGTTTAAGCTCTGTTTTAATAAAAGAAGTAATGTTAATGAGATATAAAATGAGGAGTCATAAAAAAGTATAAGCAGGGAGACAAAAAGTGTAAGTATGTGAGGAAGGAGAGGATCAAAAGCAACTTCCACCCATTCCAAATCAACCCCATTACAAGTGAAAAGGACGTTAGGCAGAGATTATTAAAAAATAATCCATTGTTCAGTAATGGCAAACATTTCACACCTCACATGGCAGAAGCAATAAATCCCATTGATTCCTCCAAGGCAATTTACAATTAAACACTGATTTGCAAATAAATAAATAAATAAAGACAGAATTCATTGTGGCACCTTACTCCGCCAAATCAAAGCAATTGGAGTGGAATTGAGAATAATTACCAGATGTGTTGTTTTGTGCTCAAAACGGCATCCGTTATTTACAACTACCAATGATGTTCCTTATTTATTCCTCCTGCTGGTCTAATGACTATTGCCATTCAGTGTTCTTTTATTTAATCATCAACATCCAAAAAAAGAAGTATCTTTTTTCTCTTTTTTTTTTTTTTTTTGGCAGCAGCAGGGAGGGAGAAGTTTCCTAAACCTCAACAATGGCAAATTGCTCCGGAGGAATACATCATTTTTTCAGCCTGGCCTGCAATGTAATTATGAGCATTGCCTTCAATTTATTGGTCTTTTACAGATGTGCAGTCCAAATGGATGCTACTTTAACTCCTGGAGTAATGAATATTTGTTTTCTCCTTGCCTATTTCACATCTTTTCTATGGAGGATATTTCTGGATGCAAATTGACTGGCGGTCATAAGCATTAAGAGAGTTTGAAGTTCCCCAGGGGAACCCAGCTCAGTTATAAAGTTGCAGTACATGTAGCCATGCGCACACAGAAAGAAAAGTATTTGCAGGTGAAGAGACTCTGGGGATGAGGACTTTTATTTCTTTGTTTTTCTGTTTGTTTCAATCCCATTTGCAGACAGGGTGCCCTCCAGGCTCATTCTAAGTAAGGACAAAGGGAAAATATTCCTTGAGGAATGAAGAAATGAAAAGGCAGATATTAGTAGATGATTATATAATCTGGCCCCTCATATACTATGTCCTGAATTGGCCATTTCATGGGTGTTCCCATACCTTTTCTAGAATTTATTTACATGGACCTCCCTATTGATGTGGAGAAGGAATTCTGAAGGAATAGGTGAAGCTGTGCTGAATTGTCCCAACCACAGGCTGGCCTATAAAAAGTCCCCCTTCTATTGTCATCTCAACACATCTAGAGGTAAAAATTTTGGGACACCCCCCTCGCACCCCACAGTTTACTGATTGAACATTATTTCTCCCTGTATACCTTCTCCTCTCTTTTTGACTATTCAGAATGGATCCTAGTGATTATATAGGGGTTGACACACTTGCTGGCCCTTATACACATTTAGATCAAATCACATCTTAAATGGAAGTGAGATTTTATCATTGTTAGTCATCTCTGGGGAGTTCACCAGGAGAAGTAAGTCCAGGTAGGTCTGACTCAACAGGGAGAGTGAATGAGTACACAGCACAAGGGGACACGAGGAAAACCTTTTGTCCTTCATTTCAGTTGGAATCTGGCAGGTTCTCCCTGCTCCACCCAACCCTGGGATCAGTCACTGCAATTCCATTGTAAGGAGGGTATTACTGCTATACACCTGCAAAGACTTTCACCCAGTACTGCAGTAAACGGGTTGCCTTAGTATAGGGTAAACTGCAAGTCAGACAATACTGGGGAAAGAAACCAGGTTGTAGAAACTAATGGTACTTCTGCCACTTCTGGTTTTCTGCCAGAAACACTGAAAGTGAAAAGAGCATGAAAGGCATTTTGTAGGTACTAGGGATTACAAGGCATCACAGAAGGGCCACAGAGAAGCACACACTTGAGCAGCACTGATGATACATCCCCATTAGTGTCCAAATTCTGCATGATAGGTTCACTGAAGAACTAAGAGTGCAGACCATATGATCTGTGCCCTTTGATGGTCTATTATACGTGTAAAAGGTGATGGAAGCAGCGTAGTTGCTGTCTAAGAAATGTACAAGTTTCAACATACACACACGCATGCAAATTCCTGAATGGCTCAAAATTTCCTGTCAGTTGGGTACTCTCAGTGAAGACAGACATCTCTGCTCCTGGTTCTATGCCTTTAATCTTCCGTTTTGCTCATTCTGCTCTTTAATCATCAGACGACTCATGACAGTAATTGTGGATGTCCCTGGATAGCTCAATAATAAATGTATCCTGAACAAACATGCCTGTCAGACTCTATTTAGCGTAAAGCATCAAGCTTATGACCTCATGAAAGAGAATCATTCTTAAGTTCTCCAAACAACTCTCAAAGTTAATCTCTACTTGTTATAAACATTAACTATTTTTTACTATTTTCCTCAAGAATTCAGGATAGGATCCTGAAAATTACATAGGTGCCAGACTTTCTAGCTTTAAGTAGGACTTTGGACCCCAGACAACACTTCTACATCCAGGTCTTCATGTCTGGACCATTGCATTCTTCCTCTTGAAATCCACCTTTTGGGCAGAGCAATAGCAGTAGAACATTATTGCAGGATATTGTTAATAAAAGTACACTTCTCCCCCCAAAGACTGCTGCAGTGACATGGAGGACAAGCTCTATTTCTTTATTCAGCTTTAAGCATAGTATATTTGCTATGAGAGTTTCCTGGAGTAAAGAAGTGGAGTGGGAGAGGGGTTTCTTTTGTTGTTAATTATTTTTGCTTCTGGTCTAGTGACCCAAACTATATTTAGCTCCCCATCAAAACCAAAACCTGAAAATTAAATGGACTGGAATGGAAAGGTGGTCTCTGTGTCACTCTCTGGATTCTGTTTCACAAGATGCAATCTTCGTCGATTTCCAAAACCAATTTTCTCCCATCATCTTATGAAAGTAGAGGTCATCCTGTGAAATGTGATATCTCACCAATTTTTGTAAAGGAATGTGCCCTTCCCCGTGAAAGGAGGGTTCATTAAATCATGCAGCTGATCAGATTGCTGAAGCTTTGATTGGCTGACAGCCAGCGCAAAGAAATCCATGGAGAAGTGGCACATGGCACCATCAAAATAGGATGGACCTGAACTAGGGTATTTTAATCACACTTTTATAGGGAGGAAAGGGGAATCTTAAAGAAGGGCAGTATGGGAGCTTTATTGACTTTTAGGGTCAACAGAAGATGGGAAATAATCAGCCATCAACATCTGAATTCCACAGTTTAGTGTTTATTCCCAGGCACCACTTTACTGCTAATCAGAGTTCAAAAATAATACATGACCCACCTCTGCCCTTGTTGTATGTCTTCTCTCCACAGTGTACTTACAGAAGTTGTCAGACTGTTGTTTGTAGCCAGTACCAAAAGGCAGCTACTTCTGGAGTAGTTACAACAATGATGCAAAACATTTGCTGCAGGACAGGAAACTCAGTAAATTCTGAGAGCTGGCCCATGGGCTAAGATAAGCTTCATGCACAATGACGTCTTGGACTAGCAGATGAGACAAAAAAACTGTGTATGCTAGGTAGAACATGAAAAAGTGTACAGAAATAAGTGCAATTAGGAAGTTATAGTTTATGTTCAAGCTGGACATCAGGTGTTTTTAAAGACTTAAAGGGAGTATTGTCTTGAGTTATGGAGTTCATTCATTCCCCAAACCCCATGTGGAATGAAAATGCACCAGATTCAGGCAATACCCTATTTTCCTTTGAAACTTGATTAAACTTTTGTGACAGTCATGCTTTACAGGATCACAAGGCTTCAGGTTCTGCAAACGTAGATAGCACTTTACAAAGGCAAACAGTTCACTGGGGACAGGCAAACTAAGTTGGTGCAGCACAAGCACAAACTACTTCAGATGCAGCAGACTCACTGGGAGGGCTATAACCTTGCCTACCTCACTGGGACTTTCTGATGAGTCTTGCACTGCAGATCTCACAAGAAATGTCTGGATTAGTTTATAACTTCCTTATCATCAATGCACGTGTCCACCCCAGGCCTTACAGGAAGAATGTGGTTGCAGAATTGCAGCTAACATATTTCCAGTGGCAAAGATCTCCACCATAAGGTGACAAAAACTCACTTTTGTATTTTATTTCAAAGTTGGTGAGAGGGATCTGAAACACCAAGTGGTAGGGACCACATCTGGTAAAACCTTGCAGGCAGAGCCCTCGTTTTTGCATATTTGGGGAAGTCAGCACTTGTGTCTGACATCTAGTTAGGTGGATGTATGCTTGGATGGTGGTCCTTCCACACAAAGCAGCAACAAAATGCAGAGCCATAGCTGGTGACTCAAAGAGGTCTGAATCAAAAGCAAAGAGCTTGCCTGTTTTGGATTTGCAAGGAGTAGATAATCTGCATCTAGGAAAGGACAAGGAAAGCATAAGAAACTGTCCCACTATTCATCACAGCTGCCCAGGGCTCTGAGACAAAATATGCTGGGGACTTTCCTTATATCAGCCAAGAAGAGGGGAGTTGACAGGGCATCCTCAATTCCATTCCATCCCCCATTCCTCAGGCTTGAGGATTTTGCATAGTTCAGACAAGCTACCTCACTTCTGGCTTTTGATCTAAGTCAAACTTTTTCATCTGAATGAATTCCCCTCTCACTAGGCTGGCCTGCCACTTTTCCTTCCCAGAGTGTTATTAGAAACAGCCCCAGGCTGAGTGGGTTTGTAGGTCCCTCCAGCTTCCCCTGACAGGAGTGGAGGAGGGGATAGCCCCCTTAACCTAACAAGAGGAATGTGCTTTACTGGTGTTTGGAGATAGGTGCTTTGCATCTCAGCCACATTAAACCTCTCAGGAGAAAAACAGCCTTTCCTGGGGTATTGCCTCTCTCTTCAGTGATTCCTAGACAAGCTGAACACCTTAAACCAACCCCAAAAGAGAGCAGCAAAAGCCTCCACTGGTGGCAGTTCCACATCAGAGAAACATCTACTGCTGCAGTGCAGTGGGTAACTCCCCTGACTGAAGCAGTGCTGTGATGCTGAGGGTTCCAACCCCAACACTGATTTTTGTAGGGAAGCTATTCCATACCCTATTACTGCTTTGGGGGTTTGCCATTGCTAGAAGACACCTCCCTTTGATTTCTTGGGAAAAAAGTTTGTGCAGCTCCTCTGAAAATCATACCTTTCATTCTGAGACTTAAAATTTGGAAATATATGTGGTTTTATCAACTAACACCTATAACTAAGCAATGCATTGTTTTATAGAATCATAGAATCATTAAGGTTGGAAAAGACCTCTGAGATCATTGAGTCCAACCATTAACCCAACTGCCTGATCCACCTCTAAACCATGTCCCTAAGCACCACATCCACACGTTTTTTGAACACTTCCAGGGACTGTGATTGCACCATTTCCCTGGGCAGTCTGTTCCAATGCCTAACCACTCTCTCCATGAAGAAATTTTTCCTAATATCTAACCTAAATCTCCCCTGGCACAGCTTGAGCCCATTTCCTCTCATCCTGTTGCTTGCTGCCTGGGAGAAGAGACCGACCCCCACCTGGCTACAACCTCCTTTCAGGTAGTTGTAGAGAGCAATAAGGTCTCCCCTCAGCCTCCTCTTCTCCAAACTAAACAACCACCCACTCCTCACCAGACTTGTGCTCCAGACCCTTCACCATGTTCGTTGCCCTTCTCTGGACACGCTGCAGCACCTCAATGTCCTTCTTGGAGTGAGGGGCCCAAAACTGGACATAGGATTCGAGGCGCGGCCTCACCAGGGCCAAATACAGGGGGACAATGACTTCTCTAGTCCTCTTGGCCACACATTTTCTTATAGAAGCCAGGATGCCATTGGCCCTCTTGGCCACCTGGGCACACTGCTGGCTCATGTTCAGTCAGCTGTCAGCCAACACCCCCAGGTCCTTTTCTGCCAAGCAGCTCTCCAGCCACTCTTTCCCAAGCCTGTAGAGTTGCATGAGGTTGTTGTGACCAAAGTACAGGACCCAGCACTTAGCCTTGTTGAATCTCATACAGTTGGCCCCGGCCCATCAATCCAGCCTGTCCAGGTCCCTCTGCAGGGCCTTCCTACCCTCCAGCAGATCGACACTCCCACCCAACTTGGTGTCAGCTGCAAACTTAGTGAGGGTGCACTCAATCCCCTCATCCAGATCATCAATAAAGATATTGAATAGAACTGGCCCCAATACTGACCCCTGGGAAACACCACTTGTGACTGATCACCAACTGGATTTAACTCCATTCACCACCACTCTCTGGGCTCGGCCGTTCAGCCAGTTTTTAACCCAGCGCAGAGCGCACTTGTCCAAGCCATGAGCAGCCAGCTTCTGCAGGAGAATGCTGTGGGAGACGATGTCAAAGGCCTTACTAAAGTCCAGGTAGACAACATCCACAGCCTTTCCCTCATCCACCAAATGGGTCACCTGGTCATAGAAGGACATCAGGTTGGTTGAGCAGGACCTGTCCTTCATGAACCCATGCTGACTGGGCCTGAACCCCTGGTTGTCCCGCATGTGCCGTGTGATGGCACTCAGGATGATCTGCTCCATGACCTTTCCTGGCACCGAGGTCAGGCTGACAGGCCTGTAGTTCCCTGCATCCTCCTTCTGACCCTTCTTGTAGATGGATGTCACATTAGCTAACTTCCCATCCGCTGGGACCTCCCCAGTTAACCAGGACTGCTGGTAAATGATGGAAAGTGGCTTGGCAAGCTCTTCCGCCAGCTCCCTCAGTATCCTCGGGTGGATCCCATCTCGCCCCATAGACTTGTGGGCGTCTAGGTGGAGGAGCAGGTCACTAACTGTTACCTCTTGGATTATTGGGGCTTTATTCTGCTTCTCATCTCTGTCTCCAAGCTCAGGAGGCTGAATACCCTGAGGATAACATCCATCCGGTTTCACTGAGGATTGCATCCATCCTGTTTCACAAGTGGGAAACTGAGGCACAGAAAGGCATAGGACCTGCCCTAAGATGTTCTATTGTAGTAGGACTGAAAAATAACACTATCAGAATTGACCAAGGTTTTCTTCTCATGTTGCTGTGGAACACCAAGCTCTATCAAGGAAGGGATAAATTATTCACCTCTTCTCAGAGGGAGCACTGAGTGATATTGCCCACTTGTCCTTGCTTTCTCACCTGCTCCCAGGAACAGAGGTATCAGTCAACAGCAACAGGGTGACCAGCAAGTTGTGGTAGGAGCCAAAAAGAGTCTGAATTTGCAGAGGCAAGGGCACACTGGGGGTCCTTCAGAGGAATATTTTATGATTTCACAAATACTCCCTGTTAGCTGGTAAAAGCAAATTCTGCCAAATGGTCCAGTTCACCTAAGCAAGCTGAGAACTGTAAATTCAGTGCATGAGTAGCTGACCCTTCATTTATGGGAATCAGCACACTTCTACCCTAGGGTGAGACATTCAAAGGTCATGTGCCTTACTCAGCAGTTTTTGTCTGAGCAGTTTTTCAACTCTTTGGAGAATATTGATATTGATTCTGGAAAACAAGAGTTAATCTGGAGAGACAGACAGACACATACAAATAAAGTGCATTTGAGTTTAAAGAAAAAAAGTTAGCATCATACCATTGAACTATTGACAAGGCTGTCACAAATATCATCTTGTCTCTGTGTAAATAAACAAGCTTAGTGCTGTTATTTTAGAATAAAAGGCTGGAATAGGTTTTGTATTGACTTTCTAATACCCACTCAAGAGTTGGAAGAAGAAAATTAAAGATAATAAAGTAAAAGTGCAAACCATAAAAGTGGAGACAGACGGTGCATAGTAAACTGTGAATCTGAGTCCTCTTTGGTGCAGGAAACCAATTGTGTAACTCAGTAAAGTTCAGAAGCAAAGATAAGAAGTTGAAGTTGTCAGTGAATCCCCTTCTACATTTGGAGGATGACAGCTGCAGGGTGATACAATCTTGGTCTGCAGTGATTCAAAGGCTGGTGCTCATGTCCTACCCTTTCTGCATGCACTTGAGAGCTGGGTGGTGTTTCTGGGCCCTGTCACATTCATTTGAAGTTGGTCTGCTCCTGGGTAGCTTATCCCGTCCACTGGGCAATGATGGTAATGTAAACTGGTAATCCCATATTAACTCTGTTCAGTGATGGGGAAATTTATAACTCCCTACCACAGATTCAGGTGTGATCCCAAGCTCTCTGCACTTCCTTTCTTACAAAAAATATGCACTGATGCTACAGAAATTACTTGGTATCTTTTCTGGGGCTGGTCCCTCTGTGTCTGGGCCAAATTTATCCCTTACTTTGGGTGGTTTCCTAGACTACACCCACCATCTTTATCATCACCTTCTTAGAGGTCCTTTCCCTGGGAACTTTCCAAGCTTCTCTGGTACTTTTGTGGATTTTCTTGCTTCCTTTTGTTATCTTAAGGTGAAAAGGATAGAAAGACTAAAACAGATGGGAAAGGACTGGAAAGGGATATCTGTTCCCCTTGGACCGGCAGCCCTCTCAGAAAGGTCAACTGGCTAATCCATTGTCCCTTCTTAGCATGCTTTGAGCAAACTATGAATGAGATGTTAGACCTGCAAGCCCAACATGCTTCCCATAAGGACAATAAATAATGTGTGGGAGCCTGCACATCCCATTTGGCAAGTAATGTGCTGCTAAATGAGCTGAGGTGTTTATAGAGTGGGTGCTATCAAATGCATGTGCTGGTTCAGAACCTCTTGTAAAAAAAATCTAACATGCATGTGCTCTGGAGTAAACCTTGAGCAGCCACAGATGAGAGGAAAAATGCCTCATATGAAAAGATTGAGGGAGATTTTGAGGACTGCAGAAGAACATGAACAGAGATGAGGAGCTAAAGGAAAGTTTCAAGTTGAGGGAAAGCAGGTTGATAGTGAAGTTAAAGAGGAGGAAAGGATGATAGTCGGAGGGGAAAAGAGACTGCATGAGGGACTGACAAGATGATGAGGATTTGGGGCATGGGGTCCAAAGATGGGACAGAGGAGAGAGCCAGTGGAGAGATTTGTTCTGACCCCTTACAAGCAGCAGATGTGGAAGACATTAACTGGAATAAAACAGTACTAATGACTGTGGACTGCTGCTCCAAGGGCATAAAAGCCAGGTCTGTCTGAACATCCCTTCATCCATGTGACCAAGGGATGAACAAGACTTTCCCTGAACCTGCCTGTCATGCATGATTTTGAATCAAATCAAAACATCCTCTAGATCTGAAGTATTTCAGACCTCGGATTCTGCCTTGTTCAGCTCCATGAGTTTTCAATGATGTTGCCTCATAACATCCAGCATGCCAAACTCATACAATTAGAAAGTGTAATGGCCCGTGAGTTGTTGGATACATGCAAAGTGTTCATGCAATCATTTAATTTTAATCAGATTGGTTACCATGTCCAAATAATGCCATTTAAATACGCTTCTTTGACATTCCTTTGTGAATTCCTTTGAGACAAAGGGTCAAATGTGAAGCAAGCAGTGAGGAGTTATTTGGTTTGTTTTCTATTTTAAGGGAGAAACTTTAGACGGAAAACTCAGAAATTCCAGATCTATGTAGAAGCTGCAACTCCTTAGTCAGAGAAGAGATGGAGTTGCAATTGTATGGGTAAGCTCTGGACTCTTGTATTGGGAGTATAAAGCAATTGGCTGGTACAAATAATTACAGCACTTCCAACTTTTGCACTTCTTCATTGGAGGTTTGAAGACCAGGAGTAGCCTTTGACACTCCTGCCTGGTCTCACGCACAGTGCAAAATTTCAGTTAGTGACTCTTGCATCTGTCCCACAGGCTCAGCCAGAGGTATATAATTGCCTTGAAAAGTCTCAAAGCAATGGAGGGGTTGCCACATCCCTAGTCTCAATGGTTAATTACCCTCACTGGTTAATCATGCTCACTAATTCACTTCAGTTACAACAAGATTGTTATGTTTTTGGTTTTTTTTTTCCTACTGAGTTTAGTTTCTCTGGGCCTCAGTTTTACTTTTGTTAAAAAGCAAGTAATAAACAAAGAGCCAGATCATCCAATGATGTAAATTAACACTATTGAGCAAAAAAACTCCTTTCTTACCTCCTTCCAGACAGCCTTTGCACAGTGAATCTAATTGCCTTCCTGGGCTTTCCAGCTCCTACTTAAATCTACTTGGTTTGGGGTTAGACTCCTTTGAAAATCCTGCTTGTGTCCCTCTGTACTTTTGGCAGATGGGATGCAAAAGTCCTGAACATGACATTGCCTGTGAAATGATGCAAGCCCACAATCTCTGCAGCATTGTTCTTACAAGCATGCATCATATCAATAAAAGATTATTTGAGTGCAGGAATGAAAAAATAAAAATGAAGGAGAAAAGGATTGGGAATCATTCACAGCAGGTCATTTTGGTTGGGCTGCAATCAACATGCCAGGCTTGATAAGATAGGTACTTGAGAGACTATTGATCTCAGATCTTTTTTCTTTTTAATTTCATTTTTGTATTTGTTTATATTTAACACTTAATAAGCTCCTCGCATCTTGCTTGTTGGTATATGCAGCCTCTGGCCTGTGTATTTGTTGGTCCTTGAAAGTTGTGTAAAATTTCTCTAGCTACTGGGCCAGCCTCAATTTTCATATGGCAGATAAGGGCTCAAATCTTCTAAGTTCCTCTTTCTTCCTCTCTCTGTTTTTGGCTTTTGCTTGATGAAGTAAATCCTGGTGTTCATGAGTAAGACCAATGAAATTCCCTCACTGCATTGTCATTCTGAAACATTTTCCCATGGGAAGCATGCCTTGGTACTGCGATTTCTCTGCCTGTATGTGCATGTGTGGGCTCAGCATCGCCATTCGCCTTCTGGTAGCAACTCCGGATGCTCTCTGCGAGTGGTTTGAGGGTCCTGAGTGACATATTTACACCTAATATGATGCAGTAGTTCCTGACCTGCAGATTTCACCAGGCCATACAAAGAAGATAAGAGGGGAAACAAAGGCACAGAGGTGAAAATTACTTTTCCAAGGTCATATTGCTGTCCGTGTCAGAGCCTGCCTCGACCCCAGCTCTCTCAGTCTCTCTCTAGTGAGTTATCCCCTGCACCAGAAAACCTCTGCAGGGTGATTTAAAAGGGTGTGATTTTAACCAAGCTCAAGGCCCAGTGGTCTAATGAATCTTCTCCCAACGACTGGCATGCACATAATTCATCTTGTTCTTCAGGCTTTTGTGACTAATACAAGAGCTGTTCACCCTAACCTGCCTGTATGATTCATCTGTGTTTTGTACAGCCTTTGTTACTGAAACTGTAACTCTGAAGTGCAAGGGGTAAAAACAAAATTAAAGAGTGATATCTGACAGCAGATGGAGATTTAATAATATGAAGAGTAAAGGTTGTTCCAGAATCTTGTTCCAAGTTGTGCCAGTGTTTAGGATGGTTAGACTTGGTCCAAAAATAGCAAAAAGATTGACATGAGAACTCAGATCTGAACCTTTTTTGCTGGGTTTGTATCCAGGGTTTCTTTCCAGGGTCAATCTCTGTTAGGGTGGCATCGTACTAGGATAGGAGGCAGATGGTTCATTTACAATGTGAGTTAAACCTTGTTTCATTTGCAAATTTGGTGACTGTTCACAATAATGAGCTACAGGTGAGCTGGGAATCAGGTAGTCCAAAGGAAAGGCTATCTTAGAGCTGTACCTCCTTCTCTACCTGACTACTGGTTTGGCACCACATCTGATCCTTGAATGTATTCAAAGTTTCCCTGTCACCTTCTTCCCTCAGTCAAATAAATCTCCACTTTCTTTGTTTATTTAATCAGTTTCATAGGATGATTAAAAGTTAAAATACATGACAAGTCTGCTCTGCTTTCATGTTTTGGGTTTTTTCATTTATAGCCTGCTTCAGAAGGTGTTGGCTTAAAGGAATGTAACAGCTCCTGCATGAAACTGAGTGCTTCCTGTTGTTAAGGAGATGCCTATGAACGCTTTTTCTTTTTTTCATTGTTACTAGTGTTATCCAAAGAAGGTCAGTTTGATTTTGAATCAGCTGTTTCACTCAAGAGGAGAGTCAAACTCTGATCAGGCTGCATGCTAGGAGATGTAGGAAAACAGAGTTTAAGCACTCAGTGACTTTTTTTATTATTAAGTACAAAGCTGCCCATTCCAAATAGCAGCATTGAGCTCAGCTTTGCTATCCTCCACCAGCTGCCCTTTCCAATAATGACGCCATAACTGGTAGTTAGCAAGAGGAATTTTATTTAGAACTCATGTTTTGATAAGATTTAAGACTATTAAAAAAACCAAAATCCCAAATGATAAACACTGCTAAGTAGGTGGTTAACCGATTACAAAGCACAGATCTAAAACAGCACACATTTTCAGAGAAACTGCATAACATAAGCCCTTGGGGGACAGGTTTGAATAAAACGAAATGGGGTTTGCAAATTCATTGAAATTAGGTGACGCATTCGAGAGCCATCGCCATTTAAAGAAATTGTTGAGCCCTTGTCAGTATGTGCAAGGCCATAGCATTAATCATTCACACAGACAGAAATGGCCTATAGTTTTCAAACAGGATTTGCCGAGGAATGTTGGGTGGTTTGGAAGATCTGTTGTTATAGCTGGTGTTGCATATAGTTAGGTAAAGGTACATGTATACAGCTCTCACAGCACTCCCTACACCCAGTTACTGCATTGCATCTGTCTCATCCCATAGGCAGTCCTGTGTTCAGCTGACACTGACCAACTCTGGAGACTTCAGTCAGTTCATCTGGCATCTTCCTGAGACAAGGTTGAGGTTAAGATGCCAGTCTGAATCCAAGCTACCCAGAGCAAGTCATGTCACTCTTCTTCCTGCCTGTGCCTCAGTTTCCTGGTGCATGCAGAGTACAAGAGATATGTATAGATCTGTCTTGTAGACTTGTCACAAGAGAGAGGCAAAGAAACATTTGCTAGATGAAATGAATGAAAAGTCCCATTGGATTTACTATGGGATTTGGGGGAAGTCCAGACTAGTTGCTATTTTTGTAGCTTTCAACTCCAGCATGCATTTCTTGGCTCCTTCCCCTCCCAGCAGTAAGGTCTGATCCTGCCACCTTTTACTGACAAGGGTAAATGCTACCCTTGGCAACTGTGTCTTTGATTGCCATGCAAAAAACTCACATTTCATAGGGTACTGGGAGTGAATAAACATTTCAGGCTCAGATTTACAAAGGCTGCAGTTAACATGGTGCAGTGAGAGGTGTCTGTTCCTATCCCTCAACCCTGGGCTGCCCTGGAGTGCAGGTGGGTGTGCTCAGGACTGGTGTCCTTCAGATAAGCTGTTCACTGGAGCTGCCTTGTCCTGCCCATCTCTAGTGGCTGCTGTCCAAAAAGAGCTTAAAAAGATCCCAGTGTAGCTTTCCCAGAAGAGATGTCACCTCGATGTCTTTGCCAATGTTTCCCTCTCCCTGTAACACAAGGGCCGTGTGTGAGCTGAGTGCATGATGCCTTCCAGAGTTTAACTACTATGCAGGGCCAGATTGTGTCCTTGGTTTAGGGGCTCTGCAGAGATAACCTTCCTCACTGCCACCACTGTCATCAAACACCACTCCATACAGTGTCTGAGTCGTGGTCCATGGGATGAAGCCCACTCCCCAAGCCAGGAACCTCTGACACCCATTTGTGGATCCTCTGCATTGAATCTGCATTAAGACGTGCCTGACCCCAAAGTCTGGACTTCTCCCTGCCCACCAAAAAAAAAAAAAAAAAAAAAAAGAAAGATGGCATGCTGGTATATTTACCAGGTTACTCAGCATTGGCCTAAATCCTCACCTCTGTGGTTGCTGTTGTGCTGCAATGGCTCCAGCCCAGGTTCTCACTGATCCAGTTCTTCCTCAGCACAGGTGAGTTCTGCAGCAGAAAGCAAAGATATGAGAGATCCCATGCGTGGATCTCTCCTTCACCGTGCAACACTGGTATAGCCTATCAGTACTGGAGGTACTGGAGGCAATTTGCAGCTCTGTAGGCCTGCTTTGGTGTAGCAGCTCATTAGTACTGGTGAAAGGTAGATGGGCATCTTAAAGACAGTCACCAATTCCCTCTATTCTTCCCCAAATCATAAGATCCTCTCCCTCCTTCTCCTCCCTGATTCAAGGGGGACACTGTCTGTCTCCACACCCACAGCAGTTGGCTGTTCATACACAGACTAACTGCTCCAGGTCTCTGCCTTATTGCTATTCAGATTCGTTTCCCTATCCCATCAGGCACTAATCCACCAAAAGATGTCTGCTGGTTAGCAGAATCATCTGGGAAAAGTTGGGAGACCCTTAACAGACTTCCCTTTCCCATTGCCAGCCTTCTGCTACTAATTCAGATAGTCCCCAAAGCACTGGGGGTTTATTTTAGTTTCCTTTCTCTTTGTCTGTTTTCTTCTTGTGTTTGTTTTTTTTTTTTCTTCCGGACTCAGCTGCATCTCTGCAAATTCGATCTCCAAAATGGAAGCTTGGCTGAGCTGGAATCTGTCAGTACCGATGGTTAGTAGCTGGCTGCGGCCACTTGCCAGGGAAAGGGGAAGATGAGTCCCTAGGCATCAAGGCAGCGTGAAAAGTGACTACATCTAAATACTTCAGCACATGATTTCTTTCCCATTACTTTGATTCAAATCTCCCTTAATCCTCAGCTGCATTAATGCAGTTAGTAGGTTATAAGTGCTGCATGTGGATGCCACTAGATTTGATTCCTCCACACAATTGGTTGGTAAATAATTTAGTACCAGTTTTGCCTGGAATGGGACCTGAAAATAGCCAGGCTGCTTATAGCTTCTGCTTTCTCTCTTTCTGCATTTTTTCCCCTCACAAGCATCAGGGGGTTGTTTGTGCAAGCACAGCCTAGCAGAGAGACTGCCATTTTATATGCCACAGCTTCCTCCTGCCCCTGCTCGTCAGAATCTCTCTTAATTTATTTTCTAGAAGAGGGAGGAGGAGAGGAGTGGGGTCAGGCCAAAGAGCTGGAGCTACAGACAAGAAAGCACCTGAACACTCCTGACTCAGAGTCTGTAAACAGTAAGAATTTGACCCAAATTCTGCCACCAAACCAGTTTTTCCTTTACATCTGGTGCTTTTGAAATAGTGGTGTATTCATTTATTGAGATTCCTGCACTTCTTAAACTCAATCTAAGGTAGACATGGAAAAGGCAGACAGAAAATGGTAATAACAAGGAAGGAATTTCCAAGTTTGGGAAAAAGTCCTGGATGAGGAAGGAAACAAGAATTGCACTGAAATGGCCAGGACTATCTGGAATGGACCGAATTCCAAGTGTTGTAATATTTCATTGGGCACAGCCATAATAGTATCCCTAACAATGTCCTTCATCCTCTTTCATTTCTTGCCACAAAACTTTCTCTCCTTACCCGCTGCTGACCGTGGTGCACCACACTGTCTAGTCTTTCCCACCCTACTGCTTCATACCAGACACCACCCTCCTCATCCATGCAGGACTGAGTGTCACCCACCAGAGGTGTGCTGTGGAGCAGACTAGGAATCCCTGCACCTCATCATTGCTCCTGGTTCTACTGAGGTTCCACTTGATCTGAATCGTGGGGCATTTTCCATCTCCTAACCCTATTAAATGCTTATAAAGACAGCAGATGACCTTGCAGGTGTTTTTGTGAGACTCACTTGACTATTATCTAAGAAAGCAGTGTGGGGGACAGAAGAAACCATGAACAAAACTTGCTGTTGAATGTTGTTTTAAAGAGAGGCTCTGGTTCAAATAAGTTGCACACAGAAGCTGATGGGTGAAATATTTCAGTTTGGGGTATTCAGGAGATTGTACTAGATGAAAGATGCCCAAATTCTTGATTTTCTGGTGACTGTTAAAGTAAATGTTGTTGGGACCTCTCTCAATCACTGACACCAACTAACATGGAGCACCTTGTGTTATCAAAGTCTCTTAGCTTCCAAAACAAGGTGTTCATGTCCACACCACACATTGAGGATGGTCTTTGGCCTATCTTAATTCCCTAACCATCCAGGGGCTTGTTTAGGAGAATACTAGGTAGTGTAGACAAAAATACACCTCATAGGCCATTGTAACAGTGTAAGAATATGAATTACCAAGCATCAGTGTCATAGACAATTTCTGGTCCCTATTTAATATATTGCACTAGACCAGGACCACTTTGAATACAAGTCAGGTATTCAGGGTGCCAGACCAATGCATTCATGTTTGCACAGCCCTCGACTTGACCTGATACATCGCAGAGGAGCAGACTAGGGGCCATACTCCACTCCTCAGACACAACCTGTCCTAGCACATTGCATGTCGGTTGGTCTGCCAGCCAGTCTGCCTGTCCAGCTGCAAAGAAACCTGACTGTTAGCCAGATCCCGGGACTAGGCTGTCCATCCTTACGCCAGATGTTTTTTGGAGTCTCTCTGAGCTTCATCACTGCTTTCAAGGCTCCATCTCCCCACCCCAGACCCCACACATGGCTTTCCAAATGCCAGTTATAGGACTCTGCATGAGCATATGAAGTTAGCAGGGCTTTGTCTGTGAGGTGTCATTTATTAATATGAGGATTTAATTATACAGCACCGCCGCAGAAGAATGAAAGCTGTTTATGCCCTACACTGCCCCAATGCCACATGATTGTGTGTCAGGGCTTTCACTTGCTTTTATCTGCTTTGCCCCTTTCCAGCTTGCCATTTCTTTCACCCAAACAGTTTGAGGTGTTTTGCAGACACAGTGCAGGAGAGATCCCCATGCTCAGTGAGGTGCAATAACCATTTCATAGAAGGGAACACTGAGGCACAAAGAAATTAAAGTCAGAAAGTTCATCCTCAGGTGCTTAAACACAGCAACCTTCTTCAGCATTTGGGGACCAGAGGAGTGACCTGCTTGTTGGAGATGGTACCGCTGTGTGTTTGCAGATCCCGTTGGCTCCTGCGCAAGCAATGGTTGCTTAGCAACTTTGAGATGAAGGCCAACTATTTTGATGTCTGAATAAAGATTCAGGCATTTAATTTCAGGGACCCACATTTGAAAACGCTGGTATAGGAGAGTAGATGAAGGTCGCATGCAGGGATAGCAACTGAACAGTAGGGGCAAAATGAAGTTTGCTCCTCAGTGCCCATTCGAATCAGGAGCACCCACTTGTTCCCTCCCTAGAGTTGTTTGGGAACTTTGGTGTTAGGAATCACCCCTTCTGTCCTGGCATGGCTAAAGCTTGCTTCTGGGAAGAGCGTATTTGTGGAAATGGGTCAGGTGCTTTCAGAAGTGAGTGTTTGAAATGGCTGTCCACCCTGAAAGCCTGCAGCCAAAGCTGTTTTCCCCACCAATGCCTTTGGTGACATGGGCAGCAGAGAGGCCCATGGGCCAGTGGTGGGGCACTGAGCTGCTCATTAGGAGTCTCCAACTTGACTCCCAGACCCTTCTTGAGGTTCCCACTTTTGCCCAGTCTGCAAAACGGGGATAGTGGTGTTTCAACTGCCTTTGCCAAGAGCTTTGAGAGGCTTGTTTCCCTCCTACAAATGCTACGTGAGATCTAAATAGCAGTGTTATTTCTAGTGTTATCCTGATAGCGTGAGAGGCATAAACAAGATCCGCATTTGCTGATGGTGACTCACTGTGAACCTTTGAGGGTTGTGGGGAAGGGCTTGCTCTGATGTTTTTGCTGCTCTGAGATAGATTATTGATTCTCTTTATCTGGTGTTCGTCTTACAAACCCAAGGTGATGAGCATCCTGTTAGTTTCAAGAGCACTAGTGCTATTTTTCTACTGCTTCAAGGGACACAGAATATGATCCAAGTACCCTCAAATGAGCAAAAAAGCAGGTCAACCACGTTCATATCAATTAAACTGCCAACTCCAGGGGAAAGCTAAAAAGTAAGATTGGATAACAAAAGCAGACCTTGTCCAGTGAGAGGGTCGGGAATTTTCCACTAAATTGTATTTTGCTTGGCTTGGATGGCTTCTTTTGTTGTTAGGTTTATTAGGAAATGCCAGATGATTGAAAACAGTGTCTTTCACCTGGAAAAAAAAATGCAGAGAGAAATCTCAGAAAATTGTCAAAATGTTGTATTTTTACATTGCTGTCAAGAAAAAAATTCTGCTCTTTCCAGTTATAAAAGAATTTGTTATTTTAGAAATGTTAGCTTATTCCCAGCTAATTAATGTAAGAAAATGTTTGGAATCTAACAGATGTATATATACAGCTATCAAGATATAAAAATAAGGATTTGGCTTTAACACAATAGGGATTTCACTATTCTTCTCGATCCGTAGCAGAAAAAGGTCTCTCCAACAGCAGCTGCAACATCAACATTTCTTTCTTTGTAGCAAACCCTCGAGCCAAAAAATGCTAGACGCAAAATTTACCACACCTCTTTACAAAAAGCCTGGCTCGGCTCTCCCCCTCACTCCACCTTCTGCCTGTCTTGAAAGTGATAAATATGAAGAGGCCAGCTGAAGTTAACTGCAAAATACCCACTTGCAAACAGGTGTAACAAAAGAGCAAGTCTGAAATAAACGCTCTGCAGAAGGGAGAAGGAGAGAGGAGGTGGGGTGGGGGGGTGGGAAGGGGGGAAAGGGGAAAAAAAAAACCACATGATTGAAAGCCTTATAAATGTAAATGGTTTGGCAGAAAGGGTTTAGCAGCCCTGTGTAGAAGATTGCACTTGGTGTTCCAAGCCCCTTATTTTCAAAATCGCAGTGCTGGAGCCCTTTCGAAGCTGGTCCCTGTGTTCGCTTTTTCAGTCAGTGAATATCAGGTTGTCTTTTTTTTTTTTTTTTTAATCTCTGCACTCGGATGTGCCAGGCTTATAATGAAACCTCAGAGAGAGAAAGAGAGAATGTGAGCTGTGCTTCGGACCTTTGAAAGAGCTCATCCCCACTGCCTTTATCACTACTTACTTATGAATCTCCCCTTCCTGATGCCCCTTCCTCACTAAGCCCTGTCTCTTGTTTTCCCAGAGCAAATCCCATCTTCCCTTTTGGATGTGGTTTTGCTTTTTTTTTTTTCTCTCTACATTTATCTATATATTTTACACCCAGTAAGTCAATCAGTTTCAAATTATTGGTCCCTGAGACAGATGTTTAGTGAGTCATTTAGCTGCACGAAGTTCTTCAGACAGTTTGCTCTTCCACCTCCTGTTCATTTAAAGCATCTTTTGAGGCTGATTTTTCCTTTTCAAAATGTCTTTAACTGCCGAACGTTTGCTCCCACCGGGCAGTCTAATGATGTTGGACACAATATGTGTGAACATCTCTTTAGAGGCCATCTCCCCTAGGCTACATTCTTGCCTATAAAATCATTGTTTATTTAGTCCTTAGGCCTAGGAACCATCTGCAGTCCCCATGGCTCCTGTTGTTTTTAAAGTCCTATTAAGTTTCTGCACTTCTCCTCAGAGCATTATTTTATTTCTAAACAACCACAGACAACTTCCTGTCAACGCGGCTTCTGCCAGGCAAATTAGAGATGACAGTTTCATTCTTCTGACTATGGTGAGCTCTCATCTGATGTTATTTAATATGAAAAACAACTGTTATATAGAGAGTGATTTAAAAACAATGAGAATAATAATAATAATAATAATAATTTTTTAAAAAGAGGATGGGAGAGGGTGGCCCAGAGACTCTGGGTTAAGGTGGTCAGACATCATTTGCCAGTCAGGAAAACATAAGGGATTGGAAGGCTCTATATAATGGTCATAACAAAACAGAATCAATGAGTGTTGACTTGATGTCATTTCCAATCTTTCTTTTCCTGAGAGCAACTGAAAACATTTTTGTTTGGTTTGGTAGGGTTTATTTTTGCTTTCCCTCCTCACTGTCTTTCCCCACCTCCCATTCCCCCCCTTTGCTGAGTAAGCACTCAGAGCCAGAGAGAATGGCTGAGCCCTGAGGGAGAGCCCCTCCTGCTCAGCTGCTCTTGGCCTCAGCACCCATGAGCTATGAGCAGACATTGGGGGCACCAAGATCAACCCTGAGTTGACCAGCATCTCAGAATCAGGATGTTCTCAGCCTCAAGAGGGACCTCCCCCTTGCAAAGCACTCTGAGTAGGACTTTGTCCCTGTGTCTTAGTAGAGGTGTGTCACTTAAACAGCTCTGGATAGAAGAAGGCGAAGTCACTGTGCTAATGTTAGTGCCAGGTGAGGGATACCTGAGCAGCTACCTCTGCTCTAGCCCCAGAGTTCCTCTTGCTCTGCAGGCAAGTGAACTAGTGTAACTCATGGCCACACATCTAGAAATACTCTTCTCCCTAAAACCAGATGGCATCATCCATTCTTCCTACTGGGAAAGGTTCCTGGCTTGTGGTACACCCCCAGACTGTGCCCAGGTATTGCCTGTGAGAGTGCTAGCTGGCCAGGGCTACCACCGTGCCAGTCCATACACCAGTAGCAAAACAATAGAGTTGACCAGAGCACAAGACCTGAGCCCAAGCTCCCTCATTGGACAATGAGACAACCATGGTGTTTTGACCTTCCCCAGCTTCTAGAACTACCCCTAGAAACAATAAGCTGCTGGCTATGGCTTCATGCTGACTGCTGCTGGCAAAAGTGTAATCAGGGAGAAAGTGAAAAATCAGTAAGAAAGAGGCAACCTGTGTGACCTCTGTGAACCAGCCAACATCTTACTGCATCAGTTTTGCCTCCTGCGGATCAGCTGTGGTAGCTGGGTAGGGAGGCTGCATTCAGTTGCATTCATAAGGCTCTTCAAGACATGCAGGGAGAGGACTGTAAATGGAAGTGGTTAGAAGGGGCTGATGTGTTTCGGGAGGAAACCACACTATGGTAATGCTGTGTCTCTCCAGTTGAGCACTCAGACGTCAGGAAAGGAGGTTAAGGTTGCTTCTTTAATCTTAACTCTGCCTTCTTCTGAATGTGCATCATAATAAGGTTGTCAACCAAACGCTTACTTGGTGGAAGTCTGTGTAATTCCACTGAAGTTTAAAAAAGTGTGAAATTATATTGCATTATATTAGCAAAGAAACAGCACATTACACTACTGAGAAAAGAGGCTGACATCAATGGAGCTATGCTGATTGACACCAGATGAATAGCTGCTTTTTAAGCAATCACAGGTTGGTTTTTCAGATAGTACATTATTGCTTCAGGTGAGTGTTTCTGCAACCTTAGCTGTAACGTTACCATATTTCCACAACCTGTTTGTCTCCTTGAATGCTCACACTTTTTTTGCTCTGTCAGAGCAGTCCACGCTATCCTTATCAACTTAGATGGTTTATCTTCTCCCTATGGCTTGTATTGTAATCACCTGGTCTCCTACCATCTAGTCTGAATTTGCTTTTGAAACAGCAGGGTAGCCTTACTCAGGTACAATTCAGGGGGATATGGCAATTCCATTACTATGAAGCTCATTTAGCTGCACACTTGGGTGGTCTATATACTCCAGTAAATTTTCACTGTTTATGCTATGGCTGTGAATAATCTCTTGAGTGCTGTTCTGTTTCAGATAGGTTTTCATCCCATCCTCAGTACTAGCGTAGTAGAGTGCCTTCCAGTCATGCATTAAGCAATATGACCAGTTTCTCTCAAGTGCAGCCTCTTCTGTCATTTTCTTCTCAGGGGAGCAAATTTAGGTACATGATCACTTTGGTTTTGTTGGTTTTGTTTTTGAAGTCTGTCTCAATGTCTACACTTCAGGTGTGAGGTAGAGAAGGCAAGCCGAGGAAGAATCCCTAGTTCTAAAACTGAAAGATGACTGCAGTCTGTGATGACTGTAGGTTTTGTGGGAGCTGCTTCTACAGAGCCCTTGAGAAACCTTTGACTGTGCTGCAAGCCTTTGGTATTTCAGAGCTGACACTGTCATTCAGAGCCTCTTACTCCAGTGGGAAGTTGTTTGTATGGTTCCAGGTGAATATGCACGATATTTAAAGAGGCCAAATGCATACAGGCTAAGTAGTGCAATAATAGGACTCTTCTCCAGTGCTCCTCAGAAGAGCTGGGGACTTCTGGCTTGAGGGGACAAGCTCAGAAAAAGCTGGTCATTCCACAGGAAGAGATAGTGGAGTGGAAGGGATTTGCAGAACTAACTCTGTCTCCACTCCTTGTTCCTCCATCCCAAAGGCGCAGGAACCCGTCACAGATACAGAGCGGGCTCAGTAACATTGATTTCACTCTCTGAGGTGTACTCACATTCAGTCCTTCTCTCTGCAACAGCCTCCTCAAATGACCCTGGCAAGTCTCTTAGGGTGGGTTCATCTGGTTTAATTTAGGTATTGTGAAAGTTTGTTTGTGACTGAGCTAGTCACCTATGGCTCTCTTCAGAGCCAGCACAGAGGAAAAGGTAAGTCCAGATGGCAATTCATCTCTTCCTAAAAAACAAGACAGGGCAGTTGACTTCTGGAGAAGCCTGTTTCACACCACAGAGCTGTGGGACACCAGCTGTGACTTGATGATGAAGGGCTGAATCTCAGCTGTGGCCCCTCTTGTGGGACCTACAACATGGAGAGCAGATCACAAAGTCTTATCTCACACAGGGTTAAGGAGGAGAAATCCTTTAGAGAGAGAAGGGCTATATTCCCATCCTGGGAAGGAGCTGTGGAGGGGATGAATTAGTGTATCAGTATCCAAGAGAGATGCGATATGTTGTGAGGATGGGGTGGGAATGCTGTGACAAGTAGTTGCATGGATCTGTTACACTGCACAGCCAAACAATGGGTGTGTCTTCAAACAAGTTTCTCCAGATATCAGTGATGTCTTCACATATGACATCCAGTTGTTCCCTTTATATAGGGTAGAAGAGAGAGGGAAAGAAGGGGAGGAATGGGGAGGGAAGGAAATTAGTTTGAGCCATTACAGTTGAACCCAGACAGTATTTGGATGTGACTGCAATTAAAAAGGAAGATCTTTTAGATGTAGGAAAGAAATCCTGGCTCATAGAGTCCATGGAGAATGCAGTATTCAGTAACCACGGAGGCAGGCACACATTATAGATACATCTGTAACTATTGGGATAGGTGTGAAAATGTAATTAACTGGAAACCTACTGAGTTTAAATGGACTTTTAGTTGTTTCAGGTTTTTTTTCTTCTTCTTTAGCTCTCCCCCCTCCCATTCTTAAGTTAAGTTTAGACTTGTGGGTCCTCTAACTCCCACTGGCACAGTGTAATTTAGCAAAGGTTGTTCCAGCCGAATTTGAAATTAATAATTTCAAATAGGCAAATCAATGATATTTAAAAGCTCCCTCCTGTGTGTTTGTACAATCTGCACAGGTATAAAAGCTAATCACATCTTGCTGGGGAAGAACATTTGTTATTGGTTTTAAGTAGAGCTTGGCAGTTTGGGGGGGATCAAACACCATGTTTCTTTCCAAAGTATATGTGTGCCTCTGTAATTTAATATTTCTCATTAACTTAGTGCTGGGGAAAGGTGTCAGTGCCAACAGGGAGGAGTCAGACAGCCCCTGAGAGACCATCCATTTTGTATCACCATGAGATTTGCAAATAGAAGGAAGGGGACATAGAAGGGATCAGAAACAGACAGTTAAAAATAAGGTTTTGGAGGGTATTGCTTGGCGGGACAGTGAAGGGCTAGGTTTGACTCACCCAGCAGTCATCCAGGAGGATGCCAAAACACAGACTTCCTTCAAATATCCCTGCAAATGCCATGTTAGATCAGCTCCAGCAGTCCTTGTTGTCCTTAGTCGTGATCATAGCACTTTCAAATACAGCATACCTCATGAAAAAGCATCAGAAAAATTGTGGACTCCACATTTTTAATAAAAGCATTTCTTTCTAACACCAGTAATTTATTTTTAGCATCCACTTGAAACTAAGATATTGTAAAACCACTATCCACATTTGTTCTGTTTAATATAATTTTGAATGGTACTACTATCTGCAAATACTACCCCTTTTCTAAGTAAGTCCTTGAAGAGCTTCAGCTGCAGTAATTTCTTGCAGCAAGGAGTTCCATAGGTCAACTCTGCAGGAGGCAAAACAGATTCTATTTCTATGCCAATTGCAATGTATAATTTATTTTCTGGATTAGTATTTTGCCTGTGCTGCTACATGAAAAGATCCCATTCAGCCCAGTGCTGTCTCATATGGAGAAGAAAAGCCAGCTGGCTGTGCTGAAATACTCTTTCAAAAAGTTCCAAGAAGGAGGAAGACTCTCACATTTGTATTCTCCTTGCAACATCTCTTAATAATTTAATTCCCATTAGAAGTGCCTGTGTTGTAGGGGGGGGGAAGATTTATAGAGAGATTTCACTCCAGGTTGGGTTTTTGTCTTTCTGTGTTTTCTTGGCATTTATCATGCATGTTTTAATTTGGATCTGAGTCTTGCTACCATCTGGTCATTATTGCAAAGAAATATTCATTTTCTCTGAGTGACATGGGCTTCATTCATCATGGAACTAGCTGATTGCCCCTCAGGTTTTTTTCCCATTACTTGGAATGAAGTCTGAAGATTCTTAGCACCAGACATAGCAGCAGTCAATAAAGTTTGCAAAGTTAGTGGCAGCTGGTAACTGGGCACAGGAAAAATTAAGAGACACTTCTTAGGCCCTGATCCTTTCACCCTTTTCCACGTTATGCATGGGAAGTGCAGCATTGGAGGCCAAGGCAGTATTGCAAAGGATGGGAAGTGAGTTAATAACTCAATTCCCCTTCTACTATCCAACTGTGAAGTGCTGTCACCATCGGAGTGAAACTCGGAGGTTTTTAGTCTCACCTAAACACATGGAAGACAAAAGGGAGACAATTTGCCCCAGAGGAATGTTACGACAGCTGTGCTCTGTTTCTCCCACAAAGGGAACAGACCTCCAAGCAAGACAGAATCAGTGGGGATTCTTCATGAAGAGTTCTCAAAAGCCATACTTCAAGCTTTGGGGGGAAATTAGATACAATCACTTTTAGCTTCCTACCATGTAAGAGCCTTTCCTGGATGCTTGTCATTATAGACAATGGGCACAGGGCAGTGGGGAGCAAACAGAGGGACTCTTAAGTAGTCTTAGGGTTATTCAGCCTGTGCAGTGACCCACAACTGCATCTGCACCCCCTTTGCAAATAAATTGCTTGTGACTATTCTTTCCCTTCCCTGGTACTTCCCACATCCTGTTGTGTAGTTCCCTGGACTAATCCATCTTTGGTTTCCTTTGTTTGCAAACAATCCTTTGTAGCACTTACTGCAAAGGGGGAGGCTCCATGTGTGAGTAGGGGGGGGAGGTCAAGAGGGTGTCCCTCAGTCTCTGCATGCTGTGAAAGCTGGGTGTCAGTCAGAGGCTTGAACTAGACAGTCTGAAGGACTGACACCCCTGAGCATCATCATTTAGGTACCTCTCCAAATGGGGTATAGCTAAAAAAGACTAGCCAGGGGCAGATGGCAACCTGGGATCAGTCAGGAGCAGAGACAGATGGCAATGTGCGACTGGTTGGAAGACAAGTTATTGCATGAGATTAGCTGGAAATGGATGGGAATTGTAAAATGGGACTGGTTGGAAATGTAAGTCTGTACAGTCATTTGTAAAGTGCTGAAAATTAGACCACCATCCTAGCTCCCTTGGCAGTTTTGGACCTACCTACCTTTCCAAGCAGTGCAGAACTACACAGATCTGTAGAAAGCAAAGTGACCTCCTGGGGATAAGATCTGGCCAACATGATCTCACTACAACCTCTGGATTTGGTCCTGGAGGTTGGCTTATTTTTTGGAGAGAACAGGACCACTGGTAGCAAGCATTGCAGTTTAGTGTTCATCAACAGTTGTCACTGTGCCCAAGGAAATATGTTTAACAGTTTTTGGACACACAGCACATTCTGTTGCACCACGTCTAGGATGGTTTCAAATGGAGCGGCCAACAACTGGAGAAGATGATAGAACAGCTTGCTTCAATTTGGAGCATCTGTGCCAGTGAGATTTTGGGGTTATGAATACCCAGTCTTCCTCCAGCCTAGCAAGGCAGAGAGAGAGAGAGAGAAAGAGAGAACATCTGTGAATTTGCTGGAGGGTAAAACTAAGCCCCATATTGGGTAAAGCAGCCTAAAAACATTGAAATGACTAGAGGAATTTGTTATGGATCAAAATTAATTTCTACTCTTCCTAATAGGTGGCTTGTTTGGAGGCTTTGCTCCTGCTCAAAATGATTCAAAGTTGGTCAGGTCCCATTACTCCTAGTGAAATCAGTCACAATATATACTAACACAAGCAGGATACTAAACAGAGTTTTTATTTATTTATTTATTTATTTGACATCAAAGAAGAAGAGCAACAGAATCATTCAGTGGTAAGGGTGGATGGATAGGAGAGAACCAGGGGCAAGAGAGGCAATAAAAATAGAAGGCAGTCCAGATGTTGACTGTACACTAAAATACTGCCTTTCCTCTCTACTGATAGCACAGAATGTTATTTTGTTTCTTTGGAATTCATTTTCTGAAAGTGTCTGCATGAGGAACATCTGCTCCCTCAAATCCAGACCTACAATTTGAATAAATTATCAATATCTGGCAGCAGCCCGTTATTAATGGCGAGAGTTTTATAAGATTCTCCAGTATAATAATAGCGAAGCTAGCGGCTGGCATTCCTCCCAGAGAGACTCGTATTTGTTCCATTTTATTCTGTTCTGTTTTCTTTTCTTTTCTGTTTTTCTCTCTGAATCTGAGCGTCATCGGGTTGATTTTTACCATGGCTCTTGGCTCAAAAAAAAAGAGAAAAGCCATTAGTATCCTATAAATCAAAAAGAAAAATGACATCCTCAAACATAAAAGACTCCCCTGAGTGTTTCGCTATTATTACCTGTACAAGGTTGCACATGTGGCTTCAGAAACATCTTCTTCCATCAGGAATCATCAGGTAGTAAGATTTCTCACTTCCATGCAAGAGACAAGTTTTATTAACTTCCTCTTCAGCATATACCCTGGTAATTAATGATGCAGTGCACCTTTGAGGTGTCCTAATGTAGGCCGTTTATCAAAAACTGCAACTGCATAGAAAGAGGACTATGTTCTTTCAACATGATAAATCCAAGCGTGTGCTGGGATGTTCCACAACTCTCTTTTAAGTACAGCCGCTCCCTCTAATTGCAGGGTTTGACTTTCATTGTAAGTTCTGACAAATCACCTTCTGGCAGAAAGCCCCTCCCATGCATGTGCAAATGGCCATGCACCAAGAAAAAAGCTAATTGCTTCCCACATTCAGCAGGGCACATGCCTAAACCCGTGGGAAGATCATGAGCCTAATCTTTGGTGCCACGCTAGGGAGCCTGTGACAAAAGTTCTTTCTTTCTGGGCTTTCTACATCAATGGGGAAGAAGGAGAAAGCAGCAGGGTGCCTGCATGGGCTTTCTGCCCTGTGTTGTCCCCTCAAACTAGCTTCTACTGTTTTGCTCTGTTTATTCTCCAGAGCTTGGCACCAGGAGATGCCTGTTATGATATCTACTACAGGGTCAGGACCTGTGCCACTGAAGTCATCATTGCATGTCTGGGCTTTTGGCAGGATTAAAACAGTTCTCCCAAGCTGTTTGCAGAGAGGGTGGCGGTATCTGTATTTAACCCATAGATATGACCAGACCATTGAAAAAAGAGCAGAAAAACAGACTTCAAGGTGCTTTGGATTGGGTCCTGATGCAAAAGTTCCATCATCCCATAAGGAAAAAATACAGAAGAAAATAACATGATCATGTCAGCAAATATAGTTGCTGAGCAAGGAGCCTCCAGCCAAGTCCATGGGATGGCCTTTTTCACTGCTGTGATTTCCTTAGAAATCCTAGTGCTGATCTAAACACAAGGAAAGGCAGATTTCACAGATTTCCTCGCACGCGGGTTCTGCCAACAGACCTGGACCAAGCAGCACCCTGTGTACACCTGTTCCCACTAAAGGGAGAGGATGGCTCTGAATAGATATGTAGGTCCTATAGGTATGGAGACACTGATGAGACTGGAAACCTATCTCCAGTGCCCTCCAAGCACGCAGAGGGCCAGGGAGTCACCAGGACACAGGGACAGCCCTGGAGAGGGGAGGCACTAGAACAGGCTCTGCACAGCATTCTTCTCCAGATGGGTATGCAGAGCTTTGGGGTGAGTATTGGGGAATCGCATGCCAACATTTTCAAAGTAAATTCTCCTTTAGCACATATCCATGCACAATGTCCTAAGGCAGCCCTGTCCTTAGGACAGGTCAGCTGTTTTTCACCCCAAAGTGATCCTATCTGGGTAGCCTTATTGCTCTATGAACAGTGTCAGTCCTGAATGCATGAACTCCCATGCTGCCTTAGTGAAAAGCTCCATCTCATGCAGGGATGGTGAAGATGAATTAGTTAATTATGTAAAGTGCTTTGGAGATGAAAAGTGACATCTGAGTGCCAAATATTACTATTAATTACAAAACATATACCACCTACCAGGTATTATTTTGTCTTTTTTCCCTAAATAATACAGTTTTGAAGTTCAGATAACACCAGTATAAGTGAGTAGGAAAGCATAAGAGTTCCAGCAAAGAAGTATTTCAATCTAAGCAATCCAAAATTCCAGAGGAGCCTATTTTCTCCATGTCTGCCTGTAGTTTACCACCTCTGTATTACAGTGTCCCAGTACCAATATCAAATCCTAACAGACTGCAAGTCTTGCATAAAAATCTGCCCTTCTTTCTTCTGGTCTTTTGTGTAGACACCTGAAGCATCTTTGTTCCAAGTCAAAGAAAACATCTCTGTAAGGTTAACAACATGCTTGATTCCTCTTCAGCAAATCACTTACGCATGTACTTAAATTAAAGCACATGCTTTTAGGCTTGAGAAAGCTGGGTGCCAAATTCTCAGTGGAGCCCCAGTTTTACTGAAAGCCAGCAGGGATGGGAAATAGAGGGAGAGGAGCAATTTTCTCCAAAAATTCAAGCTTAACATGAAATGTTGGATTTTGGCATATGAAATGAGAGGAAAAGACTGCAAAACAGGAATTTTTGTACTGTACCAACCAGGGTATAAACTACATTTCAGACTTGTGTTGATATTTAAACCCATTTGGTATGTTCTTGCTGGGTCACTTCTAAGCTGGACCTCAGTGGTAAAAGCAGCTGGTCCTTATTGATTTTGGTCTATTACAATATTTCAACAGAAAGACTCCAAAAGTGTTTTGTGAGACAACAGATAAGTTACAAAATCTGCTATAGCAATGTATCTTATTCAAAAAGTATGCAGATAATCCAGTCATATATGACAATCAAGGCCAATATTAATTAAACAACTCCAAACAATACAGTGTATTTCTGCAAGGGGGGAGGAGTTTACTCTCTATGCACCATCCAGCAAGCCAAATTTAATATATTTTGAGATTGAAGCAATTTGTTGAATACACATCTTTGTCCTCTTCTCTTCCCCACTCCGCCTTTTCCTCTCTCTCCTTGCACAAAATTTGAAGGCATTCATGTAAAATGGCTCTTAGGAATATCACACACAGTTTTATTTATGGTAAATTTATTATAATAAGGATGTTCTCTGTCATTGTCTGAGAGATTTATTTATTGTATCACACTTTTGAAACTGCTGATATTGATTGTTTCAAGAGGTTGCCTTAAAGGAAGAGGGGGAGAAAAACAACAACAAAAAAAGCTTCACAAATGAAAAGAAATGGCCATGTTGCTATCAATTATTTCATAATGAGATATGAGGGGAGAATTTTAAACATTATCTCTAGCATTACAGTTGAACAAACAATATATTTACTGGAAATTATACTCTGATGATGAATGGCTTGTTTTAAAATAGAGGCTTCTCTAATGGGGGCCTTTCTGAGCAGCAGTGACACACAGTCCAACTCACAATTATTATTGCATTTTAATCAAAACTGAATTCTGTATTTCTGCCAGCGAGTGAGAAGAGTGAATCCCATTTGCAAATATCTCTATTCTGATGATCCCCAAACAATAACAAATTCTGAGCTGTCCAAAAATATTCTAGCGATAATGCCATTTGCTAGTAATTCATTCTTTTCCTCCTGATAAAAACCCTCTTTTTCTTTCTTTCTTGGTGTCCAGGTACGTTTTCAGTTGCAAGGATTCAATAAAAAGGAATGTAACACTAGCTTTTCCCACCACCACCAAATGAGTGCACCCTTCCCCCACACACACTTCATCTTATGTAGAATAGGGAATTGGATATTAGTCACTGCAGTTTCTAGCTATGACAGACAGTAATTTACCATTTTATTGTGATTCAGTGCCTTGGACAGAGGCACACATTGCCTGTCATGCTGTGTTCATCACCGACTATAGAGACAAGCGTTGCTTGTCAAATAGTAGAGGCCTTATAATGAGGACACCTAGGTGTAACATAAAAGATTCACATGCAAAAGGACTTCTTACGGAGGGCTTAAAACCTCTAAAGCAGTGTGAGCTAGTTAGATAATACACAAACTTTAGATACAGACAGATATTTCCCCTTTACATCTATTAGGCATACCAAAAACATTATCAACAGAACAATATGTAAACCTTTGTGCAAAGTAGGCAAAGCAATTTATTTGCATTATCTCACCACCCTGTAGAAGTGACAAGGGGGGGGGGGGGGGGAGTGTATGACACACACTACAAAACCCCACAACCTAAAACAGGTGTGTGCAAGGGAAAGCAAAAACCTTCTACCTTTCAGCGAAGCTGTTGGATGGTCACTAAAGAGATTTCTGATGATTTTCATTTGTCTTCATTTCTAGCGAGCTTGACTCTGCATGGCATTTTTTCATAAAGGGAAAGGTAAGGTGGGCCAGCAGGTTACAGCATGCATGTCATGCCGTAAGCAGCTGTAGGGGTCAGAAAACTGACACTTGAGATTGGATTAATCCTCCATCAAATCTAATTGGGAATAATGGACTCAATCCTCAGCTGGGGTAAATGGATACAAAACCAGTGTTTTCAGTGAGGCTGTCCCCTTTTACCTCCATAGGGTATCTGCCTGACTCATGCTTTAGCAGTGTGATTGCCTGCTTGCTGTTGCCCACATGCCTCCCAGAGCTGGAGCTGGTCCTCCAAAGTTGCATCCCTTTGGGGTGTCAGCATCCTCTTGGTCAGTTAAGAAATGGTCTGGACAAAACATAAGGGAAGGTTTGCCGAGCACGCAGAAAATACCTTGGCTCATCTGACATGTGCTGTTCAGACCCAGTGCTTTGCTCAAGGATGCAGGCAGTTCTGCCAAAAGGAAGGAGCTGAGACCCTGCAAGGGGCCTGAGAAGTTGAGTGCAAAGCCAGAGCTATGCTTGGCTTCAGACACTCGACGCCAGTGGGTACTCAAAGCAACCTCTGAAGTGCAGCGTGTGCTTCACAGGCTGGGGACCTCTGGTACAATTCCCTCTCACTTTTTATCCTTCTCCCTCCCACCCGAGCCTAAGTGGGCTTTGTTAGTGTGAGATTGCAAAGCATCCTTTGAGTGTATGCTTCCAAGGGTGAGCAGTCATATGTGCATAAGTGGTCCCTGTGTGCAGGCCGTATGCCTGCCTGCGTGGTAGAAGACAGTGAGAGGTCCATGAACCATCTTTTCCATCTGTGATTTCCCTAAGGTAGTCCACAACTGGAAGCCATGTGAATAAACCCATGCCAGCTATTCACTGGCCAAAGGGACAACACCCTTCCTCAGCAGTCCTTCCCTGGGTGCCCCAAACCAGTGCAGGGACACACTGCGGCAGTGCAGAGATCCTGCAGGAGATATGAGTATCCTCCCCTCTCCTCCAGGTCCTCTGCCCTCCCTTTCCTGGGGGTAGGGAGATGGAAGGAATGAAGCTGGATGCAAATGCTGCTGGATAGAAGTTGTACCACCTGCTTTTATACTTTCTTATTTGCACAGTAATGTGAGCATACACAAGTTTATCAGTGCATTGTAATATGCATATTTGCAGTCTTAGATGCTATGTTATAGAAATCTGCCTCCACAGACAGTTCAGCATCTCATTTACAGGCAAGGTTATGTTTTCCTTTAAGGATAGTTAGAAACACAACTGATTTTAGGTACTAATACAAATTTAGGAAAGTGCATGTTCTAATAAAGGTGGTTTAAATGTATTTAGAGGCTGAGGAGTACTTGAACTTTTATATTGCCAGTAACAGATATACATTTGAATATTAGTGAAGCTAAACTGATTGATTGAATTACTTTAGGGAAGGGTGAGACACAAATGCAACATTTTAGTTAGTCCTATTACATTTTCATTTACCTTAAGGGAATTGGTAACTGCTTGAAGACTGGATATTAAAAATGCCTAGGTAAATTTTTGCAAGATTTTGTTTTATCACTACATGCATATGTTACATGCTGACATTCATTTGTTAATCCTCTTTCCCATCTTTTGTCCCCACTCTCCTAAAAAAGAAAACAATATGTGAAATTGAAAAATGGTGCTCACTGAGGGGTTTAAAGACATTTGAAATTTGGAATATATTTTAAAGGTCAATTTCAGCAGTAATTATGTTATAATGGTGAAGCTTTTAGGGAATGCGAAACACAAGATTAATATGTTGCCAGATAGAAAGTGGCAGAAGACTCTATCTTGTGTGTGTGTGAGTGAGTGAGTACGTGTGTGCATGCGCATGTTGCATGTGTTGAAGCTTACAGGCTCCAGCAATACAACAGAACAGCTTTCACAAATACAAGGAACACTGATATACTTTGTACATGAATAAAACTTTCACTGATATCAAGGACACTTGCACTGAACACAGGCTCATACTTTTATTCCTGGAAAGGGATTCCTTGTTACAAATTTGCTGTTCAAGTTAATGGCAACAACAGTAGCATCAGCTGATCCTCACTGGAACTGAGAGTCTAGTATGCAAGGTGCTGTATGGCCAGAGAATAAAACCCATACTTATGCACATTTATTTAGTCAAAACAAAGTGAGCCTTTTCGTGCATTTTGAGGGGAACTAGGGGTGTGACTAGATCAAATGAAATATTCTGTTTTATAATGGGTGTCTGTGTACAATATAAACATATTTCATTCTTTTTTAATACTTGGATGGGTGATTTAACCACAGCATCATCTATGTAACTTTATATTTTGTCAGATGAGTTATTGGCTCATTGTGCACTCCTTGTTGCCTGATAACTTAATGTGCCTCAGTTTACTCAATCGAAAAAAGAAAACCCCAAGTCATGACAATGTCAAACATCATGAGTTTTTAGCTCTTCTGGAGTGAGTTTTGTAAGATGTTTCAGATCCTCCAATGGATATCACTGCATAAATGAGTGCATCATGAGAACGTACTCAAAGCAGCCAACAAACTTTTTTCTTAAAAAAACCCACTGTTGGAAGCAGTCCTAGCACTCCATGAATGGCATTATTCTGAAAACTCAGTCTAGGCTTTTTATTGGGGTCTGGCACAGATGGGTGCTTTTATCCCATCAAAGTTTCTCAGTCCTGTGGCTTTCTTTTGGAAATCTAAGCCTGACAGCACATTTCTAAGATGGAAACAGCCACAGGGATGGATCAGAGCCTGAGCACAGAAGGAAGCATTAATACTGTCTAGCTGTAGCTATCTGAAGCAAATCCTGTGAAATCTGGAGGGTCCTGTGTGTCTCTATTCGTTATATAGGAATGGAATTAATCTCCTTTATTTTTTAGCATTTAGAACTCAGGTGAAGAAGTCTGAATTGTTTTTCTCTTAGGGCCAATAGAGAAAAATGGGCAGACAAAGAGTGTGGATCACCCAGCTGGTCCTAGGCAGGTATCCAGATTGTTGTTGCTCTCCCTTGACTACACAGGGAGGCTAAGTGACAAGCTCAGGGTAGGCATCTAACTCTTGGACCCTTAGTCCTTAGATGAATCTCATCTTTATGCTCTTCACTCCAGATGCTCCCATTTGCATTTAAGTTCGATTCCTAAAGACTCCAAGAAGATTGTAAGCTGCCATCTCCCTAGCAAAGGAGTGAATATGAAGGCAGAGGCCCATAATGCAAGTTGTGATTGCTCAGGAACATGCAAGGCACCTGGCCACTGCTGCAAGGCAAACTATAACAATAAGCCAAAACATGATGTATACTGAGAGAACTAGTCACTAAAATTTATAACATTAATTAAATATCTGCAACTAAAATTACTTATAATAGAGATGCGAGAACTCAATAGACTGTTAGTGAAGTCAGCTTGTTTCATTCCAGAAGGACTGGACAAAGACTTATTACACTGTATATGAAAGTCTTAAACAGTTGCTGGGTTAGAAAAGTTTCTTTCCAAGACATCTGCATAACACTAATGAATGTACAATAGAGTATAGGTTATGAGAGAAAACTTAGTTTGTCTTGACTCCTCTCTGACATATTTCCCATATAAATGAGAAGAAAAACCCTTACTTGTATCCTAATGAAATACTAATATACAATGTTAAAGAGAGATCCAGAACACCTACATCTTAATATCTTTTGGGGTTGGGTTTCTCAACAGAGTGTAAAGCAAAGAGCAACAGCAGGACTGAAGGCCAACAGGTTACTGTCCTTATGGGCCACAATGCCTACACCCCTAACTGTAAATAAAACAGTTCAGGATGTTGGCATGAGCCCTGCCCTACATTTTCTCACACTATTGAACCATTAGCATATCCCTCATCAGTTTTGGCCTGTGTCCAAACTGCTCACCGGTCCCTAGATGAGAGCATACATCATGCCAAGGATCATACCCAAAAGTAGTGTGAATGAATTTCTACCAAGTTTGCCTCCTTCCACCCAAGTCTCTCCTCCACTGTGTTTCCAGAAGGCTTTGCACACCCATGGGTGCTGATACATCCTTATGCCACACCTCATGCCATTAGCACATCCTCTCATTTTCAGGCTTTGAAAACCCTGGTCTGATATATGGGGTTTCTCTCCTATTCCTCTGAGCAGAGGCCACACAAAATAACACACCTGTTTACTATGAGTGTGGTCAGACTATGTCAGTTGGCCTCAGGGCTAGAGAACGGTCCCTAATCCTGATGTGTTTAGCCATGCAGACATACCCAATGCCTCTGCTGCCTTTAGGAGAGAAGGGCTAGTTTCCAGCAGTTGAAAATCTGTATCTTTGAGGACAGGGAAGTTTTTTTATTCTTTATCTAACTATGATCTTGAGCCTGGAGGCTCAAGACCTGGTTACCCAGAGCTGGTTAGATCATTCTCTTTTCATACAGCAACCGTTTACTCACAGGCCACTCAGCTGGACCAACCAACAAATGACTGGGGAGAGAAAGAGGAGGTGGTAAGAACACTTATTATTACCTGTTGTTTTTGTGATTTGGATCCCATTTTATGAGGCTATGAACACCCACCAACCAATCAAAATTAATAATATAGCAGGTCACTGCCAAACTCCCTTGTTATTACATTTAATTTTCTTTTCCCCTTCTTTTACCCTCCTTTCTGAGTTTCCTTTGAGGTTACTGTGCCCACCCCTTGTTGCTTCTTTGTCCTCAAGGTCATGCATCACAAAGATTTCTTTTCACCCAATAGACTGAAGGGTAAATAAATCAGGAGAAATCAAGTCCCTCCATTCCCTGTGAGTAAGAAATCTGCCCCCTGCAACTTCTGCTGGTCCTCTTAGTGGCTGTTGTCCATTTAATAAACATTGTAGCAAGACAGTGTCTCTATCATCTCCCTTCAGATTCCAAGACTCTGTGCTGTGCATTAAAGGTTTGGAGCCACAGGGTGTGCCAAAAGCTGGGTCATACGTTTTGCTATGATGTTCCTACTATTTCAGCTTTGTCTATAAGGGCAAATGGTAAATCATCTTCCTGATAGTTAATGGAGCATTTCTGCAGCAAGAGGAAAAAGTGAAAAAGTTTCAAAAGAGTGGCTTATTATCTCAGTCAGCCAAAATTCGCCTTGCCTGTCACCTGCCTAGGAGTCTTCATTTTCCTTTCTTTATTCTTCAAGGTTTTTTTTTTCCCTTAGTTTTTCTTCACTTTATAAGCTTTCCTGTAATTCTGTTCCTCCAGTTTCAGATCCACACCCCTTTTCAGCTCTCCAATTATAATATTTTGAACTTTAACATTAAAACCAGGGTACCCGTGTAGCATCTTTCTGTGTAGGTTTCTAAGCTCTTTGCAGACAGTAATTAACTGAACCTGACAACAATCCTGGAAGTTTAGGCTAGTGGAGGCACAGAGTGCCTGAATGATCACATATTTAATTAGTGGCAGAGCTAGAAAAAGAGCCCAGGAGTCCTGACTCATTCCTTGATTTGACCATCTGAGGTTGTCTCACACAAAGCACAGGAAAATGTGGATCAGGCTATCCCTCTCCCCATCCCTCCTCATCTTATTATAAGTATCCATCTGTATTTAATCTACTTTATCAATGCCAGATACCTCACCAATCTTTTCTGGTTAATGCTCTGTGATACTCTGATTACTCTGTAATACTCTGTCTTCTGATCCTATCCTTTCCCTTGAGATATACACCTCTGCTTGCTGTTGCGTGGTGGAAAACAGAAGTGGGTTATTAATGATTATTCATGGTTCACCTTCAGCTACCCCAACCAGTGGGTCCAGCCTAGTAACGCAATACCTTTCATTTCCCCTATTTGAAGTTATTCGTCAGCAGGGGTATCTTTGCCTGGGAGGTGGCTTGTTGAACATTGCAGGACTCCTTGCTTGTGGTGAGATGTACAAGCATAACTGAGCTGATTTTCCCTCCAACACATGCCCAAAGTTTACACTATTGCTAAATCACTGCTAAGCACACTCCTTTCTCAGACAGCTTGACAAGCTTAAACTTATCTCTGACTTCAGGTAGGGACAATATCTTATGACACAGAACATGTACATCCCTTCCACATCTATCCCACATACTTGTATGGCTCCTGACGTGTTGCTTTCTAGATTAAGCTCTTGTGCTCCCTTTTGTGTGCTTGGGATGGATTGGGGGCCAGCTGGAGGGATGGGGAGATGGTGCTGCAGTGATGGAAGAGCATAGGTCAGTGGGCTCAGGACACCTGCACTCATTCTTCACATCTTCACAAAAACACATTTCAAATTACTTTGTACATAGTTGCAAAGGAAGCTGTGGCAGAGTTCATGACTGTTTCCCTGCTACTGCTTCACGAGGTGTTTCCTTACCAGTGGGGTCAACCTTCACCAGCCCCATGCAGGTATCTCGGTACAGCTGGGGGCAACCAACCCTTGCACATACTGGATCCGCTTGTCTCAGTTTCTGTACTGTTTCCAGCGCTCATCATCCCTCCCCATACTGCCATCTCCGTGACTAATTAATAAGTGAATCATCTTCCCTTGTGGCCTCGAAATGCATTCAAACTGCCAGTGGGGCATTTATTTATTTATTTTGTTGTGGTTAAAGGCCTACCCTTCTAAACAATGAAAGGATAAATAAAATCAACTCAGACAAGGTTATTTCACATTCCTAATTTCCAACACTTTTTTTTTACTAAAGCCCCACAATGCTTGTTCGTGTTCTCCCCCTTTCCCTCTCCCACCTGCTAACAAAAAACAAAATACATTTTCGAATCAAGATAAAGCCATCAAAGAACTAACTAAACATGATTAGAAAGGACCTCTCCTTAATGGGAAAAAAATCATGATTTAGACCTGGCTGCTTTCCAAATATCCCTGTGCAATCAACCAAAGAAACACATTTTAGAAAACAGAATTGTAAAAGTAACTTTGAAGAATCGGTTGCCATAGAAACAGATCTGTAAATACTTAACTGCAAACATTAAGTGACACAGTGATATTCCAGAGCCCAGGATGCCTTAAAAGGATGGCAAATTTCACCCAGCTCTTTAAATAATCAACTCGGCTGTGCTTTGATTTTTCTTCTTTTTTTTCCCCCTTTCCTTTCTTTTTTTTACACTATTCAGTGCAATCGCATCCCTGTTCTCAGGCATGTGTGATAATAGAAATGCCAGAACTATTTTATAAAAGAGAGTCCTGATCTTTTACAACATGGAGGCGGGGGGGGGGGGGGGGCACCAAGTACAGAGTCAGAGAAACCTGTGGAGTCTGAAAATATAGCCCAGAGTCATTCTGTTTCCTTGTAACTGCAGGGTCAGAAGAAAGCGTGATTGATTGTGGCTTTTCACTGCAAGAAAAAACCGCAAACGACCAGCAATTTCGTGTCATCTGCCAGGGAAGAATCAGATGCAAGGAAATAAAAGGGTTATGGGCAATTTTAATTTAAACAAGTGGGTGCATTTATGTTGTGCCCTAGCCTTAAATCTTTGCTCAGAGTTAACTGACTCCTGAGTTCCCCAATACATTTCAGGACTCAACTGCTGTTGCCTTCAGTGGAGTAAGAGTACCCTACTACCACTGGGGAGTCGGGGCCCCTTTTCTTTCTTGTCGTGGAGCATCCATGCCCCAAGGGCTTATCTGGTTCAGTCAAGAGGGTGACTTCATCTGAAAGCCTGAGGTGTTTGAGGGGCAAAACCTCTCTCCCCATGCTAAGATCAGAAAAGTCAACAGCACTTGTGTCTCCTCCTGGGAGAACAGTGAGGGGTGGCTGCTGACAGACCTTTCCCTGGCTGCAGGTACTGATTACAGAAGACTGCAAGCCTGCTTTTCCGAGATTCTGAATGTGTTGAATTTTCAGACATACTTCAAAAGGTCTACATGTTCTCCCCATCCTAAAGGAAGGTGAGATGGTAGTATGGTGGTATAGTACGATCAGTACCGTAGTGTGAAGGATAACTTAAGGGATGGCCATGACCCAGTGTATGAGCGCACAGCAGACTGTCATTAAATATCTAGTCCCATCAGACACCTCTTAATAGCCTTGCTCACCTATTTGAAGTTTTGGCAATATAGGTTTTACTGCAGTTTTAAACCTAACATGGGCAGAAGCTGACTGTAGGTTAATTTAACTTGTAGAAATCTTTTGGGCAAGGTGATTCCTCTTTGGTTTCTGATGGATTATACTCAGAGCCTATGAGCATCCCTACACTGCTAAAATAGCATATGGCTTTTCCAGAGTAAGGGGCTAGGACAGAGGAGAGAATTTTTTTCCCACTACAACCCTGCTGTTGGCAAGCACTTGGATTTGAACCAAAGATCCTCACTGCTGAGCAACAGCCTGCGAGCATCTACAAACATGAGTTTAGCTGTCACTTTAGGAGGACCTTTAATAACCTGCTTGTTTTCATCGTTCTGGTTGGGTTTGAGGTTTTCTCTTCCCTGTGGGCTGGCTATGTTATCCTACTGAAAGCTGAGCAGTATTATCCTTTAAGCTGATTTTTCTGCCCAGCTTAGGAAAAGAAGGGATGGGGAGAGGAAGGAAAAAATGCAGAGGCCAAGGATGCAAGAAAAAACAGGAGGGGACAGAGAAATGCAGTTTGAAAGGAGCCCTGATCTCTAGAGTGATCACCTTTTACTTACGCATTTTATTTGCTGGGAGTCTGTACAGCTGTAAGAGATTCGTGTCTCCTCTGTCTAGTGTTGGGGGTTACTGAAATGAACAGCAAAACACAGATAGAGGGATAAACCTAGATATAGATAAGTTAGCAATCGATTTATATAGAGAGATATATAATTTTTTTTAAGAGGTGTCTTTATGTCAGATAGCTGAAAAGTTCCCACCTGAATCTCTCCTCTGCCCAGCCTGCCTGTCTCTGTCTCTCACATACTTGTCATCTGTCTGGGAAGCTCTGAGAGAAATTTGTGTGATCTTTGTGGAAAGTGAGGAAAAGCACATTTTCCTTTCCTTTCCTTTCCTCCACTCCCTTCTGCCCCCTCCTCTGGGTGTATGCTTCAAGGAGATGTGTGTGTGGCAAGCAGAGCCCAGCACCGGGCAGGGAGAGGAGAGGTGGCTCTCATTTGCAAAATCCACAGTGTTTTCATCCTTGGCATGGTGGTGATGGGGTGGGGGAGAGGAAGGGGGTATGGCATGTCACTTCACTTTATCACTGCCTGGGCTCTTGCCTTGTCATTCGGCACTTGCCATGAATCTAAAGAGAGTTTGGCCTTAATAACTTCACACAAGTACTGCATTGCCAGTGACTTTAGAGACGGGTGACAGCAAGCAAGGAATTATAATGAATTGCTGCAAATGCCTTCTTCACACAAATTACAGTTATTTTCCTCTGAGCCTACATGCCTTCCAACATCAGGATTTTGGTTCAGAAGACAGGGTTGGGTGTTTATGTATCTGGGGAGAGAGACATACATTTTACCATCACACTTGGACCCTTTTGCCCCTTTCTTTCCCCACTGCCTCCCTGGGGTTTTTTTTATTTGTTTGTTTATTTGAGATTTTTTTCTTATATGCAGTCAGAAAACTGATTTTCCTACTGAAAGCAATACACTGCTCACAAGGCATCCTGCACTTCAGTAGGGAGTGGAAGGAAATTTGGCCCTTGTTGTGACTGCAACAATTTAATTTGGGGTTAACATCTTCCTCTGTCACCATAGTCATCCAGACTGGACTGTGAAGGTCCCCTTCTCCACTGAGGACCATACCACGTGGCTGTTTGGCCTTCCCGATAGGTGTGCCCTGGTGAAGGTGCTCTCAAACATCATGACTGCCTTCATGAGGGCAGCTGTTTTGGTCACAGAAGGGTGGGCAACTGTTCCTGCAAACATAGCCCAACTGCTCAACACCCAGAGTGCCCGTAACCAGGGCCCCAGGAAAGCAGGTTCTGGTCAACCATCACTGTTGCCTGTAGGTAGAATTAGCTTAGTTAGTCTATGGTGGATTTGGGTTCTGGTTATTGCAGGAAAGAGGGTAAAGCTCTCCCAAATACAGCATGATTTCCTTTAGACTGGTGCTCATGGCCAGACTGGCTAGTACGCAGCTCATTGCCATTTCTCACTTCTCTATTACAGTGTCCGTTGTTTTCTTTAACAGATATTTTGAGAGGTAGTGAAGCTAAGCAGTCCTTAGCATTTCTAAGAAGGAATTGCGCAAAGTCTCTGCAGATAGGTAAATTGCCCTAAAATCTCCTAGGTGCTAAGACATAGCCAAACTCTTCATCTTAATGCTCATCCTGGATCAGAAGAGATCTCTTTACTAGGGTTCAGTGCATTGCTGTCCTTGGGTTGAGGGCAGGCGAGTGCCTTGCTTTGTCACTCCCTGCACTGAACAGAAGACTGGAGGTGGCACTGTCTCGATGGCTTCTCATCTGTGCATGGGTTCAGGTGATTTCAGTGGTGGTCTGCAGAGAGCAGAGGATGCATGCCACACAAAATCAAGAATTACCTTCAGTGACGTGTGAAAAGACAACTGTTAGGCAGTCACTTTGTGCAGTTCTGCAAAGGTCACTTCTGTTCTTGCTGAGCATCTTCCAAAAGCACTGGAGTAAATGGACAGATTTATTTTGACTGCCCTGTTTTTTGTTGCAATTTGGGAACACGAGTTAGTTTCTCCCTGTGAGTCAGAAGTATAACCTTAAATGCAAGTTAACCTCATCAACTTTAGGTATTTAAAAGGATCACTGAAGAGTTTTGATTGAGACCACAGGTCAGCTGAGCTTCTGGACAGTTCAGGCAGCTCCTAACTGATTCATTCTGCCTCAGTGTAATCATCCATACAATGAGGCCTTGTTTCAACTGTTCAATTCCTAGTTTGGTTTTAAAAGACATTATTTGTATTATTGCCCATGTTACTTGTTTAGTTAGCAGCTGTCATATGTCAGGATCAACTAAGTGATGATAATGCATGGCAGAATTATTTAAATTATACATGGGGTTATTCTTAAGCAGTTAAAAAAAAAGATGCGTCTGTCATTCAAGCCCATGTTATCCCAGAGGTGTACACCTGCTGCTGTTGGGTCTCAGGTGCTTTCAGGACAGGCATTTGATCTCTTCCTGCTTTCATTCCTCTGCATGGAAAGGGGTTAGTCGTGAGGGCTGTTATGAGACCGGACGAAGTCCAGTCACAAAGCGCCCTGAGAAACAGGGGACTGAAGAGGAATATTATTAAAGAGTGAGCTATTTCAGTAAAGGCACTGAAAGCAGCATGCTTACATTTGCCGTAGTCCCATATGTCTTTGAATCGCCACCGACTTGGTTACTGGCAGGGAGAATCTGTTGCTGCTGCCGGCTCTGCAGTGTCAGTGTAGTTAAAGGGACACTGTCAACACATGCTACCTCCTCAGGAACAAAATGTGAACTACAAGTAGTTTCAGGTGCTATGTTTGCCCTTGAGTACCCCTTGCTGATTTCTGTTGTCTCGCAAACATGTTTTGAAATGCCTTTTCTTCCCTTGCTGCAATGTGAAAACCCAATGACTGACTGTCAGTAGCCAAATGAGGGTTGTGAAGTCCATTGCTGGTAGAAGGGTGATAGTTTCACTTTGGTAGTCTCCCTGTAAGAAAGTGCATGATGATGGTATTCTGCATCATGCACCTTGTCAACAAATTTATCAGTTAAGTTTCTAGGCAAGGAAGACATCCTCAGGCAGTATCAGCTATTACAGAGCTTTTCCACACATCCACTGCTGGACTTTGTCAGAGATAGGATGTGCTAGCATGGATCTGTGGTCTGTCCCTGTGCACCCATTTGCAGGTTATGAAGTATGGCATCTTTATTTCTTTACAGTTATGTCAAAAACTGAGCCAGGTACTTTAGTGTTCAGATCACAATTGGATTGGGCAGGGTTAGCAGTTAAGAAAATCTATATTTAGCTTGGAGGTGACTGAATATTACTGGTGCCATCTCACAGGTATATGATATTGTAGTTACTTTTGTCCATGGCTCTAAAATCAGGAATGAACCTCGATTTTCATCTCCAACAGTCTTGTACTGTTGTAATCACACTGGATCGAAATGTAGCCACATGCTCTAAAATTATCAAGCTACCAATACTTATGAGTTACCATCCACTTTTGGGGCTTCTTGTGGGTTTTTTTGCATGCAGGGGTGGCAGAGCTATATGAGGTCAGCTGATAGAGGGCAATTGATCATGTATGGCACCAAAATCTCTAATACAGGAGCTATGCGCTAAACACTGCAGTGTTAATGTATCCATATCAGGTGTGAGCACACAATCACATTTACATCAGTGAGCTAGCTAGCATTGCTACAAACTTCAAGTTTTAACATTGGTTTTATGTAGAAGAATAGAAAATAGATTTTTTACAACTGGGCATTAATCCCAGAACTTTAGGTTCAGTCTGAAACTTTTTGAAACACTGTTAAAGCATCAAAAACATCAAAGACATTTGACCCAGCAGTATATAAGATCAGCACTTTGTTTCACGTGCCTGATGCTTTTGTAATCCTTTAGCTGGTGCCATATACCTGGATTACTGTACCATTTAATTAAGGCCTTACTTAAACTGGTTAAACCAAACACTATTATTCCTTTAAGAGTGCAACTGATTCCACCTTATTTTAAAACTTCCTAAATTAACTCAGCAGAAGTAGAAATGTCCTCACAGTCTTCTGCCTTGCTCTAATAAAACAAACCTAAATAGGAAAGCTGACTTAAGCAATTACAGTTTTGTCAACATTTGGGTTTGCCCTGAATTGGAATGAAAAGGCAGAATATCAAAACCTGTCTTGGCACAAGGAGTTCTAGAAATGCTGAAACTTTTTAGTCTGACATCTTTCATTGAAGAAGAACATTTAGACTTTTCTTAAATTGAAATTCAATTTCCAGGCGGCCAGACCTGAGCTGTCGCAGTGCCTCAGGCAAATGCTGTGGATGGGGGGCACCATGGGATTTGTAGCCTGGCAGGGGAGCCCAGCCCTGTGAAGGATGGGGACGTGAGACAGCTAAACTATTGCTCTCACAAGAAATGGCTCTCAGCACTATTATTTGAATTGTGGGAAGATTCTGCTTTCATCAGAAGTCCTTCAATTATCTTTCTTTTTTCAAACAATAGAAAATTATCCCCATTTAAAGGAGAAAATGATCTGTCAGTTTAGCAGAGAAAAGGGGACATTTGACCTAAAACACATTCTTGAAAGGTAGAATTAAGTGTTTTGTGCATAATTTTGAAGAAGAAGGAAAAAAAAAAACCACACAAAAAAAACCTATTTGCTGTATTTGATGTGGTGGTTGTGTTTTCAGTCAGTTTGACCAGCACTCTTCCATAAAGCATCTTGTCTACTAGATTTTGAGGCATGAATGGCAGGGAGCACAACTTATTTTCTGTTGCATAATGAATGATGATGTGTTATTACTAATTAAATGCAATAATAATAATTAATGTAGTCCTCAGGCTTGAACAAACTCAGTGACTTGAGCAATTCAAGTTGCTTTGTTTAGACTCCCCATGTAAGTCTTTGTCTTAAAAAAAGAAATACCCTGATGTTTCACAGATGTTTTTTTCCAAGGTGTTTTGAGTTACATCTCACCAGTAAGGTGGGCAGGAGTACTCCAGGAAAGGGAAGTGATGAGTATTCTTTACCAAGTGAGGAGCTTCACAGTTGTAGATTTACATCATACACAATTACAGGTCCTGAATGCATTAGTTTGGGAGAGGGGAAGGAGTTCTATTTCATGTCTGTGAGGTTCTTGAATCTAGCAAAAGAGCAGTAATTGGAAGTGGATTACACCAGCTGCCTAGCTAAATGCCTGTCTTCTTTATAGGGGAACCTTTCTTAATGTCTCCTTTTAATTCCCTCTCTATTTCTTTTTTCATTTGCTATTTCCACGATTAGGTAGAAGTGGTAAAAAAAATAGTCCCACACCTGCCATGGTGACTTGAGATGTGCATTATCCTCTTCTATCTTCTCCGTGCTGGCTCAGCCAAGATTTTAACACCAAGCAGCCAGATTGGTGGTGATGGTGATGTAGTGGTGGTGGTAAATATGGTAAGAAGGAAAAAAAAGGATTAAAAGTATAACTTGCTGAGTTCAACCTCATTCCTCTAGTCCCTCAGAGCAAGTGAGGGGAAAAAAAAGGACTGTGTGAGGGATTTTGAGGAAATGGGAAAGGCAAGAAGGGAAAGGGCTGGGTGGGTTGGAAAACATTTTTAGGATGTGTTGAAACATAGATTTGCAAAAGAAAGAGAGAGGTGTATTGTGTGGTGCCATGTGGATTTTCAAGAGAGACATAGATGCATATGAACAGCTTCCTCTCCATTTTCTTTTCTCACTGTTTTGCTGAAGTCCCATGGTCTGTGAGGAATGGGGAAAGTTGAGCCTGCTGTTGAGATGGCAGAGCAGGGACACTCAGTTCTAGATGGAAATCAGGCAGAGGAAATGCTTGGTCAGCTTAGCTTTGAATGAGAAAGAAAGAAGTCAAGAGGCAGAGAGAGAGGAGGAGAGAGAGGAGGAGAGATAATCTTGGATGCTTTGTTAATTTAAAAGTGCAGTACCACAGCAGACCCTGTACTTGATGTCACCGATATGAATTTCAGGTCTTTCCTTCTCAGAGAGCAACAGAGAAGGAAACAAGAAAGGCAGAGGTGACATTTAACCTTTCCCTCCCTAAAGAGCGGAGGGAAAGGGGCTGTCAGATGCAAGGAGGTCAAAGGAGCTCTGACCATTACCACCCACTACTGGGAGAAAGGCTCATCCCTACTTGTGTTTTGAACAAGATAAAGAAATCTTGATGGAAAGAAAACCCATTACATATCTTGGTGTAATGGATTTTAAATGCCTTTATTTACCATCAGTAACAATAACTTCCTGTTGGTATCAAGGCATCACCAGCTAAAGATAAAGGAATCTCTCAACTGACAGTGCATGGGGTCAGGGAATAATTCTCCTGCTCTCTCTGTCTAGCTTTGCATAATTGACCCAGTGAATTATGGGGGTGAAATGGGGAGATCACCATCTTCCAAGGCAGCAAGCACCATCTGGGCAGAAGACAAGGACCAACACTGTACAGCTCAGTACAGCAAATTCTGTTGTCTCTTTTAATCCTCACAATATTTCAGCTGCAGGACAACAACCAAAACCCAAAATACTTAACGCTAATGTAGATAAGTCTACTGTTCTTTGCCAGGCTTTATCTCATCATTGGCTAAGCTGAATTCCGATCAGTAGTGTAAATCCAGACTCTGTCTTGAAAATGCTTGCTGACAAATTGGAGAAGAAATTAACTCAATCGGATAAGTTTTATTTCTAGCCACCTGTATATGCTAAATGCTATGAAACATACCCAACATGACCAGTCCCTGATTGTCCCCCCTCTCCCTTCTTAGTTTCTAAAGACAGTTCAACTAGGTTCAGTTTATCACTGAATAGCTGGGGTTGGAAGTGATCTCTGGCTATCATCTAGTTCAGCACCAGGAGGGATTGGAGCAATTTTTTATAAACCACTAGAACTAAGGAGATGGGAGCCAGCTACAGTTTGCTGCTTTTGTTTGTGGTTAGTAAAAAGTGTCACATATCCCACACTTTGTCTAGAAAAGAAAAATGCTGGCTGTACCAAAACCAAATTTCTGCCTTCCTATTCCTGTTAAATGTGGGATCCTAAAACTCAGTGGCAGATGGCAGTGGAATGATCACTTCAGATACTAAAGTACATGCTTTTCCAAGCAAAGGGTAGGGGGGGTCAGTGAGAAGGATTAGGTGTGGAATGCAGGAGCTCATCTCTGCTTAATTTTGCTTTGTTTAAGCCAAGTATTGACTGACATACAAGAAGATGCACATCTTGTCAGTTAGCAAAACCTGGTCCCAAAGATGATGACCCCAGATTCCCAAAACCTTTCGTACTTTTAGGAATGCAATGAGGTCCTTCACTTGAGGTAGCTATTCTCACAACCATGTCTTCTGTACTTGTATGACCTTTCCCAAGTCCCTGTGTGGGACACAGAACCTGGGCTCCCTTTGTCTTCCTTGGCAGTCTAGGGAGGAGGGTAACCTCTGGACTTCCTCACATTAAGCTTTTGTCTTTGACCCCCTTGGGATCCTGGAAAGCCCCTGAAACAAGTTATGTGCTCCACCATCAGTATTTTTGTCACTGAGCCTGTGAATTCCCTAACTATTGTACAACTGACAAGAGGAAATGACACAAATCTTGGTATTTTACAAGAAAAAGCTCCAAAGCCTTTCACGGTTTCACAACTGTGCCAACCTGCAGATGTTCAAAAGTGATGAATAAGACCCCCTAAAAATCATAACACTGATCAGCTTAAAAATCATTACTTTTTTTTCTTTTTCAGTGGTTACATTTGTGGCTGCTTGTCACTTCTCTTGTAGTTTTCAAGTCCTCAGGGCTCAGGACTTGGTTCACATTTTCAACTTTTTTTTGTTCACAGCAATTCATGTCGGGAAAGGTATTTATTTTTTAACTGAAAGCTGTGATTTGCACACGTAACAGTAGAACTCTGGGAGGAGTCATGGATCAACACAGTATATCCTGACACAAAGCAATTGCTGGAGTTGGTAATATGGATTCGTAACTGCTATTCTAGTGGCTTCTTTGAAATCAGTAAGTATGTTTTTAAGGATGTTAGAAATTCAAATAGAAAAAAAATCTTGATAAAAGAAGCCAGTAGCAAATAACTGGTCTACTATGACAAAGATGGTTCTTAAACTGTGTAAGGATGTGTGGAAAATTATTTTTCATGAGGCATGTGCTAGTGATCTCTTTGGTGCTGGCATCCCTGAGGAAGACATCTACTTCTTCTGAAGTGTTCCTGGAGATATTTGCTGTGAATTCATGCAAGAATTCACAAAGTTTACCATCAATTTTCTTTAGCTCTAAGCAACTTCTCAGATGTATTTCACTTGCGTTATAAGTGTAAAAGGCAGTGGCCACTCAATGAACCTGAAGGTTGAGGGCTTGGATTTTATTTTTTTTTCTTTTTCCCCACTGCTAAAAAGAAGGACTTCCTCATGCAAAATGGCCAAAAAACAGCTGAAGAAGAAAAGACAAAGCCTATGGGACATGCCACAAAGAGTCCTCTGAAAGGATCAAGTGGCTTAAGAAAGACCCTTTGAATGATCAGTTCCCTTATGTTCATTGATTTTCTCCTGGTTTTCCCTTATCTTTCCTTTCCTGTTGATATCTCTTTAATTGATTCCTGATTACAGATTACACCAGTTACAAACTGTTATTTGTCAGACAATGGAGCCAGGCTTCTCTCTGCGGCTTGGGGAAGCGCATGCAGCTCTTGATAATTTCAGGAGGTTCACACTGAACAAGCTGTAGAGAACGTAAGATGATCTGGTGGTAATTGGTAAAGAAGGAGTCTGTATAGACTCTTCCTCAAGCAACTGCCTTGTTTACACTCTCCAGCCTTTATATTGCTAGGAAATCCTGTATCCTGCAAGAATTACAATGCAGTAGAATCTGCAACTGAGTGCAAAATGTGCTTCTTGGACTCATTATCAACTCCAGCTCTGTTTGCAATGCTTAGCATATAAATTATTTAAGTTAAACTAACTACATAAATTATTCAAGTTTTTTCCCCCCCTTATCTTTAACAGACACTGCAGAAAGTTCAATGCTAGTGGTGTTACACTTCACTGCCAATCAGATAGGAGCGCTAAAGGTCTCTTACAACATTGGCAGTGTCCAAATGACCATGAGACTCTTAGGAGGCAGCTACCAAAAGCTGAATGATAGTGACACTGGAACAGCTCATCACCAGCGATGGGCTTCATTCTCCTCACCAGGGTAAATAAGGAGGGAGTTACAAAGGGAATTACAGGAGGGATGGCTGGTACAAGCCAATCCTGTTAAATGTTTTCTGTTTTGCCTTTGGATGCATGCAGGGCTTGTTGCTCCTGCTATGGGGAACCTGAGGTGGTCAACAGCCACACTGTGAGCAAGCCTAGTGCAGTGTCAAGGGACTCTCCCCTTATAAGGCATCATCCTGTCTGGGGTCCCTTCTCCCCTGGTGAAGTACTTAGAAGGATGAAAGGAATGTGGCCTTGATCTCTACTGTCTTCTTTCCTGTCATCTGCAGTATCAGCTTCATAGCCAAAGGCCTCTGTGGCTAGAATGAAGCTCTGACTTGAAGGCATGTGCAAGCAGACTGTTTCTTTAGGGCCTCAGCCAGACATCTGGTTTAGGTGCCTGGAGTAGACAGGTATGGCCGCCAGCTCCAAGAAAGTCCCTAAACTAGAGAGCCTGCTTTAGAGGGCGGGCTGTCAAAGGCTGGTTCCTAGGCAGCCATCAGAGAGAGGCAGCAATGAAGTGTAATTATAATAGGAAACCTGAACAGAGCCTTTAGTTCCAGTGGAACCCGTTTGAATTATTCTTTATATACAGATCTTTTCTTTTATTCTTGTTATTCTCTTAGTCTCACATTTCAAATATGATTTAAGAAAGCAGCCTCCACCAGGTATCCTGATTTTGCTCTGATTGATCTGTATATCTGTGATGACATGGTTGAGTTAGATTTCTGGCTATGCCCAGACATTGTGATACATCACAGCTGTGGGGTTTGTGGGGGCCATATTTCTGCAGTAGGGAAACAAATAAATTATTTTGTTCATCACAGTCCCCATGGACCATCCATGTGGTGGTTCAATACTGTTCTAAACAATACAAGACAAAATCCAAGATATTGATGACTACCTCTTTAGTCTTGAGTTAGTGTAGCTATCAAGGCCTGATATCAATCCAGGGTGCAATGGAGTAAGATAGAGAAAAATATAATGAATATATTAACTCATTTGAAGAATATATGAATGGCCATAGCATGATCCTTGTTGAAGGGAGAGGGGAATACAGATCATATGGCAGGAGGATACAATGTTAAGAGACACCTGCTGAGACATGTTGTGAAGTATCAGAGCAGCATCCCCTTCATCGCATAGCTCGAAGCATCCTACAGACCAGACGGTGGTACCACAGGGGAAGGGATATGGCCTGTTTTGCCACTTCAGTGAATTTGAACGTTCTAGAAAGGCAGGCCCAAGGTTCAAATGATTTGAGTGTGATGAAGGGAGCAGACTGCCACCCTTGTGATTTCACAATGAGTCTCATGATACTTGGTATCATTAATTTTCCAACTACCCACAGCCTTTGAAAGCATTTGTGCATATAACAGCCTGATTTTCTTTCATTTAAAAGAAGTAAAAGATTACATCTTGACCACAGAGTTGTGGAGAATGGCTGGCAAACCTGAACCCTTAAAGCACAGAAGAGCAGAAAGAAAACAAAATTACCCAAAGTAATCCCTAAAAAACAAAGCAGGACAAAAATCATTTTAATCCATTCTTGTGATTCAGGGCAAACAGGGAGAACAGACTCTCCTATCTCATTTTTCAACAGTTTGGGGTTGCTGAAATACAAGTGGGTGAGAGATATGTCATATTCATTAAAGATGGATGTGGCATGCTTCTTTCTTTTTAGGCCACCAAGAGATGACATTTTGTGTGTGGTGATAACTAAGAGGATAAGACGGTGTTTCTATTGGTTTCATGCTTGCCTGTATTGGACTAGATAGACATAATCACCCTGGAGATACTGTATTTACTTTTCCTTCCTTATTTACTTTGTTTCTTTTATTTCACTTTAGGGGACTAGGCTGGAATTGACATTTCTTTCTCTTCAGCAGCCGCCTCCTCTCTCAATGCCAGGTCTCTGGGCACTGAGTTAAGCCAGACAGTGGAATGGACCTGCTGTAAATAGTGTTGATAAATTGGGTAGATAACACAGCGTGGCCTGGTTTACCCCAGTGCACAGAGTAATAAAAAGGAGCTTCTGCCTCTGAAAGGTCATCGTATCGACAAGGGGAACAATTGTGGGAATGGCAGTTGTGAGATGCTTGTCGCTAAAGCCACTTTTCCGCAGGAGATGCTAAAGGGATTATGCCTAGGCCTTTTCCTCCCTACCCTCACCCCTGAGTTCGTCTGATTTAATGGTACTGAGCCTGACCGTGGAGCTGAGGATCCCTGGTGCAAAACAGATCTGAGCAGCAAGGCTCCCAAAAACTCTCATGAACCAGCTAAACCCAAAATGGCCAACTATGTGGGAGCTTTTCCAACTTGGGCAAATGGGGTAGACCCCCCAGGACTACCGCAGTGGTCGTTAAACACTTTGTCACCTCATCCTGTGTAGCCAGGAGGCCTTAGTGAGAGGGATGGGATGGGGGCTACCAATAAGCCACAATTCTCCCTAATAGTTCAGGGGTTTCATGTGGTAATTCAAAAACAGTCCCTTTTTGTTCTCTGTTTCCATGTCTCAATTCATGCAGGGGAGGGACATAATAGCCAACTGACAATTCACCCAATAGACAACATTGAAACATCATTTTGGAGGTGCCCAGTCACTTGTGGGTCACAAATTTTGAGAAGAACTTGTGTCATGTGCAGGTACAAAAGTGATCAGCCAAAGGAATAGCTCCAATGGATAATTAGGAGTCTCAGACCACTTTGAGGAAACATACATCCAGAAAGCTGGTCCTGAAAAACCATGCCTTCCCCTTTGAGCAGTCAGAGCAAATGTTGTGTATTCAAAAGCACTAAATCAGAGATGATAGAACAGAGAGCACATTGGGGTTGACATGTGTCCACAAATAACAGCAAATGGAATAATCTCTGAGGCCTTGCCTAGACTTGCAGTACTTTTCATGTCACAACACTTTTAAACAGCCTTCCAATTAACGTGCCCAATATCAGGACTGAAAATTCAAGTCTAATAAGGTCTCATTGAAAAGGAAGGCATACAACCTACCGAGTGAATGCAATGGTCCATGCCAATTGGCACCAGGATGTGATATGATTATATAATAACTGCCATTTTGAGTCATATCAAAGGTTCATGTAGCCCAATAGCCTTCCCTGACACTGGCCAGTAGAGCATGCTTAGGAAAAACTATCAGAATAGAGTGCCTGTACAATGATTTTTGCCCCAGTTGCTCTTCCAGCCTCCAGCACTCCAGAGCTCATGGAATTCCTAAACCAAAGATGTACATAAAGCACTTTGTACATCAATGAGTAAGTATCCCGAAAGTGAAAGTATTGCTGTTTGGTGGGGAAAAATATTCATTCTCCCCAAATAAGCTAAACAAGTATGATGAAGTATTAATTCTATCATTTTATTTCAGGAGTGATGCCCATGGTGTTTTATGAAAGGGAACATTTCTACAGTAGAGATTCTTAGCTCTATAATGTATTGTGCTGCCCTAATGATATTACACCAGAGGTGGTTTTCTGAATGGGGGGAGCATGGGTTTTGCCACTTTCTCTGTCTTTTGACTTTTTACTTGGCTACAATATTGGCTTAATAGTAGATTCCAACAACATTCATGGCCTGCTCCCAGCTAAATGTTGAACTCTCTGTTGAGGTTTTTATAAATGAGAATGAGGTTTTGGGGACATTCCTATTTTGCATTGAGAATTGGCCCATACAGAAGACTGGAGTTTGATGGATCATCAATTTGTGTCATTTACTACTATTCCAAATGGAAAGTGACATGGATTTGGAAACCTCAGCTAGATGGGGAATCATGGGGAAAGGGCCGAGTTTTGCCAGAGTGGGAAATTGTAATGCTTTGGGAAGATGACAGCAAACTGGCTCAGGGGATGTCTACGCAAGACCCAAACAATGCCCTTTGAAAAGGTGATCTAATGATTTAATACACCTGTTCCTGGATAGTAGTGTCATGAAGCCCAGAATGGCAATCCTTGCTTTGGCCACACAGCAGAGTCTTCCAGGGAGCCAAGACCAGCTCATTAGATATCAAGAATTGCACTCCTTGCAACAATCTGGTCCCCATCCAGTTCTGACAGTCTCAGCCAGCCTGTACCATCTGGCTCGGACAGCTCCCCAAACACACAGCAAAGCCTTTCTTAGAGCCCCAGCCACATGGAGAGAATATTTCAGAGGGTTGGAAATGGTGGTCACTGTAAAGTGTAGTAGCTTTTGGCTCCAGTGGGCACTTTGTCACAGATGTTGCTGAGGTCTGTTGTGACTGCCAGGCACTTCTGGAAAGCAAAAAATGATTCAGTAATCACAAAATAAGAGCAGAAGCAGAAAACTAGAATTGGTAACCACCCCCCTAATGATTAATGTTCTCCCCCTCCCCTGCCCCTGAATGTAAAACTCTCCCCTATATCAGCAGGATGACCTGTACTCGAGTTCCTCTGAAGTGAACTTAGTTCAGTTCAGTCTTGCAGGAGGCTCTGGGCTCTGACCGATGACGGGAAGTGAGATAATAGGGCCCTCAGCAACTCACCCTCACCTTAGCCTTGTCCACTGGGCAGGTATGGGCTAATGCATTCAGCTCCTATTGCTAAGAAAGTAGGGGTTATAAACATGATTTTCATAATTGGGTTTTAACATACGTAGAAACCACCCAGCAGCGATAATAGCTTTGTACCAGAAGAGCCTTAAGACAGAGGAGAACAGCTTCTCTGAAGTGTTAAGAATCCCAGCACATTTATCTTAATAAGTTTTATTACAGCCTGCCAGTTTAAACCTAATGACTAATTTATCGTATAAAATACCAGCAATATATTTTTTGATTTTGCTAATTAATTATCTCAAACAAAGGTGATATTTATAAAACTGTCCAGAAATGGTATATGCATTAAAATTGCCTTGCAGCAGGAGATGAAATTATTACTAATACAGGATCAAATTATTACTGTATTGACTTAGTTACTTTATTACCTCATAATGGATTTCTTCATTATTTTCCCCGGGATTGTAGCATTCATGATTGCATTATAGTCTGTTAATCTATGCAAATATCATTAGGAGCTACTAATAACCACAGCAACTTTCTTCAATTTCAAGGAATGTGGTAAGTACTTTCAACACATTGTTATGTTCTGTTAGTGTGATGGGATTAACTCAGCCCCTGAGTCCTTGCTGGGTGGGCAGCAGATCCCTTTGAGCCTTTTCTTCCTTAAGGACAGATGAGGTGGAAGGTAGGAATTTGTTCTAATGCTTAGGAGGTGGCACAAGGGGCACCATTCCCCGCTCTACCACCCTAACCCTGCCTGATGTCAACTGAGACACCTGTTAGTTTGCAAAAGGGACATGTCATATACCTTCCCCCTTTTTCTCCAGATCTGCTATTTATCCTCAAAAGCAATAGCCCACACATGAGCACATGTGTTTTCAAACTACAATGGGAACCAATTATTTTCTAAAGGTCAGGTGATGGGGTGGTGGCTTTTTCTATGTGCAGGACAAAGCAGAAGCAAATGAGGTAGGTGAATTTTCAATATTGGCCACAGCTTTTGAGTATCCCGTGTGTGATCTAATGCCTTCACACTGATGTTTCAGAGGTGTTCAATGAACCATTTTCAAGAGGGCTGAGTTTGCTGCAGAGCAGTGAGTATGTGTCTGTGTTTGTATCGACCACTTAAAAAAAATGCAGACAAATATTGAGCCTTGAATGTTTCCCTTTCCAGCAGCACTAAAACCTGAAAGATGCATGCGTAAGTAGAAAAATAGGTAAGGGAAGTTAGGTATGCAATAATAAGTACACATCTGTTGAATGGTATAACTATTTATCTCTATTACCAATTCGTCCAATTCCACATTTCCCATGCTTAGACAATGAGGTTATAGACACCTTTGTAGTAAGTCAAACAAAATTAAATAGAAGAAAATCAGGTTAAATTGGATCACTGAGTGACAAGGATGGAATTTCATCTCCTTACCCATATCTGTCTGTCTGTCTATCTAAATGATCTAGATCCATAGCTTATGAGCAAGCAAGACAATCCCGACAGCAACTTTCCAGTAATGATTTCTAACTGATCAGTGCTGTATTCTTCCTGCAATATTAGGGCTTACATCGTGCTCTCCTGTCATTTCTGAATGGCACCTGAAGCCTCCTCTTCAAATTGACCTTAGACTGAAATCAGTTTAGGTCCAATTATAAGAGCTACTGAACTCTGGTTGCCCTTGTTTTGCTCCATCAGCATGTGCACCACAGCTGAGAGGAAGACAGGCTTTGAAAATGTTAAAGGCTTCAGTTTTTGACACAAAAGCTTCATTCTGAACTATAAATAAACAAAACAGGCTTGAGATGGTGGGTAGCAATCCCACAGCCCCAGGGGTTCTTAGAATCCCTCTCTTCTCCCTTAAATAGTAACAAGAGTCCCCCTCCCAAAATCTGTGGGGTTTTTATAAAAAAAAGAGAAAATGCCACTACACTGCCATTATGTCAGGGCAAACCAGTGTTGGATCAGGCATTTGCACCTCTGTAAATGGATTAACAAAATGTGATTGTTTGGTGTTTGGCTGTCAATCTGCATTTGGCTCAGAGGGGATAATTTTAACTCAGAATGTGTTAAAAAGTAATTCCATAGATGGAAGCAGTCTTGGACCTTGTGAAACTTTCAGCTTTTGTGCTGATGAGCTGACCTTGTTTTGTTAAATAAAAGAGTCCCCAAACAGTGTTCAGGAAGGGAAAAAGCAGGGTCAATCCAGAAAAAAAAAAAAAAAACAACCCACATTATTTCTTGTGTATTCTTTCCCTTTTTTTTCCCCTTTCTTTTTTTTTTTTTTTTTTTAAAGATGAGTGGCTCTCCTCCATGGCAAGAGGAAAAAATAAAGGGGGAATCAAGCCCAGGAGAAATGCAGGCAGTAAATTAGATGGATTGGTTGAAGCTGTTATGCATTAATTGCATTTCAGGATCACCTGGGCCCCCTCTCCACCAGGCAGCAGAACCCCTGTCTGCTGGGCACTATACAAGTGCTGAACAAAGGATGGTAACAAAGCAGCGTTAACAGTCGTATTAATGGTCTCTCTGGCTGGTTTCTTTTCCCAGCCCTTTGCAGAATACAAGCTCATTAATTCTCTGAGTATAGACAGGTTCTGTCAGTCAAGACTCTTTCACAAAACCACTGAGCAAACCTCCCAACTCAAACTGGTTGGGAGTTTTGAGACCAGAAACAAAGAGGGTTTGTTTGCTCATTTTTTCACTGGACAAGGGTCTTAACTCAGCAAAAAACCTGGGTCAGCCCTACTAAGGGCTTACAGTGGATTCAGATGTGAGGAGCCAGACATGATAGGAGGGTAAATATCTACCAATTGCTACCTGAAGCATTAATGTGGAAGGAGATGGGTCCTACCAGGGAGTAGTTTGGATCTCCTGTGCTCAACATCCCTTTTATGCCTGGCAGAGTGCAGCAGTTTAACTCAAAACGGGATATAAAATCATCTGCCTTGGACTGACGAGAAAGTGGGAGGCAAGGATTTCTCCTTATTACTTAAATCAGGCTTATTTGGAGTGGCTCACATAGGTTTTAAATAGCTTGATGCCTGCTAATAAAAGGCTTGCTTGGGTTTCTAGCTCTCAGTTGAACTGGATGGCTTTAATGTAATTTGGAACTTAGAAAAAGTCTGTATTCTAGTGATGATCTCAATGCTGTCATCTTAAGCCCATCTCAAATAGCAGTGGGGGGACATAATTATCTGGTGTAAATCAGAACAGTTCCATTGACAGTGCTGATTTACACTATCTGAGGACCTGACTTAGTTGTGTTATGGCAGTGATCTGCACTGTCTAACCTCCCTGAATCCCTTGCATGGATTGTACACATCAGTTAACTTCAGGCAAGACTTTCTCACATTGTCTGAATGCTAATTGCACTTCTGTGTTGCAGCTTATATTAAAATTAATATATAACTCCAAAAAAATAGAGATAATTGAACTGACCCAAAATATAACCCCTTTCCTTATTTCTTAAGCACTTGAGTTTTAGCACAAATCTCTTTTACTGCAGGGGCTTATGTTGTGCCATCAGCAAATGCAAAGAGCAATTAAACATTTAACATGAGCACAAGGAGAAGAGAGAAAAGCTGCTGTTTAAATGCATCAAGAAAAAAAAAAAAGCCCAGGAAAACAGCCCATTGGCTCTAATGTAAGACTAAGAAAAATTTACACTACCATCAGTTCAGTTCAACACCTTTGGTTATTGGTAATCCAGTACATTATTTTTAAAAGCAAAACACCTACTTTGCTGAGCTCCTTAGAAGGAATTTCAAACAATCCTGATGTCACAGAGTTGCCAGGTAGATGCAAATGCTTTCTATAGATTAAGCATTATGATTTTCACCTTGTCTTTGTTGTCCTTACTTGGGAGGGTTACCTGGAGTGTGGAGAATATCTGCTTCTGGAAAGGACTGTACTGCATTTCCTCAAAAGGAAAAAAAGAAACAACAAACTTCAGAACTCTGTATCCCTACTGACATTCTTCATTTTTCTGTTTCACACATTTTCTGATTCTGCTAAAAGCACGTAATCCAACCTATGAGTCATCTTGGTCAGCGTTGCTGCCTGTACTGAAAGTATTAATAAGAGGAATTAGTCCTGTTTTTCAGTCTGTCTGTGAATGGGAGACGTGGGATTAAGTCGCTAGATGATATTTGTTTTCTGTAGCTTATAGAGAATGTTTATTCAGTTGCCATAAGGACATCAGGGTCATGCAGCCCAGTATGCAGCTTGAGCAGTCAACTGCATTATACAGTGCCATTCATGGGGGTGTTGAGTCCCTATCACCAAAAGGGATCCTGTTTTGACATTCTCGTTGTCCTAGGAGCCTGCCTTAAAAATGCCCTTGGAGTCTGTTTCACCAGTACAAAGGCATGGATAGCAAGACAAGCTCAAAGAGGTCTCGCTCCCTGATAAGGGGTGGATGGGGAAACAGGTCAGTGATAGGACTCCAGGACTGACGTCAATCTGACACAGTCTTAACAAAGATACAGAGACATTTTGGGGCCCTTAATTTAATAGGATTTTTCAGGTCTTTTCATGGAACACTACTGTTTTCAATTAAGTTTTTATCAGGACAGTCTTCTCAATTCTGGTGGGAGGTATAGAAAGTAAACCAATGCCAGAAACACAGATAAACAGGTAGTCAGGTTGCTCATCCACATTGTGGGGTATCAGGGTACAAGCTACTGAGATAATCTTTTTGGTAGTGTCTGACACGGGGGAGCTCTGTAAGGGGTTGCTGGTGACCAGGGAGGCCACCAGGTCCCCAGAGCAGGCATTCCCCAGGATGTGAAACAGTGGGAGAACAATGATCTGAACTCAGTTCCCTACATTTTAGGAGGGCATCTGAATGCCAGAAAAGGGACTGTTTCCTCTTGCTCTGAGATTCTTGAGGGTTTAGGATTTAGAGTACTGCAATTTTTCATATTTTAATGGAAACAGCTTGAAAAGTTTTTAGGTTGAATTCAGAGAAGGTGGGAAAACTGCTCAAATATCAACCGCTTTCTGCCTGCAAAAGCATTTTCTTCTCAGCTCTTGCATTAACACCTAGACTCAGGCATGCCTGTGACACAGAGAGGCTCTCTATTTGCCATCTCAATTTTTTCTTGGATTGCAATATCAGACACAAAGCAACATTTTCTCTAGTAGATTGTGCCACTAATACAATAAGGGTCTAATATATTAATGAATAAGGATCTGTAATATGCTAATATTTCTGCATCACATTAATATTCTATTAGACTAATGCATTATTATGCTAATAAGTCTATTAAAAATGCAAAATATAATTATACGTTCTGTATGGCTCCACTGTTGAAATCTGATTCCTGCCCTAGACACAGTTGTGTGTGTATTTCTAGAAATTGTATTACCTGCTGTGAAAAGTTAACTTGATCTGCACCTGATATATTTCATCATATACACCAAGCAGCCCAGCCAGGATTTCCATACCTTCAATACCATTATCACATGAAACAGATTAAGTGCTTTAGCAGGTCTGCATTTCAGCTGTGGGAGAGACAGGCTTACAGCTACACTTTATGCACACTTCTTTCTCTTTTGCTTTAGAGCCTGGTATTTAGCTTTCCTTTCACAGAGCACCTGGTTGAGAGGGGGCCCTCCTCTGGGTGGGCATGCTGTACAAGAAGGGTCTCATGCATTTAAATCTCAGCAAGTCAATCCCTCAATGAAGGGTAGTGTCTGAGACCTGTTGAGGGATGGGCTTTAAGGGATCCCTTTCTCTGTAGTGTTTCATTTTGGCAAGTTTAGGCAGCTCCCTATTCAGTGTGTTGTTTATACGGTTCATTCTTCAATGCCTAATTTCCCCTGACACCATCAAGGGAGCCTAAGCCACAGGCATAGCTGGCTGTGACTTCCCCCAGACAGCTAGTCCCTGACACTGTGGCACTGTAAGCCTACATCCCGCCATGGTCCCAGCCCTGGGTATCTTCTTGCTCCTCTGTCACTGTTGAGAGAGAATTTGCAGAGTGCCTCCCGTTCTTCTTAAACATATCCACACTCCTGAATAATGACATTTGGAGGAGAGGTCTCCTGCAGTTCTTTCTACCACAGCTAAATGTTCACTTGATTGCTTTTAGATGGGCCAATTAAGAATGAAAAGGGAAAGTGAACAGCATGGTTTTGTTTTGTTTTAAAAATGTCAGGTTTGCCAAGTTTATTAAGTGGGAGCTCAGAATGAATATTGAATTTTCAAAGGCTGGCTCTGATATAGTTTGGGAAAAGAAAGTGGAAGGAAATGTCCTTCCCCTTGTCCCTGTCAGGATAACTCGCTGCCCTGTATCAATGTCTGCATCTCATGGCACTAGTCATTTAACAGATGTTACAGCAGACATCTTTAATGAGAGAACAGGGTTTCTGTTGTTTGTCTGAAGGTCTGTTCACTTCCTTATTGCCACTGGAAAGAGGAAGGAAATTGAATAGAGAAAGATTCTCGCTAAAAGAAATCCTTTCTAATGGTGTGGAAAGAAAAGATGTAGAACTGGTTGTTTAGGGAGGCTGAGGCTCTCCATCACTAGAGGTAAATTAAAAATGAGAGAAACACAACTGTCAGTAATAGCATAGTTGAAGCTGGTCCTGCATTGTGCTAGTTCAGCTAGACAGCTACACTAGGATCCTACCAACCCTTTGCTATGCTTCTGACCCTCTTTTCATAGGCAACAGACCTAAGGCGCTGTGAAGAATTTCTTAACCTCATAGCCCTCAGGGTTTGTTTAGTATCTAAAGAACAAAGAGGTTGGGATGGCATTAAATTGTCCTTAAAGGAAGTGAAGAATAGGAGGAACAGTTTACAAGTGCTTCATAAGACTGGGAAGTGTACTCAGTTTCATAAGATTTAAAGCTACTATAACCATCTACATGCTCCATGCAACCCACTTGTATTGCATTGTTTTGTGTGTGAGTAACCTTGTTCTGTGGTGGCTATCCTTCCTTTGCAGTAAAGATCTTGCTATCATTAGCAGTGACTGGATTTCCCTTTTAGGGCAAGGGGAAGACATCCAGGTCTGGGATGTGAAAATCCAACCATTTCAGCATTGTTTTTTATGGGTATTCAGTATGATATATATGCATGAGTGATACTTTACATACATGACTCCCCAACTTGAATTTGTCACAGCAGACTATGTGGTGAATGACTTTGGGACTCAATTACAAAAGACTTGAAATAGTTTTATTTTTAGTGTATCATCTAACTCATCTTACTTCCAAATTTCACTGTTTTCAAAACAGCAGTGGAATGATTATTTACTCAGTGATGATACACAAAGCATTGAATTCCCAAGTTTGGTCTACAGAACAGGAAGCTCATATTCAAACATTTATACTGTCCATATTTTCAACTTGCTGCTGGTGTTCCAGCAACCCCATAGCAAATTCCATTTCTGTCATTGTCATTATTACCATTATTATTTTAATATATAGCCTGTGCGCCAACATCTCCTGTGGATTGTCCAAGATGAACATCAGGTGGTTTCAAGCTGCTTCATCAACTTGAGGTTCAATGGAGTTACACCAATACACTAGAGCTGAGAATTTATCCCAAAGTCCCTATTGAAAGTGAGAGAAAGCTTTTTGCTGGGCTGTCTCTCCCTTGGAAAGATAATGCTTTTCACAGGAAAGCTGTTATTTGGTATGTTCCCTTATGTGACAGCACTGTTAGCAAAGTAAAGAGACCAAAAAAGATGAGGACGCTAATACGCATGGAAAGGTTCAGGGTGCTGAAGTGGACAGCCTCTCTGCAGCATGGTGTTGTGCTGTTATTGAACAAGTCCACACAAATAATGGGTTTTTAGTGAAATTTGTTCTTCAGTTTCTGGAGATATCTTCAATCTCAGTTTGTTTGGAATGAAGGTTTAAATGTAAGTTATGACCCCAGCTATGACTGTGCCTCTGTTAATCTGCCTAACAAAAATCTCCCTGTCCTCCTCCCCACCCATATTTCTGCTTCAATACATATCTGAAGCATTCCTTTTTCTTCTCTAATCACAATCACATGAAGAGTTAGTTAAGTTGATTGTCTTCATGTTAAAGTGGCATGTTGTATATTTTATGCCTTTTCTTGACCTCTAGTTGGTCCATCCACAAACTTGCATTTGTTTTTTTTCCCATATTTCGGAAAGTAACTCTACTGGCATGTGCATGACTGAAAATCTAGAGCTCAGCTCACTCTTGGAGATTAAGACACATGAGATCTAAACAGTAATTGTGCTTCACATCCCCAGCAATCCCAGGAACTCCTGCCTACGCAATTTGATGGAGACAGTGACTCCCCTTTTGCTAGCCTCTAATTTGCAATGATGCATCACTTCTGGACCACCACTACCCTGTGAAATATTTCAGTCCTCCTGCTATCTTAGGACCTCTCATGACATTCTGGGTATCTTCTCATGCCGTCTGGTCACAGAGCATGAGCACAGATGGACAAAAGTACCCCTATGTGCTTCAGGTATAACCATAGATCTGTTGGATTAGTTCACAGCTGTTTCAGTGTTGCCATTTGGTGAACCATCACCATGCATAAAAAGTGTGTGGGCTGAACAGAAAGAAAAGGCTTTTTTTTGGGAATTATGTTCCACGCCTCTGTCTTAAAGCTCAGCCCAGGTATTTCTGTGCAAGCTTCTGAAATGACAGTTTGCTGCAGAAATCCTGAGCTGCAGAAGCCTTGTAGCTCACTATCAATCTGTGAGTGGTTTTGTCCTCTTGGACTTGCTTCACACCAGGATTAATAAGCAAAGATTGACCTGTAAAGCTTACACAGATTACAATTCCCTCTCCATATAATGCTCTTCCTTTTGATGGAGAAGCATTTCCCCCCCCTAACTTTCATAGTTTTTCTCTCTCTAGATCTAACTTTTCTGCAGTCTGAATGCAGGCATGTGTAAAAAATCAGGGTGAGAGGATTTGTTCTCTGGGCAAAGAAAACACCGGAGGTTAATTAAAAACAAAAGAAAGCATAACAAACAACCTCCATTCTTTCCTCCTGTCTACCTACATGGACTCTTCAAACCCAGGGGTTCAGGCAGGAGCAGAGTCAGCCAAGACCAGGATGGAGGCAAGAGCCCTAGAGGAGAAAAAAGGTTTGTAATCTTTGAACTAAAGAAAGGGTGGGGGGAGACCATCCCATCAGTGTAATCCCAGTGGCAATTTCATCTAGGCTTGTTGTTTCTTAATGAGTTTTTATCCATCTTTAATTTGACGGGTGTTCTTTCCCAAATGAGGGCTAGGATGGCAAGGGGGAGGGGAAAGAGAATAGTAGGGCAGAGAGCCAGCCCTCTAGCAATATTTCTTTTTTTTCTGTATTTTTCTCTCTCTCTCTTAACTGATTGCTAAAATCTCTTTCTCACACTTTTGTTTGTCCTTTTACTAATATGTTTTTGCTTCAAAATACATGTTCTACATGAACACAGGGAAATAAGAACAGCTGCGTCAAACCAGGCTATCTAACCCAGTGCCATCTATCCACAGGAGCCAACAGTGGTTAGGAGTGTAAGAATGAGAAAGACATACAGTGCTACTTTTCCTGTGATGTAGGCTCAGGATTTCCTTGCAGTTAGTTTACCAGGGTGGATTTTTCACCTATGAATTTCTCTAGTTATTTTTTTTCACCCATGTAAACTTCTAGTATTTGCGTTTCCCTGCAGCAAGGAGCTCCAGGGATCAATTACATTTTGGGTGAACAGTGTCTTCCAGGTGTTTATTAGTACACCCATGTGCCGCCAGCATTTGGGGGTTACTTTAGAAGTGACTACAGTTAGTAGGCGAAGAGCAAATTAAAGATATGTTTTGAGCATGGACACTTGAATTAATAACTATTTTTATGTCACATTGTCACCTTCTCTTCTTTCATCTTGTCTTTGTAGATTTGTTTTGGGGTAGTTTTTTTGCTCTTCCCCTGTCTCCCCCATTTGTGTTTGGCCTCTCCCGTTTCCTGTGTGTTGCTCAGACATGGAATCAGCAGACTAGAGTCTTGAATGGGAAGGGACTATTTAGTAGAAGTCTCCAAATACCAAATGAAATTAAGAAAGCAGATTACAAACATTTGATACCATGCCCAAAGTCATGTTCTGTGTGTGAGGGAGGCAGGAAGCCCAGAGCTGGCCAGTCCAACCCAGGGAGCAAGCACTTCAAACCACTTGTTTAAGTAAAAAGTTTAGGAGAAAAAGAAAGAAAGAAAGAAATCCTTTCCTTCTCTTCTCTTCTCTTCTCTTCTCTTCTCTTCTCTTCTCTTCTCTTCTCTTCTCTTCTCTTCTCTTCTCTTCTCTTCTCTTCTCTTCTCTTCTCTTCTCTTCTCTTCTCTTCTCTTCTCTCTCTCTCCTCTCCTCTCCTCTCCTCTCCTCTCCTCTCCTCTCCTCTCCTCTCCTCTCCTCTCCTCTCCTCTCCTCTCTTTTCTTCTCTTTTCATTTCTGAGAGCTGGGAAGCTCAGCAAGAACAGAAAGCTATCTTCTTTTTCTGGCTTATATCTCTTGGACTACATCTAACTGATTACATCAAGCCATAATAGTATTTAAAGGCAAAAGTCACAGAATTGTTAGATCAAGGAACAGGCATGTTAAGGGCAGGAAGAGCTTGGGGGATATCCAGTCTTAGTGGCATGGTTTATCTGTGCTTAAACAAGACCTAGTCCTTATGATAAAGAATGAGTGCGTCTGTCCACTGAAGCGCTCATCACAGATTGAAGTCCAGGCCAAGCTGAAGAGCAGCCTTGTCCATTTTGTTGCTGAGGTTTCACACCTCTCCTCTGCTTCCTCTTTCAACCATACATATGCCTCCCATTAGAAGAGTAAACTTTGAATGAAATATTTTGCACATCTCCACCACTGCATTACATCCCACTGGCCATGTCTTGACAGGCTGCCTCAGTCAATAATGATGCAATATTAAAGGGTAATGACACAGCCATGCAGAGTAATGAGAGAAAGCAATTTCTCTCACTATTTCGCCATTTACCAATCGATTGAACTCTAAACTATCAAGTCAAAAACACAGGGAGTGGGCTAAGTCCAAGAGGGGCCAGCATGCATCCCTGTAATGTAGTGGTTCTGCTCAGCTGGCTGACGAAAAATGTCTAAGCAAACACATTGAGTTAAATTCTGCTCAGGGTCTGAAGACAGAGCAAAACAAAGGAAACAAACCTGGACATAGACTTATAGAATAAAAAAATTATAAGTAAGGAGTAAGGAGATGGAAGAAGGTAAGAATGTTGTTTGGGTCCATGCAGGGAGCATCAGTTGAGGTATGTGTGTGGTTTCAGCAGACTAATTAATACAAGTGCGTCTATTTCTATAGACTCTGTCTCAAGAGTGCAACTCCACTTTGCAATCCTTCCTCTGAGATTCTCCACAGGCTCAGAAAACATCTGTGCTTCTCATGAGCTGCCCCCAGAGAAGATTAGGATGGACAAACTTCATTTACAGTCATGCAGAAAGTGAAATCCAGATAAATCCTTAGATTAAGCAGCAGAATGAGAACAAGAGTCTACCTGTATTCCCTCCTTGTGAAACAGGGGAAGGGCTTGGATCTGCCACAAGCAAAGCCTGAAGACAAGATGTGGCCAGGAAAATGACATTTAGAAAAAGTGGGAGACAGATTTTATCCATTCTTTCCAAAATTGGAAATGAGGGTGAAATCTCCAAGTTGCTGCTCAAAAAGCAGGGGGAAATAGTTGGTGAGGACTTCACAGGCTGGGAAGCAGAGAGGCTCCCAGCAGTGGGGTTGCTATTTGGCTTCTTCTACCAGGCAACTTCAGGCTGATGTGACAGGACTCTTCTGCACCTTCATTGCTTCTTATTTCCAATGGAGGTATTGATATTCCTTTGTTTAAAAAGCAAAGAGGATGTCCTTTTGTAAAACAGCTCCTAGGATCTTGCAATATTGCAAAGACATTTACAAAATGGACCCTGCAAAAGGTATATAGACCTTGGAGCAGCCCATCGTAAAGGTGGCAAACTAGGTATCTGCCAGATTGTCACATGGTGAAGTGTTTAGCTTTACTAAACCACAGGCACCGTATCCCAAGTGCAGTCCTACATGTGGTGCTGCCCTAAAAGACTGTGCTCAGGTAGCTCAGCAAGGCTGTGGGGGAAGGACAGGGTGGAGAGGGTAAGGAAAATCACTGGGACTCCAGAGAAGGGTGGTCACAGGTCCTGGGCCAGGGAGGTGTGGAAAGCAGAGTGTGGAGAAAGGAGAGGATGAAAAAAAGGCACAGTATTTTTTCTTTTAATTTTCTTTTCTTAGAGCAGTTTATAGGTATAATCCTACAACTGCAGAGTGTAAATCCTGCACAAGCCGTAGTGATTATTGCAGCTGGAGGGCTCTGGATGGTTTTGTAACCTCTCTGCTCTGCTTCGGCTGCTGAAAACCAGGAGAGGAGGAAAGAGGGGGGAGGGAAGGGAGGGTGGAATGCTGGCCTTTAGCAAAAATCCTGATCCCAAAGCCCAAAGATTTTCCCAGCATTTGTTGCCTCAAGAGCGCTGTCCAAAATGAGGGGGAAGGAGGCACTGGCTTCCTCCAAAACCACTTTCTTCTCATGGTGTCCCCCCTATACTGGGTGTGCACAGGGGAAAGAGGTGTTCTGTGATCCAGCATCCAAAGCTGGTGTAACAACCCAGGCAGCTGTGAGCAGGAGCTGGCTACAGCTTTTAACTCCAGCTGTACTAGCTCACAAGCAGGTCCACCTGGCACACAGCAGCACATTCGCCTGCAGCACGGCAGCCACAGGCAAGGGTGGGACGAGCTTTTGCCTTGCCATGCAGCCCTGAATACTTTGGTGAGCTCTCTTAGGGTTAACATGGGGAGTTTGCCCAGGGAGATTGACTGGTCTGTCTGATACAGGAGGCCACATTCAAGGGTCAAATGGTCCTTTCTGGCCTGATAGTTCAAACCTCAGTAGAACCCCAAACTACCATATGCATGTTTAAAAATATTTTATTTCCATTTTACGTTTCTTTTTTTTTTTTTCATTGAGACCAATTAATGATGGAAGAGGGTGACAAGTCCCTTCCTTCTGGAGTTTGAGACTTGCTTGTAGAGTGTCCCCAAGTGCTTGACTGCACCAGGGCACCTCTGCTACTCTCTCTGGCTGCTTTGATGGAGCGTCCAAAAGGAGACACAGGGTATGTGACCAGAGAGAGGGCATTTTTTAGCTGGTGGAATGTGATGATTTCTTCAAGTGATGCAAATGAAGAATGCAGAAGCAGTCTTCTGCCAGCTTTGCTGCATGCAGGGCATGGTTTTGCCCATGGAGAGATGCCAGCTCAGTGAGGAGGGGACATGAGCGCATCCCTGCAGTCTCCTTAGCTAAACGGGCTGCTCATGCCTTGGGATGCATCTGTGCAGCACCTAACCCAATGGGGCTTCTAACTGTGACCATAATAGAAATAACATATAGTAATAAAGTAAATAGACAGTAAAACTGTCTTCTATAATGTTATTCTCCAGGCTAAATGAGATGCCAAAAATGAACAAACAGCCTCCAAGTGATATTAAAATGTCTTTCACTTTTAATAATTTAAGGGACATACTAGTGAGAAAGATAAGGAAACTTTAAAATATATTATTTTTCAGCTTGATGATCTCTTCCTCAGACTCTCTCCTGTCTGATCCACTGAGAACTCATTGATATATTCTAGGCTGAAGCAAAGCATTTTAATAAGTTATTGGGACACAAAGTTGTCCTCTTTATTTTATTTTATTTAGTAAGTTTGCCTTTAGCAAAACTGGTTTGGTTTTGGGAGTTTTGCTTCTGTAAATAAATTTACTTCCTCCCTCCCTCCTTCTTTCCTTTCTTCATCCCTCCCTCCCATACCTTCCTTTGCTCCTTTCCTTCCCTTCCTTCCCTCCCTCCTTCCATCTGTCTCTCTCTCTCTTTTTCTTTCTTTCTCTCATTCTTTTTCCTGGTTCGAAAAGCCCTAGACTGTCTCCTTGAGTGTTAAGGACAAACTGGCAATAATTTATGTTATAGCGTGATATGAAAAAAATTACATTACACTATAAATTATAATATGAAGGGTGAAATGCCAGGAAGGATGCCAAATGCCGGTGGAAGTCCCATTAGACAACAGAGTTCTATTGCCTGCTGGTCCCCACAGAAATCTTAGAAGGTTTGCATGAACTGTTTGCTGTGAGGGGGGAGAGGCTGGAGGGGGGGGAAGAAGAAATATAATATAACAGATAAAATATATAATCAGTCAACTGGAGATAGGAAATTTTTACTAATGCCTAAAGAGAAAGGTGACTTCTGTATAGAGCTATAGCAATTTTGAATTTGGCCACCTGGGATATTGTAATGCTGCCTTAAGCTTGAACAGGGACTCTGAGGAGGAGGATGTGTTGTGTGTGTCTTGTGCTGTTATTTGAGGAGCTCTTGGATTTTATCCTCCCAGAGAAGTCCCTGTGGGAGTCACAGAGCTCCCTCAAGGTTTCTGGTAGCCCTGCTCATTGCTGTAGACCCAGGGGGCTGTTTGAGGCTATGCCAGGGTCTGTTGGAAGCCATGCCATGCTGTGGTGGTTCTTCTCTGGGAACAGGGCTTATTAGAGCTGTAAATTAAGAAGGGGTCTCAGAGGAAAACGGCACCAAGGGACAGATGGGAGTCTGGAGCCCCTCTCTGACCTTGTGATGTGGACTGTTGTTCATGAAGTCAGATGGCTGGAGAGGCACAGGAGAAGCGTCATTTCATACTTGCTGCCCCATGCTGCTCTAAACACTCACCACTAGCCCCTATCTGAGAAGATCTCAGGGACTTGTGGCCACAAGGCAGACCTGTGCAGTCATCCTCATCTACCAGCGTAGGGTCTGATACATTTGTGTTATCTGTCCCTGACTATTATTTAATTCAGGCTGTCTAAACATCTTCACATGTTGTCCCTTTCACCAGATCTCAGCTTATGCATCCATCTCTTCCTTAGATATATTGACACCAAAACCAGAAGTTGGGACAAATGAACCATTTTGTGCAACAGGCTATAGATTGCCAATACAGGGAGAGTTGTTTTACCCTGGGATGGAATGGCTCATGAAGCTGCTCTTTCATTCCTATCTCATGTCTGGTGAAATAACTGTTTGAATCCAAAACTTTGAGCCAAATTTTATAACACTGCAATGTTAGTGGAGAAGCTAACGTCCTTTCTGGATATCAAGTAATGAAATGGGAGGAGTTCATTGTAAGAAAGAGAATATTTTTGTGATGGACCAAGAATGCCAATATGTCTATTTTCCTTTATCATAGAATCATAGAATTGTTAAGGTTGGAAAAGACCCTTAAGATCATTGAGTCCAACTGTTGACCTATCACTGCCAAGTCCACCACTAAACCATGTCCTCAAGCACCACATCTACCCGGCTTTTAAATACCTCCAGGGATGGGGACTCAACCACTTCCCTGGACAGCCTGTTCCAATGCCTGACCACTCTTTCAGTAAAGAAGTTTTTCCTAATATCCAACCTAAACTTGCCCTGGCACAGCTTGAGGCCATTTCCTCTCATCCTATCACTTGTTACTTGGGAGAAGAGATTGACCCCCACCTCTCTACAACCTCCTGTCAGGTAGTTGTAGAGAGCAATAAGGTCTCCCCTCAGCCTCCTCTTCTCCAAACTAAACAACCCCAACTCCCTCAGCCACTCCATGTAAGACTTATTCTCTAGACCCTTCACCAACCTTGTTGCCCTTCTTTGGACACACTCCAGCACCTCAATGTCCTTCTTGAAGTGAGGGGCCCAAAACTGAACACAGGATTCAAGGTGCGGCCTCACCAGTGCCGAGTACAGGGGCACAATCACCTCCCTGGTCCTGCTGGCCACACTAGTCCTGATACAAGCCAGGATGCCATTGGCCCTCTTGGCCACCTGGGCACACTGCTGGCTCATGTTCAGGCGGCTGTCAACCATCACCCCCAGGTCCTTTTCTGCCAGGCTGCTCACCAGCCACTCCTCCCCAGGCCTTTCTTTAAAGATAAAAAAAAATAAGACAGAAAAACACATTATTATTTTACTTTCAAAAAACTAGAAAACCCAAAACCATACCCAACATCCCAGTCAATGGAAAGAAAAGCAGCTTTGAGTGCCTTATTGAACTGACCTACAGAAAAAGCTTCAGAGCTTCAAGCCCAAACAAGTCCCTGATAAGATGTGAAACGCAATGGAAAAATCATTTAGAGAGAACAACAGAGAAGCTGATTTTGTTCTAGTTTTACAGGTTGGTTCAACAAAGGTTCCTGAACTCTCTTTTCTGTGTAATTCTAAAGAAGGGTCATTTAATTAATATATTTCTTCTGGAGGAAGAAAAAAGAAGAGCAAAGGGGGAGGAAAACAAACTTAAAACAAAGATTGTGTTTCACATTGAGCATTTCAGGTCTGGGTCAAGTCTGTCTAGCACATGAGCTCTCTGGGTACCCACAACCCTTCCCACCACACAGTTGCTCTCTTAGCTTCATCCTTTAATTTGGTGTATAAATTCTCACAAAAATGATGGAATCCAAAGAGGGAAAACACATCCAAGCACATTTCTTACTCATGTTTTCCTTCTTCAGTTCTTTGTGATTCATTTACTGCTTTTTCAACCAGCCCTCCTGGTTTTATGAGAAGTTGAAAGACAGCACAAACATTTTATTATCTCACTGCCAGCCTCCAGAATAGTATCTGGCAGTGTTCAGGATACCCCCTGCTGCGGGACTTGTGAATGTAAAACTGTGGGGCTCAGTCTTCGGCTCTGGAACATCACTCATCCCCGCTCCCTGTTCCTGCCTTTGCTGCACGCTCCGCCCCCCCCCGGCCATGGCACAGCTGTGCAAACCTCAGCATGCTGCAGACTCCCAGGTCTGGAGCATCTCCATGGCCTCTGGTGAAGGGACCTCAGGCTGAAGCTGTCTCTCTTGAGACATTTCTTGACAGCTCTATTTGTCATGCAGGCAGGGCTGCTAAGGTGATACGCAGGAAAACAGTTCATCTGCCCCTAAGTTTGTGCAGGGGAGACTACGCTCATCTCTCAGTGCCCAGCCTGGGACACTGAACAAATGAGTTTGGTGAGAAAGACCTGGTCTCTCTGCAAGACCCTGCTTAACCTGGGCACTAAAGCCTTTTCACACCACCATAGGTCTAGTCCTGCCTCAAAAAGGCAAAAACTTTCTGCAACCCTAAGTAACCCGAGAGGGTTCCTTATGCCGTACCCTGTGAGCTATCTAGACCACTGTTTAGGCACTACAGTAATAATCATACTAGTAAAGTTTTGTGTGCAAGAATAGGGTAAAACCACTTTAAATAGGGTGGGGGCCCTCTGGTGGTGCTCCCCATTTAAAAGACATGCTGGTGAAGGCAACAGTGCGTCTGGAGCTGGGCCTGGCATGTTTGCGTGCATGTTATAAATGGAGTTTTTGGTGCCATCTGTGTTCCTATAGCTTTTCCATGTTATTTTTGTATCACTGAAAGATGGAGAGCATTTCCCCCTGCCCTCTTCCTAACAACACTTTTATAAAAAGGGTGTTCTGCACAGCGGAAGGAGAAGGGTTAACAGAAAAACTTTTCAAAGTGAGAGGAAGAGCTAAGCCTTCATGCTCTTGCAGAAATTGAACTGTGGAGAAGTGGGGAAAAAGGCTTTCTTCCCCTGCCCTACCACAATGCAGTCTGTCTCAAAAAAAAAAAAAGGAAAGATTTTTTTTTTCATGTTCTTCCAAATATCACTTCTGCTTGTCACAATATTTATAAAAACCCTCTTGCTATCTCAAGCTGCACAGCCTTTGGCTCAGGTTCCTGCTTATGCAAAACAGGGTCATAAACATGTCACTGTGTATTTGATAAATCCATCTTCCTCTTGTCATTGTCACCAAGAAGCTGAGATGATGGGAGATTACTCCGTCAAATCGCCGTGGAAACGCCTGCAGAGTTTATGAATTTTCATAGGATGTAAGTCCTCTTTAATGGGAAGTGGGGCCCAGGAAAAGCTTACTATTTTTAAGGAAAAGTGTGTGCATCTGTGTGTCTGCATCTGTGTGTAGGAATATACTGTATGGCCGAATCTTCACCTAGCGTACATTAGGAGTTACGCCAATGCATCCCAGTTGAGACCATCACTGTGAGTTTGTGCCCATTTCCTTGTATCTATTTCTCTCTCTATGACCTCAATTCACATTTATATTAAGACTCCCTTAAGCCGTACTGGATGTCTAAAAGGGACGTTAAATAAGTGTAAATGCCATTAGAGTGTATTTACTGATCTAACACATTTCCTGTGAGCATTTTCATTACCACGTTTTGAGATGCTTGTTTCTGCCCCCGCCCCCCTCCTTTTTCTGCAATCTAGTGAAAATACCAACCCATCTTCAGTGAGAATTGCCTCTATGTCAGGGTTTGAAGGCCAGCTGGCTTTCTCTTTCTGTAGCAAAGCTTAAAAGCAAACAGGATTCACAATTTTCCAGGTAGGAAAGGTGTCCTTTTCGCACTCCTCACTAGACTAAAAAATGGCTGAAAGGATTATGCTCAAACTTTAGCAAAATAAGAGAAAATAGAAAAATATGAATGTCAAACCTTAGGTACAAAACTCAGTTGTGCCAGGCACTGAACACTGATGAGAAACTGAGAGGTGCTTTTGTGAGGCAGCACAATGATCAGTGCAGGACCAAGTTCCTCTCTGGAGGATGTCAGTGCATCATGGTGAATGGCCAGCTCATGGAGACAAATGAGAGCAGATCTGGCTGCCACTTTGCAGGATAAGGAGATATCAGCTAAAATATTGCAGGGAAATCACTGGAGTGTTGATGGAAAGTAACCTCCAAAGGTCTGTGGTCCAGCCTCTCCTTCAAAGCAGGGCTGTCACCCACATGTGATCAGGTTAGCAGTGCCTTGGTCTAGCTGTGTCTCAAGAGTACATGGATGGGATTTACAGAGTTCACAAGTGTCTTACAGAAATTCAGTAAGGTCAGGTACCTGAGACCTCTTCCTCTTGCCTCCCTTGGCAACCTGGAGATGGGGAGAATGTCTGTTCGCAGGGCCCAGGGGATCTTAAGCCTTAGGGTCATGCAGTGAAGCCATGCATAAAGCAATACACAGGTCAGGCTTAAGCTGAGTTATTGCCTGCAATGCAGGGGTGCAGCTTATGTGGGTACACCTGAGCTTACCCTCCACCATGTCGCACAGGTACTGCTGGCAGCTGATCTCTGAAGAAACACTGAGCTCAGGACAGACTAACGGCTGGTGACATCTTCAGCAGTTCAGTGGATTTTTTGCAACTTTCCACTGCCAGCCATGCTGCTGCAATTGTACAGCTAACACCCAACCTCGGGAGCTTAGAGCTAGCTCTGCTATGTAGACTCATCTTTTGGAGTTTAATTTTTATTTATGATCTGTGGTAATGTGTCCTATGACCCCAGAGCCTTCTCTTCTCATTAAAGCTGTGTTGCCTTCACTTTCCAGCTTGTTCAAGTAGTGCAACCTCCTGCTGGGGCAAGAGTAAGAAAGGCTTTTAAGCCAGTGCTGCTCTGTTACACTACTATTACTGCAGTGCTAACAAAATCAGAACCTTCCGCAAACAGCTGCCCAAGTATGAAACAGCAAAAAAGGGAGGACATATAGTTGTTTCTTAGCATCCCAAGGCTTAAAGGGAGCTAACTGTACACCTTTGATCCTTGTTGCAGCAGTTACTGTAGTATGTACAGCTTCTATGTATTGGCACGTTTACCCAAAACAGGGAACTAAGTAGTAACTTTGGCTCAGTCTTAACCAAAGTAACCACTATTTATAACTTGTCTGCACTGTGTATATCTGTGTATGCATGTAAACCAGTGCAGTGTCCAGGAGAGCTGGACTTCAATGGGATTTTCATCCAAGTGATCTCACGAAGGGATGGGTGGCAATTTTCCTGTTTGTCTGTCAGGACCTTCAGTGAGCAGTTTTCCCATGCAGTGATACCAGGGGATGGTGTTACCAGGGAATGTATTACCACTATCTGGCCTTCTGTGACTAACACATTTGCTTTCTAGCTCCTACCTACTTTATACTCCCATTGCTTCACCTCCACAAATTTCCTGCCAAAACCAAGAGTCTTGATCATTAGAAGTAAACTCCACTGCACACATTGGATGAGATCCCTTCCCTGGTATCTTAAGATAGTGCTGTGCATTTCAGCAGTCCTCAAAGTGTTTTAGAGATCATGCACGCTGAACTGTGTTAACAAACCATTAGGAAGTGGAGCAAGACTAAGAGGAAAAGAAAGAAAATCTGGCAAAGCATTAGCTAATATCACAATTAAGTATATTTTCTAGAAGCTGCTGACAGCCTTATATTTTTCATTTGGGGTGAGGGCATACAGCATAAGGAAGTCTAATAAAAGCAGGAATATTGCCTTGATTTGGTAATTTAAAGTTTTCTGTTTTGCAGTGAAGGCTGGGATTCTGTCTTGTTGTTTTTCAAGCAAACAGCAGCTTATGCTTCTCAAACTTAGAGTTCTTACTTTTGGAGGGTGGAAGTAATTTTCAGAGAATTTACAAGAGAAACTTATTCATTAGCTTATAAGTTAAAATTAATTAAAAATTGGATTCCTTAAGAAATGTAGCATCTGTGCTCACATCCTCTTCATCCAAATGATGTCAATAAGAGAACAGCTCAGACTTCAAACTTTCTGTATGGCTGCAGTTAATTGAATTCTTATGCTTGGGGTATTCTTGAAGAAATTAGGAAGTAATCAGGCTATGCTATTAACAATTGTATCTAATTGATCTGACGGTATAGCCAAAAAACAGGCCAAGGTCAACAGCTTATTCAGCTCTTAAGCTTGATGTGATCTCAGAGATGATGCAATGAGCTCCATCCCCTCCTCTGTCATGAATTTGCTTCCTGGAGTTCTGCTGGCTGTACTGGGAGTTATGTCACTTTCTTTGGGCCAGATCTACATTCTACCATACAAAGTCCACCACTGCATGCTAGGTTTGCCATCTGTGCTTGGGAAACTGTATGGCCTTGCATCTCACACTGCTAGGCAGCAGTGCAGCAGTTTCTCAACTCTACCCACAGCAGGGTATCCCACAGCCCCTTTGGGTGACTCTGAAACCAGGTCTGTACTTGTAGGGCTAAACCAAGCGAGCAATTCTCAATGCACAAATCAACTGTACAAGTGGAAAGGGCTGTCCCACCTTTGCCCACCACTAACCCACACTACCCAGTCACTAAAAAGGCAGTCAAAAATTAAAGGCTAAATTCAGCGGTACAGTTTGGCTGCTCGCATGGCTGTAGCTCTGAGCAGAAGTTACACATCCAGTTTAACAAGCCAGTGCTCTGACTCTTTGCATTGATCCAGCACACCAGTGGATTTGTTCTTAAAGAATGAAGTCTAAACTCCCTTTGGCTTTGCCAGGGTCTGGCGTTCACCCTGCAGAGCTACAAATCAATAGAAGCATTGGAAGGCAGAACTCTTTGTAAGTGCCTCTGAGGGGGGAGGTATGGAAAATGCAATTACCCAGAGAAGGAAATAACAAAACAAGCTTCTTTTTTTGCCTTTTTTTTTTTTTTCCTTTTCTACTCCTGGTGAAGAATAGTATCCTAGGAATAGACAAGAGAAAGCATTGGGAGCATTTTATAATTCTTCCAAACTGAAGCAGTAAGAATGCAAAAATTTTCTTAATAGACAGAATTACAAAGATGCAGATGTGTGACACCTTAGTATTTTTCAGTTTGTTCAGCAATATCATCATTAGAAAAAAAACACATATCTGTAAAAGCTGTCATAATGTGGGATTAGAATAACATGACTCAGTTACTTCACGATGTCACTGACAACCAAGCATCAGTGTTAGTTGTGTTAGTAGTGGGTATGGCACAATAGTTGTCTTCAGGTGCCTTAAAAATGGATTGCTATTAGGATTATGATGGAACCCCTTCAAGAATATTAATGTTAAGTTTCTGGTATATATTCTTAACCATTAACATCATTTTAATAGGGAACTTGGTTTCTTGGATGCTGTTCTGTTTTGTCTTTGTATGCACATTGCAGTGAGCTGTTTTGGTGTTGCTGTTCTTCACCCAGAGGTAGCTCCACTTTGGTCCCTCTGGAAAAGGAAAGAGTATGAGACATGGTTTTCTGCACATACATAGCTCAGTACCTGTGTTTTAAATGCAGCCACCTCTGGGGTTAAACACGACAGCTTTTTAACAACTTTCAGTAGCGAAGGATAGCTCCTGCAAGTCAAACTGATTGAGGGCTATCTGACAAGGGGAAGGGGGAAGCAAACACCATGAATTATAGATGGCAATCTGTCTATTTTACCATTACATATCCACAGTTGGAGCAGATTCATTCCTCTTGCACCTCTCATTGTGCAGTTGTCCCCATTCTACATTCATTTCCATTGTTTCTCCTTCCACGAATTGTACGGTCAGACCCTGTCTCAACTATATATTCAGGCTCCGTTTGCAGGAGATCCATCCATGGGCTCAGCTGTTTCACAAACAGATCTAATAGCTGTAGTGTGCTCAGATGAGCATGATGGGTAATAGCAGAGCAGATTGAACTATATTGTCCCAGGAGTTCATATATTTTTATACACTCGTAGGGTACACATCATCTTGCTATGACAATGAGGCTAAGTCAAGCATCTCGGGAATGCAATAAAGCAGATTACAATACCATTCTTTCACTCATTTTCAGTACACTTCCCCTCCCACTTTCTTTTAATGATGTTAATCAATGCCAGGCTACTTTACACCCAATTCCCAAATGGTGGCTTGCTCTACACTCTCCCGCCACCCCCCCTCCACACAGACACTTAGCTCTTATCCCTCCTGAAACAGGCTTCCATAGGGATAAAACTAGGAATTTTTTAAATATCAAAGAAAGCTAAGAACATGAATTTCAGCAGAAAAACTTCCAGCAATTCAGGCTTAAAAATGGCAAGGTTAATAATTTTTCCCTCCCCAAACCATGTCACATTATTAAGTGAAATAAAACTGACAAAGGATGTCATATTCAAATAGCCAGCTTTCTCATTTACTGCATTATTATTACCATACACCTTTCTCATGCAGCCATGCTAGGCAATTTAGAGCCCAGTTCTCCCCTCAGACATAGGTGAGAGGCTTCCCAGCATCTCAGTATGAGGTATGGATGTTCCTCCAGAGAGTGACGATGTGACCCCAGATGGTTGAATCACAGACTTGGCCAAAAGCTGGAGGAGAGCACTTGTATCCTCTCAGCAGTCTGTGCCTGCTTAACCAACTGACAGCTGCATTCATGTCTTGTCTTCTGATGCTTTGTGCAGCTTGTCCACTTCCAGTTTGGACAGAGTAATACTCAGTTCTCAGGTGCATCAAGAAGGACAATTGTCCCATGCTTTTCTTTGATGATTCTCACTGTAGTATTCCTGATCCCAAAGATTTAAAATCAGGAGTCAAGCTTTGCAGAAGCACAAAAGCTGCCTAAAATCTTAAGGTGCTTTTTAACAGACACATATGGCATTCTTTGAGTTTGCATCATGTCTTGCCTTATCTGTTCATTTTTTTTGTTCCTTCAAGAGCTGAGGAATGAGGGGAGAGGGAGGTCCAGTGGTTATGACGATTTGAAACTTACTGTAAAAACAAGTGTATGATGCTCACTTCATTACTGGATTGCGGGTGCTAGTTTTAAAAAAAAATCACTAAAAGTGATAAAATTTATGACAAGGTAAAATTTACTACTGCAAACGACACACCGTACAATGGCAAAGTCAATGAAAAGCTGAAATCCTTTGTTCACACAGGGCACAGCCTCTTCAGGACTGCAGACCTACAAGAGCACAAGAGACAAACTTTTGTCCTGAACAACACAGATATAGCTGATCCTGTCTTCTCACAAGAAAAATGAGCTCTTTCTAGGTGCCGTCTAGCCCAACAGTTGTGGTAGTCTGTGCATTCAATTCCACTTTGCATTCAGATAGTCTTTCCTACCTTGAAAGACCCCACTGAGTGCAGCAAACCATATATAAGGAAACACATCCTCCCAACACTGACATCCGCCCGTCCCGAGGTAGCCACAAGCATCTATCTTAATGACCCGCAACACCACCAGACAACAAATATCAGAGAGAGTCTGAGATGATGTGCTGGTGTAAAATGAGCCGGAGAAGGCTCTGTATAGATTTACACCAGTGGAAAGTCAGGACCAGGGACAGAAAATCGTTACTACATGCGATGGAAAGTAAATGTGTACCTTGGAAGGCCAAATACTGGATTGGAATTGGAGATTAATTGTAACATAGATGGAGCTTTAGAAAATGTATCGTAACGTACAATCATCCTTAATGATATTGACTTCTCTCACAAGGGTGCTGTGAGGCTTCGTGCAGTCATATCAGTGAGGCATTCAGAGACGCTCTGCAAGCAGGAACCATAGGAGTGCAACTCAGAAAGGACACTGCCTTCATCTTAATGTCCCTAGTAATAAAGAAAAAGAGAGAAGAAGATAAATCTGGGAAAGATGGAGAAATAGGTTAGTTTAACAAATTGTCCGTGATTGCCCCTCTTTCTTTTCTACCCTCTCTCTACTGCACTACGCATCTTTTCCCTTCTGGACCCAACAGGACAAACACAGAAGTATCAATTCCCCTGTTACATCTGTCTTTTCCTCCCTTTATTAAAAAGAGGTTGTTGTGTTCAGGGTAAAACATACGCAAAATAGACACCAGCTAGGAATTAAACCATATCCAGATTTAGGAGGACTCAGGGTCAAAGCTGAGCCTGAACTTAGCAAATATACTCCTGAGAAGGACACCGCATTGCCAAAATCTTATAAATCGGGCTCCAAAGTGACCAAAACTTCCCAGCATCATGATGGCAGTCAGATGAGGTTAGCATTTTCTGTGAGATTTTTACCTGATATGGGGCAAGTGGATACAAGTGAACAGGCCATTGCTCCTTTGCATATCTCTGATTCAGGCCACATATTTTTAACACTCACAATGGACTTAGAGTGGTTCTTTATCCCAGCCACCAGGGTGAGTCACTTTGAGATATATAAATGCAAATATTTTTCAGTCTCATTTCCCTCTCCTTCCCCTCCCTTTAGTGATCCCTCCCTGTATGTCATTATAGTTTATTTCATTAGCAATTTGAGATATATCAGAGTTCTGGAAAAAAAATCTTGATTCATTTAGTGGTAAATTCAGTGTATGTTCAAGAAGACCTGCATTTCCTAATCCCTTGTGCCTCACTCAGCTAACCTGGTCCTGAATCCCAGTCCCTGGTCAGAGCTGCCTTCACCACACTCTACACACCAGGTTTATGACGCCAGTTCTGTACCTCACCAGCTTCCCTGTAATCAGGCTGAGTCTATCTTACCGACACCGAGGTATTTAGGCTTCTTGTATCTATTGGCCATGGATTTCCATTTGGTCTGATGTGCCTAAGATGGATGTGCTGGCTGCACTGCTTCAATACTTTCCTCTGATTGTTAATGTTTTGGTTCCAACACAGAAGCACCGGTTATGCTTATTTTTCTTTTTTTTGTAAGACCATCTGACTTTGTTTGCTAAATCAGATGTGACAGGCAGAGATTGCATCATGGTTTTACAACCACTCGTTCACTCACTCGCTGTGCTGCTGAACATTTAGTTAGACTGGAGCAGAGGCAGTGCTGAATATATCTAAGTCCCACAGTTCCTATAAGCCAAGAACCTGGCTCTTTTCAAACCTGTTTCCAGGCATCCAGTAAGAAATTACATAGTGCATGTTGGGTTTTGGAAAGGAGAGAAGATAGAGGAAAGAAATAAGAAAATGAACCGTAAGATACAGAAGAGTCAGTGAGCTGTTAGCGGGACTGAAGAAGATACTGTTATCTTTAAACTTTCATGTCTAGCTGTCCTGTTATCATTACCACACAATGCAATCTTAAAACATATATCAACACCAGTAAATTAAACCAGCCAAGGCCCATTTTCTGGCCTAAGGAACAAGTGACACAGTACAGCTTTTATCCACCTACCTAAAATCTCTTCCACCCAGAACACAGTGAGTGAATCTAAATTTCTTCCTGGAAAGGATGTCTGGACCATAACAATCTGTATGGCCACAGCACAGTGCCTGGGTCCATATCTTGACTTGGTTTAGCTGATAGACATAGACAAAGACACAGTGTTAAGCCTGTGACCCCATTTCAAAATTTCGGGAAGGAGGAAAAGCCCAGCCAACTACCTTTCATATCTGCGAACTCCCCTCCAACTTATACTCCAGTACCTAGCTGTAAATTCAAGAAAAACACAAACTTCATAAGAAGAGAGTTCCAAGAGGATGAGATTGTCATGGAAGGAAAGGATTTGTGTTGTACTTGAATTCTGATTATTAAAAGCAGAGCAGAGCCTAACTCATTTCCAGATAGAGATATGAAGTCCCTACGTATAGGTATGCTGGGCTTTATGGTTTTTCTTCTGATAAAGAACTGAGAACAGAATGGGACTGCAGCCCAGAAATATGCATATCTAGTGAAGATCAGAGATGTTTGAGCCTGAAAAACAGCTCCAGATTCATCTCACCATGTATAAAAAACACTGTATGTGAATATCAGGTTACAGCTCACTCGGGGGCAGAAGAGTGTTAGAAAAAGGGCAGATACCTGCAAATCTGTCAGTGGGCAGAAAAGAATGAATGGTAGTGAGGGGCTGAGGTAACTGTAAATTCAGAACAAGGGAAAACATTATTATGGTAAAAGCAATTCAGGCAACGGGGTAAAGTGTGTGGGAACCAGGGAATCTCTTGTCAGTGGTGTTGCTCAAGGCTGGACAAGACACTAGTTTATCAGCAGGGGCTGGTCATGGAAACATAAATCCTGCCACTGCAGAGAAGTGAGGTGCTCTGCTACCGCCTAACCCTGCAAGCCCTGAACTTTGCCTAAGTCCCTCCCACATGCTGAACCTTTGCATCTTTGTGAAGCTGTCCAGTTCCAAAAAAGTGCAGAATTTACTACAGGTAGAAAAAAATGGAGCCCGAGCACCATTAATAGGATCTATGGCAGCATTCTGTAATACATCAGTCCTACTTATAACATAATAGCCGTATAACTCATACAAGGCTCTGGCTCATGTGAGGCATGGAGGTCTACATTACACAGGGGAGGAATAAGCAACACAGTCACATATCCTGTAGCTGTGTAAGATTACAACACAAGCAGCAAGATTTCTAGGCCTTAAATGCTGGAGGAAAGGACAAGGCATAGGAACAGTTCAATCTCTGATTTTTATGAAAGCTAGAGCATTTTCTTTGCAGGAGAACTCCAACAATTCTCTGCAAAGCTGTGTGTGTATGTGTATGTGATCAGCAATAATTGTTAGTTGCCTTAACAGTGAAAGCAAGGAAAGAATCGGTATTGGGAATTAAATTTGCCTTTTTCTTCTCTCAAGAGGTGATGCCATTAGTGAATGGAGAGGTGAAATGAGACATATTTTCAGATGTGGTAAATTGCTACAGCTCAGCTGAAGTTAAGGGAGCTCTGTTCCTTTATACCAGCTACGGATATATTAAAAAATAAAAATATGAGGAAAACTATTATTACAGACCAGGTTTCTTTAAGGAAATAGAAAGCTCCAAACTTGCAGTATGACAGCTTTTTTGCAGCCCTCAATTCACATGGTTAGGCATAGCGGGGTGACCAGCTTCAGGTCAGCCACAAAACACGTAGAGTCTGAATCCAGTCCTTGATTTTTTTTTTCTTTAAGACTTGAATTCAAACCTTTGGGCTTCCACTACAGCAGGTGATGAACATTATAAGTAGCTACAAGTGAACCTTTAAAGGCTTGAGCCTTTCAGAGAAAGCAACCTTTGCCGTGGAGACTCAGTATCAGACCTCAATAATTCATGCATTTTAAGCCCAGAAGAGACTGATGTGAAAATCTAAGCTAGCCTGCTACATAAAACAGGCCTTCAGACTTCTCTGAATTATTTCTCATTTCAAGTCCAAGAGCTATTGTCAAAGTAAAATATATATTTTAGAAAAACATCCGATCCCATTTTAAAGTAGCTAGTGACAGGTTATCTTTTATAGTCCTTGGTAAAGACTTCTAATAGTTAATTACTCTTAAAAAGGGGCACCTTATTTCCTCTTTGCATGTCAGGCTTCGTCTTCTAGGATTAGGTCCTTTCTACATATCCATCTGCTAAAATAGAGAGTTCTGTATTCTCACCTTTCTCTTCCACAGAAAGTGATTAAATCAACTCTTAATTGTGTCTTTGAGGAGTTAACTGGTATCTTTAGTTTCTCAAGATAAAACTGGCATTTGACAGAAGTATGTAAAACTGAGTTTCTCAGGGAAGATGAACAGAGAATAGTCATTCACTGCTTCTCCCAGTGTGAAAACTGGGGGCCATCAAAAAAATATGTCAGGCAGCACACTTAAAATGGATCAAGGGAAGTTCATTTTTAATGGGACCCAGTCAGATGGTGAAACTCCTTTCTTCAGAACATATAAATAGTCCCAAAAAGTCATTAGAAGCGTTCTCCTTGCCCTGTTTTCTTCCCTTTCCCCAAGTATCTGTTCCTGCTAGTCCCACAGCAGTGTCACATGTGCCTCCATTTATCTGTACGTTTAGATGTTTTGTGGGTCAGGTCCAAGCTTCAAATTGGGAAATGCTTCAATAATAGATAACGAAGAAAAGGGTATGTGCATTTAACAGGATTAGTTCTAGTATTTGCCAGATGTTCAAAGTAGCACAAATAGCAATGAGGAGGCTCCTTTCCATGTTCAAAATTTCATGGCTCAGGTCCAGCCCCCAAGATCTGAGTAGAGGCTACAGCTTCAGTGGGCAGTTTGAGGTCCTGAGTAGGAGGTGAGAATTATGTGCTTTCGTGGACGTGAGCTGCAGCACCTATCCAAAAAGACAGTGCTCATGGATTGTCTTCTGCAGCATGGGGCTTCCCTTGAGTGTCCTCACCAGCAGCCTGGATCTGTGTGCATGGTAGGAGGTGTGAATACACCTGCATTGCAGCTGGCCAGAGTGAACATGCACAAGAGGAGAAGAATTAGTCATAGTTCTCCATCCCCAGCCTGGATCACGGGGAGGGTGGCTTAGAGCAACAGAGGTTAAAAAATAGAAAGCTTACCCGGGAATTAAGCCATAAGGTCTGGCTGGACAGGGAGAGGAAGAGGGGGGTATGGATAATTGCACCCATAGGGCAATTAGAGTTACATGGAGCAGTGGAGCTCCTCTTCAGTCCCAAGAGTGTGATTAATTGGCAATAACAATCCCCCTGGAGTTGCCTTATTGCTGTTATGAAGCAAGTCTTTATTTTTTATTTTATTATTTTTTATTTATAAATGAAATATTTAAGTGCATAACTTTGATCGCCAGGATCTGTTAGTTAGTGCCGGCTTCAGCCACAAGGTGCCAAGATTAAAGATTCATCAAAGGCAAAGGATTAACCCACCCTGCTGGAATGCTAAGTAGTGGTTGGGGAGAGGATGCTGTGCTAAAGGCATGAGCAAGTCCCTCTTTGCTTAGCTTGTTCTCTAGGGTTGTGGATTTGGTGTCTCCCCCTTCGCTCTGCCACTGCTTAGCTCATTTACCCTTCTGTGCCTGTAACTTGCCTAGGAGGAAGACACTGATGCCAGCATTAAAAAATAAAAATACTCTGCTAATGTGGAGTGTTCTCCTCTTAAAGAGAGATGGTTGCAAAGTTGACATCTCCAATGTCTAGGTTTGGGGACACAACCTCCTCTGTCTCTCTGTGTCTTATGCAGAATGGGCTCATATGCCACATTATGCACAGACCACACAGGTACAGGTTTCCAAAGGGAGTGAGGCTCCTAATGAGGAGCATAGATGTCTGGTGGTCTTTTCAAAAGCAGCCAAAAAGGAGAAAGCAGAAACCACATCATTCCTTTTTAGGCAGGTTCACCATACACGCACATTTCCCCTTAGGAGTCTCCTTAGTTTCTGTGTGGAAATAGAATTTGAGGCTGCTGGACATTTGTCTGAGATTTCTGGGTGCCTGGTAGTATGGACATGTGCCGTTATATAGTCACACCAATTGTCCCTATGTGGATCAATGCTGAGGTTAACACCCAAGCTCCATGGTTGTCTAGCAATCCATGACAGGGGAATGGTGATCTCTTCACCAGTCTAAATTTCTTTGAAATCCCTCTTCCTAAGTTAGGACTGATGGTTTACGGAACACACATTCACATGCCAAGATTTACAAAAGTGGTCAGCAGTTTTTTAGCCCTTCTTTTTATTCTTAGGCATGTTAAAATGGCATCGCTATTAGGGGAGTATGTTTTGTGGCTTTTGGAAGTCCAAAACCATCACCAGGGTCTTAAGCTGCAAATCTGAAATTGTTCTCCCTCCTTTAAATCTCCACCTGCTAAGTCCTTGCAAACACTAAATTGTTTCAACGACTCCCCCCACCCCAGAAGGAACCACAGGAAAGCAGAGCTGTGTAAGCATCCATTCCCTTGCAACAGCCCACAGGGCTTTGCAAACCAGTTAGCTCACTGTTCGGCTTAATGGGATCTGTCAAGAGATGGAACAAATGGGGCAGGAGAGGAGCTGCCTTGGACGTACACGAGTTCATTCCAATAAGTGCTGTCTCTCTGACTGCTGCCTGCCTGTCCCCCTGCACTGCTGGGGCTCATTCCAGGATGAGGATAAATATATCTACTCCTTGTTTCTCACATGACAGTGCTTTTCTTTTCTTTTCTTTTCTTTTCTTTTCTTTTCTTTTCTTTTCTTTTCTTTTCTTTTCTTTTCTTTTCTTTTCTTTTCTTTTCTTTTCTTTTCTTTTCTTTTCTTTTCTTTTCTTTTCTTTTCTTTTCTTTTCTTTTCTTTTCTTTTCTTTTCTTTTCTTTTCTTTTCTTTTCTTTTCTTTTCTTTTCTTTTCTTTTCTTTTCTCTTTTCTTTTCTTTTCTTTTCTTTTCTTTTCTTTTCTTTTCTTTTCTTTTCTTTTCTTTTCTTTTCTTCTTTTCTTTTCTTTTCTTTTCTTTTCTTTTCTTTTCTTTTCTTTTCTTTTCTTTTCTTTTCTTTTCTTTTCTTTTCTTTTCTTTTCTTTTCTTTTCTTTTCTTTTCTTTTCTTTTCTTTTCTTTTCTTTTCTTTTCTTTTCTTTTCTTTTCTTTTCTTTTCTTTTCTTTTCTTTTCTTTTCTTTTCTTTTCTTTTCTTTTCTTTTCTTTTCTTTTCTTTTCTTTTCTTTTCTTTTCTTTTCTTTTCTCCTCTCCTCTCCTCTCCTCTCCTCTCCTCTCCTCTCCTCTCCTCTCCTCTCCTCTCCTCTCCTTCTCTGCTCCTCTCCTCTCCTCAAATCTGTTTTTCCTCTTTGTTGCTGGCAAAATAAAATAACTGGCAGGAGTTTGGGAAGACTTGCAATTTTGCTGGCATCTGATTAGATAAGGTTTCCTTCTCTATTGCTCTTCCCGTGATGTAGCTAAGGAGCCCAACCATCTTCTATGATGTAGCTAAGGAGCCCAACAATCTCCCTTCCCTGCCAGATACCATCATGCAATTGGAAATACTATTGTTTTCTTTAGGCAGATGGTGATTCTCACGCTTTGATCCTTTCACTAAACTCATTAGAAACGCTGGCCTCAGATCAAACCTTAAAAAGAAGAAAAAATCAGAGAGAGAAATAAATGCCACAGTGATGAAAGTAGTATGTAAGATGCTGGATAGAACAGAGTAGAAGCACCTATTTTCTCTCTGCTTTTGTAATAGGGATTTTTACTCTCCGAGGTCTGCAACTTTTTCTAATATTAATCAGACCACATTGGTCTTTGTACACACACACACACACAGAAACATATATATGTGAACATGTGTGTGTGTTTGTGTGTGTAAAAGTAATCAAAGACATCTCCACTTGCTTCAGCCCATGTGTGGAAAATAAGAGCCTGGTATGGGACTCGCTGCACTGAAGTGTGAGCTCCTCTGGTACACTTTGCTGTATGTTGATAAGGGCTCTGCTGTATTTCTCATTTTGAAAATAAAGGCTATTTTCAGTGGTTTGGGCCATAAGAAGTAGGATGAATCACAGCAAAGTGACGGCTGACATGGCCTCTGTGCTTATCAACCGGAGTCCAACCCCTCTACACTTGGCAATGCAAAGTGAGGACAAAGAGTGCGCCCAGCCGTGAGTTATCAGCATAGCTCAAAGTCCCTCCCTTGTGTAGAGGCAGATTTATCATGCTGTGCAGGGAAAAGGTCCCAGGTGTGTATTTGAGAGAGGAGGATGGAGACAGGAGGAAGTTGAGCAACACCCTCCTGCTCTCCATTTTGTCTGCTGGAACAAACCCAAGGATCTACCTATAAAACAGGACCATTGTGAGGTGATAGCAATGCACAACAGTCTTCCTCTAGTGCCAGAATCAGGGTGGCATAAAGGGCCACAGATCTGTCCAAGCAGGAGGTGTTGCAACACAGCCTACTTTGAACAGAGCCCACTGGCACAAAGCTGAAGTGGATTTGTGTGACTTAAAACATTTGAGATACGTGAGAGTGGTGGTCTCCACATACTCTCTTTTCTGCTGGAGTAGGGGGAGGAATGTGGAGGAATATCCTCAGATCCCCTAAGAGCAAATGAAACCATCCTTCCCAGAAGCAATAAGCAGCTACCTGTATAGTACTCCATCTCCCAGGCTGAATTAGGAGGTGCTGGGCACCCCCAGATCCCATCAGCAGTGGCACAGGTGTGTCATTCCTCCCAAATACCAACCTAATGGGGTTTTCT